>CM051275.1:36970093-37540093 GCA_027921565.1 Artemia sinica | reverse complement strand
TTAACGGTAGGGAGGGTTCAAAGTTCCCCAAAGTAGATTTTAATTGTTTAAATGGTCAATTTCCCGTGACACTAAAAGGAATAGATATTTTTGAGCGGGCTAATGCACATTTAAAGATTGGTGTCACGGTGTTACAGTATGAAACAGAATTTGAGGAGGGTCAGCGTTCCGATAAGAAGGGAGTATTATTTCCAGTGCGGGCTCCTTCAATTGAATCAGTAGAACATTGGGTGTGGCTTCTATACACCCCACCCACAGACACCGATTCAATTGGTCATTTTAATCCAATTTACGGATATTAGTAGGGTTCTAAGTGAGGGTAAAAAGGGGAAAGGTGTGTGTTATTACGGTCCAACATGTCTCTCAAGATTTCGCTCTGATTTAAAGTTAAAGCATCACATGAAACACTGTAAACGTCATGGATATCAGGCTGTGGAGACGGTAAGCGAGATGGAGCGATCTTACGTTTTTAAAAATTTTCAAAACACGCTCCTGCAGAGCAATAAGATCGCTTTGGACTGCGATGCTAAACTGACAGACGTGTGCGATCCGTCAAATTCAAATCGTGTTAAAATACATGAAGCCATAGGGGTCTCTTACGCTCATGCGCAACGAGATTCAATAATACCATGCAAGTGCTGGATGCAGTTGAGATGTTGGGTGACGGTGAAGACTGCATGCGCTCGGCATTGGTCAGTCTAATCAAGACAGCGAACGGTGCAATTTCGCGCCTTCGTTATACAAACTATCCTATGCTCCTATCACCAGATGACATACTGGCCATTAAAAATCGTAAAATGTGTTGGGTTTGCAAGGGAGAATTTGATGATGGTGTTGGGAATGGAGGGAGGAGGAAGGTGATCGACCATGATCACTTGTGGCAGGAAATTACATCGGGAGGGAGTAACTTTAGAGGGGTAGCACACCAGTCATGCAATTTAAACGTTAGACAGCAATATTTCGTACCTGTTTGTATACACAATTCCAATTACGACTTAAAGTTCGTTCTACCGGCATTGGCCCGCATTGCCAAGGGTGGAGTTGTAGATGACGCATGGATAGATGGTTCTTTTTCATATAATATCATACCCAAATCATCGGAGAAGCTACTGCTGCTAGAATTCATGTGGAAAACAGTTGACAAGGGTAACACGTGCCTGAATAAAATCCGTTTTTTAGACTCTTTCAGCTTCTTCCCAAATCTTTAAGTCAATTGATTCAGGTACAGAAGTCACAATCTTGATAGCTTCCCCCTCCTCAAACAGCGCTTCCCCGATGATGAAATGTATGATTTATTAACGTGTAAGGGTATATATCCATATGATTATTACAACTCTGGCTCGAGGCTAGATGAGGTGTCACTACCGCCCATTGAAACTTTTTACAATTCTCTTACTGAGAGTGAGTGCACCACTAGCGACTACGAATTTGCTCAGAGGGTTTGGGCAAAGGGTGGGTGTAAAAATGGGCGGGATTATTGTAAACTATACTTGGCCAGTGACGTACTCACTCTTCTGGACATTGTGTGCAAAAATACGGATAAAATCTATGGGGAATTTGGGTTAGATTTAGGTTATTATTTTTCCACTCCTCATTTGGTGATGGACTTGATGCTTAAAATCAGCAAAGAAAGAAATAGGTCTGATCGCCGATGTGGATCAGCATCTGTTTGAAGAGAGATCAATGAGGGGTGGGTATATTTTTCATGGGGATCGTATCATGAAAACTGATCCGACCGGACAGCACACCGATGAAAAGTCGGACGCAGTTTTTTTGGATATGAATTCTCTTTACCCATCGGCAATGTCTCACTACTGTTTGCCGTGTGGCAATTATAAATGGCTTGACAATCCATGTGCTTCGAGTTTCCCCGACATTGCCAGTGTTGAGAAGAATGAGGCACCAGGGATGGTTTTTTTGAAATTGACGGTGAAATACCCATGGAAATCCATGGCTCGGTAAAAGACTTTGTTTTTTCCGTGCATAAATAGACCGGTGGGTAGGGACTCTCTGAGCCCCTACAATTTATCTTTAGTAGAGGACGGGAGTATGCACTGGGTACCTTCAAAACAAAAACTAATTGCCGACCTCAACCCGAAACAGAATATCGTTGTTCATCACGTGCTATTGAAATGGATGGTGTCCAATGGTTTCAAGGTCACAAAGATTCATAGAACCCTCCAATTTGATCATAAGCCTTTCATGAAAACGTTTATTGACACCTTTGTCAGTAAGCGTTCACAAGCGAAAACGAAAGTTGAAAAAGAAGTCTATAAACTCATTTTGAACTCAGCTTTCGGTAAAATGTGCGACAGCGTACGAAACAGAAGTCGATGTGACATTGTAACCAATCCCAAAGATTGTGCTCGAATCATTGTGGATCCAAACTTCACATCGTTCACAATCATAGACTCTGATATGGTGCTCCTACACCGTAAGAAAAGAAACACTGTATTAAATAAAAATATTGCAGGCGGAAGTGCAATAACTGAAATATCCAAGAAACTCATGTTGTCATTTTATTATAATGTATGCAAGGTACAGTGGCCGATTGAGGGACAAGTTCAAGTGTATTACGGGGACACTGATTCACTCCTGTTAAAAGTCAAAACTGAAAATCTATTGAATGATTTGGAAAATGGCGAGTACATTAGCTCACGAATGGACTACACTAATTGGGACGAATCCCTCTACCCAGAGCTAGTGAAACGCCAGGCCCCAAATCAATTGTTAATGCTAAAATCTGAAACGGGTGGCGATCTGATATCCAGTGGTGTGTTTCCTGGTCCGAAGGTATACTGTGTGGGAACGCAGAGCAAGGATACCAAACAAGTTTGCAAGGGGGTACCTACACACTTTGTAAAAAATAATTTGACATGAGTGTGTATAGAAACTGTGTGGAACGTAGTTTAGTGCCAAGGGCGAAAGTCATGGCGATTCGCTCTTTACAATTTAAAAACTACACAGTTAGAGTTGAGAAAAACGCCATGTCGGCCATATCGGACAAAGTCTATGTACTTGAGGATGGTGTGAAGGTACTACCACACGGTCATTATTTAATTTCAGACCAAGTTGAACGTATAGAGTACAGAAAACAACTCGGTCTAGAAAAATTAACTTAAATTCGTTTAAAAAAGTATAAATTGGGTTGGGAGGGTTTTTTGGGTAATTGGGTGTTTTTTTAATTCTTTTTCTATATCATAAACAATTTTCAATGTGTGTGCAAGGCAGATCAATTTCCAGTATTTAATGCCCCCGGCCCGGGCCCGCCTCAGCGGGCCCCCGCTTCCCGGCCCACCGCAGCGGGCCCCCGGCCGCCGCAGCGGCCGCCCCCGGGGGGAGGGGGGGATCCCCATACCAAATGCTGTAAATAAAAGTGATATTATTTCAAGTGCTTTATTCTAATAAATGTTGTATTTTTTTATAAATAAATAAACAAAAAAAAGTGTATTTATTTAAGTGTTTTTTCTCTGTGCCTATGTAAATGTTGTATTTTTATTATAAATAAATTAAAAAAGTGTAAAAAAAAAAAAACAAAAAAAAGTGTTTTTTTTCATGTTTAATGTGCTTTCATGTTCAATGTATTTTTTAAGTATTGTTACTTTTTTTGCGTATAATAAAAGAAAATATGATTCTTTATTCGTCTTCTTCTTCTTCTTGAATGGAGTAGTAATAGGGAAATTATTTAGTCATTACACAGCCATAGTCTACAGTTAGTTGTCTAGGTGAACTGCTGAAGGGAACATGTATCAATTTAAAACACCATTCAGATCGTTTCTGTGTGGGCCGTCAATGTCAGGCAAAACAACACTCTTAACTAAAAATAATGAAAAATTGCGATAAAATGTTTGTGAAAAAGCCGAAAAAAATCTACTATTGTTACAGTATTTGGCAGGAGTCATACGATAAAATAAAAGCAATTGCCACGACGGGATTGGTGCAGATACAATTCATACAGGGACTTGATGTTTTCAGCATTATTGAACCAAACTCTTGGCTGATCATTGACGATATGGCTGAATCTGTTGAACAGTGGTCCCAGGAAATGCTACAACTGTTCACTGTTCGCTCTCATCATGAACAGATTCCGTTACTCTGGTTCTACACAATCTCTTTCATCAGAACAAATGTATGCGAACACTTGCATTGAACTGCACCTACTATATCATCTACAGAGTTGTTCGTGATTCTAGCTCGCTAATAACTCTCAATAACAAATCTATCCAGGCGCGCCCCAAATTTCTGCTCTCAGCATACAATCAGGCAACTAATAAACCCTACGGTTATATCCTATTGGATCTTAATCAAAATACACCCGAGGATCTACGTGTAGTCACAGATATTTTTGACAATGAAATTACAGTATATCTCCCTGTGAACACTAAAAAGACCTATTAGTTGCTATCATGACACTGAAGAAACTACATGAAAATAGACATCTGTTTTCAGTTCTAAGCACTTCAAAACCCTCGCTTAGGAAAGCCATACTCAAACATGGTATTGACAATGATTTCATTAATCTAATATCTAACTTTGTTTAAATTTGACCGAGGGTAATGTTCAACTGCCAAAAGTAGTTAAGCAACAGGCAAAGCAACATCGTTCCATTGTACGTACATTGGCCTCTAAAAGAAAGGAAAGAATTTAAAAAGAAACGACTTCTTCAGGCGGGCGGTAGCTTTTTCACACTTTTACTGCCAATAATTGCAGGACTTGTAAACAGTTTTCTCTAGAGAGAGAATGGCAAAACCCTATAAATTGACTCCAATAGAACTCGCTCTCTCACCCGTGGAACACTTTGAGAACAATCTGAGTAAATTCCTTGACAATGAGAATATTGAGGATGATAAAAAACTGCTTTTTACTTCAAGATGCACTTCGCCGAGTGGACAAACATAAGCCCTATCGTTCGAAGCCAACTGCTGGTATTGATCACAAAAAAGAATCATCTCCTCAGGCTTCTGCTGCTGGAACACAATTAAAGAAGGAGGAATTGGATTCGATTGTATTGAAAATTGGAAATCTAATGCCCCACTCATATCGTGAACAAAAAGTAAACAACTCCTAACCTATCTCATGGAAAGTGGTCAAGATCATATTCAAGTTGAGAGCAATGGGAAAGGGATTATAATTCAGGATAAGAGCTATAATCTACTTGATTTAATCTATGATATGGTTACAAATCGTAAAGGACTATTATCATTTGACGCTCATCTATACAATTTTCTAAATACATTAAACTTCCCCAAAAGTCTTATTAGCAATAGACAAATTCTAAAAAATTAAATGAACATGCATCGTCATCAACAACAATACCATTAAAACATGAAGAAGAAGAAGATTTTAAATCAATCTTGGAAAATACTAGCACACCTAGTGAAACTTGACAATGGTGGCGAGGAAAAAGCGAAAACGTATCATGTCACCATCCACAACTAGTATACAAAAGGGTAGCGGACGTTACACAACGTGTTTACGTTCAAAATGGTTGAAGTTCTGAAAGGTGTTTATGAAAATATTGGTGAGGCGGGGAGTTTAAGTTCCCCACCACTCTTTCTAAAGTCACTGGTGTTCACACTAAAAGTGTGCAAGACTACCTACAAAATGAATCAAGTTACACTCTACATAGAAATCATAGACTTCGTGCTAATGAATATCGAAAAACTAAAGCCTTTTACCCATTGCATATAATGCAAGCAGATCTCCTGACTCTAGATGAGATTCAACGACGTCACAATACACCGTACAAGTACATTCTACTTGCAATCAGTGTTTATAGTCGTTATGCATATGCAATTCCATTGCGATCAAAGAGAGGCATTGAAGTTGCTCAGGCCATTGAAAGTATTCTCGAACAGGATTCATATAAAAAATTCAAACGGATCGCGGTAGTGAATTTGTTAATCCCCATGTTGCAAAGGTACTAGTGAAATATAGTACACTGCTCTATCATAGTCATAGTCCTATAAAGGCTGCATTGGCCGAACGATTGATAAGAACTATTCGACTTTAATTTCAAGATATTGTACATTGAAAAATACATCGGCTTTTATTCATGATTAGATAAAATCATGTTGATTTATAATCAACGACCTCATCGATCATTGTCCAACTCTACGCCAACGGAAGTTCATCATTCTGATCATGATACAATTGACACCTTTCTTAAACAATATTCCAATGAAATGATTGTCAAGAAGAAAAATAAATTCAATGTTGGTGATACTGTTCGAATTAATAGAACAACTAATGTTTTTGAAAAGGGGAATTACTTGTGGTCCACAGAACTTTTTAAAGTGGCAAAAATCCTAGACACTAAACCCATAACTTATCGTTTGCGTGATACCAAAGATGAAGAGATTCTCGGCGGCTTTTATGACTATGAGCTACAAAAAGTTAAAAATAATAGTGAAATCTATCGAATTGAAAAGATATTAAAGACTCGTACTCGCAGGGGTAAGAAACAGTTACTTGTTCGCTGGCTAGGATATAACTCTGATTTTGATTCTTGGATCGGTGTTGAAGATATTGACAATGCCCAATGATTTCTATGTAACTTTCATGTCCAATGTTTCCGATTCTCTCTACAACGACTTGAATACGACAAGTGATTTTTGGACAAAACTCTCCCCCACCATCAAATTTGACGGTGCGTATGAAGTGGCTCTTGTCGATTGTATTCTCAAAAAATACCTATGACACCCTGAGAAAGGATCGTGTGTATGATATAAAAGTTATACCATTCGATTGGACACTCTTTGTCGACTATGAATGGGTTGAAGCACTTAAATCTAGCGAATATCCACATGCCAAATTGTAATATATTGAATAAGATAATATGACAGATTTGTGTCGTACAATCAATAGAAAAATCTCATATCGTAGGAATGGTAAATTCCATTTTAATTATTCATTGGAACACGATAGGATTTACATTACCTCACCTGTTGACACTGAAATAATTATTCTCAATGATAATCTGAGAGACGTTCTTAGCTTTAAACAGAATATGATCAATGGGAAAAAATGCTGGCACCGTTTACGGGATGGATCAAGTTATTTTTGCTGATTATCCACCTGGTTTCGCCTCGGACTCTTGCATATTTCTCTATGCATCCTTTGTGGAAACATCGAGAGTCGGTAATTCAAATGTCCCCCTCCTACGTGTTCTTGAACGAAAAAACATCTCATGAACTTGTTCATCACTATAATATAAAGCATCTTCAGTATGTTCCTGTAAACACTTCGTATTTGGAACTTTGTCAGTTAACACTAAGAAGTGAATTGGGTGATCCTCTAGCAATAACAAAAGGCTTAGCAGTGATTACATGTCATTTTCAACCCATTGTTGGCGATAGCACAATCACCTAAAATGAACAATAGAAGAATTCCATTTGTCTGTCCCGATATCGACTGCTATGTTGGTGCTTTGAGTCCACGTCAAATAGGCAATGGATTGGACTACTACAAGGGGCGTACTACAATGTCTGGCTATGGTCTTGGTAGCTGGTTTGCTAGGCTATTTCGTTCTTCACTACCCCTTGCCAGAAAATATCTTGTACCTGCTGCATCAAATTTTGCTGCCTCCACACTACAGGACAGGGGTCGGGCAAGAATTTCAAGGAGAGTGTTAAGGAAAATATTAGATCTTCAGCAAGAGCCGTTGGTGAGCAACTAAAATCTCGACAAAATGGGGAGGGATTGAAAAGGATGCGTGCACGTCATTCACTCATCAGTCTCCACCCAGGCGGGAAGCGAAGGACATCAACAAGGACTTTGAGGAATAAAACAAGGAAGACCACTAAGCAGAAGAAGAAAAAGAAAAAGATTGTTAGATCAAAGAAGGATTTCTTCTCTTAATATGAGTTATCTCTCCCACAAGGAATCATATCCATCAATTAGTTCCTCATTGAACCTATTCAATGCTGAAAATGTTGATGTCAGTGTCAAGTATGGCTACTATGAACAATTTCACCCCCAACAACCCCTCTCGGAAAATATACACTTTCAAATATTTTCCAATGAAGACTATTTCATTGATTTGTCATCAACATTTATTGATTTAAATGTTGCGGTGAAGAAAAAGTCAGATAATACAACTCCAAATGCTGGCGATGGTCTCTACTATGAAAACTGTATTCTACACAACCTATTCAAACAAATTAATGTATTCATTAATGGAACACTGGTGAGCACTATCAATAATTTATCCAACTATGCAAGCTACATACAATTTATGATGATGACACCAAAGGCATACAGGAGTTGAGAGGACAATCATTGGGCTATGAAAATCGATCAGGTGTTGATACCGACGGCGAGTTGACTGCTGCAGTGACCCAGGAGTATCATCTGGTTGGAAAATTAAATCATGAGATATTCAATATATCCCAATGGCTACCCCCCAATGTCAAGATTGACATAAAGTTACAGATGACCCCATCGAATTTCATTTTGAGAAAAACACTTCCTGCAGCACCCGATGCAAATGTCATTATCACATCGGCAATTCTCCACGTCCGAAAACAACAGGTTATGAGCTCTGTTGCATTGGCAGTGGAAAAGCTAAGAGCCAATGGTAACAACATTAAACTTCTTGTCCCCCATACGATCACCAATCAACGTCACATTGCCACCGGCTCTCGTAGCTATAGCGATTCATCATTTATCAATGGAGAAATCCCATCAAAATTGGCTTTGGCCTTTGTAAAGAGTGGCAGTGCCGTTGGATCCTGGACTGAATCCCCCATGATTTTAATTTTTTCGGCCTATCTAGCCTTGTGTGCAAAGTGAATGGTATTCCACTGTACACTCTATCTTTGACAAAAAATCCTATAGAACTCTGTACGAGTTGACCATGCAATCCCTAGATCATGACTCAACTATTTGAAAATGGAATAACCGATTCAATGTTTTCAAAAAAATCATGGGGTAATTGTTTTGGACTTGTCGGGGACTCAGGATATGAGCATAGTACGAACAGGAAATGTACGTTTAGAGTGTACATTTGCCGATGCTTTGACTGAGAGTATTACGCTAATATCATTGAGTCAATTGAAACCTATTGGGAAATCACACCCGACGGCAGTGTTCTACTAGACCTAGCACCATGAACACAAACCAAATAATCAACGTATTTAGTATGGATCCATACATGTCCCAGCACAAGTCCTATTGCATACCTTCTGACTTCATTGAAAAAATTCCAAGTGTTAACAATACCTTAATCATTGTTAATAGCAGTCCATCGACTTTGAAGACCGGTCATTGGCTATGTATCTTTCAAACAGCGAAGAATATTGAATTTTTTTGATCCTCTTGGCCTATCGTATAAATTCTACACGCCATACATCAGCAACTTTATTGAAAGCAGTGGAAAAACCATTATTCAAATTCAACGAAGAGTACAAGATTTTAAGAGTACAAGAAAGACATGTGGCTTTCATGCACTACTCTTTTTCATGTTCAGATGTCGTGGCTACACCTATAAGCAGTTTCTCAACATCTACGTTGACATACCTCGATTGAACGACTTTCTAGTGGAAAATATACTTACAAGCGTATTTAATATTGATTTTAGTGCCCTACGAATAAAATGTTCTAAAAATGTATGTGAAATTGTTTATTAATAAAAAAAAAAATTATATACATGATAAAACGACTTTTCTACTCTTTAGATTTCATCTTCTACTAGGTATAGGTATTTGTCGACAACAACTAGTGCAGGTAGATTATCTGAATTCACAGTGTACTGATCCTGATGTACTGCTATGTCAGGGTCACATTTTCTACAATAGAGTGTGACTTCAATCTTGTCATATCTCTTTGTATAGTCAATGATACTATTCTCATTCATTCTATAGAATTCACATGTTTCAATTTGCTTATTTGAAGCAATTTTACAAACAGTGTCCTCAAGTGTCGAATCACATTCCGTCACAGCCAAATAAAAATCAGTGGGCTTATAATAATAACACCCATTGTCTTCACAACGATGACGTAGAAACCATATTCTTTTGCTGTTCCAACAGTTGAATCGCTGACCCGGCTCCTCCTGCCAGAACAATCTAAAACCACGACGATACCAATCTCGTAGCAATAAACTAAAATCACGCTTAGGATTCTTTCCAATCATACCGGGATATGTATTCTCCCACTGATTACATTTATCATAGTGACAATTGGAGCATAGGTGGCCTCTAGGATGAGAGTCACACACCTCTTCAAGACAGGAATTACAATCTTTAATTTGTACAGCATATCCTCTATGCAATTTACACGGGTTGCATAATCTACACTTTTCATCATACTCATCAATCATTGTGCAATTCTCACATGATGACCAGCTGCCCAGTGTGTACATACATAGCGGACATGTATGGAACATTTTTTCATGTGTTGACACTCTCACTGCCACAATGAAACTGAGCTAGCAACAACAAAAAATTGTCTGAGATAGAGAGAGAGAGAGGAGTAAATCATCCTTGAGCACCATCTTTCTCATGAAAAAAAAAGTCCTAAATTTCTAAACAAATGTTTAAAAGCATATCCACAATATCATTTTGCCGTGTCGTGATCAATATATCAATAAATTGTGTAAATGCATTTGGACCACGATGTAGAAGCTTCATACAATAGTCTAATGATGGAGAATCAGTTTTCATTATATCCACAAGCATTCCCCGAGAAAATACTTCCTTTGAATAGACAGCTCTAGAAAATCGTCATCTAGAATCAAATGTTTTTCCATAAGCACTAGATTCCCCAAGATTCGCTCTTTCTCAAATCTATCCATTTTTTAGTCCTAACACTCCCACAACCAACTTCAGACTAACCAGAATTTTTTTGTACTCTAAAAAATATACGCTAGTCTACTATAGAAAGAAAAATACCTTTTATTTAGAAACAATTTTATTGAACATAATTACAACAATAATATTCACTGATGCATTTTATTCTCATCAATATATTTCGATAGGACATCTAATGCTGACCGAAGTTTATTTATATGGAGAATATTCACTTTTCCAGCAAAACATAGTTGCTCCTCTTGCTTAAACTTGCTTAATGATATCACGTATCTAGCATACATACTGTCCCATTCAAGGCATAGTCTACAGCCAGCGGTTATTTCCACAGCCACATTGGGTACTCGTATATCGTTGCTGCTGCTGTCGGCTCCATCATTAATCTCCAATAATGTAAATGCACCACTCATTTTTTCTCCACTAATATCCTCTCAAATAAACTATTCTCTCTGAATTCAATTCTCTTACTAATATGAATTGTAGTGAAAACCATTCCTTGTATTCAAATCCCAACCACAAATCAAGTTATCACATATTGAACAAGCATCGCTGCCTCTGATTGACTCATAAAAATGCCCACGTCAAACGGTACATTCATTGTGCAATTCTTATCAAAAACAAAAACCTTGCCAACTTTTCGAAATGTTCACGTGTAAGTTTAATGTCTCAGGCATGGGTTTTTCTTGCGCAATTCCAGTGTATATTTTCATGTAAGTTTCGTGGTGCCTATTGCCTCAGGTGTAATTCTTGTAGGCGTGAATGTATCGTTCAAATCTTATACAACCTTGACTATGTAGTTTCAAAGCATGCTTGGCCAATTTATAGGTAAAGGATTGGTCGCCTTTTGCAATGTCCACGTGAAGCTAAGCTGCATATTCTTGTACAGTTGATATCAATAACAAAACCAGTCTGATTATCTTATAAAGCCTTGACTATAGTTTCAAAACGTGTTTGACAGCTTTTTTGCAATGTCCACGTGATACTGTAGTGCATATTCTTGTGTAATTCGTGTCTATTACTACGATACTACTGCCGTCGCCTGAAAGCGCTTTGGCCGAAACTGTTTTTCTAACAACCCAAGAAAAAACGAGTTTGAAAATTTTGATATTTACATCTCAGAATCAGCCACAGCGTTGATTTTCTGACCATGTAACATACTTTCGTTCAGCAAATAAGCAGCTTTCGGCAAAACGGACCATGCTGTATATGACCCGGCAAAATCGCCCTTAAGAATATGCAATTCGATAAAGGAGAACTGCAAAATACAGGAAGTATAAAACGTATTATAGTAATGTCAATTAAACCATTTGAAAATATTTTTTTTTTTTTTTTTTTACACCAAGACAGGGTTCGTAACTCAATTTCAACAAAAATTGTTATTTTTGGCAAAACCGCTTGCAGACGACGATGTGTAGCAATGTGTTTGCTGTAATAATGTAAAGCAATACGTTGCTGCAACAACTTCTTGATTTGGTAAATCAATAATTCATTTTCATTCCAATTTCAAAAATCCGTTTTCAAACACGCTAATCCATTTCACAAGAAATAATAGATTGTAAAAGGAATGCGATTTAGATAAATATGGATATGGACATAATAATTCCAAAATACGGATAAAAAAGGAACTGTTTAATATAGTAATGAAACTAAATGATTGTTTCAAATTTACAAACGAAGAAACATTTGAGGCTCGAGTCTAGTTTGAGGCTTTTCCAATTTTTAATATGCAAAGTATTTTAATTAACATGCAAATTAAAGTATTTTAATTTAATATGCAAAGTATTGGTAATTAAATACTTAATTACCAAAAACATTTATCTCCTCGATCCATTTTAAGTGTGTTTATATCTCAAAACCGTAATTTTTTAACCAGAATTCGGGAACCGGACAACCGGTTCTGGATCCATCTTAAGTCTACTCATGCCTGTAAACCGTAATTTTGAAAACTGGAATTTGAAAACCAGAAAACCGGTTCTGAATCCATCTTACGTCTACCAGGGTAGGTGCGAAAACGAAAAAATAATGTAGAAAATTATCGATATTGATAAGTTTTTTCAGAAAACCCGGTACTTTTGAAACCCGGTAAACTGGTTCTGGATACCGTGGTAGGTGCGAAAACGAAAAAAAATAAGGTAGAAAAATTTTTGATACTGTTATTTTTTTCATATAACTTCTAACGTTTCCATTAAACTTGCCTGTTTTCACGGAACTTGGATACTTGGAAAACTGGAAAACCGGTTCGGGATCATGTTAGGTCTACAGATACCCGAAAACCGTAATTTTGAAAACTGGGATTTGGATATTGGAAAACCCTGAACTAAAAACGCTGTCTTTTTCATATTGAAGATCAACTTTATTAAAATGCCAGGGGACATCAAGAGAAGAAAATTTCTGCCCTCCTTAACCCATTTTAGGTCTATTCAGACCAAAAACAACAGCAAATGTCGAAGATTATTCTTTTGGTTGTTTCAAAACCCTAACAACCCTAGACTTGGAATAATCAAGTCGAGTTCATACTGATGCTGTTGCAAAGCTAAAAGAGGGGGTTAAATATTTCTCATCAAATAAGTCTGTTGACAATTCTAGACTCAGTCCTTTTTCAAGTTAAGTGCTAAGTTTAGAAAATGCTGAACGGTGAAAAAGCATTATTGCATGAAACTTAAAGTGTTCATCAGAAGAGAAGTTTCAATAAATCTCAGAATAGCATCACATCTTTCTCAGTGTTGCCAAGTTGAACCGTAAAAATAAATTATTTGTGCCTTACTGAAAAAAAAAAGTGGATTGTCAGTTTAATTTACACATATTTCTTCCTTAAAGTTTTATTAATTTTTCATTTATTAAAGTAAAAAAAGTGAAAACCTTTAAAATGTATTTTGTTTTCAGTAAAGCGCAAATTGTGTTCTGGCCTTGAGAAGGCATGGGGGTTATCAGCCCTACTCAAGTTAATTTTGCCCGGTCTGAGCTTGACTTGGCTGTTTATTGTAATTTCTGTTCGTTTTGAATTTCATTTATTTATTGATAGGGATTAGTGGTAGCTTTATGCTTGGAAGATTATTTGAATTTATTTCTGCTCATTTTGGCTTACTGGAGCTTTTTACTTTTCTTTCAAAAAACTTGTTTTGTGGAAAAAGCTTTTTAATTTAATTTCTGTTCATTTTCTATTGACATAGTCTTTCCATGGAAAAACATATAATACTTTATATCTTTTCAGTTTTTTTCTATAAGAATCCATAGTTTGGCTTGCTATTTGAAAATTGGAGAAAATTTTTTAAAATTTGTTAATCCTGATACAAATAGTATTTTATAATTTAATTTTATACCTCCTTAAGTTGAACTGAAAACAAAACTTAATATCGTTCCCAAAAAGATTCTATATACGCTCTTTGACAACCTGGATACACTTGCACTCTTTTTATTTATTTAAATTGTAAGAGCAGAAGTAGTATAGCAGTAGCCCCAAAAATTTCAACTTAATACCCCAGTCGTTCTCGATATGTTGCTGAGGTATCTTATTGGAAACCATGAACACATTGGAAACCATGCCTTTTGATTTAGTTTTAAAGCACAATGTGCCAATAGTATAATTGTGGGGATTGAAATGCCCAATATCCCTAGAGACAATTGCTGGACCGTTCTACTATGCTGAACATAATGGCTATCTCAAAATTTTGACTGGATGTGTTAATAAAAGGAATGGGTGTCAGAGAAGGGTTGCTTGCGCTCCAAATACTTTTTTTTACTCTTAAAAAGGGCACTAGAACTTTTGACTTTGAATCGAACTAGCTCCTTTAAAAGTTTCAATGATTCTTCTAGCTATTATAATAGCTGCCTAGAGTGGTACTGCCTATGATATTGCTTATATCCCCTTTTAAAAACCTGCATGCATACAGTTTTTTCGTTTAACTGAAACTCCCCCTAAACGTTCCCTAAAAGTTTCACCTTGATATCCGTAGCGTCATTAGTTACAGTAACTGTAGTAGTAGTATCAATAGTATACACATAGTGCCTTTTGGCTAGTTCAAAATCTGCCACAAATTACCATTAAAGGTCTAACTAATAATGTAAGCCGGTCTTGAGATATTGCTTTGTCACCTTTCTGAGAGTTCACAAGCTCAAAGTTTGTTTTAAGTTAGTTCAACACCCGTCTAAATATTGCTTAAAAGCTTTAACTTAATACCCTTAGCTTGCGCAGTGGCAATAGTTGTAGCAGCATTAGTAGTAGTATGTGCATAACACCTTTGATTTCTTCAAGATCCCCTTCAAAACACGCTGAAAGTTTCAACTTAACACCATCTACAGTTCCTGAAGCATTTCTGGTATGTCCTCTTGACAACCTGTGTGGACATAGTGCATTTCGATTTAGTTCCATACAGTTTCAATATGTCCCAAATTTTTCGCCTTAATACCCTTAGTTTTAATAACAATTATAGTAGCATTAGCAGAAGAATTAACAGTAGTAGCCTTAACTTTAGTGGCAGTAGTAGTACTAGATGTAGTAATAATAGTAAAAGTAGTAGTAACATCAGTATAAGCAGTAGCATTAGGATAGAAATATTTTCTTTGAGTTAGTTCAACATCCCCCATAACGAGTCCTCTCAGTTTCAATTTCCCACGCCAAACTGCATACAGACTGCATACAGACGGCGTGTTATGATTCAGTTCACCTTCCCTCCCCCCTCAAAATTCCTTGAAATTTTCACCTTTATACCCTTAGGCAGCATTGTAATAGCAGTCCCAGTAGTAGTATCGATATTACTAGTAACAGGGGTAGTACTAGTAGCAGCAGAAGTATTAACATATTGCCTTTTGGTCAGTAGAACATCCCTCTCATCAAGTCCTGGAAGTTTCAGCTTAACACAATTAGCCATCGCTATGATATTGCTGATATGTCCTTTTGAAAACTTGTATCTTCATATACTTCTTGAAAATTTCATCTCAATGATCTTAGCCTTACAAGTAGTTGCAACAGAAGTAGTAGTAGTAGTAGTAAATGTGCAGTGATAGTAGTATTTGCAGTAGTGTGCACATATTGCCTTTTGGTGAGACGATCTTTACCCTTTAAGCATTCTCTGAAAGATCCAACTTAATACTCAAATCAATTCTTGAGATACGCTATTTTGACAGTGTGCATGCACATAGCGTCGTTGATTTAGTTCAAATTTCCCCTCAATATTATAAATAGTGTGGTAGTGTGGTAGTAGCAGTGGTGATAGTTTTAGTAGTATTGGTGGCATGCAAAATATTGCCTTTTTGATCATTTCCTTTATCTTTCCCTGTAAGTTCCAAATTTATATGCTCAGTGATTCCTGAGTTACACCCTTTTGACAATTCGTATACACATAACATGTTTTGATTTAGTTCAAAACTCATCTCAACATTTCTAAAAGTCTCACTTGAATTACCTTCGTCTTCTGGGAAAGTAAAGCTCAAATATACATACCTTTCTCAATAAAAATATACTGTATGTAAGCAATGAAAGAATTGCCTAACTTACAGACCTTGGCCTGAGGATTGAGGGGAGGTTGACATCCCAAAGACACAATTACTGGGAATTTCAACAATGCTGAACAAAATAGCTCTCTTAAAATACTGATCAGATATTTTTGGGGGAATGATAGGCTTGGGAAGGGGGCTGAATACCCTCCATCCACTTTTGACTCTTAAAGAGGGCACTAAATCTTCCGACTTCCAATCAAATGAGCCCCATTCGATCAAAGCTTATGCGACCATCCGTTCCTTAAACACCCTATATGCCCCAGGCATAGCTTATAACCTTTCCCTTGGGCTCTAGGGGATTGTGTGAAGCCTGAAGACATTGTTATATGCTTTTTCAACTATTGGTAACAAAACAGTTATCTCACAATTTCGATAGGATACGTTTGGGGAAAAGAGGATGTCAGGGAGGGGGGATGTCTAGTTGCCATGTTATATTTCCTGTGTGTAACATTCATGTTTGACTCTTACAAGGGAACTAGAACCATACATTTCCAATCAAATGAGCCTTTTCTAACCCTCAAACAACCATCCCTTTCATATAAACATTATTCGCCTCCGGGGCAACCCCAAAGGCCTTGTTTTGTGATATTTGGACTATTTTTTAACAAACGCCTATCTGAAATTTTCTATCAGATGCATTTGGGGAAAATAAGACGTGGAGGGGTAGCTGCCCTCTGATCACTTTGACTCTTAAAAGGCCACTAGAACTTCTGATTTCCAATCCAATGAGCCCACTGGCAGATCCAGGGGGCAAGAGGGGCGCCCCTCCCCTAACGTGGTCTAAAGTAGTGTAATTTACTTAATTAACGAAAGATTGCGTTAATTAAACTTGCTCCTAACACAAGTTTATCGGATCAACCTATTTTGCGCCCCTCCCTAAAAAATCCTGGATCCGCCCCTGATTAGCCCACTCCAAAGTTTATACGACCACCTTTTCCATAAAAACTTATATGCCCTCGGGGATTATCTTACAACCCTTGTAATTTTACAACACATAATTTCGGGACCATTCAACTACGTGGAACAAAATCGCTATCTCAAAATGTTGATTGGATGTGTCTGGAGAAATGATGAGCAGGGGGGGGGGTGGCTGGTTGCCCTCCAATCACTTTCGACTATAAAAAGGGCACTGGCCTTTTCAATTTCCAATCGAATGAGCCCTTTTAGAAGTTTTCTACAACAACAAATGGCCATCTCATAATTTCTATCAGATACATTGGGAAAATTAGACGTGAGGGGGAGGGTATCTAACCCTACGATCACTTTGACTCTTAAAAAGGGAACTAGAAATTATGATTATCAATCCGATGCGCCCCTCCAAAGTTTATACGACCACCCTGTCTATAAAAACCTTGCATACCCCCAGGGCACAACTTACAGTCCTTGCCCTGAGGGGCTGTGGGGGGGTGTCATTCTCAAAGATATAGTTTCTGAACAAAGAAACCTTTCAACTACGCTGAACAAAATAGCTATTTCAAAATTTTTGATTGGGTGTGTTTGGGGAAATTAGGACTTTTAATTCCCCATCGAATAAGCCCTTTTCGAAGTTTTTTCCCATGACAACTCGTTCTATAAGAAGTGCCCTGGTCTAAAAAAAAAAAAAAAAAAAAAGTAAATAAATTGTGTTTCCACTGTCTCGGTTCTTTAATATACTGTTGAGAGTTCAATGGGTTTGATCTGGTAGAAGAATCCGAGAAAGAGAATAGCCTACCTTGTGCAATTCCTTAGAGATTCCATAATCACCAATCACAACAGTTCCTTTTGAGGTAACAAGACAATTCCTAGCAGCAAAATCTGGATGAATCATTCCTTTATTATGAACAGCATATATCCCGTTTGAAACATCAAGTGACATTTTCATTAGAGCACTCACAGTCGGAATATAACAATTTTCTGCTGATCCAATAAGTATGACTTCAAGTCTCCCTGGAACAATATTAGTGCATGAACAATAAGTGAACAAAGGCAAGTAGGGCTTGAACAAAGGCAAGTAAGCATGAACAAAGGCAAGTAGGGCTAATCAGTAAACAGACTCTTGCGGCGTCACATAGCTTCTCCAAAGACACTGGAAGCATCAGATGGTGTCTCCAAATTCAATCTTTAGCTGCTTAAACCAACAGTGCTTTACTATCAGTCCAGATATTAAAACCTCCTATATTAACACCCCCAATGCAACCTCCAATACTAAATTTTAAAACGTGTCCAAAAGGGTTATAGAAACAGCATAGCAACATTTGCGTTTGAAACAAAGAAATCAAAGCAGTGGTGTTAAGAGAATTCTCAGCAATCAGCAAGGTCAAGACGACAAGTAACGGCTTCATGACAAAGAATGTCAAAAGAATGCTGAAGTGACAAAGTGAACGGCTTTATGACAAAGAATGACAAAAGAATGCCCTAAAGTTCAAATTTTGTTCCAATTCTTTAAGAATGACCCCTTAATCACAAAGGCCGTTAATTAGAATAAATAGCTCTGTTGAAAATACAAAAAAAAAAAAAAAAATTTAGTGTAAAGAGCGAGGTAATAACTAGGGGGGCGAACCCAATCATATACGTAATAATTTCTTTTCGTTTTAAATTTTGATGTTGCTCGAAATTTTTAAAGATCTTCCCATGAATGCTTTATGACAAAGATTGCTGCAATAAAAAGCGGACTTCGGGAAATTTACCAATTTATCTTTGCCAGAATTTCTAATCTAAATATGAAACAAAAATCCGACAAATAGTACAAATTTGATGCATCGAAAAGGGTTTTTAAGCGACTTTTGTTACCTCTTTTATACAGTAAGTCCGAGGAATTCACATTTACTAAATAGAGATCTACTAACTGAACATACAAGAGCTATATACTTGAAATTTTCAGTCTTTGCCTTTTTTCAGTTCAAAATATTCTAGATTTAATTTTCTCAAAGAAAGTTTATTTTTTCTAACTAAATAGTTTATTTTCTGCGAGTCAATATCATTCTTTTCTAAGTTCACACGACTTTTCGAATTTTTAACATAACATATATGTGGGTGAGGGTTTGCTAAAATCGATCGCTTAGGGTGGGGGGAGAAGGCGCACACATGGCCATCCGGAACCAAATTTTAGGATTTCAACTATTGTCTCTATAATTTCTCGTGCCTCGTGTGGTTTTTTACTTTTTCTAAATCCTCCCCCTTCTCCCAAAATAAAGGATCTCCCAGATAAACTGTACCCTAGCCACCTGCTTTAATCACAACATCCGGCCATTCCGCTAATGCCTGCTTACTCAGAATGCGCTTGCGAGGACAGGAATCTTTTCTTTAGAATCTTTTGAACTTGTGTATGGAATAAAAGGCATAAAATTAGGTTATTTTCAAACTTTTTTCTTTTTCCGGCCTTTATTATTCCAATACTAAGACAGTTTGTCGGTTGATGATGAATTTTCATTGTACAATGTACAATCGCTAAAAGGCGACATAATCAAGCTTTAGCCTAAAGAGTAGGGTATTGAGGAGGGGACAGCCCTTTTCATATACGGAATAATATATGTTTGTCTTAATCTAACGTTGCTATTTACTTTCAGTTGAAAAAACTTGTTTTTATTTAATTGAGGAGGGGGAGGGGAAGAATCATAGTGCTTAGTATAGCCTATACATCTAAACACAAATATAATCTATACATATTTTTAATTTAATATAATTTTCGAAATTTTGAAAAAAAAATATAAGCAAATTCAATCTCAATCTTCTTGCGACAGTAGGGAATGAACCTCGGTACCGGTTATTGCCGACGTTGCTTCAACCATTTCGTTGTCATAAGGTGATTAAATTGAATATTTAGATTATTTAAGAAGTGGATACGAAAGACAAGGAGCTCATCTCTGAGAACAAATTCAATAGAAAATACACAAAAAAGCAAATATTCAAGTATATACACTATTTTTTCGCATGGCAGTGGGATCTAGTTGAAATTTTCAGGCATTTTTTTTTCAGGGGAGGGGATCAAGTTTTGTGTTTTGAGACAAGGGAAAATCTCTGGTCCTCAAAAAAGGACTTTCGGTATGGATTTTTCTTCCCTTTTATGTTTGTCGTCCGACAAGATCATTAGTTAGTTTTAAACATATCTCAGCGGCTCATCTTTGACAACTGTACAACTGATAACTGTGTATTTTGGTATAATTGTTTGAATTTTAAGCTTAAATCAAAATTCTATAGTTAAATTAAAAAAAAATCTATATATTAATACCCCAATACTATCTAGAAGAGGATAGTTGCCCATCCGGGATTTGTTTGAGAGCTCCTTACCCCCTGAATTTTTCTTATCCAGCTATATATATATATATATATATATATATATATATATATATATATATATATATATATATATATATATATATATATATATATATATATATATATATATATATATATATATATATATATATATATATATATATATATAATAATAAAAAATATTGTGTTATATATTTTTTTCCCTTCTAAGCCAATTGTTTTTTTCGAGCACCCCCAGACGCACAATAGCGGACCAAAAAGTTTCAGAGGTTTATATATAAAAAGAAGCAAATATTATAATAATAACAATAATTTTATTCAAAAGCCATTAAGACATAAAAAAAAAATTGACATATAAAAAATGAACCAAAATTTAACCGAGTTTGGGAGGAACGTGATTAATCAGTGCTATTAAAGAAAATAAATAACACTGAAAACGCAGCGACAAAAAATATGGCAAAATTTAACCAAATTACAGAAGAAAATTTGCCTGATTTTCAAAAAAGGGGGAAAACTTCCCCAAAAACTGAAGGGGTTTTAATGAAAATCAGCATATCAGAGAACACTGCTATAGAAGTTTCGACACAAAAACTTAAACGAACAGAAAGTACTCCATATATGAGAGGAGTTGCCCCATCCTATATACCTCGCTCTTTACACTAACGTTTGTCTTTTTCGCCCAATTCTTTAAGAACGACTTCTGAAACACAACGGCCGTTTAATTAGAAAAATATACTTTTTTTAAATACTAAACAACTTTAGCGTGAAGAGTGAGAAATTGTAAAGGGGGCAACCACCTTCATACACAGCTGCATGTTTTAATTTTTAATGTTACTCCTTACTTTCAGTTGAAAGGACTTATTCTTTAATTTAGTATATATGTATATATATATATATATATATATATATATATATATATATATATATATATATATATATATATATATATATATATATATATATATATATATATATATATATATATATATATATATATATATATATATATAAGATTTTTCATCTTATTGTTTAATGTCCTCTGCTGGTTTTCGGGCCATGGGACCAAGCAGGTGCTATGTTTAAGATATATATTATTTTATCATTTGTGATACTGATTGTTTCCTTAAGGATATTGAAAGTACAAAGGATATTTGAAATTATATCTGATTATTTAGTTGATGTTAAAAACCTGAAAAAAAAAATCTAGAGTTCCATTTTTAATGAAAAAGGCGCCGCAATGACAACGACGTAGTCGCAACTTAGCAGGCGCCAGAAATAGGAATGAAAAATAGACTAAAAAACATGGCAACGTACAGGTTAAGAAGGCGTTGCTTTCCTTTGAAGGAGGTAGCTGTCTTTAGGAATCAACAGACTGTTGATGTTTGAATTTTCGGACAAAAGGAGTTGTAAAATTTAGCCAATTGACACTGTTTATTTATTTTCACAGTTCAACATGGCAACACTGACAAAAATATGATACTGCCGAAAAAATAAATTCTGAAACAACCAAAAGACAAATCTTAACAAATCAGCTTTCAGATACAAATAGATCTAATATGGGTCCAGGCAATGAAATCTTTATTTTGAGGTAATTGTTACTTTAGGGATGTTTACTTAAAAACGTCAAACTTTCATGTTAGGTATCTGGAAACTATTCTAAATAGAAGAGTCTTTAAAGAGTTCCAGTTCCAGAAGAGTTCCAGAGAAAAATCTTCCAGAGAGAAAAAATCGCGAAGAAGAGAGAAAACGAGGACAGTAACAGCCAGTGAGAAACAGAAGAAAAAAAAATATTCAAAAATTTTGGGTGAGAGCTCCGTTCAACCATCTTCAGTGCAGAATAATAGTAATGTGCAGATAAAAAAACCTCCAAATGTATACTGAAACTAAAATAAAGACCCTTTCCAAGTAACGATGAAAGGATGTCAGCGTGGTCTCAAAAATTGTTTACTTAAAGTTTTAATATATTCAATCAAATATTCCTTGTTCCATTATAATCTTTTGTATATGGTGGGTAAATAAATTATTATTATTATAATCATATTATTATAATTAATATTACTTATAATTAATTAAAGCTAATATTGAAATATTATTTAGTTATATTGCAATAATACAGGTTTTAATTTTAGGGTTGAATTGTGACAATGAGTTTGACACTAGTGCAAGAAACTGTTTAGATAAATTGAACAATAAAGTTGATCTAATTAAATACTTTTTGCACTTTGTTTTGGTTAAATTAAAATAAAAAGCTTCCGATTTCTTGCAACATGTTTTTTTTTGTGTTATTGACAAAAAAAATCTTGATTAAACAAGAAATAAGAAAAAAATTACCTTTGAACAGTGTTGCAACACAACTAATTTGGGATATGACTCTAAACAAACACCAACAAGATTCAGAATATTGGAATGATTCAAATCCCTGTAACATCGGACCTCCTCTAAAAACCGAAGCAACTCCAGATTGGTTGCATCTGGTCGAAGTATTTTCACAACACAACGTGATTGGTGCTCATCCTCCACAAGATTACGTCCCTCCGCTTCCACAGCTTGACCGAACCATCCTCCTCCAAGAACTTTAAGGTATTGTAATTTTTGTCTCTGGCAGGCTGATGAGGGGTGATCTAAGTAAAAAAACAAAATGTTTAAAAATAATTGGAATATTCATTATCCGACAGATTCGTCAACCTAGAGCGTCCTTAAACTTCCCTTTCATATTTCAGTTTTGAGCAGAGAGTTGTCATATACATTACCATTTGACTAAAAGATTACTATACATAACAGAACAGGAAAACAACGCTTCATATAATGACAATACAAATGCTTAGTTCAACTAAACAAACCAATTAGGGAAAGTTTGTTTTTTCATAATTTTTCAATGGAGAGGAGCAAATCACCCTTTTCCTCGAAGTATCAACAGGTATTACGAAAGATTGTCAAAGACGCTAGAAAAGGATTCTGGAACGCCTTTGAAACTTCACTTTTTTTTCAGTCTTGTGCTCAGGTTGCCATGGACATTACGTTCTTTTGACAAATTAACTAAAAAAACTTTTTCCACAAAATAAGTTTTTCATAGAAAAGTAAAGAACTCCATTAAACAAAAAAATGAGCAAAATTAAAATCAAATAATCTACCAAGCTCGAAACTACCACAAATCAACATCGATAAATAAATGAAACCAAAACGAACAGAAATTACAATAAATAACCGAGTTAAACTCAAAACGAGCAGAAATTAACATAAGTTGGGTGCAAACCCCTATGCCTTCCCAAGGCCAGAACATAATTAGCACTTTACTGAAAAAAATACAAATGAATGTGCATTGTTAGTAGTTTAATATACATACACTGATATTTAGTAATCAAAATGTTAAAATTATTTGATTTATTAAAGTATATAAAAAGTAAAAACTTTTTTTCAGTAAAGTGCACGTCACTGCTGCAAATAGCAATCATAACTGGAAGTGGAGTAATGGATTATGTAAAAACACTGGAGAGTCTGAGACTTGAATCATTACGAGATAGGCGTGACTATTTAAGAACGTCTTAAAGGAGAAGTTTATTTTCCTCAGCGCCGCCGCATTTAACTACTAGATGCCGCAGTGAGTCCCCAGCCTACTTTTCAAAGCCAAAATTGGACCGTGAAATTCAGGAGAAATCGGTTTCCATACTCGATCATTCCTTTTTTGTGGACGTGTATAATAAGTCGAAATAATTTAAAATATGTTTTTTTTTGTGTTATTTTCTTTTTTATTATTATTTTTGTAAAGACTACGTAAATTACCCTTGTTCTAAAGTGTATGTATAAACAAACCTTAGGCAAAGTGTATATCCAAATGATGTAGATTTAGTGTGTTCAGAGTGTCAAAAACACGTATCTGCAGTGTCTCAGGAACGGCTAAAGGTTTTAAGTTGAAACTTTCAGGGCATTTTAAACAACAAAAACTGTGCATCAAATTTATTAAAAGGGTTTTTGAAAAGTTTAAAATAGTATAGTCCAAGTCTAAAATAGTAGCCCCGGAAGCTGGGCACCAGGTTTTTGGGCTCTTTAGTCCTTTCTAATTTGTACTCGAGCACAAATTAGAAAGCACTATCAATGTTATGGGTCCAGTTTCGGACTCTCGATTTTGTCATTTAGTCTTGATATATTAATTTCAAAACTTTTTACGTGTGTATTTATTACAGTAAGCAAATTCGGTTCATTTAGCATAACATATCCATAAGACAACATTGGCGAAACTGTTCTAAAAACTACCAATGGATTACTTGTGTTTTTTTTGTGTTTTAAGGCATAGACACCTTTACATTTTGCAATTAATCTTTGAGTATGATTGCAATGAAAATGGAAAACACAGACATACACAGCCAGAACAGCTGCACACTAAAATGCCAAAAAGTGTGTCATTTTTCCATTTTCAGAGATTTTTTTTAAACAAAATAATGGACAAATTAGAACTTTCCCCGAACTGTCAACAGCTATTATGAAAGATGGGCACAGATGTAATTTTTTTGGGGGTATGTTTTAGATGTAAGTTTTAGGGGGCTTTAGGAGGGAGTTTTAGGGGGTAGAGGGGGTACTTGCCACGGGCACAAAAATTTTAGGGGCACACAATTCTGAATAGATAAGGTAACGGTTATGATTATTCTATAATTTTTTTAATAGCAATTTTATTGCTATTAAAATGAAATAGAGGGCGCAGTCGGCTCTATGCATAAGCAAATTGAATCCGAAATTTCCATTTTTCCCACATCTTCATCGCCACTCCTTGAAAATAATAGTAAGTAGACTAAATTTAATTAATTTTAATGTTTGGAAAAGCTATATATGTCAATCTTGATCAAATTAAATAAAAACAACGAGCTTTTCACCCGAACCTTAAACCTTAAAACGAACAGATTTTATTTCGTATATGAGGGGGGGGGGGGATTGCCCCCTCCCCAATACATTGCTCGTCACGCTGAAGTATTTTAGAACTTATAAAAAAACTTTTTATCCTATTTAAACAAACCTTGTGTTTCAGGAGTCGTTCTTAAATAATTGGGACAAAAAAGTCAAACTTTAAGGTAAAGAGTTAGGTATTGAGGAGGGAGTAACATCCCTCACATACGGAATAATTTCTCTTCGTTTTAAATTTTAATGTTTCTCCTTACTTTCAGTTGAAAAAACTTTCTTCTTTTCATTTAATCGTAATCCTTTTCCAAATAATGCTAAAAAATCAAGCTCCCTTCATGGAAAATTCCCTGTCCCAATTAGAAATTTCTCAAATAAAGTTTCTCCCACGTAAGATACCCCCTCCTCCAGAAAATTCCCCCGACAATTCCATTCTCACTGAAAATCCCTTTGAAATATTTCTTGCATATGATTCTAGCTGAAAAATTCTCCTTAGCATACTTTCGTTTGATAAACAATTTAATTTCGGAATGTTGGAAATCCGCCCTCTGTGGAAAGCTTACCCCGGAAATCCCCTGCCCCCAGTGGAAAATTTTCCCCCGCGGAAAATTCCCCCATGGAGAATTTCTCCTGTGAATAATTCCCCCTCCCCCTCACTGGAAAAATCCTTCAGAAAATTCCAACCCCGCTGAAAATTTCCCCGGAATATCTTTACATATTAAATATAGTTGGCTCAGACAAAGTAAAAGCAATAAAAATAATTTAGTACAAGAATTCTGACAAATATTCCCCGTGTAAAATTTCCCCTGGAAAGCTCACCCGAAAACCTTCCTCAACAGAAAATTGTCACCGGGGAAAATTCCCCCATTAAAATGTCTGTGTACGATTTTCACTAAGATAGCTTGAAGTTTTGAGGGTGTTTCTCCCTTTTTCAAAATTTGGAAAACATTTGATTATTCACATTTAATTTAATAAATTTAACGTATTTTGACTCAGCATAGAAATTCAATTCTTTCGATGTATCTATTGTTATCGACACTCTGTTTTTTAGAGTTTCAGTTACTATTGAGCCACGTCGCTCCTTACTTACAGCTCGCTACCACGAACTGTTCGATAAATGTAGAAACCATTGCCCGATTCAAAAGACTTTCAGATTTGAACAAAGATTTTGGGTTTTTGCTTAATACTGAACAGTTACTTCAAGATGGCACGAATGTTGATGATATTAAAGTGAATTGCCTAAAAATTGCTTCAAAATAGTGGGATGATTTACATCCCATGATTTAGCTGCTCCATTAGCTCCAAGATATCAAAAAGAATAATGCAACACCGAAATATTTCCTTAAAGAAACCTATAGACGTATTAAAATTAATTGTGCAATACAGAGATGAAGGGGTCTTCGCAAACTTAAGAGTTGCCTATCAAATACTGTTAGCGATTGCACTGTCGGTGGCCAGTAATGAGTGGTCGCGTTTGGTAAATTTACATTGATAATAACGCATCTCAGATCAACAATGGGCCAGAACTACTAAATTATTCAGCGTTAATGAGCATTGAACGAGAAGTATTAGAAGCAATCCATTGGGACGAGATATTAATAATTTTGCAGAGGCCAAAGTAAGAAAAGTCAAATTTAAATAAATGGGATTTTTTTGAATACGTGAGAATTTTGTTGATGAATGAAAGTTTCTCCGAAATTTTGGCGTGAAAACTTTTGGGAGTAAAGGGCGGGGGACTAATCAAGATTTTACCCCAGGCGCAAGAGAGGCCAAAGCTACCACTGATACAATGACACCCAAAGAGGATAACAGTCCGGCGTCAGCCACCTTAGAAGACCAAAATATAAGAGAAGTGCAAAATATAGTGGCATTCAAATTTTTTTATTTTTCTGTCAAAGACAACACACCCCCCCCCCCCCCACACACACACACACACACCCATGCATCGACAAATTCTGCAAGGCAATCCCCCTATATCTTAAGAATATGCCGGCAACCTCTCGTACTGATAGAGATATGTCCTTGAGATAGAGAAAGATGAACAAAAACGCAAATCCAGCTATTGAAAAGCTGTTTTTATCATTGTCTTATTCCTCAGCTTATTTTTATAAGAAAGGGAAAAGCAGGGCCCCACCCTCCAAGGTTAGTCTGGGATGACATAAAAACTGTCTTAAATTTTAGGGAGTTCATGAGTTTAGCGTTCTGAAGGGGGGAGAGGTCAACAGCCCCAAAAACACCACTTAGACCTAACCCAGTTCATTTTCATACTTTCCCATAAATTCTCTGGGGAAAAGTTTTCATAAAAAGAGGGACCTATATCCCCCCTCCGTACATAAAAATAATATGAGCTTTAGTGTTCTTACTCAGCCAATCAGTAAGTTTATCTACTTCCACCAAGGGAACAGCAGCTAACGGCAGCTGATAGTTGATGTATCTACTTTCCTTGTTTCGAAAACGTTCAATATCTGGAAGAGGTTCAAACGTTACTTCTTCTTCAATAGTGGAAAAAAAACAGATGACGCTGATGGTTGTAAGGTGGTCACTGCCTGCAAGTCCAGTGTTCCAACTTCTTGCAAGGGCTGCAATTGTAAATAATACTTTAAATCATGTTTAAACAAATTTCAACATTCAAATTCTTTCAATTTTGAGGCTATTTTTATTGACAAACCATATTGTAAATTCGTAGTCTGGGTTATAAAGTATGCTGTTGTATAAATGCTCCAACTGACATTAAAATGCTCATTAAAATGCTCCAACTGACAATTGGGATTGTGAATTTGACAAACTTGCAGGAAAGCAAGACTGTACTTGCGGAATGTGGGTGTTGGAGGATTTTGGACTCAAAAATCCTGCTTTTCCAGAGTCTTGTAGTTAATAGTTAGAACCTAACAACCTCACGTAGTTAGAACCTAGAACCTAACGCGTCAAGTAGTTAGAACCTAACAAAAAACAAAACTAATTTTAAAATTTTCATTATCTTTCTGGTTTGAATTAAAAAATTAAAATTATTGCTCAGACACCATAAATATTTTTGTAGTTTGTAGTTAAATAAAATCACTTTATTAAAAATTTTCAGCAATTATTCTAATTTCAGTTGACAAATCAGATTTCTTGTTAAAACCCCAAGAAAAAATTACTGCATTTTACAGAACTATATCTACATGCTTTTTAAACAAAACTAATTTTAAAATTTTTAGTTATCTTTCTGGTTTGAATTAAAAAATGAAAATTATTGCTCCGACAACATAAATATTTCTGCAGTTTGTAGTTAAATAAAATTATTTTATTTAAAATTTTCAGGAATCATTCTAGTTTCAGTAGACAAATCAGATTTTTTGTTAAAACCCCAAGAAAATTACTGCATTTTACATAATTATATCTACATGCCTTTTAAACCAAACTAATTATAAAATTTTCAGGTATCTTTCTGGTTTGAATTAAAAAATTAAAATTATTGCTCAGACACCATAAATATTTTTGTAGTTTGTAGTTAAATAAAATCATTTTATTAAAAATTTTCAGCAATTATTCTAATTTCAGTTGACAAATCATCATGATTTTTTGTTAAAACCCCAAGAAAATTACTGCATTTTACATAATTATATCTACATGCCTTTTAAACCAAACTAATTTTAAAATTTTCAGGTATCTTTCTGGTTTGAATTAAAAAATCAAAATTATTTCTCAGACCCGATAAATATTTTTGCAGTTTGTAGCTAGATAAAATTATTTTATTTAAAATTTTCAGGAATTATTCTAGTTTCAGTTGATAAATCAGACTTTTTGTTAAAACCCCAAGAAAATTACTGCATTTTATACATACTTTTAAAACAAAACCAATTTTAAAATTTTTAGGTATCTTTCTGGTTTGAATTAAAAAATTAAAATTATTGCTCAGACCCGACAAATATTTTTTGCAGTTTGTAGCTAGATAAAATTATTTTATTTAAATTTTCAGGAATTATTCTAGTTTCAGTTGACAAATCAGATTTTTTGTTAAAACCCCAAGAAAATTACTGCATTTTACATAATTATATCTACATGCCTGTTAAACCAAACTCAAAACTAATTTTAAAATTTTCATTATCTTTCTGGTTTGAATTAAAACTTAAAATTATTGCTCGGACACCATAAATATTTTTGTAGTTTGTAGTTAAATAAAATTACTTTATTAAAAATTTTCAGCAATTATTCTAATTTCAGTTGACAAATCAGATTTTTTTGTTAAAACCCCAAGAAAATTACTGCATTTTACAGAACTATATCTACATGCTTTTTAAACAAAACTAATTTTAAAATTTTTAGTTATCTTTCTGGTTTGAATTAAAAAATGAAAATTATTGCTCCGACACCATAAATATTTCTGCAGTTTGTAGTTAAATAAAATTATTTTTTAAAAATTTTCAGGAATCATTCTAGTTTCAGTAGACAAATCAGATTTTTTGTTAAAACCCAAGAAAATTACTGCATTTTACATAATTATATCTACATGCCTTTTTAAACCAAACTAATTATAAAATTTTCAGGTATCTTTCTGGTTTGAATTAAAAAATTAAAATTTGCTCAGACACCATAAATATTTTTGTAGTTTGTAGTTAAATAAAATCACTTTATTAAAAATTTTCAGCAATTATTCTAATTTCAGTTGCCAAATCAGATTTTTTGTTAAAACCCCAAGAAAATTACTGCATTTTACTGAACTATATCTACATGCTTTTTAAACAAAACTAATTTTAAAATTTTTAGCTATCTTTCTGGTTTGAATTAAAAAATGAAAATTATTGCTCCGACACCATAAATATTTCTGCAGTTTGTAGTTAAATAAAATTATTTTATTTAAAATTTTCAGGAATCATTCTAGTTTCAGTAGACAAATCAGATTTTTTGTTAAAACCCCAAGAAAATTACTGCATTTTACATAATTATATCTACATGCCTTTTAAACCAAACTAATTATAAAATTTTCAGGTATCTTTCTGGTTTGAATTAAAAAATTAAAATTATTGCTCAGACACCATAAATATTTTTGTAGTTTGTAGTTAAATAAAATCACTTTTATAAAAATTTTCAGCAATTATTCTAATTTCAGTTGCCAAATCAGATTTTTTTTTAAAACCCCAAGAAAATTACTGCATTTTACAGAACTATATCTACATGCTTTTTAAACAAAACTAATTTTAAAATTTTTAGCTATCTTTCTGGTTTGAATTAAAAAATGAAAATTATTGCTCCGACACCATAAATATTTCTGCAGTTTGTAGTTAAATAAAATTATTTTATTTAAAATTTTCAGGAATCATTCTAGTTTCAGTAGACAAATCAGATTTTTTGTTAAACCCCAAGAAAATTACTGCATTTTACATAATTATATCTACATGCCTTTTAAACCAAACTAATTATAAAATTTTCAGGTATCTTTCTGGTTTGAATTAAAAAATTAAAATTATTGCTCAGACACCATAAATATTTTTGTAGTTTGTAGTTAAATAAAATCACTTTATTAAAAATTTTCAGCAATTATTCTAATTTCAGTTGCCAAATCAGATTTTTTGTTAAAACCCCAAGAAAATTACTGCATTTTACAGAACTATATCTACATGCTTTTTAAACAAAACTAATTTTAAAATTTTTAGCTATCTTTCTGGTTTGAATTAAAAAATGAAAATTATTGCTCCGACACCATAAATATTTCTGCAGTTTGTAGTTAAATAAAATTATTTTTATTTAAAATTTTCAGGAATCATTCTAGTTTCAGTAGACAAATCAGATTTTTTGTTAAAACCCCAAGAAAATTACTGCATTTTACATAATTATATCTACATGCCTTTTAAACCAAACTAATTATAAAATTTTCAGGTATCTTTCTGGTTTGAATTAAAAAATTAAAATTATTGCTCAGACACCATAAATATTTTTGTAGTTTGTAGTTAAATAAAAATCACTTTATTAAAAATTTTCAGCAATTATTCTAATTTCAGTTGCCAAATCAGATTTTTTGTTAAAACCCCAAGAAAATTACTGCATTTTACAGAACTATATCTACATGCTTTTTAAACAAAACTAATTTTAAAAATTTTTTAGCTATCTTTCTGGTTTGAATTAAAAAAATGAAAATTATTGCTCCGACACCATAAATATTTCTGCAGTTTGTAGTTAAATAAAATTATTTTATTTAAAATTTTCAGGAATCATTCTAGTTTTCAGTAGACAAATCAGATTTTTTGTTAAAACCCCAAGAAAATTACTGCATTTTACATAATTATATCTACATGCCTTTTAAACCAAACTAATTATAAAATTTTCAGGTATCTTTCTGGTTTGAATTAAAAAATTAAAATTATTGCTCAGACACCATAAATATTTTTGTAGTTTGTAGTTAAATAAAATCACTTTATTAAAAATTTTCAGCAATTATTCTAATTTCAGTTGACAAATCAGATTTTTTTGTTAAAACCCCAAGAAAATTACTGCATTTTACAGAACTATATCTACATGCTTTTTAAACAAAACTAATTTTAAAATTTTTAGTTATCTTTCTGGTTTGAATTAAAAAATGAAAATTATTGCTCCGACACCATAAATATTTCTGCAGTTTGTAGTTAAATAAAATTATTTTATTTAAAATTTTCAGGAATCATTCTAGTTTCAGTAGACAAATCAGATTTTTTGTTAAAACCCCAAGATAATTACTGAATTTTACATAATTGTATCTACATGCTTTTTAAACCAAACTAATTTTGAAATTTTCAGGTATCTTTCTGGTTTGAATTAAAAAATGAAAATTATTGCTCCGACACCATAAATATTTCTGCAGTTTGTAGTTAAATAAAATTATTTTATTTAAAATTTTCAGGAATCATTCTAGTTTCAGTAGACAAATCAGATTTTTTGTTAAAACCCCAAGATAATTACTGAATTTTACATAATTGTATCTACATGCCTTTTAAACCAAACTAATTTTGAAATTTTCAGGTATCTTTCTGGTTTGAATTAAAAAATGAAAATTATTGCTCAGACACCATAAATATTTCTGCAGTTTGTAGTTAAATAAAATTATTTTATTTAAAATTTTCAGGAATCATTCTAGTTTCAGTAGACAAATCAGATTTTTTGTTAAAACCCCAAGAAAATTACTGCATTTTACATAATTATATCTACATGCCTTTTAAACCAAACTAATTATAAAATTTTCAGGTATCTTTCTGGTTTGAAAAAAATTAAAATTATTGCTCAGACACCATGAATATTTTTGCAGTTTGCAGTTAAATAAAATTATTTTATTTAAAATTTTCAGAAATTATTCTAGTTTCAGTTGACAAATCAGATTTTTTTGTTAAAACCCAATGAAAATTACTGCATTTTAAATAACTATATCTACATGCTTTTTATAACGGTAAAATTTTGTTTTGGTTGTCATATGCGAAAAGATGTTAATAACATTTTCTACTATAGTGATAGAAAATGCAGTCTTTTTTGTAAAAAATTGGTTTTATTTTTAAAATTGTTTTTTTTAATTATTAAAGATTTAAACATATAAATTTCCTTTCAAATAAGTCATTAAAGAGATATCTATGATTCACCAGTGCCCCGCCAGCTGCACCAAAAAAAAACGGAAAAAAATATGCCGTCGATGCAGAATATCGTGGTTGGAGCCACTTTTCTTGTTTTTCAAGCTTATGAATTTCCTTGTTATTCAAGCCAAGGGACAGTTAGCTTCCTACATAGCGGTATGCCATTTATGTTCAAGTTAATTATTATTATGTAATTGTATATTACTATGCTTTGGCATCACTTCTGAGCTTTTTAGCGCTACCTAACAGTGCTGTACTGCTATTCAGCTCCAAAAAATCCTTCCCTTCTGGGACCTCCGACAAAAAAGGTTAACTATAAAAGGTCAAAATGAAATAGGGCTAAAATTAGATGACTATTTTTAATTTTAGCGTTCTTGCACATACACACACACAAAAATCTGATATGTTTATTAATTATTTCTCTGTTGAAATAATGAAGCAAAGTCTCTGTTAATTTTGTTTTGTAGTTTGTTTTATTTTTGTCAGAGTATCGTAGTAACGAACAGTGTTTCGTACACAAACCAAAAACATTGCATTTCGTGAAGCCAAGTTTAACAAGGAATTTAAGACGCGATTTAACAAAATCATAAATGCAAAAATATCTCAGACACACTTAGAGACATAAGATTATAACTCTAATATAAAAAACAAAGGATGTAAATTTATAGAGGAAACCAAATTCCCTGTGGTAAAGTATACTTGATACGGTGTATTATTTGCTTTTTGTATCTTTTTCCACGAAAGTGTGTTAGAAAGTTGTCGTAATTGGATTGAACAACTTTTACCAAAATTAGACGTTAAGGAAGAAAACGTCGAAGTAGCTGAGCAGGAGGCGTTGATAGTCGTTTCAAATCGTTTACCATTCATCCTAAAAAAGAACTCTTTGACTGGAGATATTGAGCGAAAGTCGAGCGCAGGTGGCTTAGTGACAGCTGTTGCTCCAGTTGTTGCGCGGTGTAAAGGAAAATGGGTTGGTTGGACAGGAGTGTTCTATGGCCCAAACGAAGAGCCAGACCCTATCCCAGAAGCTGATATAAATGACAAAACTCCTACTGCTGGAATTAAAGCTGAACAGATTGTTCCAGTTTATTGTGATGAAAGGCGTTTCAAAAATTACTATGATGGGTGCTGTAATGGTGGACTATGGCCCTTGTTTCATTCAATGCAAGACAGAGCTGTGTTCAAAGATGATCATTGGCAAGATTATGTGGCTGTGAATAAACTGTTTGCAGAGAAGACTGTCGAGGCAATACGCAATGTACGGGAAGCAAACTCAAATGTAACTCCTTTGATTTGGATACATGACTCTCAGCTGATGCTAGCAGCAAGTACAATTAGAGAGCTATCAAAAAAGGATGACATTCCAATTAAAATTGGTTTTTTTCTGCATATTCCGTTCCCACCTTTCGACATTTTCAGTACTTGTCCTTGGAGTAAAGAGATTTTATGTGGGTTGTTGGAATGTGGTGTAATTGGTTTTCATATTGAAGACTATTGTTTGAATTTTATTGATTGCTGTCACAGACTATTGAGTTGCAGAGTTGACCGAGCAGCCGGGATCATTGAATATAAAGACAGGCACATACTGGTGCGTGCTATGCCAATCGGTATTCCTTATGAGAGGTTTGTCAAATTAGCTGAGGAGGCTCCAAGAGTAATAAAGCCAACAACAGAAAGTGTCATCTTAGGAGTCGAGCGACTTGACTACACTAAAGGTCTTATCCACCGCTTGCAGGCTTTTGAAAAGCTACTTGAAGACCATCCAGAGTACAAGGAGAAAGTAAATTTTATGCAGATCGCTGTACCATCTCGAACCAATGTGCAGGAATATCAGGATCTCAAAGAGGAGATTGATAAGCTTGTCGGAACAATTAACGGTAAATTTAGTACCGCAAACTGGTCACCAATTCGGTACATTTACGGATGTATACCTCAGAGCGAAACTGGCTTCTTTTTACCGTGACGCTTCAGTAGCTTTAGTTACACCCCTTCGAGATGGTATGAATTTAGTTTGCAAGGAATTTGTTGCCTGCCAAACTGGTGATCCTGTTGTCTAATTCTCTCGCGATTTATGGAGCAGCAGAGTTGATGCAGGAGGCGTTGCTGTGCAGTCCTTATAAAATTGAAGAAGTTACTGAAGCTCTACATAAAGCACTTCAAATGCCTCTTGAAGAAAGAACTACGAGGATGCAAAGTCTGCAGCGAAGGGAAAAAAAGAACGACGTGAATACATGGATGTACATGTTTATGAATGCAATGGAATCTAACTTGGTTAAGCTAGATGAAAAAATTATAACACCAACAAGTTACGAAGAGATAGACAGATATTTAAATCATCATCTTGGTAATGCAGAAAATGTAGCACTACTACTTGACTATGACGGCACCCTGGCACCAATAACCACCCACCCAAACCTGGCAGTCCTACCCGACGAAACACGTGAAACGCTAGAAAGATTGTCAAATTTATCAGATGTATTTATTGGGGTTATTTCTGGTCGAGACGTGAATGATGTCAAGGAAAAAGTCGGGATTAAGACTATAACTTATGCTGGCAATCATGGTTTATCTATTTTGCATCCAGACGGCTCTAATTTTTATGCCCTATACCTAAGGAATGCGAACAAAAATTAACTCTCCTTTCCCGAGATCTTCAGGCTCAGGTTTGCCAAGACGGTGCCTGGGTGGAGAACAAAGGACTTAGTTTGACATGGCATTACAGAAATACCCCAGAGAAACAACAAGCTCCTTTGATTACCACAGCAAAAAGTTTAATAAAAAGTTATGGATTGCACTGTATCACAGCGCATTGTGCTTTAGAAGCCTGGCCTCCTATTGACTGGAATAAAGGTTATTCTGCTTTTTATATTCTAAGGAGTACTTTCGGTCCCAATTGGAACCAAAAAGTGAGGATAATTTATGCTGGAGATGACAGCACTGATGAAGATGCACTTAAAATTCTTAAAACGACCGCTGCAACATTCCGAGTAACTACAAATCCAACTCTTCAAACTTATGCTGACATGCAGATCCCAGATATTGATTCCGTTTTGACTCTCCTCAAATGGGTGGAGCGCTTCATGTCTCGTCGTGCACCCAAAGCACTTCCAATACCCACATCGACTTTATCTGAACAAGCTAGTCCACCTCAAAGTCAGGTTGATCTTGGTTTGTCAGTGCAATTGGATGGTTCCTCCCATGAAAATTCTGTTGATAAGGAAGAGATTTAAGAACTTCTCCTCAATTTATGAAAGTGTGGAGTATTTGCTGTTAACAGTTATTTTTTGAATAATTTGCCTTGATACAATTGACTCAAGATTAAGGAAAGTAGGTCGTTGTAGCTGTAGCAACCAGTCGCATTTTCAGCCGCAGTAGTAGTAGTAGTGACCCAGTACTTACCCAGTACTATGATATTGCAGATACGCCTTTTTGATAACTTTGCAGATAGTGTCTTTTGGTTAACTCAACATACCCCTCAACATTTCACGAAATTTCATCTCAATACCCTTAGTCTTTTCGGGCATCTAGAATCAAACATTCCCTACCTTTTCCAATATTAAATCCTGTTAAAATGGACATTTGGATAATTTATAATCCTTACCACAGGGGTAAGGATTATAAATTTGGGTTAGATACATTGGAAAAAAAAAGTCGTGAAGGGGGGCTCGTTGGCTTCCGATCACTTTTGACTATTAAAAAGGACACTAGAGCTTTCAATTTGCAATTTAATGAGCCCCCAGCGAGGTTTATATGACCACTCCTTCTATATGAAGTGTATCTGGGAAAAAAATAAATAACAATGCATTGAACCCTTATGGTCCTTTACGATGTCAAAGATACGCTTCGAAAATTTAACCTTGTTTTCCGATATCTATCAAATCTTCTTGGGCTTGGTCAATATCTTGCATTCTTTATAGTCTAGGTAAAAGTTCACTACTACTACCAGATAAAAAGGATAAAAAAATATAAATATATAGTAAGAGCAAGTCGTCTCAATAGTAACCAAAACTCTAAAAAACTAAATTTTGATACCATTAGATACATCAAAAGAATCAGATTTTTATGCTGATTTTAAATATGTAAATTTTATCAAGTTTAGTAATATCTATCAAAACTTATGAGCCTGAGAAAATTTGCCTTATTATCGAAAAAAGGGAAAAAAAAAACCCAAAAAAAAAAAAAAAAAAAAAAAAAAAAAAAAAAAAAAAAAAAAAAAAAAAAAAAAAAAAAAAAAAAAAAAAAAAAAAAAAAAAAAAAAAAAAAAAAAAAAAAAAAGAAACCAAAAAAAAAAAAAAAAAAAAAAAAAATAAAAGTCATAGAATCTTATATGAAAATAACACCATCAGATTCAGAGTATCAGAGAACTTTACTGTAGAGGTTTCAAGCTCCTATCTGCAAAAACGTGGAATTTTGTTTTTTTTTTTTTTTGTCAGAAGAAAGATCATGGATGCGTGTTTTATTTGTTTCTTCTTTTTACCAGGGGTGATTGTATCGACCCAGTGGTCCTAGAATCTTGCAAGAGGGCTTGCTCAAACGGAAATTAAAAGTTCTAGTGTCTTTTTTAATAAAAAAAAAAAAAATTTTTTTTTTAAATATAACTTTTACAAAAAAAGTGATATCTTTGAAAATATCTTTTCCAAAAATATTTGATTTTTGAAGCTGGTTGACTTCCGATCACTTTTGACTATTAAAAAGGACACTAGAGCGTTCAATTTGCAATTTAATGAGCCCCCGGCGAGGTTTATACGACTACTCCTTCTATATGAAGTGTATCTGGGGAAAAAATCTTAGGAAAAAATTAAGCTTTTTCCATAAATTGATGTAAGGGCAAAGATGCATCTGTTGATTCAAAAAGATAACGTGAAAGCATTTATAAAAAATGAATGCGTGGATACAGGATCCATTTACTGACGAAGAAGATGACAAATATAAATGAAGAAATAATAAAAAAAACTTGATTTAGTAAGCTTGTGATAATTGTAGTGTCATTGATCTGATACATACTGACATATATCTAGTTATAGTCACAATATATCAACCTGAATTTCAACAAATAAATTGTACCTCATGTCCCTTGTTCTTCCTAAGACAGGAAGTACACATTAAGACCAAGAAAATAATTGCCAGGGTAGAAAATATAGATGCCATAACAACTTGCAGGTACTCTGAGGTAGATGTGTCTGAAAAGAAGTCTCAATCATCATAAATTCATAATAAAAAAACAAAATGACCAGATAAAGAGACAAATGAAGTGTTGATTTTACTGTGCTATCATAAGAATTCGATCTGTGCAAAACTAGGGTAAAGGCACCGATGATTCGACAGTGCAATTTCGGAACCACTGTCAAAATTTTCCTTCAAAACAGGATAGCTCTGCTTAGCCGTGACTTAGAGCGCCATCTCTTGGAGCCGTCGTTATATTTCGACGGTGCGAAACGTGGACACTATATCTGGTACACCCAGACAAGAAAAGAACATTCAATTCGGTCAGTTTCCTGTTTTCGACACGAAAGGAGCTCCCGACAATTTTTCAGGTATGTAATGTTCGAACTGTCATTACTTGGTTATTTATTGCAAGAAAAGGTTGGGATAAGCGCCAATATGTCGAGATACATCTGATCTTCTCTGAAATGTAGCCACATTAGCTTTTTCTTGATAAAATTAAATGAAAATGGCGACGGAAATTGCATTGTCGAAACTAGGTTCCAAGTGTCGAAAATTCTTGTTCGATGTAGTGGAATACCAGGCGGACTAAAAATGTTCCTTCAGCCGCATTCAAGAGTAAATATCGGCTTCTATCAAGGGATTTATTTCTTTGGCGAATATCTCGTAGTAACCTTGTCGAAATTTTAGACAGACAGCAACAGGCCCTGTCAAATTATAGGTGACTTTGTCAAAACTTCACTGAACATGTAAAACAGATGAGAAATAATAGGTGTCGAAATTCCAGGATCCACTGACGAAACCATAGGCACCATAGCTGTCAAATTTAAGGGTGCTTTCTGCGCAACGAGAGGTTTTGATGATTATTATTTCTAATAATATTTCAGATGAAAGAACATTTAAACAAAAGGTTTTTTTTAAACTTTGAAGTTTTACTTACAGAAACTAGATTTTTCCATCATCTGAGGAACTGCTGCTTGGCCTCATACCATGCAGGGGCGTAAATTGCTATGGAGCAGGGGGGGGGTGGGGGGGGGGGGGGGGGGGGGGGGGGGCAGTTGCCCCCCCAGACCTCGTTTTGCCCCCCCCCCCCCGACCTGATTTTGCCCCCCCCCCAGATTTTTTTAGATTATACCCTTATTTATCCTTCATCCGAATAAAAAATACAAATTTTATCGAATACAAAATCTTATATGAAATGACGCGTAGGCTATGTTTTGGACGAAACTAAGAATCTGCATATGAAAATAAAATCCACTAAATCAAATAAACTTCTTAAATTTCTTGAAATCCACTCCCGTTTTCCTAGACCCTATCCCTTCTGAAATGCTAGTGAAACAATTTTGTTATACTAAATATTATTTGTATTTAATAATGTATATTAAAATTTGTTGTACCGATTTTGTTATACCAAATACTACATACTTGAAACAATATTGTTAGTTTTATTACTTCTACTTTTTGCATAGTCTTTTATACTTTTATACATTAAATGAAGTTGAAGAAAAACAAAGAAACAAGAATATACGTGTCAAATACACCAGGTTCCGCCCACAAGTATTCCCCAAGTATTTAGACAGGTGTCGAATTGGGTTCCGACTTGCGTCGAAAACAGGTAACTTTTTTTGTTGTGTCGAATTTGTAGGTGAAAATGCTCTAATTTCGGAAAATTGGAGTGTTGTACCCTTTCCAGACAAAACTTCAAACTTCTCATCAAACAGTTGAAAATCCAGTTGAAAAAACTTTGAAAATCCTTGAAGAGAGCTGGAGTTTCAGAAACAGGTCTATGGTTACTAAGACCACAAGAGGTATTTATTTTAGGAAATGAAGAAATAAAAGCACAATTAAAGATACATGGAAAGCTACCATCAACCAGATCTGACTAAAAATAGGAGTTATTAAGCAGCTTGTTGGACCTGAATATAAGTTTCACCAAGATAGCATTACTTATGGTAAATTTTGAGTTTTTTCCATTACTTCTCAAGGTAGATTGTGATCAAAATAATCATTACATCTTTTTCTACTCTTTTCAAATTTATTTACTGCTTCCTTTGAAAATTCGATTTAAGTCCATAAAGTGGCACCTTGTTCTTATTGGATAGTAAAAAGTCATTACTACAAATTCTGGAAACTGCTTTAAAACTCTTTTCTTCTTGCCAATTGATTAACATTTGCTGTAAAATAATAGAGAAGAAAAGAGTTGCAAAGAAAAAGCAATACACTTTGAGGTAATGTTCAGAATTTTGATAGCCCTTTTGGGTAAAATTCTAGTCTAGATGCTTTTCGCTATCTTGGAAAACAGTTGAATAGGCAACAGAAACTTTTAGAAATGAATCCAGGGTCAAAAATATACCCTGGGAAACTATTGTAAAGCTACTGTGTTTACCCTTTGCTTATTTCTAGAACTTAGAAGATTGCATACATGAAAGGTTCATTAACTATTTAAATTCTGACTAAGAATGTTTAATGTTTGAGTTATTCAGTATCTTTTTCATCAGCTTTAGTTTTGATAAATGCAATTCCTCTTAGTTCAATCAAATTTTTAGCCATATCAAGATGTATTGTCTAAATTTGAGAAATGATTTTACAGATCTTTAAAACCTTAGATGAAAGCTTCAAAACACTTTTCTTGTGCCTTATTCGAGCAGAATATCTATTTCCCAAGGTTTCCCTTTTATAACAAAGATAAATAAAGGTCTTCAAAGGTCAATGGTCTCTGGGGGGAGAAGGAGTAGAGGTAGATGCTTCAAAATTTCTTCCCATGAGATCATTAAGGCTATGAATCCTTTCCTTAGAGTATCATTCACCTATCTCTCAACCACTATCCAAGATAGCAAAAGGACACTAAACTAGAATTTCACCCATACTTGTAATCACCTTAATCCATTTGAGAGCTTTGAGGTCTTCTGGACCTGTAGTACTCTTGAGTCCCTGACTCCCAGTCAAACCTCCACTGCATCTTCTCCCACTCCTTGTCAAGTTGTTATTTGAAAGACAGGAATGAGGGAGTGCTGACAGTTAAGGCCTTCAACTCATTCCAGTGGTTTATGCCTCTTCTTAAGAAGTGGATTTGGCAAATTCTCAACTGAAAACTTAACTGTGAGGGACACTCTTTGAGTGTCCTCTTGTGAGATGGGACACTACTGGGGATTCATTTCTCCACTGATCTCTCTTGGAACAACCACCTTGATCGGGTGAGAACCTCCTGTGCAAGAAAGCTAGGAGTTACTCTTTGCTGCAAAAACCTTCTTCTATCAAGCTTGATCCTCCCACTCTAAAAGTCTTGCATCAGACCCATAGCGGAATATGGATGCCTGCTATATGCTGGTGCTCCAAAAACGCTGTTGGCACCACTTCAGAAGATCCAGAATAGGGCAAATAGGGCGGGCTGCGCCTCTACACAAGAATCACTCCAGCCTCTAAATGAAAGGTTTGATGTAGCGTCAATGGCTGTTTTCTACAAGTACATGAATTTGCCTCCCTCAGACAAGCTCTCTCGAATTGTGCCCCCCTTTGTCCATCCGACAAGGCAGACACGAAAGCACACAGCTCGGTCCAATTATCTAAAGGAGGATACGCCGAGAACCGAGTACTTGAGGAACAGCTTCATCCAGCATTGCACTTCTATCTGGAACAATCTTCCTGGGGATATTATCCCTGGAAATCCCTCTGTTGACACCTTCAAAAGAAGGTTCAATAGACATTTAAAACCTCGAGGTCATTGAACGAGGTAAATGAATAGCGGCATATCAGATACTTTGAAGTACCTGGCGCTGTGAATATTGGAATAAAAAAAAAAAAAAAAAAACATTTGTAGACATTGGAGGCAGCTTAAGTTGCTTGAGGTGGTCCTTATATGAAGCTGATTTTAGGCTCTTATATACACTTTGTTGCTCACCTCTGAACATTTTTGATGAGCTTGACATCTTGCCAATAAGAGAGACCAGCAAGGCAAATGCCAAAATCGAGATGGGATTTAACAAGAGCTGTAAAATGTTTTATGAATATTGTTGCCTCTTGGGTATGGGTGGTCCTTTTCAAAAGGCCAGGGATGGAATTTCCTCTGGAAACAACTTGCAGAATTTGGCTGTGGAACCTCAACTTGTTGTCACAATGACACCAAGTTCACTTTCTTCTCCTCTATTCTCTAGTTGTTCCCTTATTCTAGTGATGGGATTTAAAATTGAGTAGGTAGCCATTGGGCTGTTGGATTCAAGGTGCAAAATACAGCTTTTGTCTTTATTGAATTGGAGAAGCCATTCTTCAGTCCAATCCTGTAGCAGGTCTAGGTTGTGTTTGATGTTCTGTAGGTTGCCAAAAAGTTTTGCATCATCATCAAGCAGATGCATGTTATTATCCATTTGTCACTACTAAAGATTAATTTTTAACTTTAAGGTACCTCTTAATAGCACAAAATATTATTTGCAAATGAAAAAATTTTTATATTTTGTAAGAGCTCATTGGTTAAAAAGTTTGGCTCAATGTGTCACAAAACACATTTAGTGGTGTGTTCACATTCTATGTAGCTGTACAATGGCTAAGCTTCAAAACTACCATACTCATTTTGTTGCAACTTAAGAGTAGCATTTCCATTTAAAATATTAGCATTTGCTATTGTAATAATTGGGTGGAAACATTTAGTGGACTGTTTATTTTCCATTGGAGGGGGGGGAGGGGGAAGCATTGAGTCTTTAGGAATGAGGAAAGTAAATATTCATGATTGTTTAAAAGCAGCTTTCAGATTTATTTTTTTTCTTTGCCATCTTCCAAATGTCCCCCTGTACTTGAAAGTAAATGAAAAATTCTAATATTCCCTATCTGAATCATTGAGGATATGCATTCAAAACTTGGATTCAAACAAAAGCAGGGTCATAACATAATTAGGCCACCAAAAGCATTTGTTTGCTAGGTTAGGACAGGTAGATATTTGTCTTCTATTCAATTTTCTAAGCCTTGAAAAACAGTGAAGCTATTGAGATGGAATCTTGAAAAACACCTTTAATGAGCATAATCTAGGCTCTTGATTCTTTTGTGGAAGTTTCAATCTCCATGTGCAATTGCTTTACAAGATAGCAAAAGGGCTCTCCTCTAAAATTGCAGTGTTTAGAGCCATACATTTTTCAAGTCTTTATTTTTAATATTTTAAGAATTTGTAAAATGTGCCTCAAATTTGCAAAAAAAAAAAAAGTCTGGTAATTAGGCTAAGAGAGAAAGAAGTTTATTAAACAGAAAAACAAAATAACAAGAAAAAAAGTCTTAACCAATACTACAAATTTCAATCAACAACTCTGTCTCTACAGACTGCAATGAGGTCTGTTTTAGGGCAATTATCATTATAACTTTACTTTTTAAATATGCATAACTTCCCTAACCTTAATTGACAATAATTAACCAGTTAAATACACACAAAAATACTTATTTATATTTTGGCCATTTACATTAAATAACCAGAGAGTAATCCCAGTTCCATTATCTAAGTCATTGGAAAAGAAAAGTAACTCATTAATATGAGCCAGGCCACACTAAATTGAGGACTCTTTTGATGAAGGACAGGATCTGTTTTCTATGAAAATCCTCAAACTTTAGTTTTGCCAAGCTCAAATACTTTTGAAATTCTTGTAATGGTGTAAAGTAGCAGTTCTGCAGAAGAAAAAATGCTAAAACAAAAATAGGGACATTTTTAAATTGCAAATTTTATGCTTGTTTTGGTACAAGCATAAAATTGGGGATGTTGAGAAGGAAACAATTCTTACTTCATCATATGCAGAATAATTGTAGTTAACACATTTTGACTACAGATCCAGTATACTTTACTCCTGACTCTCCTTATCTGGAAACATATAGCTTAAATTACATATTTCCTATATATTAAGCCATGCACCATTCTTGTTTCAACCTGTGTACCTGTAAATTGAACCACATGTGATGAAATCAAGAACTGGAAAGCACATGAGAAATTTATGATTTGGACTATATATTTGCATATTAGGGGAGTGGGGCAAAGTATAGGGGAACTGTAGTCAAAATGTGTTGACTACACTTATTCTGCATGCTATGACAAAAAAAATTATTTTCTTGACATGTTTCCTTCTCATCAACCCTAATTCTAGATTACAAAGATAATTTCATAAGTCACATTGGCCTGTCATCACAAAAAGCAAAAGAAAAGAAAAGCAAAAATGGATTTTATTAGGCAAACAATGGGGTTTTATATCAGCACTGTATGTCACTTGATAATGTTCTCAAAAAGAGGAAAAAAACTGAAGTTTTGATTCAACCCTAGCTGAGCATATCTGTGACCAACCACACCATAATATTTTATTTGACCAGACTTGCTTGATTCCTCATGAAAAGGGTTTAGTATAGCAATGCAGGGAGGCAATTGCTATACAATAGCATTTCTTAGTATAATAAAAACATTTAAATTAAGAGCAGTTAATTTGGTAAAATTGTAGACACACTACTTTTTTGTATCTTGAAAAGTAGTCAGGTTAGGGAAATAAAACTTCCAGGAATGGATGTACTGATTAAAGTATGTCCTGGGAAGACATTTTGAATTACCTATCTCCACTACTTCTCCCTCTAGAGGGCACTGACCTTTGACAATCTGTAAAAATCTTTATGTTATAAAAGTGAAACCTGGCAAAATAGATCTTCTTCTTAAATGAAGTACAAGAAATGTAATTTTGGTAAAAAAAAATTGTGTTAGCTACTTTTGGCTATCTTGGAAAGGGGTTAGGTTAGGAAAATGTAACTTTCAGGGTTTAAAGGCTAAAGTATGTCCTATTTTGAAGTACATACCTCTACTCCTTCCTTCTCTCTCTAGAGGGTCCTGACCATTGATGACCTTTAAAAATCTTGTGTTATAAAAGTGAAACCTTGCAAAATAGATCTTCTGTTTAAATTAAGTACAACAAAATTGTTTTCAGCTTCACAACTTTGCTCAGTCCTAATATATAAGGTTTTGAAGATGCAAATGCCTTTCCTAAATTTTGAAAAAAAAAAACATTGATATGGCTTAAAATTCTACTTAAATAACAGGAATTGCATTTTCAGAACTAAAACCAGAGAAAAAAGAAACTGATAACTGAAAAATAAGGTGAAATGTTGTTTTGTCAAGATTTCAATAGGTGTAGACCTATAATGTAGGCAAATTTCTGGACCCTCTAGAGAGAGAAGGAGTGGAGGTAGGTACTTCAAAATGCCTTCCTGGGACATACTTGAGTCTGTAGACCTAAACCTGAAAGTTTCATTTTCCTAACCTAACCCCTTTCCAAAATAGCCAAAAGGGTAAATCTTCAGCAATTCATATTACTGACTTACAAATAGCCTAAAGTGAACATACTATTTGATGCCTTTTTTTAGGCTATGCTCTTTACAAATATAATAATCATTTTGTTGGAAATGGGTTTTACCTCCACCCCTATATATACCAATTCAGGATATATATATTTGCACATTAGGGGGGAAGGGGGTGGAGGGTAATGTTTAAACTTACCTCTCATTTGCATGAGAAAAAACTTCACCACCACCCCCTAATGCACAAATATATATCCTGAATTGGTATACCCTATATTGGGGTGGGGGTAAAATAAAATTCCAACAAAATGATTATTAAATTTGGAAAGAGCATAGCCTAAAAAAGGCATCAAGTAGTATGTTTACTTTTGTAAGTCAATAATATGAAATGCAGCAAATTTATCACCAAAAGTAGCTAAAGTAGAATTTTACCCTAATTTCAGCTTAAGAGCTGTGCTCAATTCCAATAGGCCTATATGAGGTTTCAAAGACCTACAAATACTTTCTTCAATTTAGAAAAAAAAACCCACTGATATGGCTTAAAATTCTACTTAAACAATAGGAACTGCATTTTCAAAACTAAAGCCAGAGAAAAAGAAACTGAAAGTTAGAAATTAAGGTATGATGTTGTTTTGTCAAAAATTCCAATAAGTCAAGTAGGCTAGACAATTTATAGGACTTAAAACTCAGAAGAAGTTTAAACATAGTAGCTTGGCAACATCTTCCTGGAATAGGTCTATGTTTTTCACCCTGGAGACATTACCAAAAGTTTTATTTTCCTATGCTAGCCTAACCACTTTAACAGATAGGCCTAGAAAAAAATAGCTTGTCTGAAATTTTAATTTCTCTTTACAGTTGAACTCACCATTTTTATAAATTGGATGTGAAATGGAAGGGTTAGTTAACTCCAACAGCAAAATTGATATGTAGAAACCACAACATTGAAACATCTCTTTTAGTGACCAAATTATTTAATGTGGTTCATTTCCGTTCGGAAGCTGCATAATAAGACCATTACAGCTTTGAATAAGCGAAAATGCTATTTACAGCCTTGTTGACCTATTTAAAATTTAAATTTTTGAGCTGCGCCTTTGAAGATATATTTTACTTCTTCATAAAATGTTCAATTTTGTGCTGTCATAAACTATAGTTTTTCGGTATCAATCAATAGCGAAAAGTCCGAATTCTGATATTTTCTAATGTTCGCTCCCATTTAATTTTCTGACAACCAGTATTGATTAAAGATGTTTTGGCTCAAAATGAACTCAACTAGCTCAAATAAACTGACTCAAATTATCTATCCATATTGTATCAGTGTATAGCTATTGCTATTGAGAAGGAAACACTATAAAATCATGAAAAAACTTTGAAATTTACTTACTTATATCATTCCTAAGAGTGCTTCACTTCAGATGTTAAATATTTTTTAGCTCAAAATGAACTAGCTTAAATAAGTTAACCTACATTAAATATCCATATCGTATCAGTGTATATTTCCTGCTATTGATAGAGAAACACTTAAAAGCCAGAAAACGACTTTTAAAACCACTTACTTATACCCTTCATAGAATTGCTTCACTTCGATTTGCACCAGCGATTTTCAAACTAGAAGGCAAAGACTAGTCTAGGAGAAGGCATAATCATTAGACAGAATTGAAAAAAAAAAAAGTATCAAGTGAAAATAAAACTACGCAGTCACATAAAATATATTAACCCGTTTGTGATTGATGGGATTTAGAGGCCCAGGCTGAACAAAAGCTAGGTTTGCCAACTCAATTTAAAACTAATAATATTTTATAGATTATGCTAAATATTTCGTTCATAGATTATTAATTGGAAAATCATTAGAGGTGATGTTTTTGATCAATTATTTTCTTAGGTACGCACGACCAAATATGCCCAAACGAGTAGAAAAAGAAACTGCTGCAGCTATAACCACATATTTTATTGTAAATTCCGAATATGTTGAAGATACCTGAATATGTTTTTTCGGCAAATCCTTTCCTGGCAAAGCCACGTCCCGTGAAATTCTGAATAAAATCAGTTGAAATTTTATTTACTGAGAAAGGCATATTGTGGAAAAATTCCATTTGACTCAATATCATCAATGTTAAGACACAAAACTGGCCTTCTGGCACTAATTAAAATGAAAACATCCCTGTTGTTCTCTGGACACTGTGCATGGTTTACAGAGCAGCTCTCATATCAAAAGATATGAGTTGGGAACTTAAAGACGTTTTCATGAAAGTAATGAAGACTATAAATTATATAAGAAAAACGGTCTATTATAGGTTAGATTATTTACAAAGCAGTATGGTGATATGGGGGCTATTTACATTTCCTTTTTTTTACTATGGTGAAGAACACTGGCTATTTTGTAGCAAAATTTTTACGAGGATACTTAACTCAGAGTATAAATTGCAATTTTTATCGAAGAAAATCAAAATGAGGACGAGGATATATTTGGGGATGGTAAATTGTTTGTTAAACTTACTTGTCTGGTGGATTTCCTGTGAAAATTAAGCTTTTTGAATAAATCGATATATCAAGGGTCAAAAATACTTTCATTGACTCAAAAAGTTAATGTGAAAGCACTCATAAAAATCGGTTTCGAAGGAGGCGCCATATCCTCCAACGCATAGCCGGAAGGGAATGCTGTAGTATTGGTTGTTTTTTTTATGAAATTTTTCATTGGACATTTCTTGGAAATACATTTGACTCACAGCTTCCCTGGCCAAAGACACCCTGCAAGGCTTTTTGCAGAAGCGGATCTGGTTAGGCGATCACGCATAAGGTCTACCCCCTACGCCACGTCGAGGCCGTGCAAGCAGGATTTCCTTTTGGAGGATAAAGGTGGAGGCAGGGGCCTATGGCGGTGCAGGGATCCGTGACCATCCCAGGTCACCGGAACGGCATTCATAATTAAATTGAGCTACGGAAGGTAGGACAGGAAAAAAAGTTTAATATGTTCCCACTTTTAAATTTTTACCACCAAAATAACATAGAGGGAAACAAAAATCCATTTGTGAAAACTTGGATGCTATTTTAATTCATTTCCCGAATTGTTTTGATGATCTTAATTTTACAAATTATGCGTGGATACAGAATCCATTTATTGACGAAGGAGAAGACGAATTTTAAATCATAGGCAGCGCAATAGCGCTGCCTAGTATAAAACGATGCTGGCACAATGCATTATTTATTTATTTATTTATTTTTTGGTTTCTTGGTTTAACCCTTTCCCTAAGGGCAAGGGTTATAAGTTATACCCTGGGGGCCTATAAGGTTTTTTATACAAAGCGTTGTTGTAAAAACTTCTAATAGGTCTCATTCGATTGGAAACTGAAAGGGGCAGTGCCCTTTTTTAATAGTCGAAAGTTATTAGAGGGCAACTAACCCCCCCCCCATGCTCACCCTTTCCCCAAACACATCCAATCAAAATCTTTTGATAGCCATTTTGTTTAACGTAGGTTAAAGCTCTGAAAATTAGGTCGTTAAGGATGACACCCCCCCCCCCCCCACAACACTTAGGGCAAGGGTTGTAAGTTATGCCCAGGGGGCATATAAGGTCTTTATAGGAAATTTTGTCGTAGAAACTTTAAAAAGGGCGCATTCGATTGGAAATTCAAAGGACTAGTGCCCTTTTTAATAGTCGAAAGTGATTGGATGGCAACTACCCCCCCCCCCCTCTCTCACGTCCAACATTTCCCAAACACATCCAATCAAAATTTTGAGCTAGCCATTTTTTTTCAAAGTAGTTTAAAGCTCTGAAAATTATGTGTTTGGGGATGATTACCCCCCCCCCCCCCCCCACAACACACACCCTTCGGTCAAGGGTTGGACGTTATGCCTTAGGGCCAAATAAGATTTTTATTGATAGCGTTGTCGTAGAAACTTTAAAAAGGGCTCATTCAATTGGATATTGAAAGGGCTGGTGCCCTTTTTAAAAGCCGAAAGTGATTGGAGGGCAACTAACCCTCATGTCAAGCTCACCATTTCTCCAAACACATCCAATCACAATTTTGAGATTGCCATTTATTCAAAGTAGTCGAAAGTTCTGGAAATTGTGTCTTTGATGGACGATAAAAAAAAAGATGCCGTCGATACAGAATAATATTCTGTATCGACGGCATCTTTTTTTTTTTTTTAAATAGTGGCATTACTACTGGCTTGAATAATAAGGAAAGCCCATTGGCTTGAAAATCAAGAAAATGGCTGCACTCATGATATTATCATGAGTGCAGCCAATTCTCTTGATTTTCAAGCCAATGGGCTTTCCTTATTATTCAAGCCAGTAGTAATGCCACTATTTTTAAAGTCATCCCTAGGACATTAAAATGAGATTTCAAGCGGAGCCCTATTCGTAGTTTAGCACTTTTTTTTTGCGACCGAAGGGACCTCACAGTCCCAATATGTAAAAAATCTTTTGGCGCTTCTAAATTGATTGCTACAGTAACAAAACCTGTCCCATCGTGTTTCGCCTTTTTTAGCCCTTTTGATTGATGGGTAACAAGTCAAAGTAGCACCCAGCCGGAGTTATTTAGCTGATTGTGAAGTCAGGCTGTTTTTTTTTGTAAAAAAAAGGTAGAAGTCTGTTTTTTTGTGATAGAAAGTTACAGCGTAATTATATCAGAGCAACAACTTCAAAAGTCATTGCTGATGTGTAATGAAACATTCTGGTTAAAAAAAAAAAAAAATCTGATAAAGCCGTTTGGATGCCCCCAGTGATGGATTCTATTTTTGGGACCTTGCAGTACCTTGCGGCGACTGTAAAGTCCCGCTGGTCGAAGCTATAAAATAACAATTTTAAAAAATGCTCGACAATAAGCAATTTGTAAGGCAGCAGTAATCTTGGAATTGCTTTTTTTTTGGTTTATTTTAATTTCATATGGCCTATGGCTTTTAACTAACCTTGCTCATTACACACGCTAACTCTCACTTTTTCTCTCTCTCTCTCTCTCTCTCTCTCTCTCTCTCTCTCTCTCTCTCTCTCTCTCTCTCTTTTACTTCTTTTTCGCCTGTTAATAACGCCTTTCTCTCTCTTTTTCAAGGCATGATTTTACAAAGAACGAAAAACTCCTTCTTTCATTCTCTCTCCCTCTCTCTGGCTCTCTCTCTCTCTCTCTTTTTTTTCTCTCTCTCTCTCCTTTCTCTCCCCCTCTCTTTTTCCCGTATCGATTTTATTTACAGTTTGTTCTTTTTCCAGACCATGCAAAAGCGAATGTCTACCAACTAAAGTACCATACTGAACACACTAGAAGAGTTGGGAAGCGATCTTAGTGATTTAGATGAAGATGATGACTGGTTTCAGCAGCCTGAAGAGATGGAACTGGACCTACAGAAAAAACACCGACACAGAGGCCAATGCTTTGGAGCAGGACCTGTCAGACTTGGCATCAGCTAATGTTCTCACAAGTTCAGACATACCAAAAAATAGAAAAGACTCACCACCCATTTCTCCAATCCCAACCGATACAGATCCTTGCCTTGTTTGACCTTCAACTTCATCTGCACCAACTGCGTCTTGTGCAGCAGCAAATCAGCTGAAGAAAAATATAAAGCCACATCCAATCAAAATTTTGAGATAGCCATGTTGTTCCACGCAGTTTAAAGTTTAGGAATGTCCTTTGAGCAGGACATTCCCCCAAAGTCTTCAGGGCAAGGGTTATAAGTTACGCCCTGGGGGCATATAAGTTTCTATTGAAATCTTTGTCGTAGAAACTTGAAAAAGGGCTATTTTGATTGGAAATTCAAAGATCTAGTGCCTTTTTTAATAGTCGAAAGTGATTTGAGAGCAACTAATCCCCTCTCACGCCAACCTTTTCCCCAAAAACATCGAATCAAAATTTTGAGATAGCCATTTTGTTCCACGCAGTTTAATGTTTAGGAAATTATACCTTTGATGTGATTATACCTTTGATTGTGGGGGGGAAAACTCCCCCACAGTCTTCAGGGCAAGGGTTATAAGTTATGCCCTGGGGGCATTTAAGTTTTCATTGAAATCTTTGTCGTAGAAACTTGAAAAAGAGCTCATTCGATTGGATATCCAAAGGGCTAGTGCCCTTTTTAATAATTTCGAAAGTCATTTGAGGACAACTCTTTACACCCACATTTTTTCCAAACACATCCAATCAAAATTTTTAGATAGACATTTTGTTCAACGTAGTTAAAAGTTTTGGAAATTGGGTCTTTAATGATGACAAACCCTCCACCCCCACAACCCTCAAAGGTTTTAAGTTATGCCCTGGGGGCATATAAGGTTTTTATAGAAAGCGGTGTTGTAGAAACTTCAAAAAGGACTCATTCAATTGGAAATTGAAAGGGCTAGTGCCCTTTTAATGGTTGATAGTGATTGAAGGGAAAACTACCCCCCCCCCCCCCCCCCCCTCACACGCCCATCATTTCCCCAAACACATCCAAACAAAATTTTGAGATATCCATTTTGTTCAACGTAGTCGAAAGTTCTGGAAATTAGGTCTTTTAGGATGATAACCCCATCAGAACCCTCGGTGCAAGAGTTGTAATTTATCCCCTGGGGGCATATAAGGTTTATATAGAAAGTTGTTGTAGAGATTTCGAAAAGGGCTCATTTGATTGGAAATTGAAATTGCCCTTTTTAATAGTCGAAAGTGAGTGGAGAGTAATTAACCTCCTTCTCACGCCCATGATTTCCCAAAACACATTCAATCAAAGCTTAGATATAGCCATTTTGTTCAACGTAGTTGAAAGTTCTGGAAATGATGTATTTAAGGATGACGAAACTCCCAGAGCCCCAATGGCAAAGGTTGTAAGTTATGCCCTGGGGGCATATAAGCTTTTTATACAAAGAGTTGTCGTAAAAAGGGGCTCATTCAATTGGAAATTCAGAGGGCTATGGCCCTTTTTAATAGTCAAAAGTGATTGGAGTATAACTAACCCCCCTCTCAAGCCCACCATTCCCCCAAACACATCCAATCAAAATTTTCATATAGCCATTCTACTCAACGTAGCAAAAAGTTCTGGAAATTAGGTCGTTGAGGATGACATCCCCCCAGCCCTCAGGGCAAGGGTTATAAGTTATATCCTGGGGGCATATAAGGTTTTTATTGAAAGTGTTGTTGTAGAAACTTCAAAAGGGCTCATTTGAATGGAAATTGAAAGGGTTAGTGCCTTTTTTAATATTTGAAAGTGATTGGAGAGCGACAAACGCCCCTCTCACGCCCACCATTTTCTCAATCACATCCAATCAAAATTTTGAGATAGCCATTTTGCTTAACGTAGTTGAAAGTCCTGAAAATTAGGTCTTAGAGGATGACAACCACCCTCACAGCCTTAGGGTAAGGGTTTAATTTATGCCCTGGGGGTATATGAGGTGTTTATAGAAAGCTCATTCGCCTGAAAGTAGAAAAGGCTGATGCCCTTGTTAATAGTCAAAAGTGATTGGAGGAAACTAATCTCCCTCCCACGCCCGCCCTCCTATTTGCCTTTTGTGTTTAAAAACTAAATGTTGCCTTATGATTAAATCAAAATGAACTGTGTTGGATGCTAATTCCCAATAAGTTATCTCAGCAGTATCCCAAGAACTACTGAGGGTATTATGTTCAAACTTTCGGGGCTACTTCTGCTTTTAAAATTTAACCAAATCAAAATAGCGTAATTGTATCCAAGCTATCAAAGAAAGTAAACAGATTTTTGGTGAATAGTATCAAGTTTTTCATTTCAGGTCCACTAGAGGAGGTATGAAACTAAATTAAACCCTACTATTTGTGTCCAGATTTTTTAAAAGGGTGTATGTTGTTAAAAATTGCTCAAAATTTTCTCCAGCATACAAATAGCAGGCCAAACTATAAATTCTTAAAAAAACGAAAAGATTTAAAGTATTATTTTTTTTTCTATGAAAAGACTATGTCAATATAAAACGAACAGAAATTAATAAAAAAAACTTTTTCCACGAAATAAGTTTTTCAAAGAAAAGTAAAAACTCCATTAAACAAAAAATGAGCAAAAATAAAATCAAATAATCTACCAAGCGTGAAACTACCACAAATCAGCATCAATAAATAACTGAAATCCAAAACGAACAGAAATTACAATAAATAACCGAGTCAAACTCAAAACGAGCAGAAATTAACATAAGTTGGGCTCAAAATCCCTATGGCTTCCCAAGGCGAGAACATAATTCTCGCTTTACAAAAAAAAATACGAATGAATATGCATTGTCAGTTTCATTTACATATACTGATATTTAGTAATCAAAATGTTAATATAGTTTGATTCATTAAAGTTATAAAAATAAAAAATTTATATATTTTTTTCAGTAAAGTGCAAATTATGTTCTGGCCTGGAAAGGCATAGGGGTTTTGAGCCCTAATTATGATTATTTCTGCTCGTTCTGAGTTTGGCTCCTCGTTATTTATTGTTATTTATACAAATAAATGAAACCCAAAACTAACGGAAATTACAATAGATAGCCTAGTCAAACTCAAAACGAGCCAAAATTAAAAGCACAATCGCTGACAAACACTTATGTCTTCTTCAGAACAGAAAATAATTTGCACTTTACTTAAAACAAAAATAACGGAGTATTGTCAGTTTTACTTACATATTCTGATATCTATTCCTTATAGTCTTAATACTTCTTTATTTTTAAAGTCAAAAAAGTAAAAACATTTAAAATGTATTATGTTTTCAGTATACGTAAATTATGTTCTGGTCTTGAAGAGGTGTGGGGGTTGTCAGCCCTACTCATGCTAATTGTTGCTATTTTGAGTTAAATAAGTAATTTATTGTAATTTCTGTTTCTTTTGGGTTCAATTCATTGATTTACGGGGATTTGTGGTAGTTTTACGCTTGAAGAATTATTTTAATTTACTTCTGCTCATTTTTGGCTGCTCCTATTCAGACCAGAAAATAATTTGCACTTTACTTAAAACCAAAATAACCGAGTATTGTCAGTTTTACATACATATTCTGATATCTATTCCTTATAGTCTTAACACTTCTTTATTTTTTAAAGTAAAAAAAGTAAAAAATATTTAAAATTTATTATGTTTTCAGTACATGTAAATTATGTTCTGGTCTTGAAGAGGTGTGGGGGTTGTCAGCCCTACTCGTGCTAATTGTTGCTATTTTGAGTTTAAATAAGTAATTTATTGTAATTTCTGTTTCTTTTGGGTTCAATTCATTGATTTACGGGGATTTGTGGTAGTTTTACGCTTGAAGAATTATTTTAATTTACTTCTGCTCATTTTTGGCTGCTCCTATTCAGACCAGAAAATAATTTGCACTTCACTTAAAACCAAAATAACCGAGTATTGTCAGTTTTTACATACATATTCTGATATCTATTCCTTATAGTCTTAACACTTCTTTTTTTTAAAGTAAAAAAAGTAAAAATATTTAAAATTTTTATGTTTTCAGTACATGTAAATTATGTTCTGGTCTTGAAGAGGTGTGGGGGTTGTCAGCCCTACTCGTGCTAATTGTTGCTATTTTGAGTTTAAATAAGTAATTTATTGTAATTTCTTTTTCTTTTGGTTCAATTCATTGATTAATGGTGATTTGTGGTAGTTTTACGCTTGAAATTTTTTTTTTTAATTGACTTCTGCTCATTTTTGGTTTAACAAGGCTGTTTACTATTTTTGGACAAGTTTGTTTTACAGAAAAAGATTTTTTTTTAATTAATTTCTGTTCATTTTTTATTGACATAGTCTTCATATAAAGAATATTTTATATCTTTTTTAAATTTCTTTCTATTAGACTCCTTAGTTTTTACTTTGAAAAATTATTTTACTTTATTTCATCTGATTTTTGGTTTAATGAGGCTTTTTTTTAAAAAACGTATGTTTCCCATTAACAAATACTATCTGTAAGTAATGATTCAACTGAAAGTGAGGAGCAACATCAAATCTTAAAACGAACCGAAATTATTACATATATAAAAGGGGTTGCCTCTTCCTCAAGACCTCGCTTTTTATCTTAAATTTTTTTTTATATAATTTTAAAACAAAGCTTATTATTCTAGTTAAACGGCCATTGTGTTTCAGAAATCGTTCTTAAAAAAATTTGGACTAAAAGTCAAAACTTTAGCGTAAAGAGCAAGGTCTTGCGGGAGGGGCAACTCCTTTCATATACATTATAATTTCTGTTAGTTTTTATGTTGCTACTTATTTTCAGTTGAAGAAACTTGTTTTTTAAATTTAATTTCTTGATTTTTTTTTTTAAATACCAGGAAATCCAGCTCTCTCTCCATGAACAATTCCTATACTTGTGTGTTATACGCCACTCACTCAAGTTTACAATGTGTAGAACTCGAGAACAAACTGGTTTCTTCTTTACTTTAGAAACAAATTAGAAGCAAATTAAAGGGGGGTAAAGTAAGCACATATAATCTGCATATTATGAAGTAAGAATTGTTCTCTGACTTTCAAACTGTCCAAATACTTTACCCCTCCCCCTTATGTGCGATATATAACCCTAATTATATATATTTCCAATCTATATGTCAATATTCAACTACTTATTTCCCTCTCAAAAATGTCAATCCCCTTAAGTCTCACAGGATAATGACCCTTAACACAATTATAAAACCCTCCCACCTCTTAAAACAAATTCCTTTTTAAATTAGTTACATTTAAATCTCTCTCCCATTTTCAACCAACTCACTCCAATTTTCATTATAACCCTCCATCCTATAATAAATATTTTCCCAACCAATTTGAAAAACACCCTTAAAATTATGAAAGTCAGGGTGAAGTGTTTACATCGGCATTTGAAGTTGAGATGTGTGCAAATCACACGTCTTTTCATTTAAAAAATTATTTTAACCCTGATGGATTCGTTAATGTGTCTTGCTTTCCCGCCTCCCGAATGTGGTTTTCAAGAAGTGCACGAATCTTGCTGACATAGGAGTATGCAATGTAAAATGGATTTGTATGGATACTACCACTTGCAAGGGAGTTGAAGGGGTCTACACGAACGAATCATTATTAAGCAAAAGGGGAGTTGCATTAACCAGATTAACCCCCACACTATAATTTCACTCTTTACACAGATTATTGCGCAATGGGGGTGGCAGCGACAGCATGTCATATTTGTAGGGGGCTGGTAATGTCGCACTTAAACCCTCCTCATGTTCACTTTTCTCATGGGCCTGTTGTATGTCCATTAGCGACTCTAAATCCTCATAGAGGTTGTAGACCCCTTGAGATGCCGTATGTGAGCCTAAATAATAATAAGAGCATATTAGCCCACTGGAACAGATCATCCTATGAAAAGAGAATAGAATAGTTAAGAGTGAGCTCTTAGAGTTTGAAGACCTCACTAGTACGTAATAACCATAGAATAGTAATTTGACCATTCAGACTTATAGACCCCACGCTCCTGGCTATAATTGTAATGGGCCTCCAAAGACCCGCTTTTCGATGTTTTGAGAGCTTATAGCTTGGAGGGTCCATAGATGGACCCCCCTTCGGATCTGTAAAACCTCTCACTAGCGTTAAGATTTAATAGTTGGAAGAATAACTGAAAGCTTACGCTTTCAGTTATGTTTTAAAGAGTCTTACCCAGGGAGATATTGTGTATGGCTATTTTACTAGTATTTACTCAATCCATACGGTGGTTCGTCAGAGGTTTTGCTCATTGGTGCTGCGCCAAGAAGGTCAGTGAGGTTATTATCAATTAAAAGCTGGAAATCATCATTGGGCACCTTAAAAAAAAGAATAAAAATTTTATCCGCTTTTGAAGCATTTATGATTTTTAGCTGCGAAAAAGAAATTTACCCTGAAAAATTTTCGACGCAAGGTCTTAGTTATTTCCCCAGGGGGATTTTTCCCCCATGTCCTGTTCCCCCCAGGGGGCCTTGATGTCACCCCATCCAATTATTAGGAGCCCTCGAATGACCTTCTTAGTGGCAACATTAAAATACTAGTTTTAGCTATTCTTTTGAGGTGCCCCCCCCCCAAATTAGGGGGCTGTAATAGCATATAACTTGGATCTTTAATGTTCTAACCTCTTCCCTGAAAAAAAATTAGTAAAAATTCTCTCAAAATTATTGACCAAACTATTAATCTGAGGAGCAGTCGGTCCTCAAAGCCTTCAGAACTAACTAATAAGACTCTCAAAAGCCTTTATTAGCCAGAAAAGATCACGTTACTTTTAGGCTTGGCAATAACTTACTTTTTAATGTTAGGTGAAATGAATTCCTTGTGTCTCTCTTAGGAACGGGTCTTCTCTCATAATGACTGCCCCTCCAATATTAAGCTAGAAATAATAAAAATTAGTTAGAAAAATATCAAGCCTTACATCTTCAAGTTGTACCGATGGTGCAGGCATCGCTTGACGGTGAGTCGATGGAGCAGGCTTCACTCAATGGGAAGAAAATGTTTGGCCTAGGGCCTGTGAAGAAAGCCCAGACATCGCTTGACGGGGGGCCAATGGTGGCCTGGGGCCTGCCTAGAAGGTCCTGACGTCGCATGATGGAGGCCATTGAAGGGCTGGCATACCTTATGACCGATGGTACTCATACCCTTACCAGGGTCGCTTCGTGCCTTCTTGCCTTCTTCGATGGCGGGGGTAGCTCTGGAAATTCCTAAAAGAAACAAAATTCTAGTTTTTCACAAAAACATACATCTTATGGAAATTACCTGCCCCTACCCGCCTTAACGGAGGGTATTTATATCTTATAGCCTGTATAAGGGAATTGTTGTCTCTCTTTGGCAAATAAAATAAGATCGTAATTAAAACTAAAATAAAATCTGTAACCAGTATGTCCTAAAAATTGCATTTTATGAAGAAATTAGAACTAGCAAATGCAGGGCAAAACTTAATCAAAAGTGTTCTAAAAATCAGCTGAAAAATACAGTACTTTTCTAACACAAACACTTCTGGACAGAGAAATTTAAATGATGTAAAAAAATACAGGCTGTGAAATTAGACACACCCCCCACCTCTTAAAAATAAGGAGATAATGAATTTTACCATAGAAGGACAATTAGCATAAAAACTTGTAAAAGTTATTGAATAAAACATGAAACACATAAATATAGGCTTAGATAAGACCTATTTTACTGAAAAGGCGGAAAAAAAAAAAACTTGAAAAAACCCTTAGGCTTCATTGAAGTAAATAATCCAAAGAAAGAGAAGGGTTTAAGTTGAAAATATAGCCAGACGAAATTGAAGGAAAAGAAAATGAACGGAGTCAGTTAAACTCTATTATACGCTCATATTGAACTGATTGAACCAAGAAGGCACATAATATCCTTAAGAACTTAAGTTGAAGTTGAAACCTAAGACAAGACTACTAAAAGTGGGGAAGTTAAAGTGAAAATAGCCATTGTCACTTGTATGTCAAAAAAAAAATTACTGTGTGCCATTAAGGCAAAGGTATATTTTCTGCAGAAGGGCCACTTTGTTTGATAAAAGAATAGCCCAAGAGAAAACTGTGACCACAAATCAGAAAGCGTGGCAATACTATAAATAATTAATTATTGTATGTGCAGGTTCATAATAGCCCTTTTAGCTGTAGCTGATGACAAGAGAACTTAGAAACGTTATAGGAACTACCAGAAGGCATTCCTGGTGAGCAAACCTTCATGATGCAAGCACAATTTTAATTGATAGTGCCAAAACAGGTAAAAAGACGAATAGTTAAATTTTTAGCTTATCAGATCTAAGCTGTAAAATGGGGCCTTATCCCGAAAGGATATTAAAGTTGAAAAAAAGAGAGATTACAGAGAAAAATGTTATAAAACTGTCTCAAGTACCTAAAAATTCGAAAAGAATTAAAAAGCTCAAAAGTCTGAATAAACAAACAGGCATATTGTAAGCTAATGACAATTAATGACACAATTTGGATCGGAATAGAACCAAAGTTGTAAAACAAAGATAAGAAAATGTATATAGTCGTATATGGAAAAGTTATATAGTGGTAACAAATGTTGTTGAGAAAATATATACAGTTATAAAGACATTTTGAAAACTCTTTATAAATATGGAATTGTAATCATATAAAAACTGTAAATATGTAAATTTTAATAGCAAAATCATGTTATATGAACTATTGCCAAGCCCTTATATAGAGGCTAATCTCAGTTCTCAATTATAGTGCATAAATCTATTAGTTAGGGTTGATTTTTTTTATATATTTTAAATTACAGTTAAGACTTATCAGATAAAAGTCTTGACGGACTTATTTAAAAGTTGTAAAAAGAACAAATATTGCAGTGCTTAAATAAATTATTAGGGTACATAATTATTATTTGTTTTTAACAATTAAGTCATGAATCAACATAACTTCTGTTAATATATATATATATATATATATATATATATATATATATATATATATATATATATATATATATATATATATATATATATATATATATATATATATATATATATATATATATATATATATATATATATATATATATATATATATATATATATATATATAATATATATACTAAACTATATATATATATTATATAGTATATATATATATATATATATATATATATGGAATTAATTCCAATGCTAGTCTATAACGTGTTTTATTTTTTAAATACTTTAAGTTTTAACCAGTAGTTAAATATCCTATCTAGTTTTGCGACTTAAAAAAATACTTGTGTAAGTTATTACACAATGCTTATACGTATATAATATGTTTTTATTTACTTTAAGTTTTAACTAGTGACTTAATGCTATATATAAATATTTGACTTCGAGTCAACGTATAAACATATTTTTATTGTTAAACACTCTGTTCAGTGATTAATAATTATATAATAAGAGTAAAAAGAGGAGAAAGTAATAAAAGAATTAACTTCCGTTTTTAAAAAAAAAAGAATGCAGTGATATATACAAATTTTGAGTGTTTTTTCTACTATATATAGGTAACAAATTATGCTTTATGTGTATTCTAATGTGAATATTTATTTTAGATACAGCCTTAGTTTTTTTTTGGAAATCAAATTTTTCGTAACATCCTTTCGGATCCATTTTTGTACAATCATTTTTTGAAGCATTTTTGGAAAGTAACAAATTTTGAAGCCAGTTCAAATGTATCCTGATACTAACATCTCATACCATCAGAAACCAAACCATACCTGATCAACTGATATTTTGTAAACTGTTTGCAGTATTACAGACTTTGCTAAAAGTTCATCGTAAATTGAGATAAAAATCAGAAGTTAATTTAGGCCTAGAGAATGTGCTATATAGCCTCGAAGGCTTTATATTATTGAGATATGTGAAAATGCTTTGTGCTGGAAAAATATGTGAAAATGCTTTGTACTGGAAAATTATGAGAAAATTTAAAACCAAAATTGTTATGTGTAATTTATCCAAAGCATTTCTAAACCTGAAAAATAAACGATATATCAACCATATCACACAGATAAATTAAATCATCAATGGGAATTAAATTTAAACTCAAATAGTTCATAAACGTTCCTAATCTGACTTGAAATCTAATTTAAGCAGAACCACTAATATAATGCTTAAGCCTCTTGGGGTCAAGCTAAAAAGAAGAATGCATATGAAAAAAGGGTAAAACGAGTATTTTTCAGTCCTAGAGACAGAGAAAAAGAGAAACAAGGATGAATTGCAAATTGAAATCCTTCGACAAAAAAAGAACATGGTCTATATTGGACCAGAAATATGACCCTAAGGAAACCCATTGAGGTTATATGCACATAATTACCCAAAGATGGCAGCATAATAGCTGTAAACAAAATTAGGTTGATTTTAAAAGTAAAATATTGAGAGTTGGGACAACTCTTCTTTAAATGGGGAGTATTGTGGTAAAGCTTCTAGTTAAGTCAATTTGGAATTTAGTAAAAATATATTAAGACGCAAACACAAAATTTCGAAATACCACTTTTTATTAGGATAAGGAACATATACTACAAAGTTTTCTGCTTAACGGGAAATTGAGAAATCACCACTTCCTAGCTAATTGCGTCGGTTGGGTACAGGAAGGTATGGTTGATAAAAATGTATAAAAGATACATTTTATGGGAAGGGGTAGACTGATACTAACTTTATGCCGGACTGACCTTTGGTCCGTTGATTTAGGAATACCTTGGAATATTGTCGAATTATTGTAAGTGTCTAAGTATCTTATTATATATTATTGTAGTTTTCTGAGACTTGTGGTCTGCTTGGGACAGCCAGTCCCAGTAGAATATCTATATCTGGTATTATTATATGTTAATTGAATAAATGAAAAAGTATTGTATTATAGCCAACCTCTCTACAATCTACCTTTAGTCCCTCCAACATACCCAGTTGGTACGCCTCATTAGTTCGGTCATAGCCTAAGGCACGCTACCAAAGTTTAATTACCTTAGGGCCAAAGTTTATCTCCCCTATCAAGGGAGAATAAAGGTATTTACGACTACATCACCTTAAATACCATAAGAACCGCGTTACCACATGTATTTACATTTGCAATTTTTTGCCCTTCCGACATCAAATGCTTAACTTTTTTTTTCTGTACCTACACTTGCTTTTTACCTCTTCGTTATTTTATCTGCATTATTGTGTAGGTACGCACTATTGATTGAAGTCTTTTTAAAAAAAATAGTCTTTTGTTTTATGTCTAGCAAGTATTTTACACCTAGTTATATTGAATCTGAGATACTTTTAAATTTATAATTCTCTCTGTTTAATTATTTGTTTGCAAGTGAAACCATCCAAGTCAAAAAAACAAGTAACGAACAGTTTTTGTGTATCTGTGTTTGTGCATGTAGAATCTTTAAAGTTGCCTGTATTCCTCAATGACATTCCAAAAATAAGTTGACGTAAACCACTCCGCTCTTATGACAAACTTGGCAATTCTTAACAAGCTGAAGTCAACAAAAGCTCCGTTTTCCTTAACTAGGTGAATTTCTTGCAATGAAGTAACAAAGAGGCTTAGGTTTAACATGATTTTAGAAGTATTTATAAAGTGCAAGATATCGCCTTGTATCTGCTGACACAGAAAACATTTCAATCTAAAGAATACCGGCCCTGAAACACTAAGGAAAAACAAAAACTGCTCCCTCGCCTGGATTTTGAAAAGTATATTTTTTGCCCCACCCTCCCTTCAATTTTATGAACTAAAGCCCCTGCCTGCTTTTTAGGAAAAAATACGAGCCTTAAAGTACCGTTGACATTAAAATAAAGAAGAATTCCCTTCCCCCTGGGCCCATCTTAGGTCTATTCAACCAAAAAACCGCAATTTTCTAATATTTTTATTTTGTTGCTTCAAAAACTATGAAGGTTTAGGCCAATACTACATTTTCATCGGTGTTGCCACCTTCAACCGATAGAATAAACAAGCAGAACTAATTGGTTAGATCTGACATTCTTCCATTCACAAAAAACACACGTACATTAGAAATCTACTGATTCCCAAAAACAACCAAACCTTCAAAGGAAAACTACACCTTGTTAAGAATTTTAGTGTCATATGCTTTAGCGGTTTAAATGCTGATTTTTCACCCATATTTCTCTTTTTAAACTTGGTGCCCTGTACCACCAAAACTCTTATAGCTGCAAATGAAAGTCTTTCTCATTAATTAATTAAAAAAACTTTTTCCACAAAATAAGTTTTTCAAAGAAAAGTAAAGAACTCCATTAAACCAAAAATGAGCAAAAATAAAACCCAAAGATATGAGTAGGGTTCTAAACCCCAAGCTTTCTAAAAGCCAAAATATAATTTTTACTTTACTGAAAAAAAAAAAATTCTTTTAAATGTTTTTACTTTTCTAACTTTAAGAAATCAAAAAGTAATTAAGATTTTATGGAATAAATATCAGCATATGTATATTAAACTGACAATGCACATGTTTTTCAGTAAATTTATTTGATTTTTTTCAGTAAAGTAGAAATTATATTCTGGCTTTTAGAAAGCTTGGGGTTTAGAACCCTACTCATATTAATTTCTAATCATTTTGAGTTTGACTTTTATTTATTTTAATTTCTGTTTGTTTAAATACAAATAAATTTGCCGCTTTCATTTCAATTATGTGGTAGATAATATATAGAGCGGTTCGTTCCCCCGATATACGATGAGATTCGTAGGGAATCTCGCTATTAGCTCGATTAAATTCATAATGATCAGATAAGCTAACTGACCTTATCCAAGCAGTATTGTCATGAAGAGCTGTACAGCCATTTTGAGAAATAATATTTATATCAGATCCATACTCCAGAAGCGAAACGTAAGAAGAGAAACGCCTTCAACAGCATAAAGATGATATTACCCAAGCTCTAAATTCTAATATTGCTGCTGTTTCTTCTGATTCTGCCTTAGGTAGCTATGTTTCTGAAAATCCTAGCCACAAAATACTTTTTGAAGAATCTACCCTTATTAACCATGACCTAGGCATAAAACAGATAGTTCGAGAAGAAATTGAAATCAGACTTAAGATTAATAAAAACATTTACTTAAATAGAGATTCGGGGGATTATTCACTAAACGCTCTATACGCAAGTTTATTTGAAAATCACCTTATAAAATAATTAAAAAAAAATACTAGACATTATTACAGAACCGGCCACAAAAAAACCTTTGAGGTTAGCTGCCAAAAAGGCAGGCTTAGCAATAAGAACGTGTTTTTAATTGTTTTTCTTTCATAAAAATGAATTGCCTTGTTTTACCTCATTTTATTTATCAGTCCTGGTTGAAATTCACTGGAGTAAGGATGCCAGGACTGCTTTGAAAAAATTTTGCATTTTAGTCTTGGTGATCGCATGTTGCTGTGAGTGTTTTTTCTTTTATATATTTTTGTTTAGCTGAGGACGCCCCTTGGACAAAGGGCCGAAATATTCATTCAAATTATCTTCAATGTCTTGTGAAAAGAATTCCCCCCTATTGTTCTTCTTGTTTTTGTTGTTTGTGATGCCGTAAAATACGTAAATGTTTCAGATAAGCCATTTGGACCCTTCAATACTGCCTGTATTTACTGTGGAGCCCTTCCTTTTTCCGAGGAAAGAGTAACAAACACAGGTAGTTCATTTGGAGATTGCTACCCTCATGGTCGAAATGCATTGTCACCATCACAATTTCCAAATGAATAGGTCTGCCTAGGATGTCACTTGCTATCTATGGAGTTCTAAAAACGAATCCAAAACTTTAACTTGTGTTCTGGTTAAGCTTAATTTAACTTAAGAGATGATCAAACCGTAATTAGTCGTAATTTTTCAGGTTCAAAGTAGCTGGATAAATTTATCACAGGATATATTCAGTGGCACATCCATCAAAAGCACCTGAAGGTGCTTCATTAAAAGCACCTGAATGGGCACTAAGCTTGGATAATGGTTCGTTTACACATTGCGGAAATCCGTCGTTTTTGTTCGAACTATGGCTAAAATAACGCTGCGTTTTAAGGCAAAGATTTCAACTTATTGCAACAGCATGACTTATGTTCTTACCCTCTTCTGAAAGCTGTTGAGCAATAGAGAGCCAAATGACACCGTTTTTCTTAGTTTTCTTATAGCCTGGGTGCGCACGATCATAGAAGCTGGGGTAGCCTTGAACCGAAGTTATAAGATCGTGTAATTTTTGATAATGCATACTCATGATTTTATTCGTTTAAAAATCTTGCCAAGATTCCGTCCTGATTTGACCAAAACGTTGCGGAAAGCTAGAGATTTTTTCTAGCACGAAAATGGACGGAATTTCCGCACGGATTGCTGATGGTTCGTTTACACATTGCAGAAATCAATGCGGAAATCCGTCCGTATCTGTTCGAACTATGGCTAAAATAACGCTGCGTTTTAAGGCAACGAATTCAAATTATTGAAACAGCATGACCTATGTTCTTACCCTATTCTGAAAGCTGTTGAACAATAGAGAGCCAAATGACACCGTTTTTGTTAGTTTTTCTTATAGCCTGGGTGCGCAGGATCATAGAAGCTGGGTGTAGCCTTGAACCAAAGTTATAAGATCGTGTAGTTTTTGATAATCCATACTCATGATTTTATTCATTTAAAAATCTTACCAACCAAGATTCCGTCCTGATTTGACCAAAACGTTGCGGAAAGCTAAAGATTTTTTCTAGCACAAAAGCGGACGGAATTTCCGCACGGATTGCTAAATCCGCATGAATTTGCGCAATGTGTAAATGAACCATGAATCCGCATGAATTTCCGCAATGTGTAAACGAACCATAAGTGTGCTTTGTCACCTCACCTTGCTGTAGGTAAGCATCAGTAGATCAAAAGCTTTTTGTCAAGTTTTGAAGTTGAAGCACCTAAAAGCAAAGGAGTGGCTAAAAAGCGTTGGCGATTTGTTCATGGGGCCGGCCAACTTATGTTTTAATCTCATAACTTTCCCAATAGTTTTGTTGCAGAGGTGTAGTTGAAATTATGAATAGGTTTTTGTCAAAATCCTTTAATTATTTTGCAACTCTTTTCATCATGAAGATTTCATAAAGGGTTTTTAGAGCCTATTGCTCTAAAAAAAAAAACTTGTAGGACCTCAGAAAAAATTTTAAGTTAAAATTCAAGCCAAATCCTTAAAAAATTCTTCAAAATCTAATTCAATACCTCACAATAATTCTGTGTCACGAAACTAAGGCACAACCTTATTTGGGACCGTTTGAAAACCCATGGGAAACAAAAAACTACTTGTTCATTCTCCTGTACAAAAATCTTGGATACAGCCCTGATAGTTACCATTATAAAAATGATGTTAACTGTCAAAATGATATAGAGCTAGCCTTCTACCCTGCTCAAGTTCTACCGGCTGAGTCTCCACCACTGTGTGCTTAAACACGAATAGGTTTAGATTAAAGAGCCTGGCGATTATGAAAGAACATCAGAAGATGTACCTTTCGTCCGAATCATAGAAAGGGAGTATTAAACCAAATCTTATACTCTTCAATTTATCCTCTTTTATGGGTTTGTTGAACACATTGATTTGTGGAACCCCTGCTTTTTGTACCTCTGTTCTTTTGGCACCCCTGCTACCGAACAAAAATCTTGGACACACTTCTGATAGTTGCCATTAGGAAAGTGGAAGTAATTGTAAAAAGGGTATAGAACTAGTACCTACCCTGTTCAAAATCCATGGGTTGAGTCTGCATTTCTTTCGTCCAGATTATAGAAAGAAAGTATTAAACCAAAACTTAAATTCTTCAATTAATGTCCTTTTTAGGGGTTTGCTAAAAATCTTGATTTGTGGAAATTTTTATTTTGATTTCTTATGATTTCACCTTTCATTTTCACCTATTTCACGTATTAGATTATAAAATATTTTCTGAAAAAGAAACTTTTATTTTATTTTGTAACAAAAAAGTCGGAAGAAAATAGTATTTGTAAGTGCTTTTTTGAACGGGGCGAGGAACACCTACAAACTGCTAGATTCTTTTGATGTACCATATTTTTAATTTTCGGTGCTATTCTACCACAACCCTGTCATACAACTGAGTTACCTGAGGCCGGCAACTAGTTTAAACACCAATATTTCACTGCATTTTAAGCTTTTGTTTTGGTCATCTTCCATGAAACCCAAAGTTTTTTTGGTCAAATTCTTTATTTAATCCTAACTAAATTGTTGGTGAATTTGAATTCACTTAATGCTAAAGTTAGATTAGAAATAAGAGTCTGGAAGCTCATGTTCAACTATAAACTCCGACCTCTTTTGACTCTTTACTGAATGAGCCTTTGAACTGTGAGGACGCAAATTGGATTTAACTTTGAATTTAATTGGTTTGTAAAAAGTGTATTTGTTAGACAGTGAAGATATTGCGAAACATTGAATTGGCTTGGGATTACACCTTGGATTACGTCATTTAATTATGAAAAAAAAGAAAATAGACCAAAGACAATGAATCAAGCTCTGATTGAGCAGTAGTTCAGGTGTCTTTACCGCTTGCCCTGAAGAGTGGAATGAAATGCAAATATTTGATTAGTTGAATTTTGCAAACGCTACAGTGTATTCCTGAAAGTTGGTTGTGATTCCTGAAGTAGCGTCGGTATTCAAACGCTGTTGGAAGTCGTCGGTGCAGGAGATAGGGGTGTTAGCCGTGCCCAAATTAACGGTGGCTTAGCGAACTGCACGTCCGCATCGACGTGGATAAATTATAGGTGCCAAAAAAGGTAAGAGAGATTACATATTTTATTTTATTTGCACTTGCCATGGGGCGAAAAAGGAAGATTGCTAAAACTGTCCAAGTAGGATCCCAGTCTGTTGAGAACAGTTTGTTGAATTCGACCGTTTCATCTGAAGGGAATAACGATGTCGCTTCACTGAAGACCCTGGCAGATGACTTTGCTAAGATGCTAACAATACTTACTGAAAATGGTAAAAAACTTGACTCTATAAACGATAGTATAAAAATGTTAGAAAATCGCATGGTATCAGTGGAAAATACACAGTCTGAGCTAAAATCAGAAGTTAATACTACGAGTTCGCGTGTTACACAGCTTGAATCTGATGTTCTAAGCTTAAGAAATCAAATGTCAATTATCGCTAGTGCAACGAAAAAGTATGAAACTGGGAATGCAGATCTGTCTCGTCGGCTTATGGCATCTGAGTATCGACATACAGAGACGAATATTATCGTTTGGAATGCTCCCTGCGAAAATACCACCCAAGCCGAAACGTTTTTTGACCAGTTGTGTTTGGAGGGTCTAGGTCTGTCCATGGTCCCGAGGTTTCGAGTTGTTGGTAGTGTCAGTGAGGAGCAACCGTATTTTAAAGTTGATGTTGGTTCTCGAGATGCGAAGGTCAGTGTGCTTAAGAACGGAAAGAAATTAAAAGGTAAAGTTGTTGGACACCATAGAAATGTATCTGTTAGCGATGATGCACCAATATCAGTTCGTGAAGCTCGAAGGAAGTTATATGTAAAAAAATCTAGATTAAATGCTATACGAGTTTCATCATGGGTTTCCAATACAGTTCCACCATATATACAGATCGACCGTGGTGGTGTGGCGGCAAAATTTGGTTACGATGAGCCTATCCCTGAGTTATGTGACCAATAGATGGTTATATCATGAATGGTGAATTAAGATTTTGTTTAAGATATTTTTTTTTTTTCTTTTTTTTTTTCTTTTTTTTGTATTTATGGAAAAAAAAAGTTGTTCTTTTTTTCTCATCTATTTAGTTTTTGTTAGAATTTAGAATGGGTAAGTGGTAGACACAGGTAGAGCATTGTGTTTTCTTCAATTATAATTTTCTGGAATTCAGTAATGGAAATAGTAAGCCTGTATTGTGACAGGCTAGTGTTAGTGACAATTTTTTCACTTTTTTTGTATTCGTTTGTTTATTTATATTATTTTGTTAATATGTTTCTTATTATTTTTAGGTTATTTTGTGTTTTTTTTGGAGCTTCAATTACGTTGGAAACGGGACCACCGACCCTCCAAGTTATAGTAAGTTATTCAGCTGGTTAGGTTTGGTTGCAACTACCCTCCTTTTCTTTTTTTATATATATATATATTTATAAAAAATGGTAATTGTTCGTAATGATCGTTTGGATTGGCTTGCGAATAATCCATTGAGTGTGTTTCGGATTTAGGATTAGGGGTACTTCACAGGGATTTTGATATGGGGGTAGATGATGTTTATCCGAAGGTTAATTATAAGTGCCCAGTTGATTTACATGCTAGACTGGCACCGGATAAACTTGGCATTTTTCATTTGAATTGTCAGGGGTTAAATAGTACATTGGATTATTTGTCGGAGCTGTGTATGCTATCTGATTTTCATATTCTTGCACTTACTGAAACATGGTTAATGAATAATAATTCTGGACTATTGGATATTTCAAATTATAATATGTGTGTTAAGAACCGTACTCACCATCAGCATGGAGGACTTGCCCTGTATATTAGAACTGATTTGAATGTGAAGGTTAGGGATGATTTGTGTCTGTTAATAAATTATTTTTGATTTATTAAAATATTATTTTTGAAGGTTATTTTTGATTATTTTTTTGATTATTTTTGAAGGTTAGGGATGATTTGTCTGTTAATAAAAATCATTCAAATGATTTTTGAGTGTTTTGTTACGGAGGTTGATAAGAATGGTGACCCATTTTTTATTGCTGTTTGTTACCCCCCCCCTTCAGCTAGTGTAGATTGTTTTTTAGAATTATTAGAGCAACAAATGGACCTTCTAACTCGTAAGAACATGCCGTGTTTTGTGTGTGGAGATTTTAACATTGATTTGAAATTGTTAGCATCTAATTTAAAAGCCCGGAATTTTTTGAATTTAATGTTAGGTTATGGGATGCATCCTGCTGTAAATATTTGTACTAGAGTGACGGAGTCATCTTCATCTCTAATTGATAATGCATTTTTGAATGTTCCCCATGATTCGTCGAGTGTTGTGTTAAATGATGTTTCGGATCACTTTGGTTTGGCTATATTAGTTCCGGGTATATTTAAGAATATTATAATATTAATTGTGGTGCTCGCCCTAAGCCTAAGAAATTATTAGTTGATTCAAATACTATTTCAAGATTTAAGCTTAGGATAGAACAGTTAGACTTTAAATTTTTACAAGAAGAATTAGATTTAAATTTGAAGTTTGACCTTTGGTATGGTAAGATTAAGGATACGTTTTTGGAATGTTGTGAAGTGTCAGGAATACAGAAGAGAAGGGTGTCTCCGAATAAACCTTGGATTACAAAGAGTTTGTTACAGTTAATTAATAGAAGACGTTTTTTATATAAGTTGTCAACAAGGAGCAATGATCCTCATGATAATGTAATATATAGAGTTTATAATAGTAGGTTAAATGCTGCACTCCGACTGGCTAAGGTAGAATATTATAAGGTTAAATTTAAAAAAGTTTGAGGGTAACCCGAGTAAGACTTGGACATTGATTAAGTCGGTGACTTGCCCTGGTAGCGTCTTGATCCGTCCAGATAATATGGGAATGAATAATAATGTTGCAGATGAGATGTGTAATCACTTCGCTACTATTGGGCAGCGTGTGTCATCATCGGTGCAGTATTTGATCAAGATGGAGATTTTCGTCAGTTCCTACCTGAAGATTGTGATGTGTCTGCGTACCTTAAATCTGTAACTATTGATGAATTATTTGATGTTATAAATAATATGAAAAATGGTGCATCAGGAGACGATTTTATTTCGTTGAAGGGTTTTGAAGTCGATATTACCTGTTATATCTAGTCATTTTTTTAGGACTGATAAATAATTGTTTAAAAGCTGGAATATTTCCCGATTGTCTAAAGTGCGCGAATGTTATCCTGATATTTAAAGGAGGGGATAAGAATTGTTTTAGTGATTATAGACCGATTTCTTTACTGCCATTTATTTCTAGAGTGTTTGAAAAGTTGATTCATAGTAGGATGGTAAGTTTTTTCGAGAAAAGACAATTTTTTAGTTCTAGTCAGTTCGGGTTTAGGAGTCATCATTCTACAGAGCATGGAGTTTTGTTTTTAACAACTTTTTTTAATGATGCTTTAGACAAGGGTCTGAAGATAGCTTCTATATTTTTGGATATTACTAAAGCATTTGACTCTGTTGATCATGATATACTAGTTCAAAAGCTATATAGTAGTGGTATACGTGGTGATTTTTTAAATGTCATAGTTAGTTTTCTTAGTGGAAGGACTCAGTGTGTCGTGATGGATGGAGTTACATCTAAAATTGATATATTTCGATTGGAGTACCCCAGGGTTCCGTTTTGGGCCCTTTGTTGTTTTTGGTTTATATTAATGACCTTTGTAGAGCTTCAAGTAATGTGTCTGTTCTTTAGACCTTGATACTTACGGTACTAAAGGAATTCTACCATGTTTTGCTGATGATGCCCATTTCACTGTAGCTGCTAGAACTGAAAATGAGTTGATGACTATATTGAAACAAGGTATTTCTTCGATTGAAAAGTGGATGCGAGTAAATAAATTGAAACTGAATCACAATAAGTCGAATTTTTTGATTTATGGTAGAATTACTGGACATTATCCATGGATTAATAGTATAGAAGTAGGGCACCATACTATTGTAAGATCTACTAGTACTAGATACCTTGGTGTTATAATTGATGAAAGCCTTAGTTTTAAAGACCATATTGCATCTGTTAACAGCAAATTGTCTCGTAATATTGGTATTATGCGTAAACTTAGGTATCTTTTTCCGTGTGAAATTCTGAGAATGTTGTATTTTTCTATGGTTCACCCATATCTCATTTACTGTTGTATGGTTTGGTCGAAAACATTCGTAACTCACCTCCATCCGCTCTGCGTAACACAGAATATGGCAATTAGAGTTCTTTATGGTAATCAAATTGACCTATGTGTATCGGTGAGGCATCTTTACCGCGAGTATAAAATTCTACCGTTAGCAGGAATATGTGTATTCTATAATGCTCTGTTTATGTTTAAATATTTAGCTTCGGAGTTACCATTATGTTTTTCAGGAATTTTTAGTCTTGCGTCTACTATTCACGATCATTTGACACGATCTTCTCAGTTGATGCGAAGACCAGCTATGGTCACGTCTAGGTCTAGGTTTTCAATTCGCCATGTTGTTCCGTTAGTTTGGGAGAGTTTGCCAGAGGGGATTTGAGGAATGTTGGGGGTTTGCAGGATTTTCGTAAGTCGCTAAAGAACCATTGTTTTGATGTGTATATTTTGAATGGATTATTCCACGCCACTTAAGTTTTGTTTTTGAGGAGGGTTTAGTTGCAGCTGAATATGATTATAATTATTATATTTTTGTTGGGTGTTGTTTGGAGGTTCGTTGGTTTTCGGGTCCGGTAAGTTGAGCTCTAATTATGTTGTTTTTTTGTTTTTTTTCTATTTTTTTTTTTCTCTCTTTTTTTTGTTTCTTGTTTTTTTTTTTATTTATTAGGAGGGTTTTCTCCCGCACAAGCATTGCTTCAGGGAATCGATGATGTATATATTTTTTTTTTTTTAAATACACCCGTTGTTACTTACTTAAAAAAATTACTTACTTAAAAGTGAACTAGAACTTTCAATTTACAATCAAACGAGCCCTCCCCGAAGTTTATACGAGCATACCTTCCATAAAAACCGTATACGCCCCGTAGAGCGAAACTTACAACGCCTGTCCTGGGCCCTGGGGGGTTGCATCGACACAGGAGTTTTCATTATCTGACCTTTGAACTATTTTTTAACGAAATAGCTATTGTAAATAAAGTAAAGAAGTTTTTATTATAAGATCTTTGAACTATTTTTAACAAAATGGCTGGCTCAAATTTTCTATCAGATACATTTGTGGAAAAGGGCTTGGGGGGACTAGTTGCCCTCCGATCACTTTTGACACTTAGAAGGGAGTAGTAATGCCATAAGGGTTTCTAGGACACCATAAGGCTTTCTACGAACTAGTCCTTTCTTCTAATTGTTTAACAGCGTAAGAAGACAGTTTAACGGCGATTTTTAGGTAAAAATTTTAGTCTTCACAAAATTCCCAGGTGCTATGACATAATTACTTAGAGTGTGGTCAGTATAATACACAAGTTGTAATAATATGGGGAGTTCCTAGCCTCACGCACCTGTACAATGCGCTCAGTTGTTTCTAGCGCATGCCTTCTAACGTCAAGGTACGTACCCCAGTTTTAAGTGCATGTTACGTCACGTGACACATCTCTGTGTATTTCAATGACCGCCCTGTTACATCACGCGACACACCCCATATGTCTTTCAAGTGCATCCTTCTGACGTCACGGTACACTACCCCGTTTGAAGCGCATGCTACATCACGCGACACAACCTCGCCTTTAAAAGGTCAGATAAGTGGACCTACCAACCTCTCAAGCCGACACACCTACGCAATGCGGTTACTGGTTCTATTAAAGGGAACACAGCTGCCCGGATTCCGTTGCACACCCTTCTGGACTTCAATGACGTCATGACACACCCCGTTTCAAACGGAGGGGACTAATATGATTGACGCAATTGAATGTCACCATGCGTCAGGAGCCCACGGGGGAATCCCCGCTTGTAACGTAATGACAGCTCACACCTTACGTAATTACTATGCAACATTGTCATGTGGTACTTTTTTCGCCCAAAACCTCAAAGTATTTTTTCATTAACTTTATGGCGGCACACACTTTATGTAAGGTCATTGCATCTTACGAATGGACGGCGCATCCATCAGTGCCAGATAATACCATTTTAACATTTTTCACCCAAAAGCCTCAAGACATTTTCTTTTTTTCGGCTTTTCATTTTTGTCGCTCGAAACACATTTCATATTTTTTATTTTTCTATAGTTCTTGACCCCACCAAGACTCGAAAGGTCATTTTCCTCCAATGGAACACGCTTTAACCGAGAAAACTAAGAAGACATTCCTAAACTTCTGTATTGGAGAAATACTTTCAGTAAATAACACAAGCCCCTCGGACGTCACGGAAGCCATATGAAAAAATAGTATTGGATTTCAAGCGCAGAGATAGGGGAATTAACACAGGAAAATTTAGCATAGGGAATTAGTATTGGGTTTCTACAACAGTCCTCTGACGTCACGAAAGCCATAAGAAAAATAGGATTGGATTTCAAGCGCACAGGTAGGGGAATTTACACAGGGAATTTAACATAGAGAAATAGCATTGTATTTCAAACGCACAGGTATGGAAATTAAATAAAAAAAAACAAGTTTTTTAACTGAAAGTAAGGAGCGACATTAAAACTTAAAACGAACAGAAATTATTCTGTATATGAAAGGGGCTGTCCCCTCCTCAACGCCTCGCTCTTTACGCTAAAGTTTTTCATTGTTTAAAAAAAATAGAATTGTGAGAAAGTCAAACTTTAGCGTAAAGAGCGAGGCGTTAAGGAGGGGACAGCCCCTTTCATATAAGGAATAATTTCTGTTCGTTTTAAGTTTTAACGTCGTTCCTTACTTTCAGTTAAAAAAAACTTGTTTTTTTTTTATTTAGTTTTTGAACGTTTTTTAATAAATGCAGGTTTTGATCCTTGCTCACCGTACATGAATAGTTAAAACAAAATTTGCATATTAATTTACTTTTATTTGGTTAAATGGCTTTCTCGAAACTTGTTTAATTTTATTTACGAACGTTTTTATTAGTAATAAATATACGTAACTTACGAATTAAATTACGTAACGAACTTCGATATTCATATATTTTTAATACGTATATTCGGGGTTCGCCCCCTAGTCAATACCTTGCTCTTTAAGCTAAAGTTCGAATTTTGTTCCAATTCTTTAAAAATGACCGCTTAATCAAAAAGGTCGTTAATTAGAATAAATAGCTCTTATGAAAGTACTAAAAAATCTTTGGCTTAAAGAGCGAGGTATTGACGTAGGGGTGAACCCAATCATATATGTAATATTTTCTGTTCCTGTAAAGTTTTGATGTTGCTGCTGCTGCAGCTGAAAAACTTGTTTTTATATTTAATTTATGATCTTTTTTAAATAATGCTGGGAAGTCCGGCGTCCCCTTCATAGCAATGTCCCTTCCCCCATAAAAACCTCCTTCATGGAAAGATCCTCCCACATAACCCCCGAACAACCCCCCCCCCCCCCCCCCCCCGACCCCACTACTAGAAAAAATCTCCCCTGAAGACGTCTGTATACTTCCCAATATGTTAACATTGGGTAAAGCTCATAACTTTCAGCCCTCCCCCCGGGAACTTCTGGGTATTAAGTCATCCTAAAAGACATACTTATAATATTTTCGAACATGCTGAACAAAATGGCTATCTCAAAATTTTGATCGGGTGACTTTGGGAAAAAATGATCATGGGAGGGGGCCTAGTTGCCCTCCTTTTTTTGGTCACTTAAAAAGGGCACTAGAACTCTTAATTTACATTCCAATGAGCCCTCCCACGATATTCTAGGACCACTGTGTCAATACGATCACCCCTGGGAAAAAGAAAAAAAAATAAACACGCACCCGTGATCTTTCTTCTGGCAAAAAATGCAAAATTCCACAATTTTGTAGATAAGAGCTTGAAACCTCTACAATAGGGTTCTCTGATACGCTGAATATGATGGTTTGATTTTCATTAAGGTTCTATAGCTTTTAGGGGGCCTTTCCCCCTTTTTTGAAAATCAGCCAAATTTTCTCAGGCTTGTAACTTTTGATGGGTAGGACTAAACTTGATGAAACTTATATATTTGAAATCAGCATTAAAATCTAATTCTTTTGATGCATCTATTTGTATCAAAATACCGTTTTCTAGAGTTTCGGTTACCATTGAGCCGGGTCGCTCCTTACTTACAGTTCGTTACCACGAACTGTTTGATTACCATATGGAAAAGAGCATTGGGTGTCAAACGCACAAGTAGGGAAATTAGCACAGGGAAATTAGCATAGGCATATTAATAGGGAACTTCTAGAAGTCAGATAAGTAGAGCTACCAACCCCTCAAGCCCTCGCACCTCCGCAATGCGGTCTCCGGTTATATTAAAGGGGCCACAGTTGCCAAGACTCCACGACACACCCCTCTGGACTCCAAGGACGGCATGACCCACCCCGTTTCAAACGGGCAGGACTTATATGCTTGACGCTATTTTATGCAACCATGCATCAGGAACCCATGGGGTAATCCCCGCTTGTAACGTAAACGACAGCACACACCTTACGTAACTACTAGGCAACACTGTCACGTAATACTTTTTTCTCGCCCGAAACCTCTGAAGAGTTTTTTTTCTTCATTAAACTTAATGGCGGTACATACTTCATGTAAGGTCAGTGCATCTTACGCATGGATGGTGCACCCATCCCTGCCTGTTAATACCATTTTGACATTTTTCGTCCAAAAGCCTCAAGACATTCTCTTTTTCGACGTTTCATTTTTCGCTCGACATACCTTTCATATTTTTTCTCTTTTTTTTGTTTTTGCTTTTTCTATAGTTCTTTTAGTCTAGATTTTCAGTTTAGTTTTAGTCTAGTTTCAGTTTTGAACTTTAGATTAGAGTTTAGAGTTTTAGTTTAGAGTCTTAGTTAAGAGTTTTAATTTAGACTTGTAGTTTAGTTTTAGTTAAGAGTTTTAGTTCAGAGTTTATAGTTTAGAGTCTTAGCATAGAGTTTAAGTTAGAGTTATAGTTTAGTTTAGTTTTAGCAAAGAGTTTTAGTTTAGGGTTGTAGTTTAGTTATAGTTAAGAGTTTTTAGTTTAGAGTCTTAGCTTAAAGTTTTAGTTAGAGTTATAGTTTAGTTTAGTTTTAGTTAAGAGTTTTAGTTTAGAGTTGTAGTTGAGTTTTGAGTCTTAGCTTAGAGTTTTAGCTAGAGTTTTAGTCTAGGTTTAGTTAGGAGTTTTAGTTCAGAGTTTAGAGTTTAGAGTTTTAGCTTAGAGTTTTTTGTTAGAATTATAGTTTAGTTTAGTTTTAGTTAAGAGTTTTAGTTTAGAGTTGTAGTTTAGTTTTAGTTTAGAGTTTTATTTTAGAGTTTAGATTTTTAGTTTAAGTTATAGTTTGGTTTAGTATTAGTTAAGAGTTTTAGTTTAGTTTAGTTTTAGCTCAGATTTTTAGTTTAGAGTAGTTTTAGTTTAGAGTCTTAGCTTAGAGTTTTAGTTAGAGTTATAGTTTAGTTTAGTTTTAGTTAAGAGTTTTAGTTTAGAGTTGTAGTTTGGTTTTAGTTTAGTGCTTTAGTTTAGAGTTTAGAGTTTTAGTTAGAATTATAGTTTAGTTCAGTTTTAGCTAAGAGTTTTAGTTTAGTTTAGTTATAGTTAAGAGTTTTAGTTTAGAGTAGTTTTGGTTTAGAGTCTTAGCTTAGAGTTTTAGTTACAGTTATAGTTTAGTTTAGTTTTAGTTTAAAATTGTAGTTTAGTTTTAGTTAATAGTTTTACTTTAGAGTTTAGAGTTTTAGTTTAGAGCCTTAGCTTAGAGTTTTAGTTTGAGTTATAGTTTAGTTTAGTTTTAGTCAAGAGTTTTAGTTTAGAGTTTTACTTTAGAGTCATAGCTTAGAGTTATAGTTAGAGTTATAGTAAGTTTAGTTTCAGTTGAGAATTTTAGTTTAAAGGTGTAGTTTTGTTTTAGTTAAGAGTTTTAGTTTAGAGTTTAGAGTTTTAGTTTAGAGTGTTAGCTTAGAGTTTTTAATTAGAGCTACAGTTTAGTTTAGTTTTACTTAAGAGTTTTAGTTTAAACTTGTAGTTTAGTTTTAGTTAAGAGTTTTAGTTTAGACTTTAGAGTTTTAGTTTAGAGGTTTAGTTAGAGCTATAGTTTAGTTTAGTTTTAGTTAAGAGTTATAGTTTAGAGTTGTAGTTTAGTTCAAGTTAAGAGTTTTAGTTTAGAGTTTTAGTTTAGAGTTTCAGTTTAGCCTTAGTTTTAATTTAGACTCTTAGTTTAGAGTTTTAGTTAGAGTTATAATTTAGTTTAGTTTTTAGTTAGGAGTTTTAGTTTAGAGTTTAAAGTTTTAGTCTAGAGTCCTACCTTAGAGTTTTAGTTACAGTTATAGTTTAATTTAGTTTTATTTAAGAGTTTTAGTTTAGAGTTGTAGTTTAGTTTTAGTTAAGAGTTTTAGCTTAGAATTTTAGTTTTAGAGTCTTAGCTTAGACTTTGGAGTTTTAGTTTAGAGTGTTAGCTTAGAGTTTTTAGTTAGAGTTATTGTTTAGTTTAGAATTAGTTAAGAGTTTTAGTTTAGAGTTTTAGTTTAGATACAACACAATAATAAAGCACTAAAAGAACCATAAATATTGCCCTAAATCAAACAATACATATGAAATAAAGATTAAAGAGAATCAACGCTAGGATACAGTAAAAAAAATATATAATAATAACGATAAATAAGGGAAAAACAAAAGGAGAAACACTAGGAAAAGAGAAAACAGGGAAAATAAACGAAGGAGAGAGAGAAATTACTAAACTGGAAAGTCCTGACGAAAAACTGCCTTTGCAGGCACAGGAATCTTTTGGGGGTACAAGGTGTAGAAATTCTATCAAAAACTGCCTTTGCTGGGCTGCTGCAGATGGACGTTTGGGTAAAAAAAAGTCTACGAGAAGAACGACATAAAAAAGTAGAGTACCTACATGAGCCTGTCCGTGAAAAAAAATTGCTGCAGAGGCTGTGGAAGTGTACCTAGGAAAGCAGAATGCGCTAGATAAAGATTACTTTTACCCACAATACAATCCAGCAGAGCTAATCCAGTTTCATTATAAAGATCAGAGGAAGGGTAAAGCCAAGGGAGAAGAAAAGCAGCCTTCACTGCCCTATTTTGGGCTCTTTGAAGTGAGCAGAGAAGAGATTTATTAGTATTACCCCAGACAGAGGAGCAATAAGAAAGGTAAGGAAAAATAAAAGCATAATAAAGAGAAAGCATATTATCTGGGGGAAGAAATGAGTTAACCCGGTGCAACATTGAAGACTGGCAGAGGATGAAGGAACGGGTGTGAGTTTTATGAGGTTTAAAAGAAAGAAAACAGTCAAGATACACACCAAGAAATTTCACCATAGCAGCTTCCGGTATAACATCATTCCCATAAGTCAGGATGATTGGCTCCCTTACGTCTCTCATACGATAAGGGGTCCTGAAGTGTAAAATAGCACTTTTTTGGCTGTTGAGAGTCATACCATTTGACCAGCACCAATCTTTCACTTTATCAAGAAGACCTTGAGCTAGCGAAGCGGCAGATGGCATGTCCACTGCAACAATGAAAAAGTTACTGTCTTCAGCAAAAAAATAGGGTGCACAAGGGGATGAAGACCATCAACGAGATCATTAATGTAAATTAAAAACAAAAGTGGTCCAAGCACAGAGCCCTGGGGGACACCCTCCAATGTAGGCAAAGTAGTGGAAGAATTACCATTTACTGAAACATACTGAGGTATTCCTGACAGTTAAGACCTTAGCCATTCTAGTGGGACCCTATGTACTCCAAATAAAGATAGTTTAGACAAAAGAACAGAAAGGTCAACCATATCAAAGGCCTTTGAAAAGTCAAGAAATAGACCAAAACACACAAGTCCTTGTCCAGATTAACACGCACAAACTCTGTTACATCTGAAAGTACATACGAGGTAGAGAAAGTGGGACGAAAACCATACTGATGGTTAGTTATGAGAGAATTTCCTGCAGTCGTATTAGTACTAAATAGAAATGAAGATAGTCTAAGATACACTAGCCTTTCAACAACCTTGGGTATGACAGGAAGAAGAGAAATGGGTCTATAATTTGAAATTAGGGAAAAATCACCAATTTTATGCAAAGGTAAAACATTAGCAACTTTAAATAAATGAGGTAAAACACCAGAGGAATTAGAGAGGTTATTTATGTGTTAGATGGGACTAGAAACATACTGACCAATTTTTTTTAAGAACATTATTACTCAAACCAAAACCATCAACTGAACGGCTACGTGGAAGCTGGGAAAAAATACTATAAATTTCAATGTCACTGCATGGGGAAAGGAAAAATGACTTTTCTGCTATGGGAAAACTACTTACTCTGCTCTTGGGTTGAATGGAAACCGAAGGAAGAGTGGTGAAATACGAATTGAAGGTATTTGCTGAAGAATTTTTATCCACAATAGATCCATCAGCATTCCTGTAATAACAAGGGGGGACTGTTTGAGTTTCTGGAGAGAAATAGCTTCATTAATAACAGTCCAAGTCTTTCGCAAGTTCCCCTTACACTCATCAATTCGACGCGGAAAATAGAGCTTTTTGGCTGCACGTACTGAAGAAGTAAGTACATTTTTATAGTTTTTATACTTCAAAAGATCATCCTGTGTTTTACTTTTACATACAACCTTGAACAGAGACGCTTTCATATGTGTAGCACTGATCAGACCTTTGGACATTCATGGGCATTTGGGTATAGTATTCCTTGGTTTCTTTCTAAGAGGAAAATGCTTAACCAACAGAACTCCCATGCGACACACAAATAAACTTATTGCACATTCAACAACATTAGCTTCAAGAACACTAGACCGAAAAAAAAGAACACTAGACCGATCACTACTCTGAACGCTAAGAATTAAATTAGAAAATTCATTATCTGTAAAAGTTCTAAAAGAAGACTCACCTTGCTCATCCAGCACAATATCACGATATAACAGTGTCCAAAGTTAAGCCCAAGGAATGGTAATCCTGGAGAGAGACCATGGTGCTGAAAATGCCCCACCCCTGAGGCAATGGCATTGAAACAATGGAGGCACCCCGCAAAGACAATTGACGCTTCCCCAAGTTCTCAAGAATCTTTTAACTCTCCCGAGTCAAGAATTCAACATGAGGAACCAGAAAATAAACCTTCCACCTCAAGAGGAGAAGAAATATATGAAGGACAGGCTGGTGACATCCAAAATCGCAGAGTACAACCCCCAGAAGGTCTGACGATGAGTCTTCAGCTGTACTGGATCAGACAATGAATCAGCCCTGGAGGAACCTCAAGATACACGGAAACTAAACCCAACTACAGCTACGACCCATGCGAAGAAGGCTAAGTTAAAAGGTCAGAAATTCCATTGAAGCAATACAAAAAGTTTGATCTAATATTAACAGGAAAGCCTAAAAAGAATAAACCTCAAGAAAACGAGGAGGAAGTTACCACAAAGTCTGGTAGAGTAGTTTAAAAACAGATAAATTGAAATACGTCTAGAGACTAAATACATAAAAATTCATAATATAATGTTAATACAAATTCGAAATGGATGAGCATGCCAAAATTTAAAACAAAATTGTTGTAATAAGAAATTGAAATAAATTATGAAATGAAAAAATAATAATTAACCTTTACAGATAACCTGAATATCGGTTTGACAGAAATCCCTGAAAAAAGAAGCCCACGAGCAAGAATCGTTCGACCTCTCTCCTAAAAACCTGGTGCTATTCCTTGGCTAACGGAACAGTTATGGACCAATTATTCCTGAGGCGCTCGAAACTCTTAGATGTCACGGCAAAAATGAAAAAGAGAGGCTAAAAATTGAAAAAATGATAGAAGTCATGCTTGAATCCCTTTGTAAGGTCAAGGCATCTAAGGAAAAAATAAACAAGAAAATAAATGAGATCTTCGTAGCTAAACAAATAAATAAGCTGATCGAGACTGAGTTTATGAAAGTCAAGGAACAGGCCGTAAAAATCCAAAGTGAAAGGGAATCATTAAGCGACACTACGCTTATTAGCGGATACAACTACTTTGATAAACTCCTAAAACTACAAGGCTTATATAATAAAATGCAAGAGATCGGCAAAAAAGTGGAAGATTGCCGAACTAACATTGTTTTTAACTGCAACAGCAGCGGTGCAAGAAGCACTAGTCCCCAAACAGATCAAGCTCCTAAGCCTAAAGCATGAATACGACCATATAAAGGCAATAAAAGAAATCATAAAACTCAGACAGGAAAGCTTAGAAAGACAACTGGAAGAAAACAAAACAGAAATCAACAAGGAATTACAGAAGCAGAAGATCAAGCTTGGAGAATTGGTAGAAACCTTATTTACAAGTGAAGTCAATTTACCATTCAACCCAAAATTGGGAAGTATTCTTTGAAACAATTATAACGAAGGATCACCACAACCCCCATATTTCATGATCCCAATCAAGTGCAGTATCCACTCACAGACCTTCAAGCGAAATCTGCTCAGCAAGGTTCCTCCGCCTGTAATAGAACGACTGCCAGGACAGAATGCCCCACTACTCAAGTAAACAATCTAACTGGCCAATGCTCCCTAGAATTTACTCCACCAAAGAAACGTAATATTTAAACTGTTACATAAGCGTAGAGACTATTACAGCCTGATTCAGAAAACTAAGAAAACATCAACCACTACGCCAGTTAGAGACCAAAAAGGTAGAATTTGTCGCTTAAATGTTTGACCTGTAAAAGAAAAAAATATAATTCTAGGAAAAGTATAATGAAGTGTGCCAAAAAAATAAGTATGACGACAATTAAATAAGTCGTGCGAAAATCACGTTAAACGATAGGAAAAATAAATTTTGCTAATTATTCATGAATTTCCCAATAAACACTAGATTGAATAACCAATAAACCTTAAGTCTCCCCAAAATCTTAAAAAAATATGTGAATGGCTAAAAATGGGCCAGAGTCTATGAAACGTTGTTAATGTATAAAAAGGGCTTATATGTAGAAAGTGACAATTGTTCTGACAAAAGTTAGGTTGAAACTCCCTGACTTATATGCATTTTATTCATCAAACAGTTCGTGGTAACGAACTGTAAGTAAGGAGCGACCCGGCTCAATGGTAACCGAAACTCTAGAAAACGGTATTTTGATACAAATAGATACATCAAAAGAATCACATTTTAAGGCTGATTTCAAATATATAAGTTTCATCAAGTTTAATCCTACCCATCAAAAGTTAGGCGCCTGAGAAAATTTGGCTGATTTTCGAAAAAAAGGGGGAAAGACCCCCTAAAAGTTATAGAACCTTAATGAAAATCACACCATCATATTCCGCGTATCGGAGAACCCTACTGTAGAGGTTTCAAGCTCCCATCTACAAAAATGTGGAATTTTGCATTTTTTGCCAGAAGAAAGATCACGGGTGCGTGTTTATTTGTTTTTTTTTTTTTTTTTTTTTTCCCCAGGGGTGATCGTATCGAACCAGTTTTCCTAGGATATCGTGGAAGGGCTCATTGGAATGGAAATTCAAAGTTCTAGTGCCCTTTTTAAGTGACCAAAAAAAATGGAGGGCAACTAGGCCCCCTCCCACGCTAATTTTTTTCCCAAAGTCACCTGATCAAAATTTTGAGATAGCCATTTTGTTCAGCATGTTCGAAAATATTATAAGTATGTCTTTTAGGATGACTTAATCCCCCGAAGTTCCCGGGGGGAGGGCTGAAAGTTATGAACTTTACCCAATGTTAACATATAGTATTGGTTATTTGGAAGTACACATACGTTTTTGAGGGGAGATTTTTCCTGGTAGTGGGGGGGGGGGGGGTGGGTTGGTCAGGGGTTACGTTGGAGGATCTTTCCATGAAGAAAGTTTTCATGGGGGAAGGGACATTGCTATGAAGGGGACGCCGGACTTCCCAGCATTATTTAAAAAAAGATCATAAATTTAATATAAAAAAACAAGTATTTCAACTGCAACAGCAGCAACATCGAAACTTTAAACGAACAGAAAATATTACATATATAATTGGGTTCACCCCGTAGTCAATGCCTCGCTCTTTAAGCCAAAGATTTTTTAGTACTTTCAAAGAGCTATTTATTCTAATTAACGGCCTTTGTGATTAAGCGGTCATTTCTAAAGAATTGGAACAAAATTTGAACTTTCGCTTAAAGAGCAAGGTATTGACTAGGGGGCGAACCCCCTAATAAACGTATTAAAAATATATGAATATAGAAGTTCGTTACGTAAGTTAATTCGTAAGGTACGTATATTTATTACTAATAAAAACGTTCGTAAATAAAATTAAACAAGTTTCGAGAAAGCCATTTAACTAAATAAAAGTAAATTAATATGAAAATTTTGTTTTAATTATTCATGTACGGTGAGCCAAGATCAAAACCTGCATTTATTCAAAACGTTCAAAAATTAAATAAAAAAAAAACAAGTTTTTTAAACTGAAAGTAAGGAGCGACATTAAAACTTAAAACGAACAGAAATTATTCTGTATATGAAAGAGACTGTCCCCTCCTCAACGCCTCGCTCTTTACGCTAAAGTTAGACTCTGTCTCACAACTTTATTTTTTAAAACAATAAAAAACTTTAGCGTAAAGAGCGAGGCGTTTAGGAGGGGACAGTCTCTTTCATATACAGAATAATTTCTGTTCGTTTTAAGTTTTAATGTCGCTCCTTACTTTCAGTTTAAAAAACTGTTTTTTTTTATTTAATTTCCCCCAGAGAATGCACGCTCAAACCAATTAATTCAAAAAATACCCTTAATATTTGTAAAAAACACAATTGTTGCATAAAAAGTTTATTTCTTTACCCCAATATACACCATGCGTACTAGCATACAAGTTGGCCTTCACTAAAACTCAAGGAGCAGAAAATATGTCAGATTTACTTTATTTATTCCTGTATTTTTTTTAAGCTTTTCTAGAGAAGGGTAGTTAGCAAAATTATAAATAAAGAGTTTCGGTCAATCAGAACAGCAAAGGCAGAACATACTATTCTTTCAAATCCGTTTTTGTATTTAAAATCCACAAACCAATTTTCCAAAATTTTGGCAAAAAATTTGGCAATACCAAAATTTGGTCAAAATTCCTTCACCAAAAACAGTACTGGCTAAACTATGTGATTTTTTAACAAGAGTAAACCATTATTTCGCGCAATATATTACTATCATTATTACTATTATTATAATAACTAACCATAAGACACGCAGTGTTCAATTGCTTAAATAAACAATAACCATTACTCTCAGTACACTCGAGAGAGAACGAAGGCAGACCAAGGGCAACCGAAAATATTCTTTTAAAGATAAAAATAAATTCAGCCGAACGAAAAACCCCTACAGTTTGCTTTAAGCACCCCAAATAAATTAAATGGCCAAACAACATTTTTGCTCTTTCCTAAGATAACATCTTTTCTCATTTTTATGTAAGTAGTTCAATTAGACCATGTAAAATATTAATTCCGAGATAACTAATTTAACCTCTAACTTTCTATGCTCCAAAAAACCACAAAATTTAATGGCAAATTAGTCGATTTATTTACGCAGTTTTTCCTCAGAATTAGAATACTTCCCCTTTTATTTTGCAACGTTAGAAATGTAGATTGGTTGATCTGCGTACCTTGTTATATTCTAGAAATACTCTTATTAATAAGTAATCTATTCGCCTAATTTTACTGGCGAACAATGCCCTTAAAAAAACGAAGATATAGCTAAAGCGTGTACCTAAGGGGTAAAATATAAATTAACCCTACCCACAACCGGTAAGCTTGACCAAGCTCTAGATTTCCAAACACATTCATCTGAAAATGAAATAAAAACAATCTTAAAAGACATTACCTTCCAGTCATCGTAAACCTAAACCAAGTAAATAAGAGGGTGAAAGCTCCCAAAACCTTAAAACAAATGCAGTAACAGTTAATGCCCAATAGCAAAAAAAAAGATACCATTGCGGAATAAATAAATAGGAAGCAAAAAAATGAGTACCAAATATTTCAGTCACGAGCATCTAGACCGCAGGTCTTAGCCCTTAAACTTAACCAGTAGAAAAAGCTAAACTTTCAGAAATATCAACCCACAACTACGTCTGGTAGAATAGATCCAAACATAAAACACAGATAACCCACAATGCGGAAATTATCAAACCAAGTAACCTAAAAAACAAAACAAAATATGAACAAATAATTTATTATTCTAAATGCATATTAGGTAGCAATAATAAAAAATACCAACCTAAACAAATTACAAGCCCCTTATTGTCAGAGGTTGTAAGCCTCGTTAATGAATTTAAGAAAATTGTTAGAGTCCACGCAAATCTACACAGTTCTGTCTGATGGCTGAGGAATTAAAAGAATACCTTAATAAGAAAGCTTCTGAACATTCACGAAAAAAAAAAACAGTAACAACTGGAAAAAAACAAATATTATTTAATTTTTCGACTTTTGATTGCCAACCCTACTGAGAGTATTCTTGCTGACAAAAAAATTGTACCGTAGATTAAACTGGGTAACTAACGCTATGATAGCGGAACCATTTGCATTGTCACTGGTTAGCTTAAACAGAAAGACGCTTAAAGCCGATAGGCAGAAAGCAGAATAGTTGTCAAAAACCATATCAATTGTCTCAAAAAAAGCAGCTAAAAATTTTTCTTAAAACAAATTGTAACGATCAAAAGTAAACCGCGTAACTAGAAATAATACGAGAGAAAATATCCTTGAGAAAATACGAAGAACGAAATTTTTTTGGGATATTGGCCTGGTGGTCCCTTCATTTTTGAAATAATTTCGCAACGTAATTCAAAGTTAGTTCACATACCTTTTAAGTCAAATGTGACACTCGCCTTGAATAAAACTATTTCAATAATTATTGCTTAAAATCTAGCAACCAGTTGTATGTCATACATGCAAAACAGGCAGTTTAGTGAGAAAGGTTTTCCTTAAGTCCAAAGAGACACAAGGTTAATTATCAAAGTCCCAAAATATTGTAACTTGGAGTCATGAATAAGACGGAGTGTATTCATTACAGCACATATAAAATTGAATTAAAAATGTAGAAGAAACATAGGACATATATGTAAAAATAAAAGTTGGTCCAGAAATATAGCCACGATTTAGGGTGCCATTAAGTAGCATATAGCATAAAAATGACTCTTGATTTAACCAGCCATAACTTCGCTATGGCGACATAAAAGAAAGCGATACTAAATACAAATAGGTTAATGTCTTATGAACTCAACAATAAGAAATATTATTCTGCTTCAGAACCTAGATAACAAAGAAATATGCCTTGTAAAAGAGCAGTCGTTTAAGAATTAACGCAGAAAAAATACTTAAAACTAGGATCCCGGTAAATCCACCACGACTGTAGAATAATATTATAGCTTTAACCTAATTTTCGAATGTTCATGATAAAAACTAAAAAGATACGCCTACAAGCAATTTGTTAATCTTCCAAATCCTGTATATTTTTGCAAAAAATAAATATTCTGTACGAGACGAAATTTTTTCAAAGCGGGTAGGACGAAATTTGACAAACACGAGCCAGGAGGCACATTTTCCTAATTGGCTAAGGCGCGAAGAGGCAACGTCCATCACGTGGAGCAAAAGCCGCAAGATAATTACATTCATAGCGTGTTTAAAGAACGAAATAATTAATCCTTCGAAACTTGAATAAGCAAATACAAACAGAGGATAATACCACATTTGTCTCGCAAATGTTAAGAACAAAAAATAAACTACGATAATTAAAGGTTTCACCAACCTTTTAAGCCAAATGCGGAACTTGCTTTGGCCAAGGCTTGCCTCATCATACGATGAGAGTAACATCATAATCAAATGTATGCTTTCCATGAAAATTTAGCTTTACAAAAAAAGTCTATACAGTATGTCCAAAGTCTATACAGTATGTCTATACAGTAGTCCAAAATACACTATGTTTATTAAGGCACATATGAGTTTGAACGTAGGCTATAAAAGACACGATGAGCCTTTATATGAAAGTGAAATTGATCGAAAGTAGTCTATAGTATAATCAATTCTAGATGTTATGTCTTTCAGGATGATCAACCCTCTCCCCACACCCCTTAGGGCAAAGGTTGTAAGTTATGCCCGGGGGGCATATAAGATAATCCACAAATTATCCTCAGCTTTTTACGAACTACAGCTATAATGAACATAATATGAATAGATGATTATCTCTTGACCCAAAAGATGAGCAAATGGTATCATTTAACTAATAATTGGTCTCAAGATTTCTCATTTATTTAAAACTGGCTTGAATATACCCTGCATTAGAAGTTCTCATGAGAAACCCAAACATCGTAAGGGATTTTTCTTTTTAAAAACAAGCCTCTAAAAACATTAAAACTGATAAAGAAAATAAAATTCTGGGTAACTAATATTTATTCGAATTACCGAAAAACCCAAAATGGCATATTTAATAGTCAAATTGCCCGTTTTGTTTTTGTTTCATTCCTTAAAGAAATTTTGTCAAATTCATAGTCAAATTGCCCGTTTTTTCATAGCCATTGCCCGTTTTTCATAGTTTTTTTTCGTTTGTTTCATAGTTTTTTTCGTTTTTCATTTCGTTCTTCATAGTCATTGCCCGTTATTTCACAGTCAAATTGCCCGTTTTGTTTTTGTTTCATTCCTTAAAAAATTTTGTCAAATTCATAGTCAAATTGCCCGTTTTTCATAGCCATTGCCCGTTTTTCATAGTTTTTTCGTTTTTTTCATAGTTTTTTTCGTTTTTCATTTCGTTCTTCATAGTCATTGCCCGTTATTTCACAGTCAAATTGCCCGTTTTGTTTTAGTTTCATTCCTTAAAGAAATTTTGTCAAATTCATAGTCAAATTGCCCCTTTTTAATAGTCATTGCCCGTTTTTCATAGTTTTTTCGTTTTTTTCATAGTTTTTTCGTTTTTCATTCCGTTTTTCATAGTCATTGCCCGTTATTTCACACTCAAATTGCCCGTTTTGTTTTAGTTTCATTACTTAAAGAAATTTTGTCAAATTCATAGTCAAATTGCCCGTTTTTCATAGTCATTGCCCGTTTTTCATAGTTTTTTTCGTTTTTTTTTCATAGTTTTTTCGTTTTTCATTTCGTTTTTCATAGTCATTGCCCGTTATTTCACAGTCAAATTGCCCGTTTTGTTTTAGTTTCATTCCTTAAAGAAATTTTGTCAAATTCATAGTCAAATTGCCCGTTTTTCATAGTCATTGCCCGTTTTTCATAGTTTTTTTTTTTTCGTTTTTTTCATAGTTTTTTCGTTTTTCATTTCGTTTTTCATAGTCATTGCCCGTTATTTCACAGTCAAATTGCCCGTTTTGTTTTAGTTTCATTCCTCAAAGAAATTTTGTCATATTCATAGTCAAATTGCCCGTTTTTCATAGTCATTGCCCGTTTTTCATAGTTTTTTTCGTTTTTTTCATAGTTTTTTCGTTTTTAATTTCGTTTTTCATAGTCAGTGCCCGTTATTTCACAGTCAAATTGCCCGTTTTGTTTTTGTTTCATTCCTTAAAGAAATTTTGTGCAATAGAGCTGAATAAATCCTTTTGATGCACGGCCAGAAAAGTTCTTAATAGGACGCTCTTCTATTATGTATCATTACAAAAATTGTGAGAACCATGGAACTTAATATGAAAAGACATAAAGAGGCTAAAGATAATTATTATAATTGAGAATAAGAAGCATTATAAGCATCCTAGAGACCAAATCAAGTGCCCTAAGGAATGAATCTGACCCAACGGAAGGAATGGAGCTTATTCCTAAACATTTGAGTATTCCGCAAATGTATAAACTTACCAAACGGTGCGGTAAAACATCCAACATAAAAGTTTAGATAACATTGCGTTTGACTTTACGCACCTCTGCCGCAGGAGCGGAATGGGTTGGCACAATATAAATTTGTTATATAAAGGATTAAAATCCCAAGCCAAATGCAACTGTTTGTGGGCTTGAAGAAAGTGAAAACCGGGACAACGTCATGATTTCTGCCTGTTCGCCCTTAGTATAGGGACAATTTAACCTAGCTTGACAAAGATAAACCATGGCTGCACGGATGAATTTCAATTGGATATTAATACATGACAGCGATTAAGCCTAAATACCTTGGGCTTTACACGGCCCAATAGCCTTATAACTAAAATTTTTTATATTTTTACCATATTTTAGTGCTTTTCAGCAAGATTAATCCAACCTTAATTCTTCAAAGAGGTCATGATAAGACGTGTATACTTTTGATTTTATTTGGAGAACATTGTCACCAAATGCTGCATAAATACATACGGTTTAGATTTTAATCAAAAGAAAAATTTTCAATTTGTTCTTAGTTTTAACAATAACTATGATCGGGTTAGGCTTGATGCTGATATTTAGTACACTTGGATGTTATTTACGAGACACACGGTATTTAATGATTAATTAACATCATTTAAAGATGTGGCACCGTCTTCTGCAATAAGAGTCTGAAAGTGACAAAGTAAAACAAGCAAGGTCAACCCACAGAACTACGGTAGCCCCTACGCTCTGAAACCATGCGAGTTGATAAATTAATGAAAATATTAATCATAATTCGTATGAAGAAATATTTCAATTTCAGTTTTTTTTTACAATTTAGCACTCGGGTACGCACCCTAAACTAAGTAAAAATATTAATTAGTTAAAAAGAAATAGTAAGAAACCTTACACTCTGGTGAAAATTCGTAGACAAATTTTTTCTCAGACCATAACATGCGATAAATGACGCAACAGAGATGCATTAGTTAAACCCCACCACAGCTGAAGATATCTAGGCCGTAATATCAGGGAGGATATTGTTGTGCGAGAGAGTTTAAGAGGTTATCATTCGTACACAGATGTTTCTGGTCCCTAATGTAACAAAATATTGCTCAAGTAAAGCTAGGTTGCTATGGCACGTTAAGTTGTGCTTCTTATTTTTTCAGAGTTGTACACGGGCAAAAGAGAAGGTATAAAAATTATATTTAACATCAGACCTCTAATCTTGAACATATAATTATATACTTCACAAGTGTATTCTTGTATTTTATCCTACTACCATAATATAACTAGTGGTGAGAGTTAAGTACTTAAAGTATTGTTTATTATGGGTTATTACTTACGGTTATGAGAGAGTAAATTTGCTTATCATATACGTTAATTTTAGCTATTATGTAGAACAAGTGATTTTGCCAAGAAATATTTATTTCAGGAGCTGGCATACTATGATACCAACCGATTACTTTTCAAGATCAAATTGAAGAACATTTAGCATCTATCACCACAATTTGTCAGCTTCCAAAAAAATATCGAAGATGCTTCTCAATCAATATTTCCAAAAATTATTGATCACCGCAAAGTGGGAAATCCCAACCATCGCAAAAATAGCGAAGAGAATTCTTGCAAATAATTCGTTCATTAATCATCCTTCCCCTCGTCATCAATCAGATGTCAGTTAAACAATGCAGCTCCAAATAAAATATGATTCAACCTTAAAGACATGATTCAACTCTGAAAAACAGAAAACACTTTAGTTATCACTTAACCAAAATCGTTAAAAATTAAACGATAAAATAAACGACTCGTACGACTTTACGAAAACCAGGGGGGTGAGTCGAACTTGTTTTAGCCTTATATCCATTAGAATTTTAGGGAAGTCTCGACAAAACTTTTTGAAGCCTTCTGTTGAAAACTAGCTAATTTCGTCTGTGGCAGAGGAAATAAGGGGTCCTTTTAGGTTGTAAATCATATTTTCTTACAAAACTTGCGTTTGAAAATCTGAACAGAGTTCTTGTGACACATTTTTTTCGACATTACATCATGTATATGTGCCAGATGCATTTTTTGTGTGTAGGTGTAAGTTTTCTAAGACTTTCAGTGAGGAATTCACTTCTTCACAAGTAATTTCACTGTCTGAAAACTGCTTTGAAGCGTCAATAAGAACTTTCTCCATTTCGCTTATAATTTCACAACAGAGATAAAAATTTTCTTGGTTCAAATGCATTGCCTGGTATACTTATACTATTTTCAGGATGTTCAAGAAAAGAATGATTTTTGATTTGTGGATAAATTTTTTAATTTCACCGTCAAGCTTGAACAGCTCATCATGCATAGCCATACTAGATTCAAAGTCTAAATCTGATTTACTTATTGCATCTCTCATTTGAGCCATTTCAGGGAGTAGTGAGTGCAAAAGATCTTCAGAAGTTTGTGGGTTTACATCTTCTAAAATAATCAATATTGTGTTGTATACCCGCTTTAGTTTTTTTTCTTCCTTACAGTCAGTATGTGATTTCATCAATGTCTGCTCACAAACATCTTGCAGTTCTACCAAGTCATCGATATCATTACATGATATGGCTTTTTTTTTTGGTCCACAGCTGGTGTGGCCCATTTTGATGTGCTATTCATTTTTGTTTTAAGTTGGACTTGGTCTACAACTGAGTCAACAAGCAGTCTTAAGGCTAGAGTTTGACTTGCTATTTTTGAAAATGATTTGCATGTACAGTAGTGTATCTTTTTATTTGTCTCATAACATAAAAAAAAATCCTAGGGGGATATCCCTAGTATTATTTTTAATTTCTTTTTTTTTCAATTTGGAATGGTCTTAAGAAAGTTTATTAGGAAGGGGGAATCCCCACTTTGATCTGCTATTCATTTTGTTTAAAGTCGTACTTGGTAATATTTTTTCATTTCTGTTCAATTTAGTATTCACCTATTTATCATTATTTGATTTATATCTGAATTATACCTATCCTCTACGTTTGATGTGATTATTCATTTCACTTTATATTTGTTTCAGGTTTCATTTATGCATTCCTTGTAATTTTTTATGTGTTTTAAGTTTGAATCATTTTATGGATCTATTTCTGCTCGTTTTAGACCTCATTATGGCTTTTTCCCTTTCTTTGAACTTTTTTTTGGAAAATATTTTTCAAGTGAATTCAAATAAAAGTAAACTTACACAACAATTTTTTATCTTTTCTTGTTCCTTGACTTAGGTCTTAGGTCGTTTTCTAAGGCAGAACATGACTTTGGTGGAGAAAGAGCGTCAGCAACAAAAGGAAACATCATCAAACTATGAAACAACAATTGAGAGTTGAGACTATGGAATGCTGAGCCGACTGCCTACCTAAAGGAGCAACAAGCTGGTTTCTTATTCTTTTTTTTTCTTTTTTTTTCCGCAATAGGGTGGGCTAAAAAAAAAATTTGTCGACCAGGTTTTTTTAGTTTTGGTTACTATTGGGCCAAGTACTTCCTTACTTCACGAACTGTTTGAAAAAAAAAAATCATTCCTGATAATTGTTAGCCTTAATTAAATGACCTTTATGCGAAGTTGTCGAATAAACATGAATTAATCACAGGAAGTGATAACTGCCTTAAAAAAACATTCTTAAAAAAGAGCTTCGAAGTACCTCCAACATCCACTCCCTTTTGAAAATTGTAGGATAGGACTGTTTGACCTTCTGTGTCATTTATCCCTCTGTCTGTAATCTGGGTTTTCGGATTTTTGGAAATGAGATTAAATTCAAGACAGAATAAAGTTTGTTTTGTGGGCTTAGACGGAATGATTTAACCAATTTGCCACAGAAATCTGTCAAAAGATTTTAACTTATGAGATATCATGAGGACCAAGAGCGAAACACAAGATATACTTTTGAAAACCTAAGAAGGGGGGAGAGGGGAGGAATTCATATTTACCCTGAAACTAATATTCATTAATATTAATTTGGACACAAATAAACGTTCCTTCACAAGTGACTCATTTAAATGTTTAAACAGTGTCCCCTAGAGGTGACAGTTTTTAAAGTTTTTAAGAACTAGAAATCATTGTAGATTCCTTATCAGAGCAACTTGTAACAGAAAAATATCTAATTTGTATGCACTTGCATTGATTTTTGAAACATACGATAAAAACCCAAAGCTGAGAAATTATGATACATGGAACAACTTAGGCAAAAATATTTCCAATTCTCAACATTTTACGGTATCCAGGAATCACACTTTCCACGACCTAAGTTTATTGCTCGGAGCGAGTGAAGTCAAGCCATTTCCACTTATCTCAAAGACTTTCTTCAAAAATAAACAACCGGTAAATGAGACTGCCAAACTGAAGGAGCAAGAAGTTGGTTCTTATTATTATTTTTTTTCTCATTTCTCTTCAGTAGGGTATTGCTACAAAAAAGAGGGGGGCCAATAGGGTATTGATAGGGTATACATAGTGAAAAATAATAAGGGCCAATAGGGTATACATAGTGAAAAATAATAATGGATATATGAATTTCATTTTTCAACACCTTAGTTTTTTATTGCACAAGGTTTTGAACAAATTTTACACTGCATAATATTTATATTAATGTTCAGGTTATATTAAATACAACTTTCAAAAAGTTCTTATGAAACAGATTTGTTTTTTTCTTCGATTTGTATACCCCTTTGGAACGCTTTTTTATTAAAATAATGAATTTTGTATCAAGTTCCACTGCTGAATTGAAGGACGGACATGCTTGTTTGTGAAGGACGGGCATGCTTGTTGAGAAAAACATACTTGTTTTTCTTCGACTTGAAAACCTCTTTTTAACGCTTTTTTATTATAAATAATTAAAAAAAAAACTTTCCCACAAAATAAGTTTTTCAAAAAAAGTAAAGAACTCCATTAAACTAAAAACGAACAAAAATATAATCAAATAACCTACCAAGCATACAACTACCACAAATCAGTATCAATAAATAAATGAAACCCAAAACAAACAGAAATTAAAATGAATAACACAGTCAAACTCAAAACGAGCAGAAATTAATCTGAGTAGGGTTCTAAACACTATGATTTCTAAAAGCCAGAATACAATTTGAACTTTACTGAAAAAAAATTCCAAAAAATGTGCATTGTCAGTTTAATGTATGTATGCTGATATTTATTTCTTAGAATCTTAATTAATTTTTGTTTTCTTAAAGTTATAAGTGAAAAAATTTAAAAGAATCTTTTTTCAGTAAAGTACAAATTATATTTTTACTTTACAAAATATAATTCATCTGAGAACCCTACTCAGATTAATTTCTGCTCGTTTTGAGTTTGACTTATATTTTAATTTCTGTTTGTTTTGGGTTTTATTTACTTATTGATACTGATTTGCGGTAGTTATATACTTAGTAAATTATTTGATAGTATTTTTTGTTCATTTTTGGTTTTATGGAGTTCTTTAATTTTTTTGAAAAACTTATTTTGTGCAGAAAGTTTTTTTTGATTAAATTCTGTTCGTTTTGTTTAGACATAGTCTTTTACAGGGAGAAAGACTGAGCCTCTTCTGAAGTTAAACAACCATCCCTTCCATAATAACCTTTCATACCTCCTGGGCATAACTTACAACCCTTGCCCCTAATCTCTGGGGTTTGTTTCAACCCCAAAATCCTTGTTATATGATATTTAGACTATTTTGAATAGAATGGCTATCTAACAATTTCTATTAGACGCATTTCGGGACAATAGGACGTGTGTCTAGGGGTGAGAGTGTAGCTGCCCTCTGATCACTTTGACTCTTAAAAAGAGTACTAGAGCGTCTGATTACCTATTCAATGAGCCCCCTTTGAAGTTTATATGACCAAACTTTCTATAAGAACCCTATATGTCCCCAGGGCACAACTTACAACCCTTGCCCTGAGGGCTGGGAGGACTTGTTATCCTCAAAGACATAATTTTCAGACTTTTCTGATAGGCTTAAAAAATGGCTATATCAACATTTTGATTGGAAGTGTTCGGGGAAATGATAGGCATGGAGGGAGACATTTGCCCTCTCATCACTTTCGACTAATAAAAAAGGCACTAGTCCTCTCAATTTCCAATCGAATGAGCCCTTTTTGAAGCTTGTACGACAATACTTTCTATAAAAAGGTTATATGCCCCAAGGGCATAACTTACGACCCTTCTCATGAGGGCTATGGGGGAGGGTTGTCACCCTCAAAGACATAATTTCCAGGCCTTTCAACTACGTTGAACAAAATGGCAATATTAAAATGTTGATCGGAAATGTTTGGGGAAATGACGGGCGCTGAGGGGGGATTCTCCCTCTGATTACTTCCCACTATTAAAAAGGGCAATAGCCCTCTCAACTTCCAATCGAAAGATCCCTTTTTGAAGTTTTTACGACAACACTTTCTATTTGTATTACATGCCCCCAGGGCATAATTTACAACCTTAGCCCTGAGGGCTGTTGGGGGTTGTCATGCTCAAAAACATAATTTCCGGGCCCTTCAACTACGTTCAACAAAATTGACTTACTTTGATTTATGTCTCCTGCTGGGCACTGCTCGGCATAGAGAGTGACGTCTGCCTCCTCCGTCCACTTCGGTCCATGGCAAGCGTTTGCACATCGCTCAACCTGATATTTGCCATCGCCAGGAACTCGGACAGGCTGTCAGACCATCGTTTCTTCGGTCGGCCGCGAGGTCGCTTCTAACCGGCTTTGACAGGGTCGAAGTCATGGATCTTTTTCGCAGGTATGTGTGGAGGCATTCGAAGTAGGTGTCCGAACCATCGTAGTGTTCGCTCGGCTGCTTGGGTCGAAAACCGAGACTTTTTGGAAATTGCTATATCAAAATGTTGATCGGAAGTGTTTGGGGAAATGATGGGTATGGGGGGGGGCTGTCGCCCTCCGATCGCTTTTGACTATTAATAAAGGCACAAGCCCTCTCAATTCCAATTGAATGAGTCTTTTTGAAGTTTCTACGACAACGCTGGCAAAGACCTAATTTCCAGAACTTTCTACTATGTTGAACAAAATGTCTATCCCAAAATTTTGATTGGATGTTTTTTGGGAAATGGTAGGCTTGAGAGAGGGGCGTTAGTTGCCCTCCAAACACTTTTGACTATTAAATAGGGCACTAGTGCTTTCAATTTCCAATCGAATGAGCCCATTTTGACGTTTCTACGACAACGCTTTCTATAAAACCTTATATGCCCCCAGGCCATAACTTACAACCCTTGCGCTGAGGGCTGTGGGGGGAGTGTCATCTTCAAAGACATAATTTCCAGCCCTTTCAACTAAGTTGAACAAAATTGCCATATCAAAATGTTGATCGGAAATGTTTGAGGAAGTGATGGACGTTGAGGGGGGGGGGATTCTCCCTCTGATTACTGTCGACTATTAAAAAGGCAACAGCTCTCTCTCAATTTCCTATCAAAAGAGCCCTTTTTTGAAGTTTTTTACGACAACACTTTCTATTTTATATTATATATCCCCCAAGGCATAATTTACAACCTTATCCCTGAGGGCTGTTGGGGGTTGTCATGCTCAAAAAACATAATATCCGGACCCATCAACTACGTTCAAAACAAAATTGCTATATCAAAATGTTGATCGGAAGTGTTTGGGGAAATGATGGGTATGGGGAGGGGGCATTCGCCTTCCGATCTTTTTTGACTATTAATAATTGCACTAGCCCTCTCAATTCCCAATTGAATGGGTCTTTTTGAAGTTTCTACGGCAACGCTGGCAAAGACCTAATTTAAAGAACTTTCGACTACGTTTGAACAAAATGTCTATCTCAAAATTTTGATTGGATGTGTTGGGGAAATGGTAGGCTTGAGAGGGGCGTTAGTTGCCCTCCAATCACTTTCTGTTTCAACTATTAAATAGGGCCCTAGCGCTTTCAATTTCAAATCGCATGAGCCCATTTTGAAGTTTCTACGACAACGCTTTCTATAAAACCTTATATGCCCCCAGGGAATAACTTACAACCCTTGAGCTGAGGGCTGTGGGGGGAGTGTCATCCTCAAAGACATAATTTCCGGACTTTTCAACTACGTTGAACAAAAATGGCTATCTCAAAATTTTTATTGGATGTTTTTTGGGAAATGGTGGGCGTGGGAGCGGTGTTAGTTTTCCTCCATCACTTTAGACTATTAAAAAAGGGACTAGCCCTTCGAAATTTTATTACGACGCTCTATATAATCTTATATGCCCCCCGGGCTGCCCTTAGGGGTGTGGGGAGAGGGTTGATCATCCTGAAAGACAACGCTCTATATAATCTTATATGCCCCCCGGCATAACTCACATCTAGAACTTTCAACTACGGTGAAAAAAATGGCTATCTCAAAATTTTGATTGGATGTGTTTGGGGAAATTGTGAGCGTGAGAGGGAGGTTAGTTGCCCTCCAATTAGTTTCGACTAGCCTATTAAAAAGGACACTATCCCTTTCAATTTTCAATTGAATGAGCCTTTTTTTGAAGTTTCTACGACAACATTTTCTATAAAAAAAAAAACTTATATGCCCCTAGGGCATAACTTACAACCTTAGCCCTGAGGGCTCTGGGGGGAGTGTCATCCTCAAAGACCTAATTTCCAGAACTTTCGTCTACGTTGTACAAAATGGCTATCTTAGAATTTTGATTGGATGTGTTTGGGGAAATGGTGAGCTTGAGAGGGAGGGCTACATGCCCTCCCATCACTTTTGACTATTAAAGAGGGCACTAGCACTTTCAATTTCAAATCGAATGAGCCCTTTTTGAAGTCTCTACGAAAACGCTTTCTATAAAAACCTTATATGCCCCCAGGGCATAACTTACAACCCTTGCCCTGAGGGATTTGGGGGGTTTGTTATCCTAAAAATCATAATTTCCAGAACTTTCAACTACGTTCAACAAAATGGCTATCTCAAAATTCTAATTCAATGTTTTTGGGGAAATGGTGGGCGTGAGAGGGGGGTTAGTTGCTCTCCATTCACTTTCGACCATTAAAGAGGGCATTAGTCCTTTCAATTTCCAATCAAATGAGCCCTTTTTGAAACTTCTACGACAAAACTTTCTATAAAACCTTATATGCCCCCCAGGGTATAACTTACAACCCTTGCCCTGAGGGCTCTAAAGGGGTTGTCGTCCTAAAAGACCTAATTTCCAGAACATTTAACTACCTTGAACAAATGAATATCTCAAAATTTTGATTGGATGTTTGGAGAAATGTGGGAGTGAGAGGGGGGTTAATTGCCCTCCAATTACTTTCAACTACAAAAAAGGGCACTAGTCCTTTCAATTTTCAATCGAATGAGCCCTTTTTGAAGTTTTACGACAACGCTTTCTATTAAAACCTCATATGCCCCCAGGACATAACTTACAACCCTTGCTCTGAGGGATGTGGGGGTTGGCATCCTCAGAGACAGAATTTCTCACAAAATCTTTATTGTATGTGTTTGGGAAAATGGTGGGCGTAATACGGGGGTTAGTTGCCCTCCAATTAGTTTCGATTATTAAAAAGGCCATTTCCATTTCCAATGGAGTGAGCCCTTTTTGGAAGTTTTTACGGCAACGCTTTCTATAAAAACCTTAAATGCTCACAGGGCATAACTTACAACTCTTGCCCTGAGGGCTGTGGGTGGGGGGGGGGGGGGGGGTTGTCGTCCTTCAAGACCTAATTTCCAAAACTTTCAAACTGCATTGAACAAAATGGCTATCTAAAAATTTTTGATTGTATTTGTTTGGGGAAAAGGTGGGCGTAAGAGGGAGGTTAGTTGCCCTCCAATCACTTTCGACTATTAAAAAGGGCAATAGCCCTTTGAATTTCCAATCAATGCGCTCTTTTCCAGTTTCTACGACAAAGCTTTCAATAAAAAACCTTATATTTCCCCAGGGTAAAACTTATAACCCTTGCCCTGAGGGCTCTGAGAGGGTTATCATTCTCAAATATCTAATTTCCAGAACTTTCAACTACGTTGAACAAAGTGGGTATCTCAAAATGTGTTTGGATAAATGATGGGCGTGGAAGTGGTGCTAGTTGCCTTCGAATCACTTTCGACTATTAAAATGGCACTAGCCGTTTCAATTTCCAATCGAATGAGCCCCTTTTGAAGTTTCTACGAAAATGCTTTCTATGAAAACCTTATATGCCCCCAGGGCATAGCTTATAACCCTTGCCCTGAGGGCTGGGTGAGGGGGGGGGCTGTCATCTTCAAAGACCTAATTTTCAGAAATTTCAACTACGTTGAACAAAATGGCTATCTCAAAATTTTGATTGGATGTAATTGGGGTAAAGGTGGGCTTGAGAGGGGGGTTAGTTGCCCTTCAATCACTTTCGACTATTAAAAAGGGCACTAGCCCTTTGAATTTCCAATCCAATGAGCCTTTGTTGAAGTTTTTCTACGACAACGCTTTCCTATAAAAATCTTATATGCCCCCAGGGCATAACTTACAACCCTTGCCCCGAGGGCTGTAGGGGAGTGTGCTCCTCAAAAACATAATTTCTATCTGCAAATCAACTACGCTGAACAAAATGTCTATCTCAAAATTTTATTGGATGTGTTTGGGGAAATGGTGGGCGTGGAAGAGGTGTTAGTTGGCTTCTAATCACTTGTCGACCACTAAAAAAGGGCACTTTTCCAATCGAATGAGCCCTTTTCGAAGTTTCTACGACACTCCTTCGATACAAAGTACCCTGGTATAAACCCCCCCCCCCAAAAAAAAAACAGACATTGTGCCAACATAGTTCTTTACTTAGGCAGCGCGATTGCGCTGCCTATGATTTCCATATTTATTTTCTCAATGGAATACTATCGGTGCGTGCATTATTTTTATTTGCCATCCGCAAGAAATTATACTTGTCTCGAGTTTCCTAGAGTAATTACAAAGTTAAGGCGCAGTAAAATAAGATTTTTGATCAATGTTCCCTTTAAAAGAAGTATTTTAAATGTTTTTCAGCGAAACATCGTAATTCTCACATAAGGAGAATTTGTAGACACACCACTTATTATTTCCATTTGAGGAATACGAGGTTATCTTAAATACGATGTTAACTTAAATACGAGGTTAACTAAAAAGTTATATGTAATTTCGATCTAGCTCTTATTACATTGCCACTTCAGACCCCTGTCCTCGTTTATTTTAGTGTTATGCTGATGTGGCTCCACTTTTAGATTTCGACCCTAATTCATTAGTTTCCATTTCTTACATTGCAGAATGATAGTGGCTACTCCTTTATACGCTTGGACCAATGAGAAAACAGCTAACCGTGATCCAATTTTTGCGTGATCCAGTTTTGATCCAGGGTGTAACTTACAACCCTTGCCCTGAAGGCTCTAAAGGGGTTGTCGTCCTAAAAGACCTAATTTCCAGAACTTTAACTACGTTGAACAGATGAATATCTCAAAATTTTGCTTGGATGTTTGGAGAAATGGTGGGAGTGAGAGGGGGGTTGGTTGCCCTCCAATTACTTTCAACTATAAAAAAGGGCACTAGCCCTTTCAATTTTCAATCGAATGAGCCCTTTTTGAAGTTTTACGACAACACTTTCTATAAAAACCTCATATGCCCCCACGGCATAACTTACAACCCTTGCCCTGGGGATGTGGGGGGTTGGCATCCTCAAAGACAGAATTTTTATTGTATGTGTTTGGGAAAATGGTGGGCGTAATAGGAGGTTAGTTGCCCTCCAATTAATTTCGATTATTAAAAAGGCCACTACCCATTTCCATTTCCAATGAAGTGAGCCCTTTTTGGAAGTTTCTACGGCAACGCTTTCTATAAAAACCTTCAATGCCCCAGGGCATAACTTACAACTCTTGCCCTGAGGGCTGTGTGGGGGGGGGGGGAGGTTGTCGTCCTTCAAGACCTAATTTCCAAAACTTTCAACTGCGTTGAACAATATGGTTATCTAAAATTTTTGATTGTATATGTTTGGGGAAAAGGTGGGCGTGAGTGAGAGGGGGTTAGTTGCCCTCCAATCCTTTTTGACTATTAAAAAGGGCACTAGCCCTTTGAAATTCCAATCAAATCCGCCCTTTTTTTTCCAGTTTCTACGACAAATTTTGATTTGGATGTGTTTGGATAAATGGTGGGCGTGGAAGGGGTTAGTTGCCTTCGAATCACTTTCGACTACTAAAAAAGGCACTAGCCGGTTCAATTTCCAATCGAAATAAACCCCTTTTGACGTTTCTACGAAAAATGCTTTCTATGAAAACCTTATATACCCCCAGGGCATAGCTTATAAACCCTTGCCCTGAGGGCTGGGGGAGAGGGGGGTGTCATCTTCAAAGACCTAATTTTCAGAAATTTCAACTACGTTGAACAAAATGGCTATCTCAAAATTTTGATTGGATGTGTTTGGGGAAAAGATGGGCTGGAGAGAGGGGGGTTAGTTGCCCTTCAATCACTTTCGACTATTAAAAAGGGCACTAGCCCTTTGAATTTCCAATTGAATGCGCCGTTTTTTCAGTTTCTACGACAAACCTTTCAATAAAAACCTTATATGTCCCCAGGGTAAAACTTATAACCCTTGCCCTGAGGGCTCTGAGAGGGTTATCATCCTCAAAGACCTAATTTCCAGAACTTTTAACTACGTTGAACAAAATGGCTATCTCAAAATTTTGATTGGATGTGTTTGGATAAATGGTGGGCGTGGAATGGGTGTTAGTTGCCTTCGAATCACTTTCGACTATTAAAAAGTCACTAGCCGTTTCAATTTCCAATCGAATGAGCCCTTTTTGAAGTTTCTACGAAAATAGTTTCTATGAAAACCTTATATATCCCCAGGGCATAGCTTATAAACCTTGCCCTGAGGGCTGGGGGAGAGGGAAGGGGGGGTTGTCATCTTCAAAGACCTAATTTTCAGAAATTTCAACTACGTTGAACAAAATGGCTATCTCAAAATTTTGACTAGATGTGTTTGGGGTAAAGGTGGGTTTGAGAGGGGGGTTAGTTGCCCTTCAATCACTTTCGACTATTAAAAAGGGCACTAGCCCTTTGAATGTCCAATCGAACGAGCCTTTGTTGAAGTTTCTACGACAACAACTTCCTGTAAAAATCTTATATGCCCCCAGGGCATAACTTACAAACCCTTGCTCTGAGGGCTGTAGGGGAGTATGCTCCTCAAAAACATAATTTCTATCTGCAAATCAACTACGCTGAACAAAATGTCTATCTCAAAATTTTTATTGGATGTGTTTGGGAAATCGTGGGCGTGGGAGAGGTGTTAGTTGGCTTCTAATCACTTTCGACCATTAAAAAAGGGCACTTTTCCAACTGAATGAACCCTTTTCGAAGTTTCTACGATACTCCTTCGATACGAAGTGCCCTGGTCTAAGCCCCCCCCCCCAAAAAAAAAAAAAAAAAATCATAAATTGTGCCAACAACGTTCTTTACTTAGGCAGCGCGATTGCGCTGCCTATGATTTCCATATTTATTTTCTCAATGGAATACTATGGGTGCGTGCTTTATTTTATTTGCCATCCGCAAGAAATTATACTAGTCTCGAGTTTCCTAGAGTAATTACAAAGTTAAGGCGCAGTAAAATAAGATTTTTGATCAATGTTCCCTTTAAAAGAAGTATCTTAAATGTTTTTCAGCGAAACATCGTAATTTTCACATAAGGAGAATTTGTAGACACACCACTTATTATTTCCATTTGAAGAATACGAGGTTATCTTAAATACGAGGTTAACTTAAATACGAGGTTAACTAAAAAGTTATAAGTAATTTCGATCTAGCTCTTATTACATTGCCACTACAGATCCCCTGCCCTCGTTATTTTATTGTTATGCTGTTGTGGCTCCACTTTTAGATTTCGACCCTAATTCATTAATTTCTATTTCTCTCACATTGCAGATAGTGGCCGCTCCTTTATACGTTTGGACCAATGAGAAACAGTTAACGGTGATCCAGTTTTTGCGGTCGGAAGGCGCATCAGGGGCCGCGAACTCTGCCGTTTACTCTCCGGCTCGCAATGGTGGATCAGGGTTTCCTCACCAGTCATGATTCTTTCTATGAAGCCATTCACGTACAGTGGGGGAAGTCTTTAATGAATGGCCCATGATGCACATTTAACCACAAAAACCAGATCGCTGCTCGTTGACCCTTTTTGGTGCAAATTCCTACTGGAGCGGCCACGATCCGTGTGCAATATGAGAAGGATAAATTGAGGAATTGGGTCAAAAGTTCAAAGCAGGACCACGATAGCGTAACACTGAAAACACTGCTTTCAGTGTCCTGGTTGTCAATGGATCAGCACATTTACAATCCCGATTAGGAACTTACAATCTGGTTTATTATTAGGAAAAAGTCTAAAATTAGAAATTTCATTTGAATAGCCTAGAAACGGTAAGTTTCTTGTTGATTGTAATAACGATAAAGAAATCCTTATATTTGATTTTCCATAGCTGAAAAGCATAATTAAAATCGAAAATTTCGGCGTAAAAATTCACATTTTGAGGTTTCACGCTTAGTCCCTCCTACCTCCTCCCCTCCTTTCCCCTGCCTTTCCCTTCCCTCCTCCTTGTTCCCTCCTCTTCCGCTCCATCTACAATGATGACCCTACTGTCCTTCTCCCGTGGTACATGTCCCTTACCATGAATATTTCCCATCTTCTAATTACCTCAAAATTTCGGCGTATATCCCTTACCCATCTGAGAAATTTCCCGATGGCAACCGTGATGCTATTCACCCGCCTGTACTACATTTACCCTCTAACACCTGAGAAATTTGATTCAGCTATTAAACCAATTGATCAGAACATATGAATGTAATGTTTATGCCACAAAGATTTAATACCATAAAAGGGAGGTTTTCACCCACAGCACCCATATTGAAGCTTAGTCAAAATGAAGAGACACTGAAGATTAATTTCTTTCTTACATAAAATAAATACATCAAATAATATGAATTAAATAAATTTAAGACGGATGGCAAGCACAGGGAGACAACTTGAAAAAGCGTAACAGCGTTTCACGTTGAGTAAAGAGGATAGGCCTCTTGTACTGGTCCGTAATGTAAACTTGTTTCAAATAGGTGGATTGGTTAAAACTGACCAATCACAGACAGTTTTACATACTTAAACAAATAGATGGCCCCTCTAGATCAACACCTATCTTTGGAAAAACACTTTTTTGGGGGAATATTTTCACTGAAAATACCTTTAATGTATTTCACTAAAAAAAAAACGGCTAGCTTAGCCCCAAAAAATATTGAAAAATAGGCTTACCCCCTCCGTCTGACTTTCGAGAATTGATTCTACTGGTAACTATAAATTTTAAAGGAGTAGGCCGATAAAAAGGTTGGAGGGTCTGATTTACAGAATTTCTTGTCGAATTATTCTTCGTGTTGTTTCTCAGCCAACTTCCATTTTATGGAAGCTGCCCTAGAACGGATGATCATCAATTAGTGAAACGAATCATTTTTATATACAAATCTGAAAAAGGTTATAACAGCTTTGCCTCTCACTGAGACTAACAGCCTTGGCTTTATCATCGTATTAGGCTTTATCTTTATCATCTATTGGCTTTATCATCTTTATCAGCCTTGGTTTTAATATATCTAAAATTAAAATCACATTCAAAACGGCAATCTATATCTTTTATTTTTTAAATAGGCTCACGAATACAAGTTAAAAAGCTGCTCAGAATATGCAACTTAAAGTTCAAAATAATCAGATAAAACGTACTCTGACCAGAGCACAACAACACAAAAGGGGCGTTCTAGAACACAATCATCATCATTTATAATTAATTAGCTATTTGTTTTCCTAAATTCCAGATATTAGAAAATATTGGTCCGAGCAGTCCATAAAAGCAGAAGGACCAAAATGCTAACCTCTTATTATAAGCAAGGGGACGAATTTAAATTTATGGATTAGTTCAGGATGAAGGTTATAACGAACAATTAATTATAATCAACTATAATTGGCATCTGGAATGCACCTATAATATAAATTGTTCTTCATTTTCATGTTTAAACATGATATACGCGATAAACGTTATAACGTTATAACAAACAATTAATTATAATTAACGTTAATTGGCATCTCGAATGCACCTATAATATAAATTGTCCTTCATTTTCTTGTTTAAACATGATATACGCGATACACGTTATAACGCGATAAACGTTATTAGCGAACAATTAATTATAATTAACGATAATTGGTATCTCGAATGCACCTATAATATAAATTGTCCTTCATTTTCTTGTTTAAACATGATATACGCGATAAACGTTATAACGTTATAACGAACAATTAATTATAATTAACGATAATTGGCATCTGGAATGCACCAATAATATAAATTGTCCTTCATTTTCTTGTTTTAACGTGACATACGCGAAGGATACAACGAATCTAGGACGTTATCATAATCATTTATATACAATGGTGTGTTCAAGGCCTTAAAGCCTCCTCTGGGTTGACATAGTTCGCACTATCAGCATTATTTTTTGGAGGTGGATCATTTTTGAATAGCCGGCTATGACTGGACAGCCTTCTAAAATTTCAAAGGCTATGATTGGCTGTCCGATTGAAGCCTGCTGATAAGATGAATGATGTCAATCAAGACAAGGCTTAAGAATAAATAAATGCAGGTCTTAATAGTAGTGATGCATGGAAGAAAAAGAAAAAAAAAAACTATAATTGAGCTACTCACTTGTCAAATCAAATTACTATAAAATTATAAAATATATAAAGCCACATTGGCCTACCACGACAAAGCGAAAGGGGACAATCTAAAAAAAACAATTGATATATGACCAGCATTCTATTTCTGTTATTTTTCTTAATGGAGTAGCTATTCCATATATTACTTAGATCCTTTTTTTTTTAATCTTTTTAGATATCTTCCATAATGTTGTCATTATTTAGGTTTTATTGCGTCACTGTTGAGGAAGGCTTGTTATATACAGACAAGATGTTTGTTTGATTGTACTCCTTTCTCGTCTTGCTGGCCATAAAACCCAGTGTTTTCGAGAGTGTGTTCATTAATCTTTCTGTAACGCAAACAAGGCCATATCCAAAAGAGGGGGGGGGGGGGGGGGGGGGTGTTAGGGAGTTTGACCCCCCACCGCCCTAAAAAAGATTGACTCACAAAAACATGACAAAAATGGATATAAACAAAAGTTTTTGATCCTTTTTTAAAGATTTTTTTTGTGACCCCCCCCCCAATAAAAGTTTTAGATATAACCTTGAATACAAACATCAGAGAAACTGAAGAAGTGAATAAAATGCTTGTTTTGATTTTGCCGTAACAAAATATTATTTTCCCCCCTCCCCCTTAGATTTAGAAAAATAATTTGCTTCCATTTTTTTTTTTTTCAAATTGAAAAAACAAAAAACATTTATCACTCCCTCTGATTTGAAAAACATCTTATTGTATTTTCATTTAAAATGGAGAAGAAGATCCGCCCCCCCCCCCCCACCTCCCTAAATTTTCCTGAATTAACGCCAATATCGGGTGAATAAAACTTTCAGGTCAAGTGTTATGTCTTCAGATCCTGAGAGCATTATGTCCTTGTCCTGAGAAATATTACGTCCCTAGCTCACCTACTTATATTTAAAACATTAAAGAGAGTTTGTTCAAAAAACAATTGATTAACCATCAGTGGAATAGATTAGCCAAAATTTCTGCTACGTTTACTTATATATGCAAAAATTCGTAACCTCATCAACTACTTGATAAGCACCTGGCCCTGCACCTACTAGCCATTCTAACTTGAGTTTCAACCATATTTATTAGATTTTCAGCATTCAAAAAGCTTGTTGTTGGATATGGGTCTCGGTCAAATGGTGACACCTTGCCATGGTCACTGCCTCGTAAAAAAATTCACCAGCAAGGGGTATTCTTCAGCAGGGGTACTAATTGGGGCTATTGCCCCTTCCTCATATTTCATTTTTTTCTATATTTTGAAATATCCTTTTTTGGTGAGAAGAGAAGTCCAGAACGGGGGAAGTCCCGATATTTTTTTGCGTAGAATCTTACAATTCTATATCCGATTTCAAAGGGGACTAACTAAATATTTGGAAAAACTTTTGAAAATGGGCTGCTTCAAAGAGCTGAAAAAAATTGCGATAACATTTTACTTTCAGAAAATATTTTGAAAAATCTGGACTAAGCAAAAATTTTAAACAGGGAAAGCGAAAAAGGTCCCAACCTTAATTTCATACATACATATTTTACCTAAATTTTAACAAGGGATAAGTAAACACTGTCAATAACCCTAAAAGATATCAATTTATTGTGCATAGTATTTTTTTTTAGATAACAATGTTTTATTTTTAAGTGCTATTTTTCAAAAGAACTGAGCTGAAAACTCCTGAGCATATTGATTAATGCACAAAATCGTGTCTCTATGGCATTAGCACACCCAGTTACTCAAGGGTGTATTACAGAAGCTAAACACCAGAAGAAGGCAACTTGGGTGAAACTTATGAAAATAGTATTCCGTGAAAATAATATTCAAAATAATTAATATTTCGTTGGCCGCCAGGGTATATTCCAGGACTAAGAAAATTTAGCGATTAAATACGTCTCATTTTTCTTGATTAAAATAGTCAATAAACCTAATCTTTGGAGTCAAAGAAATGAGTTTTATGTAGAAAACGTTTAGATACATTTTAAACAGATAATTCATGATGAAAACGAAAAATACATAAATATAAAGTAGTATTAACTATTTCCTCTAATCTGGGGTATTTTTGCAATAATTTAGTCATTTTTTTGCAAAAAACTTCCCTGAAAATTCTCAACCGAGTTAATGTTTTGACACAAGTTAGAATACAAATAACTCCAAATATTCTGGTCTTAACATAATCATAATTTTTAACACAATCAGTTCCAAAATTCAGCTGTGTCGTTTCTATGATCGCGGGAAACCCTATTTAGCCTGCGAATAAACAAATGAATAAACGTATATGAGAAACTGTGCCTCATGATCCGTCAAGGCCGTTGGGCGAAGACGTTAGGGCAAAACCCATCAAAAGTTGCCTGTATGCGCATAATGGGCACATAAAAAATGATTTGTTTCGGAGAGGGAGAAGGAAAAGTAAAAAACAGAACAAAAAACGCAGCTCGAACAACTTCCCATGGCCCAAAAATCCTGCTTAAAGTTGAGTGGGGCTAAATGATTACTACACCTTTACGTAACCGATTTTGAAAAACAAAAACATAGTATTTAGGATAATATTAGCTTTAAGGAGTAAAATATCAACCAATTCGAGTATTCTACTATTTTTACGCAAATGAAATATTCTTCTTTCAAAATCAGAAAGCAAATATCGCTATTATTTACAATATACCAGCTATTCAACCGCAGACTCTGTGAAGAGATATAACACTTTGCAATAAGAGGAATAATAAAGGAAAATAAAAGGAATAATAAAGAAAAATAAAAGGAATAATAAAAGGCAAATAAAGGAAAGTAAGATGTAGCCTCTTCTAATCGTCTTATAGCTGAATTAAGACACAGCAAAATTTATGAATAAACTTCCTAAGGTGTATAATACTTACAGTCCTTATTACAACAAACTAAGACTGGGCTTTATAGCATTCTATAAAGCACAAGTTTAATCTTTGTAATAAGAGGAATAATAAAAGAAAGTAAGATTTTCCACTTATTCCACCATTATTCCACAGTAAAATTTTTTCCTGCAAGTAAAACATTCATTGTCTCTTTAAGTCAAAAAGGAAGCATTATTTATAATATACCAGTAATTCAATAGTAGATTCTATAGCACTTACGAGAAGAGACAGGTTACAGCAATAAGAAAATCTTCCTGGGCTTGATTTCAACTTGTTGGAAGCTTTAAAATAGGGTATTTTTTTTCAGTTAGCAAGCAGCTCAGGGCCAATGGTGGATGCAAGGGGGAAGGAGTAGAAATCAAATTTTTAGATTGCGAATCTTTTAAGTAAAAAAAAGAAAATAAAAAGAACATTTATAATTTTTAAAGCATAGGCAGCAACATTCCAACAAGCAAAATTTAGTTTTTCGTTTACCTATAGAATCGGTTATGTTTGAAACACTGATTTCAGCTCTGAAAACAATTGTTTGGCGCTATACAACGGGTATTTGAAGCGATTGTTTCTCGTGATGCAGTCAATAGGTTTCCGACCCTCACAAATGAGCAAACCCTTCCTAATTTCGTCTGGCAATATATATAAATATATTGAAATAAATCTGGTTACGGCATACCGGTAAACAAACTGAATACCGGAATAATGGTAAAAAAGAATACCAGAATAATGAAAATGTACAATTTTTATATTTAAATAAGATATTTGAGAATTCTTGTTTCGAAGAACTTTTCTAGGAAATAACTGATAAGATTTTTTATCTCTTTCACTCACGCATACCAGCCTAAACTCCATGGTGGTTGTCGCAACATGAAAATATGAGGTTCTCCAGGGTTTGTTTAGTCCCACCCTCTACATACCCAAGAATTTCAAATCAATCAACCAAATCGTTCCCAACGTATTTCTGATACGCTATTTCGATAACCAGGGAGCACATACTGCCTTTCAATTTACCTCACTACTTACTCATAAAACAATTCTAAGTTCTACTTGGGTTAATATTGCAAAAGCTTTTAAGCGGATTGGAGACGGAATTATTTTTGGCCCCCTCATCTCCACCTCGTCAAAACAAAATTTTAAGCCCCTTGCCCCCCTATTTCCAGCACTATGAAAGTTTCAACTCACTCCGCAAATAGCTCCGCAATAATCTAGAGCAACTGATATTATCATGTCGTTTGGAGGCTACAAGATGGGCTGTTAAAGGATGGGGAGTTTTTTTCTATAGGTCATACCTCAGTCTTTAGGGCCTTATCAGAGTCTTATCAATCTCATCGCATAGCCGTGTTTTTTATTTTCTTTCCCGCCATTTTCACAATTTCATTTGCTTATCTTTTTATCTGTCTTTTTGACGATTTTTTTTGCTATTTTAATTTTTTTTGCTAATTTTTTTCAAAATTTTATTTGGTGGATAAAAATAAATATATATTATAGTGATGCTACTTGGTTGGTTTTCGCACGACAAAATTGACTATCTTTAAAAGAAATCGACGTTTAAGGCCGTTAATTGATTATAATTATCTAATTTATTTGTTTAATTAATAATTATCATTTAAATAATCATAGTAATTAAACGTTCACAACTTTAATTAATTGTTCAATCTGATTTATTTAATTATTTGATTTAATTGACAATACTTATTTAATAGATTATATAAGACGTTTGTTTTTCTGCCACACAATCTGATAATGAGAATATTTCTTTTTTTTTACAGTAGAGGAACGCCTATCTGCCACACAATCTGATGACAATATCTCGGAGCAAATTATTTTTTTCTTTTTTTTTTACAGTAGAGGAACGCCTAAGTATTTCGATAACCAAAAAACGGGAATTACTCAACTAAAGCCCTACTGAATCAATATATAAAAACAACTTACTAATATCTCACAATATACATTTCCTACACAAAACCAGGCACGTACACGGTTGGTTTTTTTTTTTGAAGGGGTTGGGGAGGGGGAGGGGTACACAAAAAAAATTCATAATTTGGATAAACAAATGGCCACAAATTCGGGCAAATTCGGCCTCTAAGTCTTCATCCTCCTCGGTACGTCCCTGGAGAGTACATCTCCATGTCGGCTCTGTACACAATAAACACTGGCTGGAATCACATTAGAGAGCACATTTTCTTTTTGCCAACACAAGTCTGATTAAATGGACTTAGAATACTTTTCTTTTTCCTGAAGGATTTCGATTTTGATTTCACACGAGAATGTGCTGTCGCCACTGCATAAGATCTGAGATGAGTTCTTATTGAGCTTGGTAGAGGCAATTTGTCAATGCCATAGACGGATGTTGAACTTACAATTGCTCGACAACAGAGCTCTTGAAGGGTAGGCACTAGAAAAAGGAAACATTATATAAAAAACAATCTCTGAGCAAAAAAAATAAAAATAAATAGAAAATAAGAAAAGATATGAATAACAGTATTTTGACTCATTTGACTAAAACAGAATATATACGGACAAAACAAATCAAGATACACAAAAGTAAAACAGGATTCATTTAATCAGGACACATATCAAGGTGGGGTCTGTAACTTGTTGTTAGTAAAGTTGTGAGCCCTGGCCCACCAGAGGGAGACATGCTAGAACAAAAAGAGGAGCATGTTTAGATTGTTGATTTTATGCTCTTTTTATAGTCAAAGTTGCATTTGTGTGAAAATTCTTCCCTAGACTGATGTACCCATATGTATCCTAAGGACATATAGGCAATCAAACTAAAACCCCCACTAATTTAATAAAATTCTTACTTTAAAACATACAGCATAATAATACTAATTAGATCATCATGTTTGCTTCTATTATTATTCACATTTTGATTAATTTAAAATAGTGTTTTTCATCCAATATTATATAAACTATTCGGAACTATAACTCTGGCTAAACTGAATATCTGGAGTCAACACAGCGTAACCGATTTAACAATGGATCAATCAGTGGAAAGAACAACAAAAAAATATATAATTAGGGCTACATATGTATCGATCGGGTGTGGGAGGGTGCATTGTGTGGGCATTGAGTATAATGTTTTAAAGGGAGCATAAAATAAGGAATCTAATCGTAGGATGTTTATTTATGTTAGTTATCTATATAATCTATGGTTTTATAGTGGGTGAGGGGCTAGGGACGAATTGTCACAAGCGCGACTTTAACGGCACAAAAGAGTATAAAATAAGCAAACCAAAAATGGCTCTCTTTCGTCCTGGCATATCTCCGTCTGGCGAACCGCTATTTTAAAAATTTACTAAAACTTGTTATTATAACACTGACCAGGGTACCCAAAGCATTAAGCGACCAGCACAATTTGAGTGTTATAATACACAGAATTCCAACGTGGATTTTATATTTCAAAGAAACTCAGAGTATATATGTATTATCACAACTAAATAAAATCTGGGATTCTGAAAACATCTTATATTCAAGGAAAAATGTAGCCTAAGATACATTCTCTTTCGATGACCTCTAAATTTACCGGGCCAACAGGATCTTGAAAAACTGTAACTTGGCATTTTAAGGTTGAGGCTGAAACATAGAACAAGGTTTTAGGATAGATTTTCTTGCGCATTGGAATGCCCTTGGCCTAAAGATTTGAGGATATAACTTAAAAGACAACAAGGGAAACAAATTTTCTGCTCAAATTTCAGGCTAATTTTAGGGGGCCTGCACCCCAGCCTTAATATTTCTTGCGCTAGGTTCCTCTTGCCCCAATGACTTATGGATGTACATTTAAAACTGACCAACAAATAGTTTTTTAGCCTATTTTAGGGCTCCCTAGTGCCATCTTCCACAGAAACCCAGCTTTTCCGAGCTTGAAGCCAACTGGAAAGAAAAAGTTTTTCATCCCTTTTATGGAGCAAACCAATGTGATTTTGATTTATCTATTTTTTGGTGCTGTTAGTTTGTTGTAGAACATAAGGCTTATGCTCCATGTGCAAGTCTTTGGCATTTTTCTGCAGTGCTAGGCTTTTAATGTTTAAACGTTTAAACAACTTTACTATTCTTCATAAAATGGTATATAGATGATATCTATGTCAATGGATGATATCCATCAAGAAAAAATCAGATGGCATCTACCTCAACTACGGTAGCTGAGATGCAGTTTCATCCATCTATTGAATTATATTTTTGAAATTTAATCTACATTTACTCTGCGATTGAGAATTCGTCGGAAATAAGAAAAATTTTCCTATTGTCAAACAAGCATACATCATTCATTAATAAAAAGTGTATGAAGTTCTATGCAGCGTAGTATATAAAGTGTTTTAAAAGTCTTTGTAGTTTTGTTCAGTACGGGGGGGGGGGGGGGGGGGGTAAAGTATAGCGGGTCTGCATGCAAAATGTATTGTATATGTACGTACTATACAATAGTGTATGTATTGTATAACTATCGCAGTTCTCGCTCGGCAAATATGAGCAAGAATGTATTTTCGGTATAAACTATAGCTCTCGGCATGTCGCAAAATGAAATTTTTCATAGAAACGTACGCAAAAACGTCTACACGTACGATAAACGTGATAAATTCAATTTCAAGCATTTCTAAATGCTTATTCCAAATAAGATCTAGTTAATATCAGATCCATTCATAAATATAATTGGTCAAATTTCAGAGCTAGTTAGAGCCAAGATTGAAGTTCAAATTATTTCGAATTATAATAAATTGTATAATAAAAATGCTATTATAAACATTATCACCTCCTAGCTACATAGGAAAAACACTGTACATGAACTTGAGCGCATGAAGATTAAATGGCATCATAAATCTTATTACGAATATTTAATTTATTTTATTTTTTATAATTTTTAATTAAAAATTTTTATTTAATTTAATTTATATTTTAATTTATTTATGTATATATAATAATTTTAATATATTATAAATAATTTTAATTTATTATTATAATATAATTTTATATTATGAATATAAAATTTTAGCCGAACGCTAAAATCTCAGTGCTCATCTAATCTTGCCGTTAGCTAAATTTCGTCGAGAATGAGCTTCAGGCAAAATAAAAAACGTCAATAAATTGAAGTGTACATTTGAGCGAGGGGGCGCTGACATCCCACCACCTGGTGTGCATCAGGGGACGCCACGTGTGCCACACAACTCCGCCACATTTGGCACACTCCCCAAACACTTGGCACGCGCCACCTGATGTGCATGGTTTCTGACAAAGAGACCTTGTAAGACCTTGCATTGCATTTTAAGACCTGTATTTAATGAAATTGATCTCTAGAGGCCATATTTAAAACCATGGAATTTTGTGGGAAGGTAGATGGAGTTCTAGTCTTGTAAAATCTTCAATTTCCTTGTTCTGTTTTTTTTTCGAAGAAAAGAATAAAAAAAAACCTTCAATTTCACGTGATTTTAGTTATTTGAACCATTACAAAAAGAAAAGCAGATTGGTCTTAAATACCTCATACGGACTTGTGTTTTGTATGACCCTATGGAACATTATGGACTATACTTTTCGTAAGGACTTCAATAGTCTGTGAATTTGCAATCTCGGGAAGAATATAAAGAAACAGACAAATAATTGTCGTATATCGACCCTATATGAAGTTAGCCAAGTGTAGATCAAAACTGTTTATTGCAATTCAATCAAAGACGTACATAATATTACTGAAAACTTGACAAAGAATAGCATTCTGCTGAGTACTACACAAGGTGACATATAGCACACCTGTATCTTACACAATTGGTTACTATCGCTAAATATAGCTAATTAATTAGTAACTATGCATAGATAAGCATTTCCTTTTCACATTACTTAAAAATATAACAGCAACAAATCGATGACAACCGAAAGTCAAACGTATCTCTAAACATTCTGTTGGTTTATGGCCATTTTCCTTTATGGTTGAGCAAGCATGCATGGGCACGGGAAGGCGTCATAACATCTAACCGTTAGGAGCACTAACGTCAGGACATCGACAAGATCCATCATAACATCGACAAAAAATCCGTCAGAACCACTAACCGTCACAACATCGACAGTGATAACATCGACACGTCAGTTCATCGAAAGTCACAATGGCTACCCGTCAGAACGTCCACAGTCATAATATCGACACGTCATAACATCTAACGAAATTTTCATAACGAAAATCCGTCAGAATCGCTAACCGTCAGAACGTCGACAGTCATAACATCGACACGTCATAACATCTAAAAAATTTTCATAACATCTAAAATTTTAAAACTTTGGTTTTTTGGGGTTTTAGGGGGGAAAAGATACCTAGGTTAGGTTAGGTTACGTATTTAATAAATGCTATGCTTTACCCCCCACCCCCTGATGTGCAGTCATAACATCGACACTTCATAACATCTAAAAAAAATTTATATGTTATGACGTGTCGATGTTATGACTGTTGACATTCTGACGGGTAGCGATTGTGACTGTCGATGAACTGACGCGTCGATTTTATGACTGTCGAAGTTTTGACGGATTTTCCTTGTCGACGAAATGACATTTAGTGCTTGTAACGGATGTTCGAAATGGTAGCAATTCCATGGGTACATCCTCACTGGACCACATATAACAGCCAAAAAAAATCAATAATAACCGATTACCAAACATGTCTCTGACCACTACATTGGTTTTTGGCTGTTTTCCTTGCACGGTGAGCAACCATGCAAGGATACAACCCAATTGGACTGTATATTTTTCGACATTGGTTTTACATTTTGAGACAGCCTAAATTATAATACACGAAGATGAGAATTGCTGAGGACAAGAACCCTATCCAATTCTGATACTTTTTGATTTTGTTAAATGTATAATAATAACCGATTACCAAACATGTCTTCGGACAAACGATGTTGGAGCTAGGACTGTTCCCTGGGGCACACCACTGTCAACTTCTGCAACTTCTGAGAAGGATTCTTGTCCATTCTTCTCAGAAGTTGAAACATTATCTGAGTTTCAAGACTTACTGTAGCATTTTATGGTGCATTGTTGTGCAATATTGATTGATACATCATCCTCCAAGATTTTCAAGAAGCAAGTTGAAGGTATTGCAATAACACCTCAGAGAAATCGAAGCAGCACTTCTCGCCCCTGTCACAGTAGGTTTCCTTGCATCTGAACCCTCAATAATAATAAAAAAATGGATTTTTTTTTACTCTGCTAGGGATTTCAGTCAAGACGATTTTAGCACTCCTCCTTTTCATCCGTCTTGATACGGTGTGTTATACTATTACGGATTGCTATAATTTCTATGCCTTGCAGTATCTCCTTCCATTCCAGGCACTGGATTATCCTGAGTATATTTCCAATTCAATACTCTTTATCAGGCATTTAACTGTGGGTGGTAGTTTGTTGTGTTTGAGGCACTTTACCAATTTATTTTGAAGGATATGCAGTGTTGGCAAATAACATTCTAATAGGCAATGGTCGAAGGTTTCATTTTTATACCCGTGGATCTTCAATATGGGAAGGAGCGTGTGAGGCCAGTAGCATTAGAGACTTGATAAGAGAAAGGCTGCCGATTGAGGCCACTTGATCCGTCACAGATTTTGATATACTTCTTCTTCTTCTAATTCACAGCAGGCAGGCTATTCAGTTAATACTATTTAGCCCTTTTCTTTTTGCTTCACTCTGTGGGCTACAGAGCTACTGGCTTGGTCGTCTCTTATTTATTAGATATTGTCAGATATCTTTCAGTAGATCTTTTGACTCAAGGAGTTCAAATATAAGATGATAGATATCGATTTCTGTGCTCTGTGTGCATGTATATAGTTGGCTAGGCTCTTGGCTGATAGTGAGATTTTGTGGTGTTTGAAGCATTTTAACAGTTTACAAAGCAAGGTATGTTGTGCAGACGTCAGCATATTACATTCAAATAGGCAATGGTCAATTGTTTCATTATTCATATTACAATGCCTGCAAAGAGGGGACAGGGGAATTGAACCACTTGAATTAGAAAACTTATATGAGAATGCAAGGAAATTTAGTCCATTTGTTCCTGAACGAATTCTATGATAAATTTTAGAAAGATACTTATTGGGAAAGGGGGAAAGGATAGGATTAATCTTATTAAAATTAATATCTGATAGCCTCCATCGGTAAATATCTCTAATTGGGATTGGTCTCCCACTTGGCTGGTCAATATTTATAGCATTTTTTGCTATTTCATCAACCTGATGATTACCATTTATGCCAGAGTGACTAGGAATGTACTGAAAATAAGTTTCATGCCACTTGAAGCAAGATTATCAATAATACTGAGACAATGATAAGTGTCAATGTCCAACTTATATTGAGGAGCTGAGGCCAGCAACTCAAGGCTTGATAGAGAGTTGGAATATATGAAAATATTATTTGAATTTGCAATCAAAGGTTGGTTTTCCTTAAGGTGTTCTAATAGAAACGTTTCAATTTAGTTTGATTTCTTCTTCTTCTTCTGTTAGAAAGTAAGGGCTTTTCAGTCAAGACTATTTAGGCCTATTCCTTTATCTCCTTTTCTACGAGACGTGCTGAGTTATAACAGGTTTTTACAATTTATATGCTTGTAATAGCTTCTTTGACTCCAGGAACGGGATAATCCAGATGTTTAACTGACGATGGCAGTTTGTGCTGTTAGAAGCACTTTACTAATTTATTTTGAAGACTATGCAGTGGTAACACATAATATATTACAATAGGCAAATGGATGCACGGTTTCATTTTTTTATATTGCCAGATCTGCAATATGGAGATGAGGTCGTGAGGCAGGCCAGTAGTATTTGGAATTTGATAAGAGAAAGCCTACAAGTTGAGGCGATTTGATCCTGCGCGGATTCTATTCTACAATTTGGAGAAATATTTGATGGAAAATGGAATTATATTTTGGGTGGTTTTAAAGTTAGTTTTTTTATTTTATCTTTTTCTTCTTCCTTTCAATAATTTGCACTATATCTAGCATATTTGAATTGAAATGTAAACCAAAGCAATGTCATACTTTTCACGGGAAAGGAAAAACACATTAATTCAATTTGTTCTTACCAATTTTACAAACAAATACGTCCATTCAATTCAGCCAACATTTTCTCTATTCCAGCTGAATCCATAAGCATGTCTCAATGATACAGATTTCAGTGACAACGCTGCCATCTAAGAATCGTGTCAGCAACGACTCCAAGAACTTCTAGAATAGGTGAAGAAGAAAGTAAAACTATTACAGTGTAGACTACTCACCCTGGTGTGCTCTCCATAAACACACCAGGTAAAATTAGTAAGTAAAAACTTACTAGTTTTTACTACCTAAACCAGTTAAAACTAGAAAGTAAAACTATTACAGTGTAGACTACTCACCCTGGTGTGCTCTCCATAAGCACACCAGGTAAAACTAGTAAGTAAAAAACTTACTAGTTTTTACTACCTAAACCAGTTAAAACTAGAAAGTAAAACTATTACAGTGTAGACTACTCACCCTGGTGTGCTCTCCATAATCGTTCCATACCATTCCTTCGTAGCGCTCTTCTAGCAAGCTCCCCAAAGCTTTCCATAACATTATAATTGCACAACGGACTAATTTCGAAATAAGACATGCCATTTCGTCTAGCATACGTTTCTGCTTCCTCGATCTGGATTGCCCTTCGAAATTCCAAATGAAGTCGATTTCCAACAAGGACTTTGGGCACTCCAGGTGCATGCTGAAGAAAAAACAGATAACATTTTATACAAACATCTAAGGGTAATCTTATTTGAAATGTTTTTCTTTAGTAAAGTAGAGATAAAAGAAGACTTGCTCAGACAGGGACATACCCGGGAAGTTGGAGCCGAAGCTCCTCCCCAAAATCCAAAATTTTCTTGATTCTATGGGAACTCCATACTCAATTTATCAAATAAAATTTGCTTTCATATTATCCCCCCCCCCCGCCGAAAAGAATTTCTGGGTAGGTGCCTGCGCTCAAATAACACAATCGACAGACAAATGGAAAGTTTGAATATATTATTTGATGGCAAAAGAAAAAAAATAATCAACGATAGAAACGTACTGTGCAAAAACAAAAGACGAATCCATAGATACCTTCGTAAGAAATTATATTATCATTTTAGTATACGTCAGAAAAAGAAACCGAATAAGATAATTTAGACCAGTAAATAGAACGAAAAATTAAGTTTCAGTTGGTTCTCCTGTATGAAATTTTGAACAAACAAAAGAAACAAATTTGTTTTAAGAAGCTAGATTTTTTTTTTTAATATTCACTCTAATTTTGCAGTTTAACTACATGATTAATACGCAGAGCTGCTTCATCATACTATATTCAACATTTTCAAGCATGAAGTTCATAGTTTCTTAAAAAAAGTATAATTAAGCATACAATTTAAAATTTAAAGTTTAAAAAAGCAAAAACAAACATAAGGTTTCGCAAAAAAACACAAAAACTTCAAGATAGAATTGGCCGTTTTATGACTCTTGTCGTTATTCGTACAACAACTATCAAATTCAAATTTTTACAAGCATTTAGGAGATCAAAATTCCCTAAAATTGACTCGAAATAGAAATTTCAATCTTTGTTTCTAAAATGAAAATTTTTGCTCATGACTTTTCGTACTTTAAATATGGTTCAAAAAAATAAAAAGGTTACGTTTTCAATCTCCTTCAACCACCGGTCCAAACCATCAAATGACCACCTGTTTGTCAGATCAAAACCAAAAGCACTCCCTGTGCTCCTCGTGAGTATGACCTAAGAACAGTACAAAATCTTCCCTGACCAGAAGTATCCCAGACTTGGAGGCGAACACGCTTACCGTCTAGTAGCAAAGTTGTAGTTTTGTGGGCTGAAAAAGAAATACACAGTTAGCAACAAGTTGTAGGGGGGATAAATATATACTAAAACATGTTTTTCGTTGTGTCATGGTTACTTGTCTGCTAAATACGTTCTAAGACCACACTGGCTATACATGACGTTTGATAAAAACAAAACAAAAATAAAAATCATTAAGAAACAAGGGAGGGGAAAAAAGAAAGCAAAAAGACAAAACTGATAGTTCGGTTTTTCTGAACCAATAGTTCGGAAAAAACACTAACCTTTTGAAATAAAATCTAACGAGACGAGGTAACCTCGTTTCTAGGTTCCTGAATTGTTTTTATATTTTTTTTATTTTTTTTCATGTTTTCCATCAAATGTCTTGTCTACTAAGCTGGATTTCTTAACCTCAGCATTTCAATTGCAATTACAAGCCACAGATTACAAGGCTTCTTACAATCAAACACCAATGAAACAAATACTTCAAGTAATCACCCAACATAGCTGAATTTAGCTTGCAATTCTAGCAAAAGAAATCTAGACACAAACATGGAACATTCGGACCCACCTTAGGGGAGTTTCCCTTGCTCCTCTCCTCTTTGTACAGGTCAAATCAAACACTTGCGGTAACGGACTGTAGAAAGGAGCAACTTGTGCTAATCGTAACCGTAACTATATATAACAATACATACATCGAAGGAATTGGCTTTTTACAATTATTCTAAATATGTAAAATTCATTAAGTTTAAAGTTACCTACCAAAAGTTATAAGTTGACACTTTTTGTCCGAGTGACCTAGATGAAGTCTGAGAGAGTGACGTCGATGAAAATTACATAATTAAATTCAGCATATTAGATAATCCTATTACAGAGGTTTCAAATCCCTATCTACAACAACAACGAAATTATATTTGCTCCGAGAAGGATGATTATGGACGTGTTTTATTTGTTCAATGAATGATTGTGTTGACCATTGGTCCTTTGAGTATCCATGTAAGCTTCCTTCAATCAGAAACTGAAAGCTCCAGTGTCGTTTTTAAGCACCAAAACAGATTGTGCCACAGAGGAATGGCTTTTTCCATTGATGGACAAAACAACGTTTGAGACTAAAGCCGGCCAAAAATCTATCAATTGAAAATTTTTGGATAGCCAATTGATCTAATATAATCAAAAAATTATACATAAAACTTCCTAGTGTCAGAGGCAATAATACTGCTGGGTTGCAAAGTCATCCCTAAAGATATGCAACCTTCCTCCATAGCCATTGGTAGCGCACAGGGCGTCGACGAAACTACTCCACTCGCTCCAAAGCAATGCTGCAAAGAAGACACCTTCCCCTTCAGGTATTAACGAGGTCTCGGCCGTCCTCAAATCTCGGTCTATTTAAACAGTTTGTCGTGAGACGCTTTTTGGACGACCTCGTCTTCTTCTGCTGTCTGGTTTCCAGCAGTAGACTGTCCAAGAAAAAGCTCCGGTTGCACTGACCAAGCCTGTGTTTTTAATCTTGGTCATTATTTCACCATAACACTCGATCACTCTTTGACTCTTTCTAAATTTTCATCCTTGCAATGCAGAACAAGCGGTGAGCTTGTGATGGACACACTCTTTGATTTTTCCACATTGATGGTTAGCCCAACATTTCCTGCATTTCTCTACAATTGCATCTAATAGCTGTTGTAGCCTCTGTTTAGAATCTTATAGCAAGACTACGTCATCCAAGAGATTTAAATCAGATAATTGCTTACTGCTTACTTTTACACCATATCCAGATTTGTGTCTTACTATGTAGTCTATTACAACTACAAACAGAAAAAAGGAAAACTACACATCCCTGATGGACACGAGACATAATCTTAAAAAATCTGGCGGTGCCATTCTCAATCTTAACAGAAACTCAATCTCTTCATAGAGGGGTATAATCATGATTACCAGTTTTTCTGCTCTCCATAATACTTGACTCTCCACAAGCATTCTCGGTCAACTGAGTCAAACACCTTTTCAAAGTTAATAAATAGTAGATACAGGTTGTTGTTCCACCGTTTTGATTCCTTGACAAGCATTCTCAGTACAATATCAAGTCAGAGCACAATATACCGGTTCTAAAGCCATACTTCTATTCGTGCAGATGTGTATCAAGTGCATCTTGTAACTAGTGCTAAATAATACAGAACAATGGTTTGCATGGCACTGGCATAAGATTTATACCTCTCCAGTCATCATACAAAATTGCCTCCCCTTTTTGAAAACTTTCCACCAATATCCCCTTGGTTCATTCACAGGGAACTTTCTCAATATTTCATATATTGGTGAAAAAGGCCAGCCACACACAGGGGCATGTTATTACCAAATACTTCAGCATTTCTACAGTGACTCTATCTATGACAGGAGCTCGTCGGCTTTTTTTTTAGTCTTTTTTGCTGCATACATGATCTCGGCAGAACTTGGCGGGTCTGTCTTAATATGAAGCAGTATATAAAAAAAAGAAAAAGAAAAAAAAAGTGCATCTTGGTCTATTCAGTAGTTTTTCAAAAGGAAAAGCCTATTTTTTGTGAACTTTATCTGGATCTGAAAGAAATCTAGAAAGATACACAAAGTGAATACAAAGCAAATGGTTAATATATAGACATTTGTTTCAAAGCTTTGTGTTGCTAAGTCTATTCATTTGAGGCTTGATAAAAATCATGCACAGGGAGGTATATTTGCGCATCAGCTATTACGGAGGAAGACCAGATGTTTTCTGTGTAGGTACAAGGGGGGGGGGGGGGGGGGGGGGGGGGGGGGTAGTGTGTCTGATACTTGAAAAATTACTTTTGTGTCACTAGATTTTCTTACTCTATATGGTCCTTCAGACAGATATGCGAGGTTTGGAGGGGGTAGAAATATAATTTTACTTCATTCCCAGGAACATTCAATAAAAAACACCTGTCTTAACAACGAAATACTTTCAGTGCAACCTTTCATCTGGCAAGGTCTTCCATAACTGGTGGTTACCTAACTTACCCAACACGTTTTAGCTACCACGTGGCTGAGCAAACCTTGATTGGTATCTATTCCAGATTATACCTGGGAAATTTAAAAGCTATTTTTACAAACAGCCTTATCCAGTTTCACCCAAAATCCATCTGAGAGATCCCCCCCCCCTCATCACAACCACCTAATTCACTTTCTTGGGGTTTTGATTCCAACATACATCACATCCCCTTAAAGAATGACTTTCCAAGGATTGGACATGTGTGTGTATGTATGGATATAGTCCACATTAACAAAGAAATACTAAACCTAGAATAACATTTAACTACTGACAAAATTGCAGTAGAGGCCTTTATTATATTACTCATTGGCCTGCCCAAAGCTTGGGCAATGAGCATTTCTTGTAATTATAAAGTAATTGGACTGATAATTATTTGCTGAGCTTCAGCTTCAAGGAAATGCAAATCCATGGCATCAATTCAAGAAAATTTAGGGAGAAAGGGCAAGTTTTTATGTATCTCTATTCATATTTACCTGGAAGAAAGTATATTTTTATTGTGAGAATGATAAAGAAGACATTTTTTGTTTAATCCATATCATTTTTCATGATAATCCACCCATATCATGAAAGAATGTCAGGTCACCAAAGATTGTCCTTGTCAGCCAACCATCTAGGGCCAAACGAAAGGCAGGTCGTCCCCGAAAAGGGTGGGATGATATCGTAAGAACCATAAATACAATCGATGACAAGTAGAATAAGGCTTTCTTATATATGGCAACTGTACAGTAATAGTCCTGAGCAGCAACATCCTTGTTCTTTTTTTACCAGCAAGAGATTTAATCCAAAACAATGACCTTCTCATATATGGCAGGTGTACTGCTGAACCCTGAAGTGTACTGCTGTGATGGATGCCCTCCTAATTAAATAGTTTAGCAAAATTTCAAGTACTTCCACACACTTTACCTAATGCTTTACTCTTTGATGTCATACAGTAAAAATAAACAAAGAAAAAAAAAGAACAGGTAAAAAACTTATCAAATGAATATTAGCAAAGCAGAAAGCTACTTTGAGCATGGCACAGATGCAACATCTCAGGATAAGAATAGGGGCATTAAGTTGAAACTTTCACAGTAAGTTGAAACTTTCACGGAAAGTTGAGGGGGGATTTAAAACTAATTAAAAAGATACTATGTGTATCCAGACCCTCAAAGGGGTGAGGGATTAAAGACATGAATTTGAATTTAACACATCACATTGAGGAGGGAGGGGATCAATTAATGTTCACCTATAACCAAGGTTGTAACATGACAGCAATCAGAATGGCTTCAGTCCCATAGAAGCCCAAAAATTATCCAGATTTTAAATCCATTTATGGGTATAATATTCTACATACCATCCATCCAAACTTCTATAGCACTTAAGTACTATGGTTATTAAGTTGAAAATTTCAGGAAATACTGAGGAGATGTCAAACAAAACTAAAAGACACTATGTCCATCATGATAGTAAAAAAGAAGGTATCAGCAATATTTCAGGAACTGCTAAGGGTATTAAGCTGGAACTTTCAAACAATGCTGAGGGAAATGTTGAACTAAATCAAAAAGATCTTGTGTGCATAAATTATTGTCAAAAGGGTATATCTGTAATATCTAAGGAACAAATAAGTTTATTAAGTCGAAACTTTCAGGGCATCTTGAACTAATTAAAAACAAATTATGAGGATCCAGGTAGCCAAAACGACGTGTCTGCAATATTTTAGGAATTGCAAAGGGTAATGAACGGAAATTTTAGGGTTTGTTGAGGGGAATTTTTAACTAAATCAAAAGACATTATGTGCATTCAAGTGGTTAATAGGAAGTATCTGCAATATATCAGGAAGAGTCTAGGGTATGAAGCTAGATCCTCCATATCATGCTGAGCTAAATCAGAAGACACTATTCACATTCAAGGTGGACAAAGGGTGCATCAATAATATCTTAGGAACAGCTAAAAGAATGAGACTGAAATTTTCAGGACATGATGGGAATGGGTCAATTAATATTTGTCTTTACTGAAGGTTGTAATATTATTGCAGTCAGAATGAGTTTATCCCTATAGAACCCCAAAGACTATGCAGATTTTTAATCGTTTAGAGTTCTAGATTACAGCTATTATTAAAATTTGTAGCAAAATTTTGTCCAAAATACAAATATAAGCCCAAATCCTGAAACCAAAAAAAAAAGCTTTACAAACATCTATGTTATTAATAAATAAGAAAAAACTATGTCCTATTAATAACAAACAGAAAATAATCTTAAAAATCCTTTTCCATTTTGAAATATTTCAAAGGGAAGTAATGAGCCATATTAAACCTAAGCCAATCAGACATAAAGTCAAATTGTGATTCAAGAATAAAACAAACATAAAACATAATCAATAAATATATGAACCACAAAATAAACATAAATTATGATAAAGAATCAAGTCAAACTTAAAATGAACAAAAACTACCAAAAAATAAGAGTATGGCTAATGCCCCCCTTCCTTCAAAAGACTATAACACATCTGAAATCACTGAAACTTTCACCAATGAATATCATCACATATTAAATTGCAAATCTATATTTTATTAGTTCTTTTCAGTAATCTTGGGAATTGTGTGATTTTTTTACTTTTTGTTAATCTTATGACAAATGAAAACACATAGCTTGAAATAAAAATTGTTTTGAGTCTAAAGTGCAAGTGATGATCCAGTCTTTAGAAGACATGGAGGGAGGGAGGGGGGGGGGAGATAGCCCTCCTGTTTTTTTTTCAGTTTGGCTTGATTATATATTGTAATTCATCTCCATTTATTCACTGATAGTGATTTATGTTTGTTCAAAAGCTAACTATATTCATTTTTTATAAAAAAAAAAAAATCCTTTTTATGCATACCTGGTCCACTTGTAAAAGACGTGTCTCCAGCTGCCTCATCTTCAAGATTATCCAATATTTCATGCTTCCCTACATCAGAATCACCAACCAGTAGGAACTTTAGCAAATAATCATATGGTTTTGCATCACTATTCCTCAATAGGGATCTTGGTGACTCTGTTGCAACAACTCTGGGTCTGGCAGCACATTCATCACTTGGGTGTTAATAACAGGCACTGACAGGTCAGATTCAAACACCTCACTGTCTGGTGTTCTCTTGAAGCTTTTGAGTAGTCAAAATTTGATGTCTCATTCATACTGTCATTAGACTGGCTTGGAGTCCAATCTGATGAGCCAACACTATTTTGAGGCCACACTTTCAGGTTTTTCTTAGGTCTTCTAGGTATTGTGTGTAAAGCAGATGTTGATGAGTAGGCACATGCTATGTTCTTTGTGTAGCATTTGTCAGGTGTACTGTCAAGACAACACTCACTAAAGCTCAGGCAATTTCTTGAAGATGTATTATCACAAGAAGGACCTGGCAAGGATTCCAGGTCAAGTGAGTTTGGGTGAGAGTTAGAGCAAGATGGTTGAATTTCACTAAAGGAAGCTAAACTATATTCACTTGCTAAATGCTTTATTTCAGTCTCCCTTTTAATATTATAGAAGGAGAGCTCCAGTAAAGGGATATCTAGTTCAAGGTCAATGGCTGCATTGTTTTCAGAAAAAGTGTCAGCTGTGAGGTCATTTTTGTAGTATGTTATTTCCATTCTGTCATTTTGGTTCCTGAAATGAGTAGATATTGATTAGAGCTAAAACATTTTTTTTTAAGTTCAGCAACAATAACAAGGGGCATTTCTAGTCAACATCTTTGAGAGGGGGAAGCAGATATTACCAAATTTCTGGTTATATATTTACAAACTGATTCTATTTCACTGGATTTATTAGGAATTTCAGAAACTCATATCCCAGGGGTAGGAAGCATGAAATTAGGTGATGTAGAATTTGTTTACTCAGGCAGGAAGGATGGGGTACATAGACAGGGAGTAGGGCTCATGATGAATAAGGAGGCTGCTAAGTCTTGTTTAGGCTGGGAAGGTATTAATAATAGAATATTAATTGCTCATTTTATGACTAGAAAGTTCAGGGTATCAGTTATAGTAGTATACGCCCCTGTAAAACCGACTGACAGAGATACTAGTTACTCACATGAATTTTACTTACAGTTACAGGAGCAAATAGACAGGGTCCCATGTAGAAATATGATGTTATTACTGGGAGATTTTAACGCCCAGGTTGGTAGAAATAGGGATAGATGGTATCCCAGCCTAGGTAAATTTGGTGTAGGAAAAGAAAACAGTAATGGATACAGACTTTTGCAATTTTGTAGGTATAACAATCTAGTTATAACCAATACGGTGTTTGGTCATAAAATGGCTCATAAGTTAACATGGTATTCACATGATGGTAGGACAGCAAACCTTATTGATTATGTTATAGTAAACCAAAGACTGGCAGGATCAATACAAGATACTAGGGTATATAGGAGTGCTGTTATTGATGTTAAAAGTAAAGATCACCATCTAGTAGTGTCAAGGGTTAATTTAAAGCTGAAGTATTGGAAGGGTAACTACCTCCTGGGAAGTTATGATGTTGGTAGACTCCAGGATGAGAATTTGAGAGAAACTTTCCAGGAACAGTTGAATACTAAACTTCAGGGTTTAAAATTTGATAATGTGGAAGATGGTTGGAATAGTTTTAGAAAAATAATTTGTGAAGTTGCTGAAGGTAGATTAGGGAAGAAAGCTAGAAACTGCAGCTAAAAATATTAGTGAAAAAGCTTTATGTTTAATAGAAAGGAGAAAGGACTTGTACAAGAATTATCTGAGTGATAGATCATACAAAAACAAAAGAAATGAAAAGAAAGTGGAGAAAGCATTAAAATATGAACTAAGGAGGTGTGAAGTGGAGGCCGTGGATAAAATTGCCAAGGATCTGGAAGATGCAGCTAGACAGCATAATAGTAAAATATTGTACTGGCACGTTAACAAATTGAGAGGGAGTAGTCAATCCAGACTTGGCCCAGTTAAAGATAGGAATGGGGTTGCAATTAGCGATAAGGAAAAAACTAAAGAGAGATGGGCCAAACATTTTAAGAATTTGCTTAACCAAGATAGAGTTGCAGGAAAAATATAGAGGAAAATGAAAAAGTTTGTGATACCTTGGATGTGAAGGAAGATTTGTTTTGTGAGGAGGAATTAGCAACAGTACTAAAAGAGTTAAAGAATAATAAGGCTCCAGGTGCTGATAGGGTGGTAAATGAGTTTCTTAAATATGGTGGCTCTGAGGTTAGAAATAAGTTACTGAAGATTATGAATATGATTTTTGAAAAAGGGGAAGTACCTAACGATTTTGGGATAACCTTAATTAAGCCACTTTATAAGAAAGGTGATAAAAGTGAGTGTGGTAATTATCAAGGCATTAGTCTGGTCTCTGTAGGTAGTAAATTACTTAGTAATATGATACTTTTTAGACTGAGAGATGCTGTAGACAAAGTTTTAAGAGAAGAGTAGTGCGGTTTTAGAAAAGGTAGAGGATGTGTTGACCAAATTTTCACTCTTAGGCTAATAATTGAGAAGTGCCTGAGTTTTCAAACACCTTTGGTCCTCAGTTTTATAGATTATGAGCAAGCATTCGATTCTGTTGATAGAAGAGCTTTAGTAAAGGTTTTATCCCTTGTATGGTATACCAGACAAATACATTAAAGTGATTAGTGCTATGTACGAGAATAACACTGCTGCTGTTAAGGTAGGAAATGAGCTTAGCAGCTGGTTTTGTATTAAATCAGGAGTTAAGCAGGGTTGTGTTCTATCCCCCTTTATATGGATTATTTTGATGGACTTTTGTTTTAAGGAGCACAGGAAAGGCAATGGGAGACCACGGAATCAAATGGGGAGGAAAGTCTCCTGGACTTGGATTATGCTGATGATTTAAGCATCCTAGATGAAAGTGTGAGCAAAATGAATGAAGTTTTAGAGGTTTTTGCGAGTTAAGGGTGCTAGAATTGGTTTGAAAATTAATGTTAGGAAGACTAAGTCACTAAGGCTAGGAATAAGTGAAGATGAAAAGGTGACGTTGGGTAATGAAAAGATTGATCAGGTGGGCAGCTTCACTTACCTTGGTAGTATTATTAGTAAAGATGGTGGAAGCAGTGAAGATGTTAAATATAGAATAGCCAAGGCTCAGGGTGTATTTTCACAGTTAAAAAAAGTCTGGAAGAATAGGAAGATAAGTCTGCAAACCAAGATTAGAATATTAGAAGCTACAGTGATGACAGTGGTCAAATATGGCTCTGAAGCATGGACACTCCAAAAAGCATATGAAGATTTGCTAGATGTTTTCCAGAGAAATTGCTTAAGGATTGTTCTGGGTACCCAGCTGACTGACTGTATTTCAAACAATAGGCTATATGAAAAATGTGAAAAATTTCATACTCTATAACCTTTATTGTTTATTTGTACAAAGCATCTTTCATGAGAAGTTTGTTTATTTATTTATTGTAACCCATTTGTAAATAAATAAATAAATAAACAACTAACTACTTACACAGAAAAGCCATCAATGAAGTATTGGCTAATAAAACCTTGCCAAAAAAAAAAGAACAGTTGTTTCACTCCACTTTTGGTTTGTAACTTGGAAATCACTCTCATAGGAATCCTACAATTTGCATTAATTAATTGCATTAGATCTACCCCAAGAGACCTTATACTATAAAAATTGATCAGCCAAAGAGAAAGTATGACAAATAAGAATAATGAAAAAAGAAGAAGGAATATTCTACCTATATTCCAAAATATATGAAAATATTATCCTATAGCATTTATTTTCCCATCTTTATTCAATTTAATTATTTTGCCTTTTGGGGGGTTGAGTTACAATAGCAGGTAAAGATTAATGTTAAAGAATATAATTTGAAAATATAAAATTAGTGGCAACTGTAGAAGGGTTGCCTTATGATATGGAAGTGCACACACTCAAGAATTACACTGTGTAAGATCTGACAGAAACTGGTTTGCCTCTCTGGAATTGGTTGAGATTTGCTTATTTTTAGTGAGAAAAACTACAATGTATGTATATTTTTATTAATTATCATAGGCAGCGCAATAGCACTGCCTAAGTAAAGAACAATGTTGGCACAATGTTTTTTTTTTTTTTATCCATACCTGGGCACTTTGTATCAAAGGAATTGTAAAAACTTCAAAAAGGGCTCATTCGATTGGAAATTGGAGTGGCCAGTGCCCTTTTTAATGGTCAAAAGTGATTGGAGGGCAATTAGCCCCCCTCCCCATGCCCATCATTCCCCCAAACAGATCCAACCAAAATTTTGATATAGCCATTTTGTTCAGCATAGTTGATTTCCAGATAGAAAATGTTTTTGAGGAGGACACTCCCCCACAACCCTTGGGGCAAGGATTTTAAGTTATGCCCTGAGGGCATATAAGAATGATGTTGGCACAATGTGTTATTTATTATTTTTATTTGCTTTAGAGCAGGGCATTTTGTATCAAAAAAGTTGTCAAAGAGACTTCAAAAAGGGCTCATTCAATTGGAGATTAGAGTGGCTTGTGCCCTTTTTAATAGTCCAAAGTGATTGGAAGGCAACTAACACCCCTTCCACACCCACCATTTCCCAAAACACATCCAATCAAAATTTTGAGATAGCCATTTTGTTAAGCTAATTGATTTCCAGATAGAAAACATTCCCCCACAGCCTTCAGGGCAAGGGTTGTAAGTTATGCCCTGGGGGCATATAAGGTTTTGTCATAGAAACTTCAAAAAGGCTCATTCAATTGGAAATTCAAAGGTCTGGTGTCCTTTTTAACAGTCAAAAGTGATTGTGTGGCAACTAACCCCCCCCCCCTCACGCCCACCTTTTCCCAAAACACATCCAATCAAAATTTTTAGATAGCCATTTTATTCAACATAGTTTTAAGTTCTGGAAATTAGGTCTTAGAGGATGACAACCCCCCCACAACCCTCAGGGCAAGGGTTGTAAGTTATGCCCTGGGGGCATATAAGGTTTTTATAGAATGCATTGTCATAAAAACTTCAAATAGGGCTCAGTCCATTGGAAATGGAAATGGGTAGTGCCCTTTTTAATAGTTGAAAGTAATTGGAAGGCAACTAACACCCCTTCCACACCCACCATTTCCAAAACACATCCAATCAAATTTTGAATAGCCCAGAACTCAACAGTTAACCACCCTAAACTGCTCAATTAGATAAACACAACCAATCCACAACCACTTGCATCTGTGGGCAGACATATTTCATTTTGGTTGTAAACCAGTTACAAATGAGACTAGTTTCCCAGCCCTTGTCTTGAAACAGTTGCCCCATGGGCACTGGGCCTAAGAGTCAAACACAAAATAAAAGACAATTGTGTAGAAAATCCTAAAAAATTCTGCTACTTTGCAGCAGCAAGACCCCAGACGTGAACCCCCCCCACCAATTCTTATCAAAAACTTAGCTATGCCCCTGCTGCTAAGTGCTTGAGAGATTATTACTGAAAATATATGCATTTGATAAAATTTAGCCACACCTCTTAAGAAATCCTGGAACCCACTTTTGCAAATATTTTGTTAAAGTGAAAGAGGTTTCATGCCTGATTGTCTAGCTAGTTCCTGATACACAACCAGAAGATCAGGAGGGTGACTTAGCAGCCACAGTCTTACAACTGAATTTGGCAGAGAGCAAAATGACTAAGGGGCCATCAGGCTTGCACAGCTCATCCCATTCTTTCCAGCAGCAAATGGACAATATTTCTCTCAAGTTGGAAAATTCCATAGCTTGTATATCACTAAACAGTCCCCAAATAATGTTACCAGAAGATCCTCTTCATTTAGATTTTGTTGAATTTGTCAGTGATTCAAAAACCAAGCCCACTATTAAAAGCTGCATTGGAATGATACCATAGCTAATTTCTGGTGGAGAAAAACATGAGACTCTCTTAAATGAAGTCTGGCAATCTGAAATACTTGATGAGGAAGATATTTTTGGGTTAAACTTTTTGAAGTTGTTGAAAGCATATTGTTTGGCACTCTTCAAGTTCTTCATCCTTCTTTACTGGAGGCACTAAGTGCTTACTGATTGCACAGAGGCCATGGAAAAGGTCAAAGACAAGCTTCAGGTGAAAACTTTGTCAGAGACAAGATGGTATGCCAGACATGAGCCTTTACTTGCAGTGTGGAGCACATTGCTTGAACTCACAGAGCTCCTTTTGACAACAAGAAATGAAACTTGATTAGACACTGACACAAGAAGCAAGGCCCAAAGTCTCAGTATTGCTACTATGCAATTTGATTTCATCTTCCTACCAAGCTTCATGAGACTTTCACTGAAACAAATGAACAGTCTTATTGTTTATCTCCAAGCTGAAAACCTTGACATTCTAGCTGCTACTTGATTGATGGAAGCAAGCTTAAAATCATTTGCAGACATCAATGATACAGACATCAAAAGAGAGATTGAAGCATTGATGATTCTCACTGAGTATCATTTTAGATCCAAACATTGAATCTAACTGTCTGGATGATTACAGCCCAGAAACAGACTTTAAACCATTACCACAGACTATGCTCAATCAAACAGTTTGGAGCAACCCAGCTCAATAGTAACTGAAACTCTAAAAAACAGAACTTTGATACCAATAGATACATCAAAAGAATCAGATTTTTATGCTGATTTCAAATATATAAGTTTCATCAAGTTTAGTCTTACCTATCAAAAGCTACATGTCTGAGAAAATTTGCATTATTTTTGAAAAAAGAGGAAAACACCCCTTAAAAGTCATAGAACCTTAATGAAAATCACACACCATCAGATTTGGCATATCAGAGAACCCTACTGTAGAGGTTTCAAGCTCCTACCTGTAAAAATGTGGAATTTGGAATTTTTTGTCAGAAGAAAGATCACAGATGTCTGTTATTTGTTGTTTTTTTCAGTGATTGTATCAACCCATTAGTCTTAGAATATTGTGGGAGGCATAAAAAAGGCATCAAGTGGTATATTCACTTTATGTGGGTAAAATTTATGCTACTTTTGACTATAAGTCAATAATATGATTTGGGAACTTTAACCCATTAGGAAAATGAAACTTTCAGGGATGGGTCTACAGGCTAAAGTATGTCCTGGGAAGGTATTTCCACTCCTTCTCTGACCTTTAGACCTTTAAAAATCTGTGAGTTATAGAAGTGAAATCTGCAAGAATAGACTTAAATGAAGTATAACAAAATTGTTTTCAGCTTCACAACTTTGCTCATCCCAATTTACAAGGTAAAATATGAAATAAAACAATTGCCTCAAATAACTGAAATTGCAAGGTTGTTCAGCAAACGCCATATGCAAAAAAAGATTACGAAAAAAACATTGATATGGCTTAAAAGCAAATGAAATTTCAGAGCAAAAGCCAGAGAAAAAGAAACTGATAACTGAAAATTAAGGTAAAAATGTTGTTTTGTAAAATTTCAATGGGTATAGACCTGTCATGTAGGCAAATTTCAGGACCCTCTAGAGGGAGAAGAGTGGAGGTGGGTACTCCAAAATACCTTCCCAGGACATACTTTGGCCTGTAGACCCATACCTGAAAGTTTCATTTTCCTAACCTTAACCCATTCCAAGATAGCCAAAAGTAGCTAAAGTAGAATTTTACCCTTTTATGTGTAAGTCAATAATATGATTTGGTAGAACTTAACCCATTAATGCACTAGATTTTCCTAAGAATTTCATATAAGAAAACAAGGATTTGTCAGCCAGTGGTAAAATATAAAGACAAAAAACCAGCAAATATTTCAACAAGGACCTCTGCCAAGGTGTCCTCAGTGCTAAAAAAAACAAAAACAAAAAAACAACAAGAATCTAACCTTTTAGAGTTCACTAGACAAGATCTGAACAAACACTCAGATGTTTGTTCAGATCTTGTCTAGTGAACTCTAAAAGGTTATATTCTTGTTGTTGTTTTTTTTGTTTTTTTAGCATTGAGGACGACTTGGTGGAGGTCCTTGTCAAAATATTAGCTGGTTTTTTGTCTTCGTATTTTACCACTGGCTGTCAAAATCCTTGCTTACTCACCCCTTTTTTGGTTTTATTTATCACTTATTATTTCCTTTCCTCTCTTAGCTTCATAGCCTAGGCCTAGGCTATGTCATGTATAGCCAGTGTGGTCTTAGAAAGTATTTTTATTGTCACAAAAGCAGCCATTATAGTTGGAAATAAAATAAAAAATCAATAGGCATTACTTTTTCTTGTTTAGCATGTTTCCTGCAGAAGTATTGAACCATCAAACATTTACTGTAAATAGCCTACAATTGGCCTATCAAGTAAAGAGGCCTAGCCAGGTATTTTCCAGATTAGAATGAAACAGACTGTATTGTGGCTTTGAATGGAAAAATTTAAAAGGTCAACAAGTTTTCTTTTCCACAATGCCTCTTGTATACTCACAAATATATTTTGGATAGGAACTGTTAATCCAACAGAAGGTCTAGCCTGCAATTATTGAAAAAGAAAGCCAATCAGTGTTATGTTGATATTAATGAAAACGGATCTCTTTTCTGCATTGCCAAAACGAAATTTTCATTCGGACCAAGCTAGATTAATTTTTATCTGCCTTACATTTATTTGCCGTTTTGTGATAAATATGCCAATCGTTTTCTTGGATAATAAGGTCTATTTATGTCAACTATGAACAAATTTACTTTATTCTGTAGCTTACTGGCCTTTTTAATTGGTGGATAAAGCCACGCCTGGAAACTCTAGTAACTGTAATTCAAACTATCGTTTGATAGGCTCTCAAGAGTAGCAACCCCCAATGCGAAAATAATCATAAAACTAGTCCCATTTCAGTCTTTTTGTTATTTTACTATGGGTTCCCACTTATATTATTATTTGCATCCAAACACAATTATGCGGCAAGATAAGTGAATATTACATCGAATCAATAGACTGGGCAAGATTAAAATGTATATTGAAAAATTGATTTGTCACTCAGAAATTATAGGAAAATATATTCCAAATCTGATAAAGACCATAAAAACATGTTACTTATAATGAAAACAATGGAATAATTTCTTGAAAGAAGTTGTAATTGAAGGAAAGATTATTAGGCCAATTTATATGGTTAGGCTTAATTTGAAAAACATAGGTCAGTTTGTTCTGTTTTGTATAGCATAGAGCCTGAGTTCTGCACAAAAAGGCCTTCATTGGGCATAGTAGCTAAATATTTAGACTATCAGGGTCAGGTTTGAATCTTGCAGTGGTACTTTTGGTAGTAAATTTGTTTCTAAGCTAGAACAGAAGTCATCAAGCAAAAAATATAATATACTATGTGATTTTCACTTAAAGCTATTTTTAAACATCATCACTGCTGAGTGCTGACATTTTTTATCCTTCCCAGTCACTTATCCTAACATTATAAGATATAGGCCTTGTTGGAGGCTATTTTAAAAGCTAAATTAATATCCTCTTTTTTTCTTTTTTTTCAAAATCGGAGACAAATAAATTGTTTAGTATGACCCCCTATAATAATTGTTGCGTTAATATGCAAATTTTGTGTCTGATTGTTTTAATTCGTTATTTTGTCATAAAAAGAAGTCAAATTTTGGAATCAAGGGTTATGTGTCCAAAAAGTATGCTAGTATTACAACTAGTAAGTGTGAAGGCAGTAGACCCTCAACATCCAAACCGGCGGTGCTAATCTCCGTTTCGTGGCTCTTCAGTCAGGAAGTGCAATGGGGGGTTCCTAAACCAGAACCCCCCCCCCCACACTGTACTAATACTACAGTAGCTGTAGTACAATATTAACTGTACTTTTACAACTACTATTACTTCTGCTACTACAGCTACTACTAAAACTATTAGAATTCACTGTCGTGTGTAGTTGCCTGAGACCAACAAAGCTTTACATGCCCCTCCCTTTTCTTAACGCACGCTTAGAATTAGTTTTCATTTAACTCTTGGATAGATCACATTGCAGTTGTAGCTCCACCCTAGTAAGAGACGATACGTCCCATAATAATCAAAAAAAAAAAAAAAATGAAACCCCCCAAAAATGGTGTCTGATCCAAGAAAAAGTACACCATTAGAACCGCCTTATCCCAAAACCCTATAAAAAAAACTTACAGTCCCTGGGTAAGGTTTATACTGACGGACTATTCAGGTATCTAAGAAAAACTTATCTCTATAGTCATAATCGCATCCTGAATCCAATTTAATATGTATTTGCGTCGGAAATGAAATTTCAGGGTATCAGGGTGAAATGATTTCAGGGTATATATTTGCACATCAGGGGGGGGGGGTAAAGTTCATTTTTGGTGCAAATGAATGTTGAATTTTTATTTGTTCTGATCCTCGTTGTCACTTGTCTTGTGGCCGCATATTTCTTTGTTTCTCACTTTCGTTTTTAACTCTTCTAACCAAATCACTTTCTCACTTTCTGTCGCATATTTTCTTACGGTTTTTCTTCACTTTTATTTTTGAATCGCTCTGATCCTCTTTGTCAAATGTCTTGTAACCGTATATTTCTTTGTTCTTCACTTTTTTTTGACTCGTTGTATTTCTCACTGCTGCTTATCTTCTAACCGCAAATTTCTTCGCTCGTCACTTTCGTTTTTGACAGGTTATAATTGCCCTGTCGCAAATATTCTAACCACTTATTTCTTTGTTCTTCGTTTTTGTTTATCATTACTTCAGATTTTTTTTTTCAATTCGGTTTGCATTAGCTGCTCGGATTGGTCTTGTCAAATTTGATGTTCTAAGTTGTTCATTTTCCCCAATTGTGAATTTACGTTTCTCGAGTCTCTTGATCTTGTCTCCCTTTTGATGGTCCAGTTTATTAGTTTTGTACAATTTTTAATTTACATTTTGTCGTCTAGGGTTTAGAAAACTGTTTTAAAACGTTTTCTAGAGATAGACTCATCAAAAATGGTATTTTATGCTTGGCTATGTTTCTTTTGCAATGTTACATGCCCAATTGATACTAAAAACGATACGACGACTCCTGGGGGAAAATAATGCAATTTATGCTCTTGGAATGTGCTCATAAATATGTCGTTACTCCTATAAATTTTTTTCCTCGAATTATGGCTCTAAACGAATTTTCTCAAACTTGCGACCTATCTACATCTTTTTTTAGGCTAGAAAATTTCAGGATGCTAATTTTCGAAAAATAATATGAAGCCGTTTTTGAGAAAAATAAATAAATACACAAATATTTCTTGTTTAAAGAGAGTAGATAGAGAGACTATATATATATAGTTCCGGGAACCCGGTGGCTTCACCGCCGGGTCCCGGCGCTCGACATGTGGCAAAATTCTATATATGGATTATCATTGTCGCTTGTCTTCTAACCGCAGCCTCTTCTTGATGTCATGGCGTCACCATATGTTCAATGAAAAATTATAAACAAATATATACATAATTATTAATCGTTTAATTAATTTAAAAAAATAAATATAATTCTAACAATAAGACGTTCTGTTGGCAGCTGTCAGGGCTTTCTTCCACGCTTCATTATATGTTAGTCGTTCATTTTCAGGTGGTAGCAGAACTTTTAAGCTACGTTGTCTTTTAACACGAGAAAATGCCATTTATAACAGACTATTATAAAAACAGGTGAACTACGGTCGACGCCAACAAATTCAAAAGTGTGGCCTTGCAACTTATGAATGGTCATGGCAAATGCGGTTCGAAGTAGAAATTGATGTCGGGAAGTTGCACAGTACATCCAAGTTGACCTTTACTAGAGTCGACTGTAACTCAAGAAATGTGAACTTCGTTTCCCGATTTTTCGCCAGTAATAATAGTTGCCTTAATTATGTTGTCGAATAATTCAGTAACAATAAGGCGGGTTAGTACATTTTTTTTTATTTTTAAGTCATGCGGTGGTAAATCTGCAGTTTCAATTGAATTGAGGAACTCTAGAGTAAACTCAATTCCTCATTTTGCTGTATCTTTTATAGGATCGTAACTTGTATACGATTTGTATTCTACTGGGAGGCGATTGACAATTTTCGCATTTATTTCACTAACTTCTTTGTTAATTGGAGCTATATTAACTCGATCCTTCACTAAATTGAAATTTTGTTGTCACACACATTCTCTAAATCCTTCCTCAATTAAATTACCATTTATGTCTTCCGGTAGTTCGATTTCATTAAGGTCATTTTTAGCAAGATTTCCATTTCCCAGTTTCAGGATTCCTTAGATTACGAGAGATCCCTTAGTTTTAAACGATGTGCGAGACGTTCAACAGCTTCATTGGGGTCCAAAAAGTGAATTTGGTCATATGAAGGTGGCTCAAAATCACCTTTAGTAGTTTGTGATGGATGTACTGCTAAATTTATTTTGTAATAAATTTGTCCAGCTACATTAAAGCTGGATAAGCTACTTTAAATATGTTACGACTATTTATGGTTCAGTCATCGCTTAAGTTGAAGGAAGCGTGAGAAAAAAACACGGGTTCTAGTTTTGGATACGTTTATGAAACACTTCAGAGAACAAGTGACGTCCTAAAAATAGGCAAACCAATTCATTTGGAAATTGTGGTGGAGACAATGCAATTTGACCAAGCAAGCAGCCATCTCCAATGAATTACCTTTGTTTGCTACTCTTTCCCCGGAAAAATGGAGGGCTCCACAATGAATACAAGCAATGTTGAAGGGTCCCAATTGCTTATATGTAAGACTTACAATATATATATATATATATATATATATATATATATATATATATATATATATATATATATATATATATATATATATATATATATATATATATATATATATATATATATATATATATATATATATATATATATATATATATATATATATATATATATACTCACTTTAAAGGAGCAATTATTGCATATTAATTTTTTTTTTTCTCAAAAATGGCTCCATATTTTTTTTCTCCATATGGATTTTCTGGCCTAAAAAAAAAAAAAAAAAAAAAAAAAAAAAAAAAAAAAAAAAAAAATCTATATAGGTCTCAAGTTTGAGGAAATTCGTTAACAGCCTTAGGGGAAAATCCTTTGAATGTCGTCATATTTATAAGCACATTTCAAGATCTTACATATGTCATTTTTGCCTCAGGAATGGTTGTGCCGTTTTTAGTGTCTATGACGCAGGCAAAATTACACAAGAAACATAGCTAAGTATAAAATACCAAGTGACAGGGATTGTCGGGCCTGCAAAACGAATTACATAGTTCATGAGTTTGAGAAAATTCGTTTAGAGCTTTAATTTTGGAAGAAAAAAAATCATGTGAGTCACTGACGTCACACATATATCGTCGTAGCGTCAACGACAACTACAACGAGTCAAAAATTGTATATTTAATTATAATTTTTTTTTTTTCTTGAAAGTGGCTTTATATTATTTTGGAAACTTAGTGTCCTAAGGTTTCTGGCCAGAAAAAAAGATCTATTTTATGACGAGTGCAAATTACAGAAGAAACATAGGTAAATAAAATACCAAGTGTAATCAGTCTATTTACAAAAGGCTTTAGAGGAGGCTCATTTGATTGGAAATTTAAAGTTCTAGTTCCCTATCAAAAGTGATGGAGGGCAACTATCCCCCATCTCTGACACCCTCATTTCCCCAAATTCATTCGATCTGAATTGTAAGATAGCCATTTTGTTCAAAATAGTCCAAAGAGCATATAACAATGCCTTCAGGGTAGACACAGCCCCCCAGAGCCCAAGGGCAAGGGTAGTAAGTTATGCCGGGGCATAACCTTTCAACCATTATTGAAAGGTCTAGTAATTGTCTTTCGGGATGTCAACCTCTCCACAGTCATCAGGGCAAGGCTGTAAGTTAGACAATTCGTTCATTGTTTAAATATAGTATGTGTTATTGAGAAAGCTATGATTGTTTGAAATTTACTTTCCAAAAAGACGAAGGGCATTCAGGTGAGCCTTTCAGAAAATGTTGAGGGGAGTTTTGAACTGAATCAAAAACGTTGTATATACAGATTGTCAAAAGGGTGTAACTAAGGAATGAATGGGTATATTAATCTAGAACTTTCAGGAAATGATGTTGAACTAACCCAAAGGAAATATTTGCATCCTAATGGTACTGCTTCTACTCATACTACCACCACTGCTACTATTATTACTATTTCTACTAATAATACTGTCTCTTAAGCTAAGACTGCAACTATTAATTCTACCGCTACTACGATTACTGTTACTACTAAAATTAAGGGTATTAAGGCGAACAATTTGGGAAATATTGAAACTATATGGAACTAAAACGAAACACACTATGCTCACACAGGTTGTTAAGAGGACGTATCAGAAATGCTTCAGGAACGGTTGATGGTATTAAGTCAAACTTTCAGCGTGTGTTGAAGGGGATGTTCAAGAAACCAAAGATGCTATGCGCTACTAATGGTGATACTGCTATTAATGTTACTACAGCTATTGCTACTACGCAAGCTAAAAGTATTAAGGTGAAACTTCAAAGGAATATTTAGGCGGATGTTGAACTAAATTAAAAGGGCTTAGTGCCCTTTTTAAGAGTCAAAAGAGACTGGAGGGCAAGCAGCCCTCCCTTCAAGCCGATTTATTTTCCCAACACATTCAGTCAAAATTTTGAGACAGCCATTTTTTTTAGCATAGTAGAACGGTCAGATTACTTTGTCTCTAGGGATATTTGATATGTCAACCCCGTCACAATTGACCCATTATGCTTTAAAAGTAGATGTTGCTTTAAAACTAAATCAAAAGGCACTACGTGTATGGTTGCCAATAAGACACTTTAGCAATACACCGAGAATGACTGGGATATTAGTTGAAACTTTCCGGGCTACTACTATTTCTACTTCTGCTCTTGCAATTTAAATACATCAAAAGAGTGCAAGTGTATCCAGGTTGTCAAAGAGCATAGACAGAATTCTTTGGGAATAATGTAATATTTTATATTTCAGGTAAACTTGTGGAGGTATAAAACTAAATTAAACAATACTATTTACGTCAGGATTAAATATTGGTGAAAAAGTTCTCCACCATACAAATAGCAAGCCAAACCATGGATACTTTCCACTCCTTCTCCCTCTAGAGGGTCCTGACCTTTGTTGACCTAAAAAATATGTGTGTTATAAAAGTGAATCCTTGCAAAATAGATCTTCTGCTTAAATGAAGTACAACAAAATTGTTTTCAGCTTCACAACTTTGCTCAATTCCAATTTATAAGGTTTTAAAGATATGAAAATACATTTTCTGAATTTTGAAAAAAAAAACAACATTGATATGGCTTAAAATTCTACTCAAATAAGAGGAATTGCATTTTCAGAACTAAAGCCAAAGAAAAAGAAACTGATAACTGAAAATTAAGGTAAAATATTGTTTTGTCAAAATTTCAATAGGTATAGACCTGTCATGTAGGCAAATTTCAGGACCCTCTAGAGGGAGGAGTGGAGGTAGGTGCTTCAAAATGCCTTCCCGGGACATACTTTAGCCTGTAGACCCATCCCTGAAAGTTTCGTTTTCCTAACCCACCCCTTTCCATGATAACCAAAAGCAGCTAAAGTAGAATTTTACCACGGCAAGATTGAGCTTCATGAGTAATATTATTAAGGCTCGTTAAGAGTTAAGTACGCTTTGATTATATTTGTGGATTTCATTGGTTATGGATGGTAAACAAGAGTCGAAGAATAAGAAAGGCAAGCGCGGGATCGCAAACAGGCAGACAAGATGATAGCCAAATTCATACAATGATGAATTCTACAGTCCAATCTGTTGAGGATGCTACTGAGAAATGCAAGAAGACTAATGGTGAGAATATATTGAAAATTGAAACCGTAAGAAAAATTCATTCTGATATTATTGCAATGAAAGAAATAATTAACACAATGAACGGGACATTAAGTTTGACAGTTGATCGGGTGAATAGTTTAGAAAATAAACAGGCTATATGTGATGCTGCTGTACAGCTATTAGTTGGTGAGTTGACATCTGAAAAGGCAAAAATGAATCCATTGGAAAAGAAAGTACTAGGCTATGACAAAGAAATGAAGCTTTTGGCTAAACAATCCCTTTTGGATGAAAATATGCCAAATTTGTATAGCTTCATTTTTTGGGGTCTTAATAATATTAAGGCATCTAATGCCCTGAATTTAATTCGTAATGTCTTGCTGATGAATTATCTGTGAATGATTCAGACCCATTGGACTTTGTTGGGGTATCCTGCACGCCGAAGTTTGTTAAGATTAAAGTAAGTAATTTTCAGACGCGATTGATGATATGAAAAATATTGGTGCTTCTAGCTCGATATTTATTAGCGATGATGATTCCCCTCGTCTCCGCCAAATACAAAAAGAATTGTTGGGGATAAGATACCTTCTAGTTGAGAGAGGCAAAAGAATACTGGATGCCTCAAAGTAGTACCCCCAATCCTTTGGGTTAAACATGATAATAATGTCCTTAAAGTTGCATGGTAAGAAGCAAATCGTTAGTAGATTATGTTTAAGAGCTTTAAATATTATATAGTGAGATATTTTAATATTATTGCTGTTTTAGGTTTGTTAGGTTGTTATTTACACGAGGATGTTGTTAAGTTCATTTGCTATGGCAATGAAAATCAAGCAGAGGCTAAAGTGGAAGATGTGTTCCCAACTTCAGAACAGTGATTACGCTATTCGAAATTGGAGATGTTATTTTGTTTGTGTTTGAATATATCTTTTTGTGTTGTGTGGAAAATACCTAAGAAGGGAATTTATTCAAATGATGCTTATGGCTTAATGAACCGCTAATTATGGAACCGTTTTCAAGATTTTAGAAATACCTATGGGGGCATGGCCCAAAATTGGCTGTGAACCGCTGTTCCAGAGTGTATGTCTAAATAAACCCAAGTCAAAATCTAAAATACAACCATTTTGAAAGAAGTTATTGAAACAGATGTCGTCTAGAATGATGAAAACCACCACCGATTCTCATAGATAAATTTATATCAAGATTCCCCCCCCCCCCCCCTTGGTAACTTTATTAAAATTAGTATCCTAATTAGCTGGAGGCTCAACTGAGTCGGGTTTTAAACTGTTCTTAAAGCTCTAGTGCTCGTATTCTATTTTCCAAAGAAAAACTGATGAAGAATTTCTTATTTATTGCAAAGCGATAACTTCAGATATGAACTTACTTTTGCTTGAAACGTTACTTTTGTTGAATTGAAGTTATCAAGTATTTTGCAGTAGGTTGCATCAAGACATGGCTAATTGTAGACAGAGAAAAAAGCCAAGACAGATAGTTCAAGTAATTGAGAGTCAAATGTTTAGATGGCTGGGGCTGCACGGGTAAATGGCGGGAGTATGCATGACTCTTTTATTGGACACATACTCGTCAGGTTAGTTTTTGGAAAGGTATGCCTGCCTAGAGTCTCAGGCATCCTGTTGACCAAGAATTTAAAATTGACATAGAAGCATCAGTATCTCAGTATCAGCAGTCCTTTCATATTTCATCTGAGTGTCATAAGGGACTTGAAGTTGCCTGACATAAATTTTAAGCACCAAGGACATTGAAATAGTCAGCCCCCCAAACCCATCTCAGATCTATCCATACCGGAAAACCGGTATTTTGTGGGATTTTTCTTTGGTTGCAACAAAATAAGAGTTGTACACATTTCCGTCAGCATTGCCACGTTGAAAATGAAAGCCAAAACTAATTGTAAGAATGTCTGTGAAAATAAAAAGCCAAAACTAATTAGTTAAATTTGTGACAGCTTCTTAAGCTGTTCAGTTTTTTTGTTTTTTTTCCTTTGATGTTGTTTCTCCTAAGTTCTTTTTTTTTGTTTTGTTACCCACTACAGCTGAAAACTGCATAACTTTTTTTTGGAAGTATTTTTCATTAAAAGTGGAACTCCCAATTTGATATATATGGTTGTGTAATTTTTCAACTGACCAGTTATAACAATCAAATTCTATTTTTGTTGTTACGTTACGTATGTACGTTACGTACGCACCTTGGTACGTTAACGAACAAAATAGTAATGGACCAAACTGGCACATGAAACAGAGACCAGAACCCAAAAATATTCTCACGTATGATATGATCTAATAGATCTGATCACCTATCAGATCGGATATGATCTGATAGGTGATCAGATAAAATATGATCACCTATTATGATGATATTGGTCGGCTAAGTGTGATTTTCTTAAATAAAACAATGTTTTTGAAAATTGTAACTTGTATATTTGGAATCTGGCAGCAACACTGAACAACAATAGTTAGAATAACTGAGATCTAACCCCCCCCCCCCTCATCCACTAATCTATTTAAATGTTTGCAAAAAATATATATATAGATATATATATATAAACATAGAAAACAAACTACATGTCTTTAAGGCATAGTCTACGAATAGTTGTCGTGTATAGAGTAATACAAACATAATCAAAGCAAGTCACTTTAAAACAGAAAAGTGCCAACTATCCAAAAAAGTGAGAACTGTGCCTCAAGGAAAAGGGTATCGGCCAACAAAACTAACTATCCAACCTCTCCTAAATAATTTTTTTAGATGCCAAGCTTTTTTCACTGACGAACCAAACTCTTGAAACGAAATACAAAGATGTTAGAGGGTCAAATAAGTTTATAAAACTCGGAAAGTCAAATTGCAGACTGAAGAATAGCAAAATTTATTCATCAACAATGTAGTGCGAAAAAAAAATTGGTTAGTGATAAGGCCGTATCCAGGGGGGGGGGGTCAGGGTTTACCCCCCTCCCCAAGAAATTATTGTCCGACTCGTAAAACGTAACAAAAATGCATATACACATTTTTTGATAGGATTTTTTATGTTTTTTTGTAATCCCCTCCACCAAACAAAAATCCTAGATACGCCCTTGATGAGTAACGTGTTACAATCTGGTGTATTGGTGGAAAAGCCCCATAATCTTAGAAAAATAAATAAAATGATCTTTTTGACAAAGGGTTGCAATCTTCAAGAACAAGCTCAGACAGAATTAAAATTTTCCATTCGGCGTGTAAAACAACTATAAAGAAAGATGGCATTCAGGATTGCAATGGTGGAATATCAGAACTCGGAATGAAACAGGAATAAAAGCAATTAATGATACATCGTTGAATAAACTGATCAAGCAGCAAGGATTTTGGGAGTAAAATGGTGGAGGGAGGGGGAGGGCCAGTAAGTTTGGACAGCCATAAAATATAGATATTTATAGAAAAGGGACGTTTGTGAAGCATTATTTCTATACAAGGGCGTATCCGGGATATTGTTCGGGGGGGGGGGGGGGGTAAGGAAAATCTTTAACACATGATTTTTTTTATTGCATTTTGTTATATTTTACGAGGTGGAAAAAAAATTGGGAGGGGGTGGGGGGGGGGGGGGGTCAAAACCTTAAATTCCCCCCCCCCTGGATACGGTTTTGTTTCTATATGATTTAAAGTTGCATTATTTTTTATTGCAGGGCTTTGGGTTATATAGTTGTCTTGCATTTCGTTAATTACTGTAGATTTTTGCAATGAAAAAAATTATAATAGTTAATAACAGAATAAGGGTCGGCAGAATGCAAAAGCAGGGAGGAAAATCACCCAACCAGGTTTTTTTTTTTTTTTAAACTAAAAGTCATCTCTAATGTTTCTATAGTAGCATTAAGGGTATATAACGGTAACCAACGGTATAAATGTTTCAGCGGTAACTATTTTTTACTCTCCGTTGGGTTTGAACGTACCGTAAAGAAGAAAGGCAACAACGTTATTTTTTGTTACAGTACTTCTGTGATTAATATTTCGCGAAATTAGTCCAAAATAATTGGAAAGTAGGGGAGGTAGTGGATTTTACCCGAACACCGTAAAATTCTAAACAGTGTTAAAATTCTAAACAACTTAAGCCAGGGGCGTGGCATAGTTTGGTCAGACTTTCTGGAACTATTTCCTCCCAAGAAAAACACTAAATAACCTGATTAAATAAAACTGACATATTTTAAAGACATTTTTTTTTTTAATTTCTAAGGATAATTTCAATTTATTTAGGTTTTAATTGCAACTATGATCCACCAGATTACTTAATCAATTAATTACCATGCAAAATTTAAAAAACACGAAATATAGTAACTGTTGCAAATTCCATTAGATAAAAACTAATATACGATTTATTAGAAGATATACTAATTACCAGAATTAAACATATTAATAAACTTACAAGGAGTAAAATCGAAGCCATTTTACTGATGGTAGGTAAAATATCATTAAGCTCATGTCCTCACATAGTCAGTAGCTTCAATTCAAGGGAGGGGGGTTTGTGTCATCCAAATTTTTTGCCCCCACCACTAGATTGTGAAAAATACCTTTTTAGAGGGTATTTTCATTGAGAGATACCAGTTTGTTGGTATTTTCATCGAAAAAATTGAAAGAACAAGAAATTCGGAAACAACCCCAAGATTTAGATAAATATATTTTGCCCCCGTTGAATATTCATAAATTGACGCCACAGTTTTTCGTAGCTGAATTTCCGCTGACAAATAACAGCCAAGGTCGGTTGGATATTTAACTGCTTAACGTACAATATTCAGAATATTACAATTTCCAAAATACTTAGTGTATTTCCTTAACAAGGCCGTCGCGAGGGGGTTAGGGGGTTCGAATTTTACCCTCTCACTATAATGTGAGAATTGGCACGAAACCATGCGTTTTCGAGTATGAAACGGCATTTCCGAGAAATTCTAAGTTAAAGCTATCAACTATGGTTGACCCCCTCCCTATCCCCCGATCATAAACATGTGTATCTGATCTATAGACTTATTTTGTAAACTTGATATTTATAGAAGCGGAATATGTTAAAGAATTTCTGAGATACTGATAAACACTTAGAAAAAAAAACCTAGGCCTCCTGATAAAAAAAAAAAAACCTTAGTGGTCGTCATTATAACAGGCCCATATCCAAGAGGAGAGTTACCGGACGGGTTTGACGCCCCACACCTCCTAATTTTTTTTCCGACTTGTAAAGAAGTAACAAAAATGCATATAAACAAATTTTGATGCATCTTGTAAAGTCCCTCCCCCTATATATATAAAAAAAAAAAAAAAAAAAAAAAAAAAAAAAAAAAAAAAAAAAAAAAAAAAAAAAAAAAAAAAAAAAAAAAAACCTGGAAACGGCCTTGATTATATCCTTTTTTTTAAGATGATTATTATCACTACTATTTAAAAAAAAAAAAACAGCAGCAAAAAACAAGGACAAAATTTTATGTTATCAACTTATTAATAGTTAGTATGTAATTATACATTATTTGAAGGTAAAAAAAAAAAACTATGAACATGGATTAAACTGTGTAATCTCAGACAGGGCATTATAAATGTAGAAATTAACAAACATCTACATAAATTAAAAACAAATTGATCAAATTACCCAATTTTAAGTCGTTGTATTGCCCGGACATATTAATAACATCCAAATTGTCAATAAAATATACAGGGATTGTATACTAAGATAATTCACTAGATTTGCAATCAAATGCAAAAGAGAGGACGAGGGGGAACGGCCCCTTTCAGCACATATCCCTCTCCCCCCTAAAGGATTCAAATAGGGCTTATTTCAGACAAATATACATTGCATTTCCCCTAATGCGACGGGCCGGAAACCGTTATAGCCAACTCCATACCCCCTGTCATGGCTTTCGATGGCCTGAATACTTAAGTGCTACATTTGGACCCCCCCCCACCACCACGCATATTACGACAATCATTTCGTTTAAAACAAAAGTAAAAACAAGTTTTTTTTTTTCAGTTTTCAGCTGTTCAAAACAAGTATCGATCTGGATTGAAACGAACAGAAGAACTTCGTTGAAAGAGATGGGAAAATGTTACAAGAAAGAGAATGAGAAGAAATCAGACCTTCGTGGGAGAAAGCTAAGCTCTAAATAGCAGGGTGGCTTAGTGCTCAGATCAGCTGATTTTTCAAAAAGTGTTAATTAATTAACGGTTTGAGAAGACGACTTGTCTCCTTCGTGAAATATAATCAAATAAGACCCTTAAAGACGGCAAAGATTTTGTCAGCAAATTTAATTTTATGGTATGATTATCGCGCCTAAAAGATGCGCGATTTTTTATGGATAATCGCGCCTAAAAGATGCTTTATCATTTAGAGACCTTTTGAAAAAAAATAAATATTTATTTTCCACATCAAGCATTGCAAGGTATCTTATTTCAAGATGCATCCAAGTTGAATTTATGTTTACTTATAAAGCACCGTTCGCAGCTTCCATGTTCCAGTGTAAAGCTCATGGCATAAATCATACCCTTGTCCTAGTTGACCTAGATGGTTGTGGCCAACCATCTAGGGCCAAACGAAAAGTAGGTCATCCCCGAATAGGATGGGAGGAGGTTGTAAGGGAGAATTTAAGGTAAATTGGAACTTCGTGGGTGGGTGTAGAGGGGAGCTTTGAATGAATTGGAATGGAGGAGGAGCGTACACAACTCGCCTCAGGCGCTTTGGTGCTGTAATGAGTTGTTAGTAGTAGTAGTGGTTGAATCCACAAGGTCACACTTAAGTCGGCATTATCGTCATATAACTGCTAAACTTATCTTCATAAAGCTCGACAAAGAAAAAATCAAAATGAATTACTTGAAGAAACTGTCTTTTTTGTTGGGCTCACTATATATTATTTCCGTTCAATCGAAAAATGACGCCCCAGAAAGAAGAGTTTCCACGCATCCTCGCGGCTTAAACTACAACTACCAAAAAGAGTTTACAACAGACTCATGTGCACACTGGCCCAACCTTAGGGGGAAGGGGGATTAAACTAAAAAGAGACATTTTATGTCTCAATTTTTCTACGGTGGTGAATCCTTTTGACCAATCTCGGTGGGAGGGAATTCCCCTGCGTGTAACTACGACAGCAGAGGGCGTTTTGACATTAGGTGGTCGAACTACGCCATTAAGTGATGAATCACATAGATGACACGTTTCCGAGTTTTATTTCTGAGCGATTTTCTATTTGGAAGCTTTTTTTGGAACTGGTCTTGGAGTAACTAATATAAGAAAAATGGTTTAAAAAATAAGAAAATTTAATCTAGCATAGCTACCCCTCCCAATATATATTTGCCCCGAATTTCTGAAACCTGACAATGTCTTGCTTTAGCAATTGCGAAATGACTTAGTTGTGTACGAATTCCAGGATTAAGCAAATTACGAGGGATTTTGCCGCTCTGGTTGAGTTAATCAAACTCGTACAATTTGTTGCAGTACATTTTAGAATTATTTCAATTCCAAATCATCAAGTTTCAAAATAATTTCATTACATTCAAACGAAATTCTATTTAAAATATTGCCGGAGCCATATAGACCGTTTTTAAGGTTTAAGTTGGCTTCTAGAAATAATTGAGTACGCACTTTTCTACCGCTAGTCCATCCTTTACTGAGTCTAAAACTAAATTTGAGATTACTTGTGTAAACGTATTGTCTTTATCACGTCCAAACATCGTATCTGGCACTTTAGAACTTCTGAGATACTCGCTAATAATAGTTTGTTATGCTGTTTCCCAAAATTAGAACAAGCAGTGTAATGTAGGTTAAATCCTCCTGATCTTCATTACCCTCCCTTTGAGAGCAGCTTAGCAAACTTTTTTTTTTTACAATTATCTCATGAATAAAGAAAAATGTCAGATACAGCCTTTAGGAATAACAGTGACAAAAGCTTTTGATGCTTAAACTTGTGGGTTTTAACCTTGGCAAAAAATCACAAATTCAGACACTAATATTGCTTTAAGGATTAGAAATTGAATTTGAGAATTTTATAATCAAAAATGTCCATTAAAGAATAGACGAAACTTAGGCTTGAATGTGAAGGGGGGGGGGGGGATTCGCCTAAGAATGGAAGAGACCCAGGCAACAAAACTCCCAACCTACTGGGAACATAGAAGATGGCGTTGGCAAACAAAAATTATCATTCTGGCTGAAAATAAGCAAGGGTCTAACTTATTGTCATTAATGTGAATTTAGTCGTCTTTGCTTAAGGCTATATAAATTTATTTGGTTTTAAATACATTTTTAAAGTTCTATTAATAGCGTGGCATAAAAAGGAGCTGCTCTTTGAGGAGCAGTTATAAGTAGCACAATACTAACAAAAATGTCACAATATGTCAGAAGAATGTCACAAAAAAAGGAACTAAAACAGGCTTAAGACTGCACTACGGAATATATGAGAACCCTAAAATCCAACAGATGGCATGAAGAGTCACACTTAACTATTCACTTTATATACATAAATTTCTGATTTCACTTGAATTTCACCATTCACCAAAAATTGTTTGACCTATTAATAAAATTTGATACATATTCTCCAACAGAAGACTGAAGTCGTGGAATTTATAAATAAATTTAAAAGAAAATGTACCTCCAAATTACCATTGTGTAATAAATCGAAAAAAAAACTATTAAATATTACAAATCTGGTGTTTCTTTGTTAATCTTATTCTTCAACTTTTTGTCGTTTAGCAGATGGTGCATCTTCTGCAGTCGCGGCTGGAACGTCTGAACTTTCTTCGCCTGGAATAATATTTTGAACAAAAATATATGAAAATAAAATATTTGAACTTTAAGGACGAAAAAAAAAAAAACCGTTAAGGAAGAGAAAAAAGTAACATTGGTCGCATAAATAAAAGAAAAGACACTGGTAAACGCTAGAAAAAGTACACTTTATTCAGAAAAAGTGCAGATTTAGGGAGGCATGGATTAAAAAAAAAACTAATGCCAAAGCTGTGCAAATCACATGAGATAATGTTTCAACCGGCTGTCCATGGGTTCTCATGTCAGTTTTTCAGGATGATGAGGCAGAGTAAATACTTCAACTGAGAGGGGTTTAGTGTATTTGCACTCCTATACTCCTCCCCCCTATATTTCGAGAATACCATTATATGGTGCTTATGTTTTAAAAGAAGTAAAAAAAAAACTAAATGCCCTTCCTTCTAGATTCGAAAAAATACGTTTTTTCCCTGCCCCATCAACGTTTTCGTGAATTGTCGCCACTGCACATCACCCTGTAATTTAAACTACCCAAGGATTTGGGATAAACAACATTCGTAAAAACAAAACAAGCACATTTTTTTTCAGAAAAAGCGCACACTTAGGGAGGTGGGGGGGGGGAGGGAATAAAAATTCTTTAAATACAAAAATGGGCAAATCGTATGATTTGTCAAGTGTGGAGCCGGCATGCCCACAGGTCTTAATGACACTTTTTCACGAAGGTAAGGACAGCAAATGTTTCAAATGGTACTTAATGCTAGAAACACGTTATATTATCCTTTGTATTGCGAATTTTTTACAACTTTAAGAACCCAGAGATTAGGGGAGGAGGTTGTAGAGTGGTACGGTTTGCTCCAACCAAAAGAGCATTAGGACACGAATTATACACTTTTAATTAAGGGAGATCATTGCCACACTTTAAGCAGGGGCCTCTGTACGCCAAACCCAGGAAGTTCAGATTTTACATTTTTCAAGATTTAAGAGTCAATGAGCTTGATGGACTCGTAACCACAATTGTTTAAAACTAAATCAACTAACTACGACTATACCCATTCGCAAAGCCTAATACATCAGCAAACATTGAAACACACCATAAATGGTGTATCAAAATAAAAGCTAGCAAAGCATCTTCATCAATTTTTTTCTCTGTTGTACACGCTATTTGGCTTACAAACGTCTCATTTACCGGTATTCAATACTTAGGCATATGATGACCTGAGGGGGAAATTGGTCCAGCCGTCCCTTTTTTTTGCTTCATTGATACGCAAGTAAAGATTGTCTGCTGTGTATGCGCCTGACGTAAGCGGATAGGCCAAAATTTTATGAATCATTATTATGCTTATTATTGGAAATTGGATCAACTTCAATAAATCTTAAATAAGATCAACTTTGAATATTTTAAGGACTTTTTGAAAAATCTCTGGTGTTTCAGATAATCTGGTGTTTCAGGTGTTTCAGATAATCTGGTGTTTCAGTGCAATGGCTTGTCTTAGTTGGCATATAAAAGCAATAAGAATCTTTCATTTTTGTACAATAATGCCAAAAAGTGTAATGACAATAATGCTCAGTTTTTTCTGTTTTTCCTAGAATTGCAATTTTTTTTATTTTACTTCATTCACTTATAAAATATTGTAGCTATATTGGATGGCAAAAACCGTAATCAAATTATTAATAAGACCATTTATTTGTAATAATGCCAGGGAGGCATTATAAGTATACTTTGAATCCCAATGAAAACTTGCCTTTCTTTTTTTTTTATTTAGTACTGCCAAAAAGGCGAAGAGCACTGAAGTAGAATACCGTCCAATTATTTTCTTACTCATCTAACACTGACATAATACCTAGTAACATATTCGACATGGATGTTGGTTCGAAGAAGCAAGGCCTGGTTGCTTTTAATTGTCTTGAATGACGTGCATAAGGAGGAGGGCCTTGGGGCCCATCCCTTCCAGTCCCAGTCCAAATTTCTGAGCCCTTCTTATTCAAACTATCAATTACTTGTTTTTACTGTCCCCCCCAGCCTGATTTTTTTTTTTTTTTTTTTTTTTTCATGCGTAAAAGTATGTTGTCCTATGTCTACAAATAAGAAAATTAGTACAAGAGACGAAGGCGTGGTCTCTTTTAATCCTCTAAGAATGAGGAAAACCACTATATGACTTATATTGACCAATTCAGGGGTTTTGCAGCACTCAGCCGTGGCCTATTAAAAAAAAAAAATAGGGCTAAATAGAAATACGTTTTACCTGTCTTACTAAGAGGGCTTCCATTAGCTGTGCTTCCGTTTTCTTCTGACACTGCAGGAGGATTACTTGTCTCGTCAAAGCCACCAGGAGGGTTGCTGCTTTCCTCTCCTGCAAAGATAAGAGGAATTGAATTGTTGCACAAAGGGGAATAGAGGATCCTTAGCAAAACCTATACCTTGTAATTGACTTTGACCTTGGTGACCTAGTTATAGAAAAACCTTGGTGAAAGTGAACATTTATAGTTCGGAATTCAAGTAAATACTTAGAACTTCTAAAATCATTTACCAATACTCGTGGAATGGCACTTGATCTCCTACCCCCCCCCCCCCGATTTCAGTCAGTTCTGCGAGTTCTCAAAAGGCTTCGTTGAAGTACGTATTAACATATTCATAGATACGCATATGAATAACCTTAAAGAGGAACATATGATGACCTTCGAAATATTAAACTTAATTAATTAATTATTATTAAATTTAATAATATTAAGTTTTAATTAATATTAAAGGATATAACTTTATATTGTTATTTAAGAATATAATTTATCCAAGACAGCAGGAGGGAGGGGGATTTCATGAAGCTGAATGTTATTTAAGCGCTAGCTTGTGTGAAAATTTACACAGTTTTTTTACATATTCTCCTTGACGTTTTCAAGAGAACCATGTTCTATATAAAATCATTTAGTCAAGTAAAGTCAAAACACGAGCATAAAAAAACGACAATGCATAAAAATTAAGTCTTGTATTTCGGAAGTTGCAAAAATATAGATATTTGCTCTATAAAAATATAGAGACTTGCAAAAATATAGATATTTTTGCAAGTCTTTTATAGGAATTTCCTTTACATTAATCTCTCCCTTAAGAGGGAGTTGGGGCCCAAACTAAAGAGAAATCCCTTTCTTCACACATTTAGAAAAAAATATTACTTAGTGCAGTTTTCACACCAACAATATTATTTTCCTAATAGAAGTAAACCACACTGTCATAAATTAAAAGAAAACGAAAGTGTTTTCACTCATTGTACCAACAATATAAATGGTAAGTTTAGACCAGCTGAGAAAAAACACGGTATAATAGGCCGACGCTATAAGGATGGGATCAGCGACTTCAATTCATAAAAAGTTGGAGGGGGGGGGGCAAACTCTATTTTTTCAAAATCTAGGGGAGCAGCTTTGTTTTTGTTTTTTCAATGAAAAAAAAAAAATATTTCAAAAGAAATACCATTAAGAGACATGTTTCTATATCTATAGGGGGGGGGCTATACTCTGCAAGTCAAGCATATAAATAATGCGCATTTTATTTTCGTCCAAAAATATGGAGCCTCAATATATCAAACATCCGCATATCGAATCCCACAATGAATCTTATATCATCCATTCCCGGTGAACTAACCTAACACACTCGTGTTAATTTTGCCCCACAGAGCAAAAAATTCTCTCATCTATAAAAAGTGATTCATAGACAATTGCACACACTGAGGAAATTTCCAAAAACTCATAAATACCAAAATAGAGTTTCTACCCCCAAATTTCATTCCTGGATACAGCCGTTTTAGAACAAGAATAATAACAAACGTTTTTAGAGATCTTACTAGGGAACTTCAATTCATGAAAAGTTGGAGGGGGGGGGGGGGAATCTATTCAAAAGAAATACCATTAAAGACATATTTCAATATCTATGGGGGGTGGGAGGGGTTATACTCTGCAAATCAAGCATATAAATAATGCACATTTTTTCGTCCAAAAATATAGAGCCTCAATATATCAAACACCAGCATATTGAATCCATAATGAATCTTCTATCATCCATTCCCGGTCAACTAACCTAACACACTCGTGTTAATTTTGTCCCACAGAGCAAGTACTTCTCTCAAAGTGTATAGACAATTGCACTCCTACTTCCCCCCCCCCCCCCCCAGATTTCATTCCTTGATACAGCCATTAAAACAAGAATAATAGCAAACGTTTTAGGGAAGAAGTTGTACGTCACTTCTTTTGTGGCAGCGAAGATATTAGCCATAAAAAAAATAAACCTGCTTGATGACTGAATGACTCCAAAGACCTGTAACAATGTAACAAGACACCAAATGAAGTCTATTAAAAGGATGAAGAAAGAGTCAGGTTCGACTCCGACTCGAACAAGTCGAAGTCCAACTAATTGAATTGACAGCAATGAGAAAATTCCTCAGTGATGGAGCGATGCTGCAAAACCCTTCATCGCTGAGAGCTTATTCGAGAGAATGTCCACCTTTATTGACGACCTTGGTACATGTACTGAACTAAGCAATATAAGCATGCGTTTGCACAAGAGAGAATTTTTGCGAACGAGGACGCCGAGGTCGAGACACCGGACCCAAACGGCACATTCGGAGATGCGCTATGTACATTAAACCCTAAGGAGATTTCTTTAAAAGAAGAACACCATTAATGCTCAGGGTATGTAACCCATTGCACTTCTAGGCGATGCATGGGATAAAATGGTATCTCCAGAGAAACACTAAACTGCATTAGGAAGATACCTTTAAAAAAAAATTTGACTAAAATGACACATGCACAAGGTGTCCATAAAGAACAACGATGTGAACCTTCTCTGGACTGACCTGACTGCATGGCTACCACAGGTTCAAGTGGTTATAATAGGGACTCAGGGACCTGACGCAAAATTTTTTTAGTCGAAATAAATAAAAACGGGACCTCTCTAGGACTCTAGGACCATTCTGGGCACAAAATAGGGACCTCAAAACTCAGTTTTCAGAAAGCTTTTGAAAGAAAAAAGCAGTGACACAACACCAAATGACACTTGACTAAAAGAAAACAAAATGGGAATGATCATTTGCAGACATCTCTCCATGATCAGAGGCCAAGTGATAATTAAGAAAACAGACCACCTGGGATTCATCACGTCATAGGAGCTTTTTTCTTCTCCTTTTTCTGAACGCTTTACTTTCGAATACAAAAAATCAGATCCAAAAATATGATAAAAGAGATAAGGGTACATTAGCTAAAACACACAACCTATTTGTTTCCCTTTTTCTGCACTGCATTCTGCTGGAACAGAGAAGTGATCAGCAACTGTTTCTTTGACTCTAACTGCTGCCGGGCGGTTTCAAAAATAGCAGCTTCCTTTTTTTGTTCATTACGCATCGACAGAGTCCTATCTATCATGACCTGCGCTAGCTTTATCTCGACCATGTCCTTCTTTTCAATGCCTTTTTTCAGCCGCTTATGAGCTCCTTTCAGCAATTCGTCTGTGGCCTGTTCCTTGGAATCAAAAATAGCAGCTTCCTTTTTTTTGTTCATTACGCATCGACAGAGTCCTATCTATCATGACCTGTGCTAGCTTATCTCGACCATGTCCTTCTTTTCAATGCCTTTTTTCAGCCGCTTATGAGCTCCTTTCAGCAATTCGTCTGTGGCCTGTTCCTTGGAATCAAAAACGCTTCTTTTCTTTTTCTTTGAAAGACTTTTTGAGACTCTATTGTCCGTATTTTCAAATAGGTTTCAGCGAGCTGCAGCTCTCTCAGCTGTTCTCTTGCCTCTAAATCCTGTCACTATTTCTCAGTTTTTTTTTTTTTTTTTTTTTTTTTTTTTTTTTTTTTTTTTTTTTTTTTTTTTTTTTTTTTTTTTCAAGGCTTTTTCCTACAGATCATAGCAGATCATAGCAGATTCCTACAAATCATAGCTCTTTATATCAGATTTGGATAGTTTTATAAAGTCTTCTGTGATAGCAACATTAAACAGAAGACTTGATAAAACTATCCAAATTCGTTACTAGTCTGTTTGCTCTGTCCAGTCAGTAACGCTGTAGGCTATTTAACAAGTTTTGTCTTTCTTAGACAAGCCAAAATAAGTTCCAAGAATCTCAATCGAAACAAAAATACTGAAAACCGTATACTCACAGGTATTGGTAGCCTTCAGGATACGGAGCTTTAAACCACAGCAAGAAAAGAGACTTTAGGGACCTTTTATCAATTTAAGGGACCAATAGGGACCATCAACCAATTTTAGGGACTTTGTGGCAGCCCTGTGACTGTATATGTTTTAAATATTTAGTATCACTTACCAGCAATAGCAGGGTTGCTAGATTCGTCCTGGACTTCACTGTCCACGCTGTCCTTAGTGCTGCTATCTTGTGTTGGATTGGAGTCCTATGAAAAGAAAGACCAATTAGGGTAAAACCAGATCTCAAAGGACATTTTCAAAGACCGAATTCCTATTCACTTTTAGATTAGGTTTTTAACTTAGGTTTTAAAAGAGCTATCTATTCTAATTAACGGCCTTTGTGATTCAGGGATATGTGATTCGAACAAAATTCGAACTTCATCGTAAAGAGCGAGGTATTGACTAAGGGGTGAACTCCCTCATATACGTAATAATTTCTGTTCGTTTTGAGTTTAATGTTACTCCTTACATTCAGTTAAGCAAACTTGTTTTTTTTTTATTTAATTCTTAAAAAGGGGGGATCGGCCAGGCAATATCAGATCAGTACGATTAAAGTGTGACTTTGTATTGTCCTGCTGGTCCTCCCTTTGAGTACAGCTTAGAAAACCTTTTTTGGCAATTATAAAAGGAATATGAAAGGGTCAAATACGACCTTTAGGCGTAAAAACAACACTACTGTGTCTTATTTCCCAATGATATTCAAAACTGAATATTTTCTGAGAAACAAAAAGCTAGGAACCTTTAAAATAGCAAGAGACAGCTCCCAATTTCTTTTTCAATTTTTTTCGTTTTTTGGTAAATATCTCAAAAGTGTGCAAATGTCGGATACGACCTTTGGACATAATAGCGACAATACTGTGTTTCATTTTCTAGCGATGTTCAGAACTAAGCATTTTCTGACAAAGAAAAAGCTGGGAACACCTAAAATAGCAAGAGACACAGTTGCCAAATTCTTTTGAAATCTTTTTTTTGTCTAGGACAGATAAAAAGCTTTAAATCTAGCCTGTCCTTCAAGAAATGTCAACTTGTCATAATATCATGTCTTGCAAAACAGTATGAACTTTCTCTTTTTCAGGGTAGCATATAATTATCAACCACAAAATATTCTTACAATAAAAAAGTGTCTAGGCACCAGACATTTAGGACGAAAAGTTATCTTAAAGGCAGAGAAAAATATGCTATAAATTCTACACTTTTTCGACAGGTGAAAACAATAGGTCCGTATCATTTTATTCCTGTGACGATTTTTTAAGAAACAGGCACTTAAATAGTAATTTATTTCGAAGGGAGGAAAGGGGGTAGTCAGAGAAGTGGGAAACGTGAATTATCCTAAGATGTGCCAATATACAACGAACGTTGTGAACATTTGGATGAAAGTAACTGTCCTGGTGTTCCTCGAAAACTTCTCTTAACAATTGAATTCCTCGAAAAAGGTATTTTGGAGGAGAGGGAGGAGGGTTACCGTGTTTGATCCCCCCCCCACCGAAAAAATTGTCCAGCTCGTAAAACAGTAGCATAATGCATATAAACGAATTTTTAGTGCGTTTTGTAGACTTTTTTGTAAACCCCCCCCCCCCCCTAAGCAAAAAATACTGGATATAACCTTGCTTTAGAACATTTATCTAAAAAGCAAATGAATAAACAATAATGCATTTTTATCACTAAAAAGCAAGCTATTATTAGTTCCAAACAAAATTTCGGCGGCAAGAGAAATCAACTACTTTGATCTAAGATAGAAACATAACAACAATTCTTCTGAATGAAGAAAATTAAAGTCTAACTTTGAAAATACTACTTTTTTGGGCGTAGTTTAAGCACCTTGCTACCTATTTCTCAGTAATGTTTCTACAGTTTCCTCGAAAAAATTATAATCAATGTAACAACTCAGTAAAAACTGTCGGCTGACTGAACTAAAAACAATTATATTAAGGTCTTTTTTATAAAGTTAAATTATAATATAGCGTTTAATCATGTTTTTATAGTCCAAGAATAATTTTTAATTACTTAATTGCGTTTATACCCATTGTTTACACAACTTAAAAAAGTAGCACAGCCCAACTTAAAAATATATTATAGTCATTCAAAACACATCATTGTACCCTAAACCAACGGCTACATTTGAATTTAGGAGTCTAGGGTGGGGGGGGGGAGGAGGAGTATTGACCGGTAGCGCGAAATTATAATCTATTGTTTATCTTGATAAAATGTTGCCTCTACAGGACTTTTCAGGATTTCATACCTTTTTTAAATAGCCAATAATTCCTTTTATAACCTTGGCACCCCGCCCAAACTATACATTTTAAACAAAGCGACATGAGTTAAGACTGGCGACATGACATCTGGCCGTCGAGATGAAATCCGAGTCTGAAAAATCCTCTATAGTCTCTGAATTGCCCTTGCTAAAAAAAAAGCATCATTTCCCATCTATTTCAATAGTATATATAGTATATACTTTAGTAGTATATTCAAACTGCAATTTTGAGTTGTAAATCAAACACTTTTTTCAAAGATAATGACGTAACGGTACAGTTCACGATTTTTTCCTGCATTGATTCAAATCCCTGGTGTCAAGATTGTACCTGGGGTGAGTTGTTCTTGATTTAATTATATACCATTAGCAATTAAATTTTTTTTGTTTAGGCGGTAAAAATGCTTTAGTCCCTTGTTAACATTTAAAAAAAAATTTTCATCTAATTTTTTTAAGGCCATTCGCATTTTCATGCCACGCTTAATTGTTACTTGTCTGATAAAGCCCCAACTTAATTGGTGTGATTTTTTGTCTTATTTGGCAAACTAAAGCAACAGGGATCAATCATTCTTTGTCAATGACACGAATAAGACGAATAGCGCTAATATTGCTAAAATAGGAACACCGTTCAACATTGATCGTCTTAGTACTAATGTAATACCCGGTTAGAGGTTCGGAATGGCTATTGGTTAAGGAGAGAAAGGCGTGGCTTTCTCTCATATACCACCTAAAAAGCAGACAAAACAGGAGAAGAGGGACAGGGTGTCTTCCAATCGTCTTGAACACGAGTGAGACAAAACAAAATCTGGTTTCCACAAGTTGTATGCAGGCTTCTTTAAGTGCACAATCCCTTTGACCCTGAAGTAATCCCTTGAAGTTATTACATCAATTGATATGGAGCTTCAAAAGGAAGTAAGCAATTTTGTAATATCGAAATGACATCTGGCAGCCCAGGAGAAACTTGACTCGCTGCCAGAACCTAGCTAATATGTCTCAAAACAAATTACTACCTCATCGACTTTTTCCAAATTCAAAATTTCAAAGATTTTTTTTTTTTTTTTTTTTACTGTGTTTTTTAAATACAAAAAATAAACTTAAAAAAGGGGGATACCAGGGTGAGACGAATGAAGAGTGGCGACATCACATGCTTTCGATTTTTTTAGATTTTTTCGACTATTTTCTTAATGAAGATATATAAAAAAAAAAAATTAATCTGGAGAGGGGCATCGGGGCGACATGAGAAGAGAGTGGCAAATTTACATATTTCAACCAATACAAAACTTGACTCGCTGTTAGAACCTTGCTATAATTTCTAAAAGACAAAAAAAAGCTCACTTCATCGATTCCGTTATCTGTACCATTGCCATTAGTAATTAAATTTTCTTTGTCTGGTAGGTCGTTGAGAAGTTCAGCGTTGGACTTTCTGAGAATAAAATAGGCCCATATAGCCATTTCAACTTTGTGAGGATTCCATTTTTTAGCCTTCTCGTCTTCATCAGTAACTAAAAAAAAAAACAGAGTTAAATGGCATTGCTTAAGCGTTGTTGGATTTTGATTTAAATGTTATGGTGTATCAAATTGTACAACATCATAATCATGCGTGCAAAAAGTGCCATAGCAAGTAGCATGCTACTTGGCAAGTTTTCAAATTTGTTGGCATATTTTGTTTGAAAATACCATTTTCACATATAAAAATACTCTTTGCTCAAAGAAAAGCTGTCATAACACAAGTTATGCTGCTGCAGCTTTTAGAATTTTGTCCAGTTCTGCTACTGGCAGGTCTCGATAATTTTGCCTACCTGATCGCAAATTACGGTGGACACCAATAACATATCAAGAAGAACATATTTGTCGCGATGTTTTTCGCGGTAAAAAGCGATTATAAAAATGTTCGACATCCTAAGTGCCAGCAATGGCTCTGAAAAAAAAAAAAAAAAAAAAATAAATAAATAAAATGTACAGTCTCGTGATTTATGGTGAACACAAACAACAAACCAAGATGAACATGTTTCGTTTTTTCGTGATGGGTTTTCCTCCAAAGGATTTTTTTTTTTTTTTTTTGCCGGTTAAAAATTTTCTCGGAATTTGATGAAGAGCAAATCTGATCGTTGTTTTTCAGGTCTTGCCAGTATTTTCTTAATATTCGCATTTAAATCGTATGAGTTATATTTCCAAGTCGCCTTTTTTTTATTACGTAATATTTAGGAAACCTTTCAAATTCATCGTCTTCATCAGTAAGTAAAAAAAAGTAAGACACAGCTAAAGCCTCGTCCTAAAAATGTTAAAAACTGATTAATTTTTTTTATAATTGCATAATCAGGTAAATTTCACAATTTTAACATTCATATTTAACGATGTACACAATATGAACTTATATTATGTACACATACGATGTACACAATATGAACTTATAATCGTAGTATGTAAAATAAAGCCATGAAATGTGAAAGACATCATAACAGTGTCTTCAATATCTTTGTAGAGAGTAGGTTCCAATGTCTAAAATTAGAACCCCGAAAGGGATAGCTCCTATTTTGTGCATATCTGAGAAATATTTGGGCATGTTCACAATAAATATGAACAATATAACTATATTCTAACGTTAGACGTTTATAATAACGTCAAGTCTAAACTGACAAATAGAGTTATATAAAATTGGCAATTATCTAACGATCACTTAACGTTAGTGTTTACAGTTTATAAGAATTGACGGTCCTGTCATTTATTTCATTATCTGCCAAGCTAAGGAAGAAGTATATTTTCAAAAAGCTTAATATAAAAAAGGCCAAAAACATCAATCCCTTAGCTATTTTCAATGTCAAACACATTAAAGGGCAAGAAAGTAGCTGAATAAAAATCTCTTCAATGCAATTTTTATAGGAACTTAGTTCTTTTAAATATCATCAAAAGGCATATCTCCTTATTCTGAATAAATCTAGGAAAATTTTTTTTCCATTTATAATTGTTGTTTATATTGACATTTATAATGAAGAGTTCATAAAACTCCTCATTCATATGCTTTTCATATCCTAGATTTTCTTAATTTGTCTCTCCTTTGTGATTCACCTTAGGGGGGTGGGAAGTTTAATCCCCTGGCTCATCATAGGCAGGTACGAATCCCCATTTGCAGATATGAATGTGCACTATTTGAGCTCTTTTTTTTTTTTTTTTTCAAGCTCGTAATAGTCTTCGATTTTCAAGCTTCATAGTAGTACTTTTCGGATATTTTTTTTTCTTCTTCAGACAGTTAGGTCAGAACCTTAGTACGAAAGCAATGTTGCAAATTACACTAATTTACCGTATTACTACGCTGAAAAATGCACATAAAAATTTAGACGGCGGTGGTGATTTTTTTTTTTTTTTGCAATATATTTGTAGACATTCTTGCCCACTCTTGTGGACAACATATATTTGTCTACAATATGTCAGCTTCCATTCTTGTGAGTTACCCATACTCTTCAACCAAGCCACAGTTTATATAATTATCCAGTAAGCTTAACGCAGATCATTTCTGGTCTTCGTTCTCGGTGCGAACAAAAACCTCCTCCCCACTTCTTCGTGCAGTTATGGATCAGTGTGTTTGCGTCTATCAATGAGAAATGGTTACAAAGTGCATTATTCGTAATAGCGGGTTTCCACTTGTTTCCGATTGTTTCGCGTCTGACTTGTCTACCGTGAAAAGATCTGATGCCGCTTATGTTTCTACGTTCTCTGGAGCACTCGCACCCCGGTCCGGGTTTTTATAATGGGTGATATAGGGAATGATCATACTGGATAATTATATAAACTGTGAACCAAGCCAACAACAACTGTAACATTCACTGATAGGACAACATACTTATATGATTATATCATTGGATTTATTAGTTTCAGATTGATGAATTCAACGAGCCAGAATAATGATACTGCTTAGACATTTTCTTTCTTTAGACAATATTCTCAACTGGATAAAAGAAAGGAAGAATTTACTTTTTTTCTATATTTAGACCGTATTTTTCAATTGGCAGAGAAATAAGACAAAATATCAGCTATTGAAGGATAGAAAAAAGTCGTCTTACGTTGAAACATTAAAACTATAGAAACTACACCTCTTTATCTTGCACAAAGAACATGAATCATAAGTGTTGTACAAAGGCAGCTTTTTTTTCAATCGAAACTTGGCCATATTTATTCAACATGGACGTATTTTACATCCGTCTTTGAGCTAGAGTTTATTGTTAGATAAACGCTCATTTTGAGCGTTTTTTTTCCAGCGTTCTTAGTAGGAAGCGTTTGATTCAATAAAAATGAATATTTTCAATATAGGTTTTGTAAAATTGAAGTTTGAGTTCATCAAGTCTCGCTTAATATGCTGCTTTGTCGCTTGACCAAGCAAATTTCTTCTTTCAGCAACCCATGTTTAACAAGTTTAAAATAATTGCCAAGAAAAAAAAAAATGATTTTACTGTGACAAAGCCAACTTGTCGCGAGAAAATTGTTTTAAGGAATAGATGACTCTGGCGTACATCGTGACTGGAACTCCTACAAAAACTGGAGCTGATATTAACTAGTTAAGTTATAAGAATTGATTAACATAAGATTATTAGTTGCAATTTAAGCTGTGGTCTACGGCTCGATAACAGCAACTCAAAAGAAGCTATACTAATTTCTAGAACATATTTTAGAACTAACATAACGTGATTAACGCCAAAAGGCGTTAAACTCATTATCAGGACAGCTGAAAGAAAAGATGACTGGATCTCTGCACAAACTTGTGGGATGTAAGGGCTAGTTATGCCTTTTGGGGATTATGACCTAAGAGGGTTAGGAGGGGGGAAATATAAGTAACCCCTATGTTACGGAGGGGTTACTTATATTTTGTCGAAGGACATCTATAACGGTTCAACTCAACTAAACTGTCTGAAACACGAGTAAGTATCCTAGCTGTGTCTTTTGGGGCATGTTTCCATTCTGACCTTTGTGTGGAGAGGGGTTCCCCAAATTGTTAGATTGTAGCGTTAAGTTACAAGTATTGAGTGAAATAAGTGTAATTTAGATTCAATTTAAGCTTTAGTCTGCAGGTCGAGGACACCAGATCCAAAGACGTTATATAACACGGAAAAACTGAAAGACACCTTTCAGGTTAATTCTTGCTTTAAATTAATTATAATTAATTAATTAATGCTTTAATTCTAGCTAGGAACCAGTTGGATATGCAATAAAGTTTATCCAAGACTTCAACAAACAAAATAATGTTAGAAGTTCTATTTCTGACATTTCGAAAATATCAAAACTTCTCAACATCTCAAGAACAAAATAAAATAGGAGAAAAGCAAATTGGACTGATCAGTAATTTTTGGCAGTTGGAAGGGGCTCGCTTAAAATATATATATTGAGAAAACCATGTCACTTAATGCCTTTTGAATTGCTTCGGCTCAGGACTACAATCACTTGGAAATTTCCCTCTTATTCCTGGTAGTTCAGTTCGGAGCCAAAGAAGCATCCACTGTCCAACAACTGGTGTAAATCTCAGAACACCACTAGTGCCCCACAGTTATGCCACGCTTAGCAAATTTCGGCCACGCTCGATACTTGCCACAAGGTGTACGTAATTTTTGAAAGTAGGCGTTCCATCGTTCTGAGCTTGGGATTTTAGAAAAGTATATACACCAAACATGACCAGGAAAGCATGTGTATTATTATAACTTAATATCTAGGGATTATTTTTCAATCCTTGTTTGTTTGCTTTTTTTGGTAAGTGAACCTAGTGTCGCAAAATTCATGAAGGTGTTGAGAGGGGGGAGGAGGGGGGGGGGGGCAAATGTGTTTTAAAATCTTTTTTAATGCACATACCAAAAAGAGAGGCAGTTGTCATTGAAAAAAACAAAAAGGTATTTCTTTTAAATTCTAGGAGGAATATGCCCCCTTCCCCTCCAATTGATGCCACTGTGTTAAATTACTAGTGGCCACCTTTGCCAAACCTGCTAACGTTCAGTTATCTTTTAACTGATTTTGTTTTGATTCTTATCTTCAAAGTCGAAACTATGCCAACTTCAAGTATAAACGTTTTGGATTGGAAAAAATAAAAAAATCGAAAGGGTTATTGGAATAGGCCCATACTGACTAAAAAAAATACAACAGAGGCGGTTTGAGAGGGGGGAACTTGCCCCGAGCACAGAAATTTTAGAGGTGCAAAATTTCAAATAAATAATCTAACGGTTATAATCATTGTGTAATATATTAAAAATTTGTTTTTATTGAAAGTAAAGGGCGCAGTTAATAAATAAAAATAATTAATAAATTGTGACTTAAATAATACAATAAATTAAAATAATTAAATATACAGTTAAACAATAATAATTGAAATGACTAATAATCATTAAATATTTAAAATAATAAATCAAAAAATAAATTATTCATCAATGAATAAAATGATAAATGATAACTATAAATTGATAATTAACAGTAGGGGAGAGTGGTATATGCAGGGACGGATTTTGGAAAACCTCCAAAATGTATGGTTAACATTGGAGTAGAAAAATGGTTTATGGCTCAAAAGAAAGCCCCAGAACTGCAGCATAAACTGTGGTTTTTTCAGATTTTTCTTGTATAGCTAGAAGAAAAAAAGAGGGGTGTCCCTGCTTATACCATTTGTCCCAATAAGTACCGGGGGGGTGGTATATCTTGGGACACGAGGTGGTATACTCTGGGAGATAGTAAAAAGATTCATGTATTGGTAGAAAACTTTGACTATTCATCATATAAAAACTATATTCAAAATTCGACTTCAAAAGTAAAAATATCTTAGGCACAAGACTAGACTACCAGTTAGCAAACAAAAAGTATGACACTGCTCTGGAAACTGTACTGGGTGCTGGGGTAGGAGACAACTTTTTCATAATGTCTTCCCTTGGATAAAATATTAAGTCTTCTCGATCCGGCCACTTCCACTTTCTTAGACCGGCCATGCCCATGACACTCACTCTGACACTGTTCTCGTTTTTCTCTTGGACAGACCCAGGAAATACCCTCCTTCGTAAACAACTTTTAACAAAATCTCCTGTGGAGACACTGTCAAAGACTGTCTTTCTCTGTCTCACTTTCATCATCAAAAATCATTTTTTCATCGTCACTTCCTTCTGAATCCACAAATAGATTTTTTGTTGTCTGGTCTTTTTTTGCTTTACCAGTTCTTCCAACAGTCCCAACTTTTCCTCTAGCCTTACCACCCTGTGCTTTCTTGTCTTTTCTTTCGGCTTCTTGTTCTTCAATCTGTCTTTTCACAGAGTATTAGTAAGTATCTTTGTAGAGCCTTTCTTCCTGCCTCTGCCACTCAGTACACGTGGCTTTGCTTTAGGATATGACCGAACTTGTTCTGGTGTCACAATAACTGAAAAGGCTGCAGAGCAGGGGTCTCCAAACTTTTCAGCCTCAGGGCCATACTGATTACTCCAGTAAGTTCCGGGGGCCAAAAACCATATTGTCATTGTTGCCGATGGTAAAAAGTGAAATAGTTCACTGATATAAAAAAAGTCAGAAAAAGTACGCAAGTTTAAAAAAGGCTGCAAATCAGACTGAAGTCCGCAAAACGGCAACACTGCATATTATTAATTGTCCTTTCATTATCTGTAATTTCTAGATTAGTCGTAGAGTACGAGCCATGAGAACGTGACACGACATCTGGTGGACACAAGCGGAAACTCACTTCTAGATGGTAGTAATTGGAATATATAAGAAGGCTAGTGGCGCAACCACAAGTCAGTTCCTATGACACTGTTGTGAAATAAAATAGTGTGTACCTCCTTACAACGTGTTTGTGCGTGTTTAAGTTTAAGACATCTTTGTAACAGTATTATCAGATCTTTGATTTGAATTGTTGCTTTTGTGCATGATTTAGTAGTATGGAAAAGAAGCGAAAAATTGATAGTGAATGCAGAAAATTCAAAGATCAGTGGAACATTCAGTATTTCGTAATTGAGTCCAGTAACAAGGCGCTATGTTTGATTTGCAATGAAAGCATAGCCGTTCTCAAGGAATATAACATTAAACGTCATTATGAAACAAAACATTTCAAAATTACTCAAAGTATACAGGAAGTTTGCGGACAGAAAAATTCGAAGCTATGAAGCACGGATTGAAATCGCAGCGATCTTCATTTACAAAACTCAAAACTGAACAAGAGGCTGCAACTCGTGCCAGCTTTCGTGTGGCTCTTGAAATTGCGAAACGTGGAAAACCATTCACCGATGGAGAAATGATCAAAGAATGCATAATTGCAGTAGCCGAAGAAATGTGCCCTGATAGGGTAAATTATATTAAAAACTGTCAGTATGTCAGCAAACACTGTGGCTGGAAGGGTAGAAAATATCGCTGAAAAATATATCCTCTCAACTGTTCGACAAAAATGGACATGTCGAGTGGTTTTCTTTGGCCTTGGATGAGTCAACGGATGTGTCAGATAGAGAGAGAGAGAGAGAGAGAGAGAGAGAGAGAGAGAGAGAGAGAGAGAGAGAGAGAGAGAGAGAGAGAGAGAGAGAGAGAGAGACGAGAAAAGAAGAGAGAGTGAGGAGAGAGAGAGAGAGAGAGAGAGAGAGAGAGAGAGAGAGAATCCTACTGTAGGCCTACTCTCTGAACTCAATATAAGAACTGAAGATGATTAGAGTTTGTTTTTACTGTTGCATGTTTTTCCACAAGATGGCCACACAACATGGCCTGATGTTTTAGCTTTCGTTTGCTATCTTACATACACAGTTTCTGCAAACCATTACAAAATAAAACACAAAAAAAAAAAACTATTGCCCAAATATTTTTTGGGGGTATAGCCGAAACTTTGAAGTCAATTTTCTGAAAAACGAAAATAGCAACTTACCAAAATGATAGAACTGTCATGTCCACCATTGAATGAACTATACTAGGTGACTATTGAATTTTTTAAAGAATGCTAGATGGTAGATAAGTACTGTATCCCACCTTATACCCCGTCCCTGCATATACCACTCTCCCCTAAATGCTAATAAATAAAATTTGTTAAAAATCGGCATGAAAAATTTGTGGAAAAGTAGGGGGGGGGGGGGGGGGGGGGGGGGGCGCTAATTAAGAATTTATCCGGGTGCAAGAGAGGCCAGAACCGCCACTTGTTCTGCTGGTAACAATGTGTCATCAGCGTCGATAGCAATCTTGAATTCGTACCACACTAACGTTAAAATGCTAAAATTATCTTTTGTTCTGTTAGCTATCTAGATTTAGCAAGAGTTAGAGATGAGTTAGAAATGAGAAACCAGAAAGAGATTAAACAGAAAGAGAAAGATTCCTCAATTGGATTTGTCTTAACGATCACATTTGCAGAGATGTATTAAATCCATAAGCATGAAACGATTGTCAAAAGGGCAGAATTTTTGGCTACAGCATATCTCAAATTTTATATTTCTATGGCAAAATATAAGCCAGACTTTTTGACTGCACACAGACACTTTCACAGACACTTTCTGATTTACGTTCTCGAAACAAACAACTGTCCCTAAAAAAAAGTTTAGAAAGCTTTTCCCTCTTTCCCATATAAAAACAGAAGTAACGACGAGTCTTGGCTAAACTTTTGTGAAGAAACTAATATCCTTTCATTTTGGTTTCTTCTTCACAATTCTTTTCTTTTTACCCTGTAATGTTTTTAACTAAAAAAAAAACGATCTTATCCGCTATTAAATATAAACAAACAATTTTCTCAACTAAAATTAAGGAGTGACATAAAAAATTAAAACGAGAAGAAATAATTGGTCATGCAGCTAAAATATTCGTTGAGGTATTACTTAAATCACTGTCCTCGCAAAAAAAACCTCATTTCGTAGGGCCAGCTGAACTTTCGCGAAATAATGGGAGTAGGGTTCGCTAATTTCAGATTTTAGTTCGCCTTTTATTGAGGAGCTTTTGCTCCTGAGTTCGAGTTTTTATTAGTGTTAATATTTTAATGTTTCTTCTATTTCACTGAGGACGGCTGTTGATCCATACAGCCAAATTAATCGCTGAGAACGAGCATTGGTCACAGCCAAAATATTCGAAACGATAAGACAAAGATGAAATCATGACTTACGCCCTTCAGTTCAAGCCACAAAAATCAGATTTTCTGAAATGAATAATTTGGAAAATTCGATTCCTTGGTGAAAAAAATATGGGAGGGGATATTTCTAATTTAGTTGATATTTTTCTAATGAATTAAACTGAACTGAAAAAAAAATACGATCTTACCCGTTATACCTATACCATTATTTAAAATGTATATTTTAGCTGTATGGGAAATATAAAATTTGGGATATATATTTGCATATTAGGGTGGGGGAGGGTTAGGGGGTAAAGTAGTGCACTTTCAGAAACGAAACAAGTGAGTATTCTATCATTTTTAGGATTACTTATGTCATTCCTAATTGCAATTCGTTTTACTTTACCCCCAACCCCCTCCCAATTGTGCCAATTTATATCTTAGTTTATATATTTCCCATGCATTTTGCCATGTGTCACTCTTATGTTTCAACTGAATACCGTAAACTGAAGTAACTTAATCCGCGAGTAAATAGCAGTATAGGTATAACGGAAAAGATCCCAAAAACTATATTCCAATTTACATACAATATATTACTTCAGTAACAGAAGCAAATTTTTACCTTCTCCGTTAAGTCTTTCGGCAACTGCTTTCATATGGTCGACAAACTTCAAATATTCATTTGTTGTATAGTCAATTGATTCGATTTCAGGTATTGCCATCAAACATTCATCAGCCATAAATGGCGCTAATTCGGGGGCCCCGGCAGCTAGAACCGCTGTAAAAAATAGACTTTAGAAACGATACTGGGAATACAGAATAATTCACAGTAAAAATTTATTTGCATTAATCAATAGAATGTGCAATCGGTAAAATCATGCTGTTTAATTGATATTTTCGAAATATTTAGAGGTTAGTTAGAAATTTTTGCCTCGTAATGTGTCAGTTTTTAAGTGCTAGTACGAGCGCCATTGGGTTGGAATTTATTCTTTACTACGACATTTTATATACGAGTAAATACGAATCTTATTATCGTAAGATTTTTTACGCATAATATTTCGTAAGCGTATATATTACATAAACTATATATATGTATATTATATATTTTGTATATTTATAATTGTAACTTTATTTACAACCCTAAACAAAAGATTCTGATTTAAAGCCTGTTAAACAAGTTCTTTTAATTGCGCAGCAAGTTAAAAGCGAACTGAAGCTGATCCTTGCGGGAAAATATGCAATAAAAAAAGAAATAGTTTTGCTTCTTTCCATTGTTCAAGATATAATGGCCTTTGAACCATAGAAGTTGGGAAACGGGGCCAAAAACCAACCCTTTCATCTCTTGAATCTTTGAAAGCCAAATAATGTCCAGTTTCACGATTATGTATGAAACTTTATACTTGTGAAGTTTTTTTATCGATCACTGTTAATTAGTTAATCAATTTCACAGTTTGATTAATTTCAAATTGGTTAAGGCTGACCGTTCTGCTGCCTATTTGTTAATATTACCCTATTATTATTACCCTATTAATGTTACAGTTTAAAAATTTATAATATAAGAGCATCAGTTTGGGTGGGGGGATATGTCCCTCTTAGGTTTTTTGCCCCCCCCCCTCCTAGATTTTGAAAAATTCCTTCTTTTGGACGTATTTTCATCGAAAACAGACTTTTTGTTGGTGTTTTCACAGAAAATTTTTGAAAAGTCTCCACCCCTAGATTTTAATTAGTACGTTAATTGACCTGAATAGGAAGGCTTCCCTCAACTCCGAATCGTAACGTTTGAAGCACCTTCTGGCGCTTTCATGTAAATCACACAAAATGGACGATTTCGAAGAAAGAAAGAAGAGAGAAGAAGACAGAAAGAAGAAGAAAGAGAAGAGAAGAAGAGGAGAAGAAGAGAAGAAGAAAGAAGAAGAGAAGAGAAGAAGAGAAAGAAGAAGAGAAGAAGAAGAAGAAAGAAGAAGAGAAGAAAGAAGAAAGAAAGAGAAAGAGAAAAGAAGAAGAAGAAGAAAAGAAACGTGGTGAGAAGATGAAAATGTTTCTGCCAAATAGTTAACTGCTCGAGTGGATGGTTGAGGGGAGAAACGACCCGCTTCCCGTTCAGGATAATTACAAATGCTCGTTTTAAGTTTTAGTGTCGTTTCTTATCTGCATTAGAAAAGATTATTTCACTTCATTTTTCTCATTTTTAATTTCTCAGGCACTTGTTTTTTTTTTTTCTCAACAATGAGACGGACTTACCACATTTATGAGACCCACCCTTTACTTCAAACAGTGAATTATAATTTAAGCTTTACTGAAAACGGGTGGTAATCTCAAAAGGACATATTTTCAATTTAGTATTAATGTTGGCAAATCCAATACGAAATACTTGGCAATAAAATTTAAAAAAAAATACATTGTGCCGCCAAGATTCGCCACGCTTGGCACGCACCGGCTGGTGTACATAATTTCGAAGTGGGCCACCCCTCGTTTTGAACCAAGTGTCACTGTTTAGTTTACCTAATCATGTAGAAATCCCAAGCGTAACCTTGTAGCTGCGTAGTAAAAGAAAGCAGCAGAACAATAAGTAAGGAATAATTGCGCACACTGAGATTTGAAGCCAATCCACGCAAAATAAAGCATTGATAGATTGCAAGCATAGGTTTATTACCTGAAGAAATTCCAGAATTTTTCTTGGAATTTGGAAATTTTTCATGGCGTTTTCTGGAAACGCCATGCAATGCGCGAGCCGGTAAATAGCCACTGCGTATCTAACGAGAATGGTAGCAACAATTGTAATAATTTGTTATTTTAGATAATCAGTCGTAAATACAGTGTTTGCCAGCAGTGGCATCAATGAGGCGGAGGTGGGTATACACCCCATATTCTGAATGGCGCTTATGGTATTTTCATTGAAAAAAAAAACATAACATTGTCCATTGAAAAAAACATTTCATTACCCCCTTGAATTTTCAAAAATACATTTTTTTTCTATCTACATTTCCGTAAATTAACGCCATTGACTGTCTGTCGGTGGCATGGAAGAGAACGCGCAACAGATTAGCGAAAGCGCACTCTGTCCGTAAACAGTTGTGCAAAAATACGTCTATGATTGCAACATGCAAATTACTTCAACGGTTAGTTTCTACATCTAAATGAACACTAAAATATAATGTTTAGCATTAAGTTTCTGAGTTGTGAAACAGCCTAAAGTTCAGTATTTGTCAAATTCACCGTGAACGGGCTTTTCGCAAAATCTAAAAAAAAAGGTTATTCTTTTCTACTAAAGTACCTTTCTCTTCGAAAAATAATTAAAATAATATACACTTTTCCTTTCTCAGGAAAAGTAAACTTTAAGCCAAAATGAAATAGCGAAAAAACACTGCCAAAGTTGTTTGAAAAATTGAGAACCTAATTTTATTTTTAGTTATTTGTCTATTTTCTAATTGTATTTATTTATCTATTTACTTTAAAATATCATCCTTTTTTATATACAATCTATTTATTTTCATTTATCTTTTATTCATTTATTACACCTAATTTATCATTTTTTGACTTTATAGAAGTCGAAGGAATAGATAAAATAAAGTAATGATTTACTGTTTAGTAGGATTGTTACTTCCTTATGCCCAGCCGTCTCCGCAGAAAAAACCTTCCGATGTTTTAAGACAACACTCGCTAAACATGGCTGGCTATATCTAGAACCTTTTACTGATAGATGAATAGAAAATTGAATTATACTGACAGTCTTTAAATACTCGTGAGGTTGTTAGAGAGAAAACGAAAAAAAAAAACAATAATTAAGAAGAAAAGAATAAGGGTGGATTTCAACCAATGGAAAAGAAGTGAACGAAAAAACAAAGCTAATATTTCGACAAGGACCTCCGCCAACCCCGTCCTTAGCACCCAACTCAAAAAAAGGGGAAAGAAAAAAAGGCTACATATAAAACAAGAAAAACACTAGACTTTGGAAGTAGGTATAATCATGAATTGGATTTATGAAAATATCCACAGTTACTCTTTTAGAACGAGGTCTTTATGTCCTAAAATGTTCTTCTCCGGCTCTTTCTATCCCTCCAAGTCTTGTAGTTGGTGATGTGGTTGTTGAGGGTGTTCCATCTGTTCAAGCAGCATTTACATCATATTTTGCCAATATTGGAAAAAAACCGCTGCTTCTTCAGTCAGGTCTTCACAGTCACAACCAGATTACAAATCTTATCTTGGTCCGCCTTGTCTCAAATCGATGGTGTTATATCCTGCTTCTGAGGTTGAAGTAGCCAGGATTGTAAATAGCTTGAAAGGTATTTCGTCGTCTGGCTCTGACTGCATTCTAACTATGGCAGTTAAGTTCATTCTTCCTTCAATTATTTCTCCATTGACGAAGCTTATAAATCTTTCTTTTGAAAGTAGGATTTTACCCAGTTCTCTTAAGCGAGCTAGAGTAATTGTTTTATATAAAGGTGGACCAAGAAATTATCCAGCCAATTTCTGAAAAGACCCTGCTTTCCCGTTTACTTGCTTTTCTAGAGGCTAAAAGATTTTTTTCATGATTTTCAGTTTGGCTTCTGAGCTAAAACATTCTACGGAGCATGCATGTGTAACTCTTTTAAATTTTCTCCACGTCGCGCTTGACTCTGGTTTGATTCCTGCTGCTATATTTCTGGATGTCCGTAAGGCTTTTGATTCTTTAACTCATGAGATTCTGCTGTATAAGCCATCACACAATGGTGTAGGAGGAAAGGCTCATGACTGGTTTGATTCCTATTTGTCAGGTAGAACTATCTCCGAAGATTCCCTTTTCCGTCTGAAGTTGGGTTTGGTGTCCCTCAAGGCTCTGTTTTTGGGCCGTTTCTGTTTTTGATTTATGTTAATGACCTTATAGTTGCGGTTCAGAAACAAAAACCTAGTTTGCTGTCGCCTATGTCATCCTGAATCTTTCAATGCTAAAAAAATCCATCATCTCGTTAATTTCTCTGATGACAGTACCATTGGTACTGTAGTAGGAACTGAGTCTGAGATGCTTCCCAATTAATTGACCTGTTTTGAGAGTCGTTCTCTGGTTCGATGCAAATTGCCTTGCCCTAAATGTTGCTAAGTCGTTTTTTTAATTTTTTCCCGTATTTCTCTGGCGTGCCCTGAGTTAACTAATATCCAGCTTTTAAGGGGCTCTCTAAGTAGACCTAAGGATCAGTATGTCCGATTTCTCGGTATTCTTCTCGATGAAAACCTTTCATTCAAGCATCATACTGGACTAATTAATATGAAGATCTCAAGGAGTCTTGGAATTTTGAGGAAGCTAAAACACATTTTTCCTGGATCAGTTTTTAAAAATTTTGTTCCATTGCTTATTTCAGTCCTACGTCTCTTACTGCCCTACAACATGGATGTCAACTTTTTCAGGAAACAGGAAACAAATTGTTCTGCAACTAACTCGACTAGCAACTTACTTGATTTGCAGTCTCTCTACATTCTCTCGTGCGCGTCATTTACTTTTCACCAGCTCCATGGTGATGTTCCCACAGCCCTTCAAACTACTCCTTCTTTCGTCACTGATAGGTCTTCGCATCATCTTCGCAATTCAAGGAATATTAATATTTTATTTACTCCATCGGTGAGGTCTGACTTTAATCCATTAACTGCTTGTCATATCGTTTGTAATAGCCTACCTGAGTGAGCTCAAGAATGTCACTCGTTTGGTAGTTTCAAAAGAATTTTAAGAAATTTTTGAATGTCTTTGTTTTATGTTTATAATTTGTTTTATTATGTTTTTTTTTTTTTTTGGGGGGGGGGGTGACCCTAACCTGGGTTAGAAATGTTTGTTGTGATGAGTGTTGAATTTGTTTAACATTTCTTGTGGCTTGTTTTCAAATCTATATTTGGAATTTTGTTTAATTCATTGGATAGTCCTATATCTCATTTTTTAGGGAGGGGGTCTCTTAAAAGCCCTTATTGTTTCGGTCTTTTAAATATTTTATTTTTCCTCTTTTTTTGTGTGTGTTCGTGTGTGTTGAGTCTTTGAATGGTTGAAATGTATTATATTGAAAATACTTTTCTTCTCTTTTTTTAGTATTTGTGTCATTTCTGTTTATCTCGTTTTTTTTTTTCTGGCCATACAGCCTTACGGGGCATTCTATGTTGAAGTGTTTTTGTCGTAAATTTATTGGTTGAATAGAGATTGATTGATTGATTGATGTATGCATTGTTTTCAGTTTCAATTGCTTCCCTAAAAAACTGTGTGGTAAATGCTTTACGGTGGAAACTAAAGTTGCCTCGTCAAAGCGTAACCAGAACATTTAGACCCAGACCCAACTTACGATCATTTAATAAAAAAGAACTAAATAAAATTCTTTTTTCATTTTAAACCAAGATGAAATGACCGTACTAGCACAAATCAGGTCAGTCGACAGAATGACTTAATAGCTAGGGACAAAATTCATGCCCATCTATTCTTTGAATGGTCTTTCATTTGTTTTGGCTTGGTTTTGTTTCAGACTTTTCTCTCTCTCATGACAGTTTGTGCCCGGAAACGGGAGTTTAACCAAACAGAACTTTTCAGCTTTTGCATAATTCTCGTCTTAAAGAAGAGTGAGGTTTAGCCCCTGTTCTCCCCTAAATGCCACCTTGGATCTCCAGTTTATTCGAATCTAAAATCGTATGTGCTGTTTGAAAATAATATACTTTCCGTCACATTTTGAAAACCAGGCTAACCCAACCCCCAACCCCAATGCCATATAACAAACGTTTTTGCATCCTCAGGTCACAAACCGTCAATTTCCCCCCTCCAAGAGCTTGTGATTCTCCTCTGCGAAGAAAAAAGGTAGAAGTCCTCAGACACGAAAAAAGTCATACTTCTCTATTGATTATTGATCTTTATTCCGTTTCTAACAAACAGATCTCTTAATAGGGTTGAGACGAAGGGAAAATTGTTTTCTTTGTAGCGTGCAAGCTGGGATTCGTAAATCGTATGTCACACAACAGACGTAAGGAGATGAGACTGGATGAGCGGAAACACAAAAGAATCAACTCTTTTATGGCAATTTCGTTAAGATAAAAATATATGCACGGTAATGGCGTCACAGATGAAGACCTGACTAAATAATAAAAAAAGAAAAATAACAGACTTTGCTGAGAAATTATTAAAGCCAGCTCAAACTCCAGTTCTCAATCTCGCAATCACAGCATAGCCGATTCTGACTTTTAAAACTTTTGAAGGTAATACGCCCAATACTGACTCCTAAAATTTTAAATCCAAAACCTGGCTCCTATTTTTCAATACCACCGCGCTATGCTAACGCCGCTAATAACAAATTACCGCGGCACCAATCCACGTAAGATCGAAAAACCACTGCACACACTTCTCCATCCCAATCTACTCAGGGCTTCAAACTTAACCCCTCCTCCTATGAAGCTCCTATTTCCTTTAAATCCTGTCTCATAGCCTCTTCCCGGACCCATTCCACCCATCCCATGTCACACCTGGTTTTCGTTTGGCCACAGATGGATGGCCAAGAAAACATTATTTCTGGCCATATATCACTCTTAATCCATAAAACGTGGCCTTGGCACTTTAACCTTTTCCTATTCACCCCGTACTAAGTTGTGATCCCACCTAAAAAGCATCATTCTCTAGCGACACACCGATTCCTTTAGCAGTAAATATTTGCCAAATCCGAAATCTAGATATTCTGAGCAAGAACTGATGAATTTGCTTTAATGGGGCGTGAGAAAACTATGGAATCCCTTGCATCAATTTTATATTCTAAATTTCGACCAAACACAAGGGTTTGCAAATTGTGCGTCGTACGTTGAGAAACAAATACGTTTTAGGAAAACCTGCCAAAATACATAAACATAATGAAATTATCACCTGAAGAACATTTTCTTTTTTAGCCACCGCTCCTCTAAGTAAGATCTTTCACATTTCTTCACTTGCAGCGACATCAATAACAACAATATGCTGCTGATGTCTCTAGTTATTGTCGTAACAATTAAGAACTCATTTTAAGGAATTTGAATATGTTCTTCTGTGGAGCACTGGTGCAAATAATTTATTACACGTGTCGACCCATCGTTAGAACAACAGATCTCCTCTTCAGGTTTCCAGACCAACTGAATCCATGCTACAGGGTTACGCCGAATTACCTTAAAGTCTTTTATTTAACTCCGTCAAAGATTACCTTGGATACTTCTCAATCTTCATGAAGGAATCTAGTCTTCTGTGAAATACTTCTACTTGATGTATTCCACGCGTCAATCAAAAGTCAGAAGCAATATTCTTCCTACGATTGTCTGATGATGGGAATTAACGCAAACAAGGTTACGACAACTTCAGTCCGTTGCCTTAAATACAAGGGCCACATTTGAAATTCCCGCAGAAGAATGGTAGGGCTTTAATCGCAGAATATCAAAATACCTACTACTTCAGAACTATGCTGGCACGATAAATGGGGTTTTACTGCACTATTGCACGAAGCTTAAGTTGAAAGTCTTGAATCGAGCAATATGGGTATTTTATTAAGCAGAAAAAGAAAACATCATCATCTGATATAAGCAAATTCATCCCATTAGTGTATATACCTTGAGGGGACATCACCTGAGGATGAGTCAGAGGAGGGAGGGGATCACATCCTGTCTTAGCTTTCAAGAAGCGGGAGAAAAGCCCCGTCAAATCTTTAAATACGAAATAGGAATGTTTCAGACCCCCATTTATAGCAAACCTTGACCGTCCCGAATGAACTTGTGCCCCAGATATTAACTCTTTTTGAAATTATTTCCTAAGACAATATTTTATGGTATTTTCCAACAAGGACTACTAAATCAAAAGGTAGTCAGTGGCAATAAACAGTAGCTGCTAAATATTTTTCTTTTTTTTGCAGGATACGATTTAGTGCAAACATACAATGATGTAGATTCAAGAGACGTACGCTCCATTCGGAAATTAATTCAACGATGGGCCCTATTTCAGGTGGCTCAGGATACAATCACCCCGAATACCGCTTGAAACGGGCCAGCTTCAAAAAAAAAAAAGCTTGAAAAGGTGAATAAGTTGTTTTTTTTTTGGGGGGGGGGGATGAGTGGGTTATATCGCTTGAGATGAATCGAGTTGAAAGGGGTGGGGTGGATGAGGTTGTGTTTGGATGGTGGTTGTTACCCTGGGGATGTTGGGAGAAGGAGATTATTTATTTTATTATTATTATTTTAATTAATCTAGATTCTTCTAGGAATATTTATGTAGTTTTTTTTTTATTATTATTAATTTAGGATACCTTTAGGAATGTTTATGCAGTTAATCGCTACGCATTAGCAAAATTTAAATTTTTCCCTAGCGTAGTGATTTATTTCTGTAATAGTTATTTTTTTTGTTTATTATGTTAATAATAGTCAATTAATGTTAATAAAAGTCAATTCATAAATGTTCTCTTTGCAGATCTGCATCAAGTTGAATTTAGAATGCTGAGCTTCAGCTAAAGCCAGCCACGTACACAACGAAGATATACATCCATTCTAGGCTCGTATATATTATATCCCCCCCCCTGGGGGGAGGGAAATAAAAAACACTTCTTAGATAATTCTAATAAGGTGCCCTGAAATTCAGGAGAATCTCCGGTTACGCAAGGTAAATCAGAGGGAGTTGAGCCAATTCTCGACCTAAAATCCTCAATTTACGGAATTTCCTATAAACTGGCCCATACCTGTTAAAAGCGAGACTTTTTTCAGTCTACAGTAAAAAAAAAAGTTTCTCAACCCAATAGTAAACACTCCCTTAGAGTCATGTACACGTCAGATACATCATAGGTTTTTCTGAACCAAATCCATTAGGTGATCCAATTCCCCAGTGTCAAGGCCTAATCGATTGAGCTAAACCTAAAGGTATATCGACCAGCTTTACAGTTACTGTTAAGGGCCTGTGCAGAACCGGTTCCCCTTTGCAAGAAGAATCCTACCAAAATCTAACCATATTGCAGAACAATAGTGCTTTCATTAATCATGGTTTCGAATATCCTAGAGAGGTATACCCGCTGTATCACGGTCGACTACCCAAGCCTGGAGTTATCTAAAACCCGTTGTGGTGGATAAAAAAAGCCGAGGTGCAATGATAGAGCGATTTGGCTCCACGAAATGAATTCATGGCTGTTAATCATAAAAAACAATGGGTCTGACAGAGGGCGAATATTTCCACTTTTAACTAATGAATGATAACCAGAGTTTGAACCATCATGAATAATAGGATACATTAATATAAAAATACCTTCTTTGACCCTTTCGATAAAACCGATAAAAGAACGGTTTTTCATTCTGGCAAAACCAAATTCAGCTAAAAATCACCATAGTACTTGTTTTCCACTCTAACTTTCAAGATTCGCCAATCAACGGCTTTTCAATCTCTAAAAAAAACTGTGGCCAAAAATAAACCACATTTTTTTTTCGAACTCTATGCAACCAAGAAGTGCCCCCCTCACCTCTTAAGGCATGTTGTACCTATAATTAGTATGGCAGAAATATTTAAGTTCGTTTTGTAGTCGCCTAATATTACCTCAACAACGAGTTTGCCTATAAAATGAACCAAGGAGACAAAATTAGCATGGACAAATTTCCACCATAATTTGTTGGTTAAATGCCAAATAGAGTGATTGGGGAGGGGATATGTGTTTAAATATAATTTGACAAAACAGAGGACAGGGGAATATCATATGGCAAGTATGGGAAAGGAATAATAAAATCCTGAAAGTCTGAGGAGGGTTGGGGGCAAAGGGTACCCATATAAGTGCCTAGTTGGTGCAAAATAGAAAAAAAAAACAAATCTTAAGTCTTGGGATATCCGCAAATATTAAAAATACTTACTGAGAAATCTTGGAGGCCATAATGGGTACCAGAAGCTCCCCCCTCCCAAAAACAAACAAACAATATAATGTAATCATAATGTTGGGAGAAAAGTATAATTTTTCAGGCACAAATCCTCTTTCAGAGTCCAAAGAGAACTTGTTGGTTTCAGATAGGCTAGCTTTAAACGGCAACACCTGGTTTTCGCGATAGCAACGGCTCAAGGTGAAATTTGAAAAGGTACTTCTGAGAAAATCAAGTAAGCAACTGTTTTTCATTAATGCTATGGGAGATTAAAGATGTTTGTGAAAAAAATAAATAAATGAATGTAAAAAAATTAAATCCGATTCTGGCAACAACAAAAAAAGTCAATTGACTTAATAGAACCGACATTTCAAAAAATTTAATTTCTAGTTAAACTTAACAGTGAACTTCAAGATCACTGTTAATGTTGCTATCGCTATAAACCTAAAAGATATTTAAATTTTGAAAAACTGTGAATATTGACAGAATTTTACGGAATTTAACAGGAGCCTCGGGGGGATTAGAAAAGTGGATCACTTTACGTGCAGGTTATTATGAATAAATTTTATCTATTCTTACAACCATGACTTGGCTTAAATAATACATCTCGTTGTAGGAGAATCTAATGGTCAAATCTAATTTTATTTTTCCTTTTCAACTTTACGGGAGATTGAAGATAAGGTTTTTTTTTTGTTTACCGCACGAGACAATTTTCTGTTCGACGTCATAAACAGGAAGAAATAGGCTCTTAAACAAAAAAATGAACTGTAGAAAATTAGCATATTTTATACTTTATTCCTAATTTCATGACAAAATTAATCCAAGCATTTTATTTTTTAAGAGTTTAGTTTTTAATACAAGTTTAAAATAGGTTGAATAATTTAAGAACACCATTGTTATCTTGCATGGAATTTGTTCAAACGCAGGCCAGTAAGTTAAAATAGATTTGAAAGGATAGAGAAGAGTTTAAATAAAACGGAAAAAACGAGAAAGTTATATAAATAATATAAGAGATTACAAGAAAATCATAAAAATCTAGAAATTCCAGGGAGAGGGGGATATTCCCGTTTATAAGCCTTTGTTAATATCACATGAGCAACAGTTACACTAAGTGCATTTGACAACAAAAAATCTAGCTGTGAGTGAATTTTTCAGTACACCTACCGAGGGGTCGCCAACCTTCAAACTCAAGTATATCACCTGGCGCGCGTCAAGCGTGGGCAAAAGTGTGCCATGCGCGATGGAACTGTGCCAAGTGCTGGAGGGATTATGCCACGCGTGGCAGAGCTGGACGACACACGTGGCACTCCGAGATGTATACCAGATGATGGATATTGGGCGAACCCTCGGCACCTAACCTAAGCCCATCTGGAAGAGTATAAACTGAGTAGGCAGACGCGTGTAAGTTGATCAAATCTTTAATTAAAGTACAAAAATAATTCACTTACTAACAATTTAGATTTTTAGCTTCTCTCTAACTTGGCAAATTACAGGTAATTCTGGCATTTATTTATCTTCAACAGCAAACAACATATATGAATATATTAAAATTATCTCCAAAGTTTAACACAAATATAATAGTATCAGAAAACCAGTTATTAATTTTTGTGCTAACTATTTTAGCAACAAATGAGTTATAAATTACGATCTGATTGTCATAAATCTACAAAAATTATTGATTAGCAAATAAGCCCGTGGCCCATAGCACTTGATTTTGACAAGTCGTGATGCTTATGGGAGATATTTTTGCAACAACAGCCAATTTTGTACCAATGCGTTAATGGTTTATTATTTTACAGCTTTTATATTTGCATATATCAGCAATATTCTATATGAAGAAGGAACCATTTTTTGCGATCTCTGGACAAACGAAAATTGATCAATTGAATTGATTCATGCCAAACTCTGCCTTGTCGACTAATGAACGTACATCCGGACTTAGTGACACTGGATTTTTTGTACGCATATATTTAACTTTCATTTAATTTAATGTTATATACATGAGAAGCCAGTCTGTCTAAGTCTAATTTGTAAATTCCTTGAAACTTTACCATCAAAGCACTCGGCTCTATTTTGGTAAAAGTTTATGTTCTGTTCTGAACCGAACCCTAAAATATCGTCATTTTTACTACGCCCACCCACCTCCCTGAAGCCTGGATATAGCCCTAGGATATATGCAAAAGTTAGCTATTTTTCATTATTATTAATTAAACTATGAACCAGTTCCCTGTGAGAAATAAGTGCAAAAAAATATTAACCAACAAAATCAGTAAACTCTTGTGCTTATTCTAGGGCTACATATATATAATAGGAGGGGGGGGGGATGGGAAGCAGTTCAACTAGAAACTCCAATAGATTGACATTCTTTAATGAAATAGATACTTTATTATCAGAAGCGTTTAGTTCAGAGCATTGACTCCTCTGTTACCTCAACTGTTTAGTACAATAAATTCCCGGAAAATAAGGATCAATGCCTAAAAATAGTAAAGCACTAGTCGCAAAACATGGGAAAGAAAATACTTGGAAGCCAATTTGACTACGGTTATTCAAAGTCCAACATTCTCCATTTTCAAAAAAAAAAAAAAAATACAAAACAATTTTGGACCTTTTGCCATTGGCGTTTCATTATAGATTAGCACCCAAACTGGGGATGATTCTTCTTTTTTAATTTTCAATATTGGTTGTTTAATGACTTATCACAAATAATGGCTTAGTCTTTATTCGGATTATTTCTTATTAAAAAATTAGAAACAAATTTGTGGAGTTATAAATTTTCAGCGCGAATCAATTCAATTGCAATAACTATGGACGTAGAACTAGAAAAAGCGGGCTTAATAAGTTAAAGAAGTCTTTTGGCATAAACATCAAATCAAAAAGCACTATGGAACGTTGGGTAAGTACTGGTTAATAACCCTTGCCACAGAACGCACCTGAGGCCATAGTGGTTCCAACTCCTTTGAGATTATTCAATGCCACTGTGGCAGCTTCCAAGTTGGGCAATTTTTTAAGGCCTTCTTCGTCTCCGTTATAACGGCTTTGGGTGTATTTATTTTGATCAGGTTGGACAAATGTGGGTAGAATTTCCCTCTCTGATTAAAAAGAAAAGAAACTAAGCAATGGAAAATAAAAAAGCATAAAAGACAAGAAACAAATACTACAGTGACAAAAGCAGGGTTGCGCAATGGATTGGCGCAAATGAATGCTGTAGCAAAAGAAGGGACGTCGAAATACGTATTAAATGCTGGCAAAGATTATTATACCATCAGACTTAGAAAGCAAGGATAGAAATTTCGTCCTTTCTTCTGAAAACATTCATTTGCGTTAATTGCTCCATTTTGACAACTACACAAAAATCCTTCCATCTCCAAGTTTCACCACAAGGCTGAAAATTTGAAAATTTTTAAATTTTTCCATACACATTGACTTTCTTAGACATTAAATTCATCTCACAGACTAAACTATCTTAGATATTTGATGGAGTAGAAGATGAAACTGTTAGCTTTCTTGGCCAGAACTTTTCTCCCGATCTAACAACTTTGTCACCAGAAACAAAAATATTATGGTTTATTATAAGAAGCCAAATCGGGGGAGGGGATTTTTCGTTTGCCATTATTATGGTTTATTATAAGAAGCCAATTCGGGGGAGGGGAATTTTTCGTTTGCCATTATTTTGTAATGCTGTACATATGCCACCAAAATGAATTGCTAATCAGAAATAGTCTACCTAATGTAGCCCAATCCGACCGAACGGACAACATGTATATTGCTGGCACTTGGATGCCCCATGCAGCATTGCCAACAAGGTACAACTGTACCGTTTTTCGTAAAAGTTTAGAGCTCCTAGTACAACACGGCCCATTTGGGCATTTTATGGCATAATGCCAAATTTATGGTATATTTTAGTCGCATTTCCCTGGTTTACTTTTTGAAATTTTCGAAACTCCTCTGGTCACCTCTTAGGAATGTCAGCAACAGAAAAGGGATCTGTGGGACACAAAAAAAAATCTCCAAGAACTTCTAAGGAGCGTTCCTAATTAGTATCAAAGAGATGATTAAAACATGAGGGAACTGGTATTTTTGTCCCTGATAAGGATATGGACATAATCGTACTATTAAGGAATTTTTGTCGTAAAATTTTAGTCGCCAAACCTGTACAATTTGTATCAAAGTGTTGGGAACACTGGCAGCATGGTTAACTGGGAAAGAGAAAGGGACAAATGAACAAGCCAGGCTACACAGAGAAACAGATAATCTTCCTCTTGGCATCATCTGAGGACACTCTTCTATATAAAACTTTTTGGAAACACACAGTTAGGTAGAAAAACCAAATTGTTGGAAGTACCAAGGACAGTGAAAAATAAAAATTGATTGTTTCAATTGGCTATGTGGAAATTCACACAACCATACATGTATCTCAAGAAATTAGAAAAAAAAATCGGAATTAAACTTTTAATGAATTAAGATCTGCGTAAACAGTTATGCAATTTTGGAAGCAAAAAAAATAATAATAATAGATAAAATAAAAGAAATCCACACCATATAGCTTGAGAAGGTTAGCTTTCCTTCGAAGGTCTATTTATCTTTGGAAATAAAAAATTGTTAATATTTGAGTTTTTACTGACAAAACTGCTGTCAAATTTAACTAATTCCTTTCGCTTATTTTTTCACGGTTCACGTGGCAATACTGACCGAAATGAGGTACTGTCCTAAAAACTTCATAATTTTGCAACAGACCAAAGAAAAATCTTAAAAAGTCGTGTTTTTCAATTATGAAAAGAAGTAAGATAGGGCAAGAGGCAAACAATTTCATTATTTTAATGTCCTTGGTACTGATTGCTTACAAGTTTTTTGTCTCTGATCAGACTGTAAATTACAGCCAATAGTTGCTGAGTCAAGAAAAACCCAATGTGAAAAATGCCCCCCCCCCCCCCCCCCCCCCCCGAAAGAAAAAAACATAATAATATTCAGCCCTTTATAGCCAAAATCGACGAATTGAAGAGCTTGTTTAATTTGATTTGAGTTTGTTCAAGGCTATGTTATAAAGGGTATTAAATAAAATACCAAACAGTCAGAATGCTAATCCGTGGTTTGACTGATATTTTCCTTCGTTTTCCTTAAAAAAAAAATGTCTTTAAACAAAAAAAAAAAAATGTCTTTTATATTTCTTTTTCATTCAAAATCAGAGCCGCTAGTTGTCGTCTGACGAAATAGGGGCCGTTTAACACTTGAAATTTTAAGGGCTTAGAGAAGAGTAATGCAAAAAAGCTCGTTTCTTGGACCAATTATTCGAATCATTACTTATTCACTGTTTTGCAAATTTTTTTGCATTTGCGGTCCCGGGTGGACCGAAACATTCTTACCTATCTCTGACCAATGTGATTGCACGGGAGAACGTTTAAAGAAAATAATCCTTTAGCTTTTTCATTTACCTAAAAAGCCTGTTTTCAAATCTATAGCACCAAAGATTTGTTTTATGCCATATCAAGTTTAAAATTTGATCCAATTTCACCTTAGACAGGAAACTTGGAGAAGGAGTGTCAATACTGAAAGCATAATCTACAACTAAATAAAAATAATGAGAAAACTGATTTCTGATGCAACTTTAGTTAAAGTAAAAAACTGTTCATAAACGATACTAAATAGAAAGTTAAAGAATGAACCAAGTAGAATCAGAAATCAATACATACAAACGAGAAAAACTTGGACTTGTCAAAAAATAAAATTATAAACACCCTACCAACCTTGTGGGTGCAGAGGGCATTGATATGGCGTTCCCGGGGACCCAGACGACAAAATACCATTTATGACTTTTTTTTTTTGGGGGGGGGATTTGCGAGAGATGAGAAGAGGGAAACTGAAAAAATGCTGTTTTTACCCTAATTGTAAGAAACAGATTTTCTCTGTTTGGCACGTTTCAATAATTTTCGGTGGTAAGGGGGGCATAACCATCCTTCTGGGAAACGTCTGAAAAATTATAGACATAGAATTCCTCTTTAATTGTTAGACTTACGTCCCTTCGAAATGGATCTTAGGGTGCATTCTCGCCAAAGTTCTATTGGAGCCTCCCATGTATTGGCTTTCACTGGCAAGCTTACAAGAGTTAGCACAAAAATATTGTTTCTACAAACTAAAATGTTTTGCATTTGTTTAACGCGCATAAACTTTAAGTCTCATATGAGCTTATAGTGTAAACCATTATTTTTATCTAAATAATCCTAAAAAAATTATTACATGTATAATGAAAGGTACTAATTCATTATATCTCCTCAATACAGCTTTGTGTTACCTACCAGACAAATGAAAGGATGAGTTAGAATAGAGGGTTTTCACAATAAAACTTTTTCTAATGTTGTAATAAAAATGCAAAAAACCCACGCCTTTTACACACATGCCAAATTCAATTGTTCTTCATGGACAAGAACTGTTCCGACAAACAATCCCGCTGATGCTGTCGGAAGATTGTTGAACACAGATTGGTTGAGCAGGGCAAACTATTGAACACGTTTTTTTTTTTAATTTTTTTTGCAGATTTATTGCAAATAGCTCTGCTGAACGCAGAGTAGGTCTAATGATTGCCGCATTTATAAAGAAAAAGAAAGCGCTACATACCAATCATATAGGGTAAACCTCCTCCCGCCACCTTTACTTAGTTGGGCAAACTATTGAACACGGGTTTGCAGAATAAAAAACTCAATTGGCATCGAAGATAATGTTTACGAAGCAAAATAAACATGCTTTTTGGCGAAACCAGATAAGGTATGCCAAAACTTAAAAACCTTGTCAAAATACATTCCACCATAAAATTTCCTGTATTCATCATCTCAGGGGGGGATCATTAGTAATACTTTACTTAGGTGGCATATCCAGACTCAGCTGACGAGGTCATTCGGCCCTCCTAGCGAATTTTTTACTACTACCAAGCACCAATTTAAGCCAGTCCAATTTCTCCATTTAAAAATTCCTCCAATTAAAAAAAATTCTATGAAAAATTTTATTTTTCAAATTACCGCTATCTAAATTCCGGTATTCGTAAAACCTCATTGTGAATAGGACCTAAGTATATCTTGTTTTGTGTCACAGTTAGGGGATCAAGTCAAAACTTTCAAGATATTCTTCAGAAGGCGGGGGCAGGTGAGGGGATTTCTAATTGTATTTGGGCGGATAGAGGGCAAACTTTTTTTTCGATTCTCCGAAATCAGTATGCAAAATGGGCAATGGCGAAGCAAGGGGGCAGAGAGGGACAGCTGTCGTTTTCTCTTTACTTATATTGTGGTAGTGATAGGGGGCGGGAGGAGGATGGAATCTGACATTGTCCCGGGCACGGAAAACCGTAGCTACAACTCTGAATATGTTTCTATGCCTGTCTTTTGACATGCTGTTTGGCTAGTTCCAGATAAATGTATTACGCCAATAGCACAGATAACTGATACTTGTTTCCTTAAATCTGATAGATTTGTATCAATGGTGTCATTTTGGGCTTTCAAAACACGGTATCTTATCCAATACAGAACACATCTTGACAACAAAATGTGGCCTTCAATTGTTAAATTTACTAATTGTTTACAAGCTTTTACTGTGTGATAAAATAAATAACAATATTGATTGATCAGGAATTATATCTGATGTGAACACACGAAGAATGTAGGAGGGGAGGGAGCGAGAAAATATACCAAATTTTTAGGAAAAGAAATATTGACAAGTCCAAGTTATTCTTTAAAAATAAAAGGGGGGGTCTACTTCCCCTAACGTCTAACTACTACCCCCTACGAACCTGAGGCAAATCCTGGACCAAACCCCTTTGAGGGTACACAGACTCTGAAGAGCTGGGGTTAATTCTTTCTTGTTGATGATACGTTTCAGAGCTTGCTGAGTTGTTAATTTGACTAAACGAGGCGTATTCATTTGCACAAGTTGCAGTAATCTTGGCTGAAATTTCCCTCGCTAACGAGGTTAAATAGTAATTATTATCAATAAAACTATTTGAAATTGAAACTACACTTTACTAAAAACTTCCACACTATCAAGACATAAATAATTACAGCGCAATTATGTAATAATGAACGTTCCAATGAAATCAGATCAAAAACCAAGATTGCCACCTGTAGCACGAAAGCTGCTGTTTTAGCATCATTATCACAGTCAATTTTTTGTCTGTAACACGTGAAATCGCTGTGTAGCACGCAAATTTGGGCAATTGTAACACTTTAATAATGACCGTGGTGGCAACCCTGTCAAAAATATTCATGATTACACCAAATTTCGTCAGACTAATTGAGCTAAGTGAACGAAAAATGAAATGAAATTCATTGTTATAAGAATCAATGATAAGAATTGAAGTATTATAAGAACAAACTAGAACCAAGAATATATTTGGGTAGTGTTGCTTCTATTCACAATCTAGGCCTGTCATCATCCACGAAAAGTTTTTTGATAAAATGATATATAATCTTAATTTATTCGGAGTTCAATTTATTGTGAACATAGAAAGAAAATTACAAAAAAGGTAAAGCCCCCCCCCCTGAAAAGAATCCTTTTGTAATCCACCCCCGAAAAAAAAAATCGGCGCTGTATATAATCTTGATTTATTCGGAATTTCATCTATTGTGAAAAAAGGAAGAAAATTATAAAATAAAATTTTAATTTATTATGCAAAAGTCAGTGGCGAGGAGGCAAGGAGGAAAAAACAAAAAAAAATTAAGGAAACAAAAACAAGTCCAAGTTACTCATTAAAAATAAAAAGGGAGATTTACTTCCCATAACACGTCTAACTACTACCCCCTACGAACCTGAAGCGAATCCTGGACCAATCCCTTTGAGGGTACATAGACTCTGAAGAGCTGGGGTTAATTCTTTCTTGTTGATGATACGTTTCAGAGCTTGTTGAGTTGTTATTTTGACTAATCGAGGTGTATTCATTTGCACAAGTTGCAGTAATCTCGGCCGAAATTTGCCTCGCTAATGAGGTAAACAATAATTATTACCAATATAACAATTAAAAAAAAATAACACTTGACTAATAATTTTCCACACTATCTAAATAATTGCAGCGCCTATACCGCGGTTTTTTTTCGTTGTCATTTTAGGCCTCTCTTTACGCGTCATCGTTTCCAAACTCCTATTCACTATTCACCATCTTGTGCATATATGCTTAAACAAACAAATTAGAATATCCATGATCTGACCGGATTTCCTCAGTGTGAACGAAAGGTGAAACAGCATCACAAAAAAAAATGCAGGGACAAGACCTTATAGAGAAGCTGATCGCGTGTTATCAAACAAACTAGAACCAAAATACATCGGCACTGAGTGGATGGCAGTTTACTAAATTGGAATTCGTCCAAAATTGATGCAAAAAAAAAAAATCATAAATTAAGATGTGAAGTACTATCGCTAACATACCCTGCACATTTGATATGAAATGACCAACCAGCAGCAGCAATAAACAAAACCTGATTTCAAATTTGGGAGTTTTTTCTTTGGCTTCAAAATTAAATTTTTTGTAGGTGGCTCTCGAGCAGGTGCATCCCCAGGAATGGCGACCTAATGTCTGTTCGAATATATAAAAAAATTGGCATTAGATTTTACAACCCCTACCGGCTGTGCTAATCTGTTTCATGCTCTTCAGCCAGGAAGTCAAATTGGGGTGGGGACCACCCATTCTGTACTTTCCCACACCCTACCTGTTTACCTCCCCCAGATTTCTCCAGGTAGCCAATTAGAGCTGGGTCTACTCTGGTTGAGCTTACAGTCACGGTACTGATCCCTGTTCGAACCAAATAACCAGCGACACCAGGAAGGTGCCCAAAATCTAAAACTGTCCACCATACATCCCCCCTAATTTCCTATATTTTTCAAAATTAGCCTGTAGTGTTTGTTCCTATTCCCTCCCCCATTCCGCCAAAGGTACCGTCGTACATGCCTTTTCGAGTCAGGCCCGTCGTTCAAAGGGGGGTATTTCCCTCCTGATTTTAGAGAAGTTTTCTATTCTGAATTCTTCATCATAATATAATTCCTGGGTCACTTTTTCTGTCTGATAGATTCGTGAAAAAGCGAGTAAATACTGCACCCATACCAAGATTGGCAACTGTCTCCCGGGCCTGGAAAACATAAAATTACACCCTAAGTTTGGCTCTAAAATATATATATATATATATATATATATATATATATATATATATATATATATATATATATATATATATATATATATATATATAAACCAGACATTCCATATGATTCAACTGTTGTTATGTTTTTAATCAAAGTTGTATTACCCCCCCCCCCCAAAAAAAAAAAATAATAATAATAAATAAAAAAGTTTCTTGTACATTTATTTGATGGAGCAAGTACCCTCCCTAAATCTAAAAAAAAAAAAAAAAAATCGATTTCCTGTTATATCCTTTAGTGCTTTTTGCATTACCATCCCATTACCATACCAATTGAGATATCTAGTATCCAATTGTGAGTGGAAGCGACTAGAATGCAGTTAAACTGGAAGCGACTCTGAAAACCCAATAAATAGGCTATAATTTTTTTGAATGGAATGAAGTAAAAATTTCGTTATTATAGTATTTAGTTCAAAACAGGAGATAAACTGAATGAAACTGATGCCCAAAGATTAAAAACTTTAATATACATTGCCAGTTATACTACACTCAAGCCCCTCCCCCTAATGCCTGAATAAAGCCCTATGCCAAAGTTTGCTGATTGTGTTAGTGGGCACTATTTTTGCATTTGATTCCACAACAGTACACTTCATCCTCTTTTATGAACGAAACTCAATAGAATTCCTATTTCATTACAACCAATTTCAATAGTAAAATTAAAGAATCGCTTCCCGTTAATTTTGGTTAAACTCCCTCCCCTCCCCAGTGCCTGAATATGACTCTAGTCTATATATGAAAGTCAACCGATTTGATGGTTATTATTGGTATTTTTGGCACTTACTTCTCATCAGTAGCTGGATAATTATGCCAGTTAAAAAAAAAGATCAGCAAGCTCTTTTATACTCCCTAGGGCTAGATCCATGCATTAGGGGGAGTGATTGGGATATATTAAATGTGGAAGCAACTCATAAAATACAATTAACAAAAATTTCTTGAATGTAAGGAAGTAAGAATTTTATTGATCGCAGTTCAGTTGAAATGATCAAGATCAGTCTGCAAAAAAAAAAAAATCGGTCATCTGGTCATCCTTCTTCTCACTCCTGCGGCAGACCTATATGGTCCCGAAACACGGAGAACAAGAACTGGTTAAACTCTTCAAGAAAGGAGAAGAAAAGGAATGCGGCAACTTCAAAGGCATCAATCTTTTCTCGACTACAATACTTCAAAGGCTCAAACTGCACTTGACGACGACTTGCGATAGGAACAAAATGGATTTCGGCCAAAATGGTCCTGTGTCTACTTTATCTTCACCCTACGCATGATGCTGGGGGATGAATGAAAAAAAAACGGTCGTATATAACCCTCGTGAATTTCAAGAAATGGTCTGGTTCAGTAAATTGACAAACCCTGTGGAGAGTACTGCGGTTCTACAGCATTCCTGAAAAGCTAGTCCGTCAAGTTATTGCAGTGCACACCATTCGCTTTTTCTCTTTGTCCTAGTTATAGATCACGTCTTTAGACAAACACTACTACTACTAACAACTCACCACAGCACCAAGCCGCCTGAGGCCGACAGAGCTACACACGCTCCTCCTCCATCCCATGATTTAGACAAATAAATGGATATTAAATCCCAATTTTAGGCAGGGTTCCAGTTTAGGCAAATTCCAAACAGGAATCCAAATTTTCTGTTTTCAGGAAAGCAATTTTCATGCTTCATTCTAGCAACAATCTCACAACCCTGTCTTAAAACAAAAATTTAATACATAACCCTATCCATAAGAACCCTATTCCAATTCAACAGCCCCATTCCGGAAAACTCCAATTAGTCCCCTTTCCCGTCAACGGTATTTGTACTTCAACATAAAAAAAGAACAGAGCTCTCAGAAAATCATGCGGGCGGACATTAAGTTGTTCCTCTTTTCATAAGTCGTCTTTGTTCAATTTAACTTTACATAAAGTTTGCTTGCTATTAAGTTGTGTAACTTCACTTGATGTCAATGGAGGTTGAAATATTAAGAGACCCCAACGCCAGAGCGCAATGAAAGCAGGGCATGATAGAGACAACTAAGCTTTAATATTCCCCCGAATAGGAAATAATCACCATTATTGAGAAAAATATCCTTATTAAATATGGGCAATTATTAATGACAGTCAAAATAACAATTAGTTGCGCCGTCAAATTAAAAGGTAATTATTGACACAAGGAAAAAATTTTTGTTAGGCTTCGAAAGCTACCAAGACCTGTTTATTAAGACCTAGACGCTCCTCCACAAATCGAGAGTCCGAAAATTTCTTCTTTTTTACAAATCTTGACAAAAAATAGTGGATTCATTAAAAGAAATTAGATATAAACGGGGAGGTTCTGGAGAAACTAAAACTCCTGGGCTTCTCAAAATATAATTTGTCATTTCCTAATTAACTTATCAAAACATTTTCTGCAATTTTGCTTCAAAAATCCCATGCGCTAGTTAATTTAAAGAACTTCATCCAGTATCTTTCAAAAGTGTGGGCGTGTCCTATTTCAAAATTAAACTTAAACCTTTACAGGTTTTAAGTTGAAAATAAAATAGATTATTACTGTACCAGGGATGTGGCTCAGGAAACAAATTGGAGACCTGAAATTTTTACCCTGGGTAGCAAAACTGCCCAGTATTTCAATGGTAAAAACTGCTTAGATTCCATTGGTTTATTTGTGATGTAAACCACTGCCATTTCTAATCCAATCACATATTATCCCTTAACCGCGTGTCAGAAAGGGAAACGGAAACCAAATCCCCGCCTCGTTTACCCGTTGTTGCAATATCAAATTTTGAGCCAGTAAAAAGAACATGAAAGCTGATTGGCTCTTTTGAATGAATTTTTAAAGCAGTAAAATGAGCCAAGTCTTTTTCACAAAAAGAAATTCAGCAAGTAAACTGTTCTCTGTGGTTCATTCAGTGTTCGTTTTGGTCTATGTTCATTCTATGTTTTTTTTTTTTTATTCATAGTAATTGTGTCTATTTTTATGTTTGATATTGAATATAAGTAAATTTCTAGATGCTTTCAGTTTTAATTTCGCTCCATACTATCCATGGAGAAACATTTACTATTGATATTCGTCAACAGTAATTTCTATGCGTACGTGTACAGAAGTGGGAGGGTAGATCCCTCCCACTTTTTGGGAACGGGAGTTTGGGTAAGGATGATTTGGTATTACTAAACAAGATTCAACCTAATGATCTGAACTATTGTATCATTTCTTTTTTCTTCTGGTCGTTTCCATCCCCCCCCCCCCTGGATGGAATATTAGCCTGATTTTTAATGCAAGTAACCGGTATTAGGGATAGTACGTGATTTGAAAAACTAGGCCTAATGTCGTAAGTTAGGGTTAACCCCCCTCAAACAATTCAGACAGCTTAATTGCTTAACTTGCGTCCGAGGCAGGCCGGCCAATTAAAGGGAGCAATCACCCTCCCCCTCCCCCGCTAAAATTTGAAAACTTTCTTTTCATGTATTTTCACTGAAAATACGCTTTTTGGTATTTTCGTTGATAAAACTGACGAAGACAAAATTGCTCCCCTAGATTTTGAAAAATCCACTTGGCCCTCTCCCGTCCCCCTAAATTTCCGTGAATTGACGTTCCAGGTCCGAAGCTTACCAAGCTCCAGACCAGATATGCAGAGAGCTTAGACACAAATTCACAGGGTACTTGTAGAAACTGTTCTCAAACACTGAAATGTTCAGTATTAAGCAGAAGCTTCTTCTAGTCTCCTTAGTGTGTAAATTTGGTTATCATGTAGGTAAATAGAGCTACCTCGTTTCTTTCAGTAGAACTTTCTCTTATTGTTCCCCACCGTCCGACCAACAAGACTGTCAAGAAGGCACACTACTACTACTATTACCAACAACTCACCGCAGCACCAAGCCAAATTATCAATTACCTTAAGACTGACATGCCGAGAACAGAAAGCTTGAAGAACGGGTTCGTTCGACGTTGTACTTCGACAGGCCCAAGAGCCTTTGGGGTAATAGCAAAATGTAATACTGTATGGGTATTTCATGATGAATAGATCTTATCTATCTTCCTGAGCACATTTTCCCTAAAAGTTTCTTTGCTGACTCCTTCTAAGGAAACTCAACAGTCATTTAACCACCGAATTATCTTAGAGTTGACATGCCGAGAACAGAGAATTGAGGAATAGCGTCATTTGACGTTGCATTTTTATTTGGAACGATCTTCCTAGGGATATATTCCCTGAGATTTTCTCTGCTGACTCCTTCAAAAGAATACTCAACATACATTTAACCACCGAATTATCTAGAGTTGACATGCAGAAAACAGAGAACTTGAGGAATAGCTTCGTTCGACGCTGCATTTTGATTTGGAACGATCTTCGTAGGGATATAATCCCTGAGATTCTCTCTGATGACTTCTCAAAAGAATACTCAACAGTCATTTTAAACGCCGAATTATCTCAGAGTTGACATGCCGAAAACAGACAACTTGAGGAATAGCTTCGTTCTATGTTGCATTTGTCTAGGAACGATCTTCCTGGGACCAATTCCCCAGAAGTTTATCTACTGACTCCTTCAAAAGCAGACTCAACAGTCATTTAACCACCAAATTATCTTAAGGTTAACATGTCGATAACAGAGGACTTGAGGAACAGCCACGTACGGCGTTGCACTTCGATTTGGAACAATCGTCCTGCAGCCATTTTCCCTAAAAAAAAATTCCGTTCTGGCTCCTTAAAATGAAGATTCAAGTGTCAGTTAATTATCTCGCGATGGAGCGATGTAAGGACTAGTGGTACGGCAAACCCGATACCTCAAAGTACGTGGAACCGCAAATTTCAGAATTAAAAAATGAATAAATAAAGGGACCTCCTTGACATCAGTAGATCCAATTTTATTTTGTAGCTTTCCAAACGCTTTCAAAAATATTTGGATAGGTCCTAGCCTAGCCACCACACTGCAGCTGCAAGTACTCCATACGCAAAAGGTCATACCCTTCCTTAACGTTTCCAACCTTAGATGGTGGAGATATCCACTGATGTGAAGGTAAGTGTGTCTCTAAGTATATAAAAAAAAAGAAAAAAAAAACTGATTAAACCCAGGAGGGTTTAATCAAAATCCTGTATCGGTTGGAGTTTTTCAAGTACCTCCTAGCTCAGTTTCACAGCCATTTATGATGATTCTTTTTTAAAGCAATGACTAAATACAGAATTTGTTGAAAAGCCTATTCCTGTAGCCGTTCAACCTGAGCTGTATTACAGCCTATTATATTTACATTGTTAAGTGAAAGGCTGTAACTTGGAAGTCCGATTTTTATATTTTAAAAATAAATTTAACGTCAGAATGAGATTAATGTCTTTGGCACCCCTTCTCTGGAATTGGTATAATATATTCCATATTATTAGTTAGCATGTAGTAGTGAGAGGTTTGCAAGGTCTCGAATTATCAAGGGCTCAGAGAAAAAAGCTTTGTTTCCCCTCAGCTAAGAACTCTCACATATACGCTAATTTTATTTCAACATTTGTCACCATTATATCCTATTTGTCAATTAACTTGCAAACAGAAGAGAGACACTTCTTTAAGAAAATACATTACAATGAAGGGATTTAATGGGGTATAAATGATTTTATAACATCATGCCCCTTTACTAATACTATTACTACTACTAACAACACCACAGCACCAAGCTGCATAAGGCTAACACAGCTACACACGCTCCTCCTTTATCCTAATCTATTAAAAACCGTCCTCTTTAAACCCTCCCGGGAAGTTCCCATTTCCCTCAAATCTTTCTTTACGATATCCACCCACCCCAACCGCGGACGACCTGCTTTCAGTTTAGCCCTAGATGGTTGGCCGAAAAGGACGCTCTTCGGCGATCTATCATCCTTCGTCTGCAGAACGTTCCCTAGCCATCAAGGCCCTACCTGGGGGGGGGGGGGGGGGGGGGGGGGGGGGGGGGGGGGTTGAGCCCCCCTCCTGAAATTTTTGTCTGACTCGTAAAAACGTAACAAAAATGGATATAAACAATTTTTTTCCCGTTTTTTTTTGTAACCCCCCTCCCCCGAAAAAATACTGGGCATGGCCTTGCTAGCCATCTCAACCTTTCTCGCATTACAGCCCTAGAAAGCTTGAACCACTCTTTTCGTACAGCCTACTGTTTGAAATACGGTCAGTCAGCCGGGTACCCAAAACAAAGAAAAATATTATTATAACAGATATTTTAATTATCAAATTTATAATTTAATATACATTTCAGCATATTTTTTTAATCTCGAAGTTATTAAAGTCAAAATAGAGACATCTTTGAGGTTAGAAAGGGTGACAAGCTCCCTTGACAAGTTTTTACAAAAAAGAAAAATACTCTGAAAATAAACCAATAATATTTTCTGTAGCATTACCCATTCCTTAAAAAGCCTCGTCCCTTACCCCTCACCCAACAAAAAAGCTTATAACACCTCTTACTCAGATCAAAAGTTCATTTTCAGCAACGAAGTTAATTTAATTAATTAATTTAATTTAATGAGTTAACTAGTTAATTTAATAAATTCAGTCTTTAGGTTGAATTCATTAGCTGTACCCAAAAACGTTTCGCTTTTGGTGAACAACCAATTGTAGGCCAATAAAATTAACTAAGTCTAATAGTAACTACTACCATAACTACCGTTAATTAATGGGCTAAGTATGAAGACATCAGACCGCCTTTTTATAAAATATCTTAAGTCAATAATAGGCTAAATTTTAATGTAAGTCACCGTTTTATGGTCCAAATCTATTTCAACTAGCCACCCCGAATGTCAAGTTAATTTTAAAAGCTTCACTTCCTTAACACTAAACCGATTTAGCAGGTATGATGTATAATTTAAGGCATAAATGTCAACATTAGCTTAAAACTTAGATATGCAGCAACTTAATGAAATACATGAACTTGATGCTATTGCTATTATACAGGTAATTAAATAATTACTGCTAATTTCCATTTCATCATTTGAACAAGTTCTTCGTGACTTAGATGCATGTCTTTGCCTCTTGTTTTGATTAATTTTGGAAGGTCATTTTGGTACCTAAAAAAAGAAGTCAATATAATCAACTTTAAGCTAAATAAATAAGCGTATAATCAATCAACTAATAAGCTTTGTAAAGCCTACCACATTTGGCATTAAATAAATAAATAAAAATAGGTTAGATCTGACTTCTTTTGCAAACCGAGGATTTTGTAGTAGGAGAGGAACAGCGTTGCCAATACTTTGAAGTTAACTGTATCGTTTTTTTCGACAAAATTCGGACCGCCAGAGAATAATTTGTACCATCTGAACAGCAATTACCATAACAAGAATTTTTTTTGATAAACTTGAAGGGATATCCGAGTAAGAAAGGAGCAAGTAAAACCAAAATGTACCGAGAAATTTATGTTGTACGAAATTTCCAAATGTATTTGGAAATTTCCAATTGTTGGAAATACAAATTTCCAGATGTTGTATTTCCAATTCCAAATGTGGCGCTTTGCACCAGGACCTCTAAATTCTACCAAAAACATTACATTTGTATCGCGTTATTGACACTACCACACACATGCAGTGAGAATTGTCGGCTCTATTTGTCCAATGAAAATCGGTGCAATTTTTACAGTACAAATGGACATTGATAAAAAAAAAAAGTTTAAACGTACTGTTGGTTTTACGGGGTGCCATTTTTTGGTACACATGTGGACCATTCGATGGATTACAAACAAACAAAATCAGCCAATAACAAGTTGTAAAGCTTTCAAATATAGTGGTACGTCATCATAAATACCCACCACAGTTCATATAATTATCCAGTATGATCATTCTCTATCTCACCCATTATAAAAACCCGGACCGGGGTGCGAGTGCTCTGGAGAACGTTTTTGCAGATATAAACATAAGCGAAGTCAGATTAGCGGGAATGCGGGTTAGTCTGTTTCCGATTGTTTCCATCAAAGTGCATGGAAACAATCGGAAACAGACAAACCCGCATTCCCGCTAATGCAGAAATAAGTGGGAGGAGCTTTTTGTTCGCACCGAGAACGAAGACCAGAAATGATCTGCGATAAGCTTACTGGTATATTCTGTCTACTGTGATACCCACAAACAAAGAGAGGATAGGGGGAATCCCTAGATAGGTTCAAATATATTTTTCGGGCCAAGGGTCTATGGGAGTTCAATCTGTCCTTGTCTCTCAGTTTATGGGTGCCGTTATGTTGTACAATTGTGGACTTTTAGGTCTACTATAAACAAAGCGACCCCACACCATGTGGTTAGACTATCAAGTTACAGGGGTACGCTATTACAAATGCCGATACACAAGAAGGGGTTTGGGGAATATGTCCACGGACCGTCCCTAGAAAAATCGTAGCTTGAAATGGAACTTTCTTTGTATTTCACTTCTGACTTAGCATTTGACTGATATTAGCTTATAAAAGCCATACATTATTTGCTGCTGCCAGCCTGGTCCAGTGACCAGAAGAGTAAGAGCAACCTGATCACAGTGCATCTAGTATTTATTCTCTTCTTTTTTTTAATGTGAGGCATTCTATTGATTGATCTGCTATTTCTTAGCATATTTTACTTTTCTCAAAATTCTGAACGTGACATTACTTATAGATTCTGAAATTACGAGCAAATATACTTCTTAGCTTATAATTTGTTAGCTTTCGACCACAAAGTGAGAAAGCAATTAAAGTCACGGAGAAAATTCGAAGCTATGCAATCAAACACTATGGATTTATTTCTGTTAGAATTTAAAAAAAAATAGATTTCAGAGCAGTGAGCTGAAATGACCCAAAAAATGATCTTGAATTTAAAATACTTTAAAAAGCTCTTGCCCATACGAACTTAGTCCTTATGTTGGAGTATTTTTTTAAATAATCGTGACAAAAAAACCAAACTTTAGCGTAAAGTGAGAGGATTCAAGAAGGGGCAGATTTTCTCATATACGGAATAATTTTGTTTTTTTTTTTAAGTTTTAATGTTACTGTTTACTTTCAGTTTTAAAAAATTTTTTTTTTTTTTTAATTAATTTCTGAAGACCATTCAAATTATGCCAGGAACCCCCCAACCCTCGTGTAAGATTTCCCACGGAAAATTGTTTCCGCGGAAAATACCCCCCAAAAATTATGTATATTTCTCCATAACAAATACTATATGAACAATGGGCAAATAGCATAACTTACAGTCCTTTCCCAGGAACTACGGGGGTCACGTCGCCCCAAGAGCGTACCTTACATCAATGTTGAATTGAATGGCTATTTCAAAATTTTGATGGGATGTCTACACGCATCCGCGATCTTTCTTCTAGTAAAACTCAACATTTTTGTATATAGGAGCTTAAAAACTCTACAGTAGGGTTCTCTGATATGCTGAATCTTATGATGTGATTTTCATCAAGATCGCTTGACTTTTTGGGACTGTTTCTCCTTGTTCTTGAAAATTGGACAAATTTTCCGAGGCTCGTAACTTCCGATGGCTAACATAAAATTTAATGAATCTTTTTATAGTTGGAATCAGCATAGAAATTCAATTATTTTAATGTATATATTGTTATCAAAATTTTGTTTCTAGACTTTCGCATACTATTGAGCCGAGTCTCCTTACTTACATTTCGTTCTCACGAACTGTTTGATTATTATATTTGTGATTTTTGTTAACTGGCAGTTATGTAAAGGTGGCTGAACAAAGCAGTCATGCAATCTTCAATAAATATCTGGCAAGTATTAATGTAGCCACCATCTTAGGAACAAATAGCTACAAAAAACGTAGAATCTGTAATGTTCATTTGAAAAACCTGGTGGGAAAAAAACGTTTATGTCTATATACATACTCTTGGAATTTTTTTTATCATTTTCATAGACATGATAGATGATTAAGGGGATTAAGCCCCACACAAAAAAAACTTTATCCGACTCGTAAAAACGCAACAAAATGCACGTAAAATTTGGGTACTATCCCATTACGCGGGCCTCTCGGGTTAATCACTATAGACAAGGCATTGATAAAACCCGTTTGACGTCTTAACTGGTATAGAGCAGGCAATGATAGCAAGGTTTTCATTGTGTATACGATATTAAACTGCGGTTATTAGGGGTTTAGGAGGGGGGAGGTACCTAGGTTAGGTAAGGTTACGTATTTAATAAATGCAATGCTTTACCCCCCCCCCCCCCCCCCCTAATGTGCAAATATTTAGCCCAAATTTGTCTCTAAACTATTATATATTCATCCTATTTTATTTCATTTCATTAGCATTAACCAAACTTGACTTTTTAGAGAGGACCGCATAATGGGATAGTACCAAAATTTGTTATGCGTTTTTCTAAGCTTTTGTTTGTAACCCCCTCCTACAGAAATCCCGAATGCGACCTTGCCTGTCCCTCTTTGAAACAATATCTTCTTGAAAAATCAGAAGTGTTTTGAGGCGAATAAAAATTTCGGAAACTCATCAGAAGCCAAATTGGGGCAAGGGTAGATGTTTATTGTCCTGTTTTGTCCCTCATTTTCCTAGCCAGATAAATGCAAGGAAAAAACTTCTTCTCGAAAACAGCATATCAGTATTGATTTTGTTTCAATGAAATAAGCGAATAAAGCCACTATCTAACTAAGTAATGCCAACAATTTAAAAACCGACTTACCACACTTTTCTTTTCAACCAGGTTGCCAATATACCAGCCACCAAAGGTAATACCTTTCTCAACTGGATTTGTACAAATTAAATACTTTTCTACTCACCTGTTTCTCCTCTGCCCCCTCTCGGAGGCAGTTACTCCTTTACCCTTTTTTATCACCAGTTTACCGGTAACCTGTAACCATTTACCACATATAATTAAAATCATATTCTTGTTTGCCACTTGCTGATTGCTGGTCGATAATGTCGAGCAAGTCAAAAGTCAACAATAGAATGACAGAAAAAAACTTTAGTGGCTGGTAAAACCTTGTCGTGGTCAATAACAGTAAAAAGGTGTGCAATTCACGAATATGCATGTAGGAGGGGATTTCTTCCTAATTTATTTTTTTGTAATGAAGATGCAAAAAGAAATCCAGAACTTAGGGCACCGCCAACTTTTACTTTTTCAACGGAATTCTAAAAAATGTGTTTTTTTCTAAATCTAGGGGGACCTGCTCTGCCCCCCTCCAATTGGAGTCCCTAGTAGTTACCAGAAAATTCGGACAACGATGACTGACTTTCCCAGCAGCATTAAAAACAGAGGTATGTTCAAAAACCTCAATAACCATTTATAATAATTAACTATCTGCTGTTATTGTTGCTTCAAGACAGTGGATAGCACAGAATTATAAGCAATTCAAGTTATTATACCCTTCACAACGAGCAACAATGCTAGCCCATTGTATGTGTTTTAGGGGCTCAAGAACACACCACTGGCCCTTGGAACTGGCCACTGACGAAACAAAAAACAAAACTAGAACATATTGCATAGTATATAATAAAAATTGGCGTACTTTTTACAGTGCAAATTACCAAACAGCTTAAACTTCAAGAAAATTTTAAGGGTTATTATAATCTCCATTTTCTGGAGAAAAAAGTCATAAGGTGCTCGTGTTACAAAGGTTGTATAAACTTTAAGAAAAACAAAAAAAAACGCATCAAAAATTTGTTTTGTATTCGTTTTTACAAATCGGACACAAAACGTTTCAGGGGGAGAGGGCTTCAAATCCCCTCCCCTGGAAACGGGCTTGCTTACACATAACTTTTACTTTAAAAACTTTAAAACAAGCCGAATTATTCCTAGTTAGGCACGAGTGCAGGGATGGGGTCTCGTCCCCGTCCCTACACTCGTCGGGAAACTTTTTATTCAAGTTATCAGATAAATTTGTTTTTGTTATTGCCCCACCTAAACAATCTTTTATGTTGTCCACCTTTAAAAAATCCTGGGTATGTGCCTGTCCCTAGTATTGAAACGAGCCAATTTAGTAAGCTGAGTCATTCTTCTACCAACATGCACACTTAATACATAATACCCGAAGTAATCTTAAAGAATACCCCAAGTAATCTTACAGAACACAAATATTGGAGAAATTGTCTTCTTGTAAAAGAGCACAAATATTAGAAGCCTAGTGTTGGCTGACCTCCAAAAAGTCTGACTTAATGGAACATAGTACCCACATCAATACGTGATATCCTACTATTCTAAGATTTCGGACATGACCATTCTTTAGCTGTAAGAACTCTAAAATAGATTATATATATAGTGCTGATTTGAAAAATCCCCAACTTCTCTTCTTGGAAGGCTTTTAAAGATAATGTGAACACATCAAGGAGGCACACTTGTGCCTCTATAAAGAGGCGACCCACCACAAAGTTAAGCGATTTCAGGTCCTAGAGGTCGCAGAGAGACGGCGGTAATCGCATTATGTAGCCCAAGCTCAAACTAAGAAACTTGCAAAATTTCATCCTCCTCCGACTTTATCTTCATGGGTAAACTGGGCTGGAAGTTTCGACCCTCCCACCACAGCCCCCCTTTAACGTTGTCCGATTGGGCTGAAATTTAGAGATTAAGCTTTCCTAGGGCCCGGAGCTTATCCTCGAAATTTCAGCTCAATCCGATCACTCCTTCCCTGTTTTCAAAAAAAACAAATATAGCCACTTAAAATTCATCATTTCTTTTTTTTTCCTAGCCACGCCTACAGGCCACAGTTGGCAACTGATCCGGGTGAATGAGGACTCATTCGAAGCAGAATTCGACCTGTTAGGGCCTTTTTGATATTTTCAGACCGAAAAAAATTATCCCCCGAATTTACATTTACGAAAAACCTCGTTTACCTATAAGAACCCGCTATAAGCTGGCTAGCCCGCAAAAACGCGGGCTCGTTTTCCCTATAAGAGCCCGCAAGCGATTTCCGGTCCTAGCGGTCGCAGAGAGACAGCGGTAATCGCATTTTGTAGCCCAAGCTCAAACTAAGAAACGTGCAAAATTTCACCCCCCTCAGACTTTATCAAGGAGGCACACTTGTGCCTCTATAAAGAGGGGCGAACCCACCACAATGTTAAGCGATTTCAGGTCTAGAGGCCGCAGAGAGACGGCGGTGATCGCATTTTGTAGCCCAAGCTCAACTAAGAAACGTTCAAAATTTCATCCTCCTCCGACTTTGTCTTCATGGGGTAAACTGGGCCGGAAGTTTCGACCCTCCCACCACAGCCCCCCTTTGACGTTGTCCGATTGGGCTGAAATTCAGAATTTAAGCTTTACTAGGGCCCGGAGCTTGTCCTCGAAATTTCAGCTCAATCCGATCACTCCTTCCCTGTTTTCAAAAAAACCAAATATAGCCACTTAAAATTCATTTCTCTTTTTTTTTGTTATCCACGCCTACAGGCCACAGTTGGCAACTGATCCGGGTGAATGAGGACTCATTCGAAGCAGAATTCGACCTGTTAGGGCCTTTTGATATTTTCAGACCGAAAAATTATCCCCCGAATTTACATTTACGAAAAACCTCGTTTTCCTATAATAGCCCATGTTAATTTTTCCCACCACAACCCCCCTTTAACGTTGTCTGATCGGGCTGAAATTTAGAGGATAAGCTTTCCTGGGGCCTGGAGCTTATCCTCGAAATTTCAGCTCAATCTGATCACTCCTTCCCTGTTTTCCAAAAACCAAATATCAAGTTTTGTGGGAATTTGCTTTGCGAAAATAGATTCCATTTACTAAAAAACAATTACAATTGTGTCTCATTAGTCCAGCGGTTGATACTTCAGACTGTCAGGCGAAAACCCGGGTTCGATTCACCGTCAGAGCAAATTTTTTATATACTGAATTTAAACTTTAAAAAAGAAACTCAGTTTCTTTTTTAAATTATTTGAAAAAAATTTACGTTTTCTAAAGAGTTAAAGAGGCTGAGTTACAAGGTCGACCCTTAAAACGTACAGGGATTAGGAGGCACAGTTGGGGGGGGGGGGGGGGGGGGGCTGTTAAAGAGGCTGAGTCACAAGTTCGAACCTTAAAACGTACAGGATTAGGAGGCACCCTGTACGACGTGATTTGAGTATTCAGGAATTAAAGCCTTAACACAGAATGTTCAAGAGCGGGGGGTTTGGGGGACGGCAGCCCCCAACTTTAACTCCTGACACGATCAGCTAACAGTTAGTCAAGCAATAATAAGTAATAAACTGTACAAAAACGTGCAGAAATATTTGAAAAAAACTACGTTTTCTAAAGAGGCTGAGTTACAAGGTCGAACCTTAAAACGTACAGGGATTAGGAGGCACAGTTGGGGGGCTGCCGCCCCCCAACCCCCCGCTTTCGCAGCCTCTTAAATAAAAAAAAAAGTTTTTTAAACTGAAAGTAAGGAGCGACATTAAATCTTAAAACGAACAGAAATTATTCCGTATATGAAAGAGGCTGTGCCCTCCTCAACGCCTCGCTCTTTACGCTAAAGTTTTTTTATTGGTTTAAAAAATAAAGTTGTGAGACAGAGTCAAACTTTAGCGTAAAGAGCAAGGCGTTGAGGAGGGCACAGCCTCTTTCATATACGGAATGATTCTGTTCGTTTTTAAGATTTAATGTCGCTCCTTACTTTCAGTTTAAAAAACTTAATTTTTTTTATTTAAAGGCTGCGAAAGCGGGGGGTTTTGGGGGAGGCAGCCCCCAACTGTGCCTCGTAATCCCTGTACGTTTTAAGGTTCGACCTTGTAACTCAGCCTCTTTAACTCTTTAGAAAACGTAGTTTTTTTTCAAATAATTAGGGTATATGATGAGTAAAGAACAATGTATTATTTTTTTTAGACCAGGGCACTTCGTATAGAAGTTGTCATAAAAACTTCGAAAAGGACTCATTCGATTGGAAATTAAAAAGGCTAATGCCGATTTTAACAGTCAAAAATGATTGGAGGGCAACCAGCCTCCCACGCTCATCATTTCCCCAACCACATCCAGTCAAAATTTTGAGATAGCCATTTTGTTCAGCGTAGTTGAAAGATCCTGAAATTGTGTCTTCGAAGATGACCGCCTCCCCGCTGCAGCCCTCGGGGGCAAGGGTTATAAGTTATGCCCTGGGGGCATAAGGTTTTTTTTATAGAAAGGGTGGTCGTATAAGCTTCGGAGGGGGTTCATTGGATTGTTAATCAGAAGTTGTAGCGCTCTTTTTAAGAGTGAGTGATCGAAGGGCAGCAACGCCTCCCCCCCCCCCCCTTAACACACACCATATTTTCCCGAAAAAAAAGTTTCATCCATTTGAAACTTTAAGATGACCATTTTATTCAAAATCGTCCATCATATAACAATGCTTTCGGGGTTGAAACAAACCCTCAGAGCCTGGGGGTAAGGGTTGTAAGTTATGCCCCAGGGGCATTTAAGGTTATTATGGAAGGAATGGTTGTATAAATTTTAGAGGGTCTCATTTGGTTGAAAATTGGAACTTTTAGTTCCATTTTAAGAGTCAAAAGTGGTGGTGGAAACTAGCCCCCCCCCCGACTAATCTTTTCATCACACGCATATGACTGAAATAGTGAGGGAGCCATTTTGTTCAAAAAAAAGCCAAAAGAACATATAACAATGCCTCTAGGATTGGCACAGCCCCCTCTCCCCCTGGGGCAGCGTAGTTGAAAGATCCGGAAATTATGTCTTTGAAGATGACCGCCGTCGTCCGCTGCAGCCCTTGGGCAAGGGTTGCAAGTTATGCCCTGGGGGGGGCATAAAGTTTTTTTTTTGAGTAGAAAGGATGGTCGTATAAGTTTCGGAGGGGGTTCACTGGACTGTTTATCAGAAGTTGTAGCGCTCTTTTTAAGAGTGAGAGTGATCGGAGGGCAGCTACCCCGCCCTCTTCATGTGCACCATATTTTCCCAAAATGCATCCAATTGAAACTTTAAGATGATCATTTTATTCAAATTTGTCCATCATATAACAATGCTTTCAGGGTTGAAACAAACCCTCAGAGCCTGGGGTAAGGGTTGTAAGTTATGCCCAGGGGGCTGATTGAAATAGTGAGGGAGCCATTTTGTTCAAAATAGCCCAAAGAACATATAACAATGCCTCTAGGGTTGACACAGCCCCCTTCTCCAGAGCACTGGGGCAAGGGTTGTAAGTTATGCCCTGGGGGCATATAAGGTTTTTATGGAATGACTGGTCGTATAAACTTCAGATGGGGCTCACTTGATTTGAAATTGGAAGTTATACTGGACTGAAAAAAAATCTAATCTTTTTACTTTTATAACTTTAATAAATTTAAAATCATTAAGATGCTGATTTGTGATATTTTTATGCTTGGTACATTACTTGATTCCATTTTTGGTTAAATGGAGTTCTTTACTTTTCCTTGAAAAACTTATTTTGTGGAGAAATCTTTTTTTAATTAAGCCAAGACTTTAGGTGTTTTTTTTGCAGAATGACAATAGTCAAGTTGGGCTGAGGAAGATGTGCTACAGGTTGAGGAGGGTATGTTAGAAGTTTTCCAGAAGAACTGTCTAAGGATAGCTTTACATGCCTGTTTGACTGATCATACATCAGAAGACATTGATAAGCAGGTCTCCGCTGACTAGTGAGGTATAAACAAATGCTTTCTCACTCTGGATCTAAATTTAAACTTTAGTTTTTTGGGGTTTAAGGGGGATAGAAGGTACCTAGGTTGTGTAAGGTTATGTTACATATTTAATATATGCTATGCTTTACCCCTCCCCCCCTTATGTGCAAACATATAGCCCAATTTTTTCATAAACTATATTTTTCATTCTATTTGTTTTATATACATTAATAAATGTATATCTCATATTTCAATTTGTTTTATTTCCTTAGCATTAACAAAAAATTCACTTATCACATGACTACTGGTATCTTGAAAAGCAGCAAATTTTGTATGTGCTTTAGAACTACATCTCATCTCATTAGAGGGGGGCACAATTGTGGTGGCAGTAAGGGGTGCATTGTCACAGTAGCTACCCTCATATTTGAAATAGTGTTGATTAGGGGATTGAGTGGTGATACTTATTCATTGCAGGCTGTAGTGTTTCCTTCAAAAGAGCCCACAGAATAGAAGATAACACCCTAGATTACCAGCTCCATAGAAAGAAACATCTTAATAAAAAAATATATCTATAATAAAATGAATATGTGACAAAATAAATAAAAGTAGTAGCCTACCATTAGATTCCTCATTTTGTGTTCTTTTTAAATACCAGATTTCTGTTTGTGATAATGCACCCCCCCCCCTCCTGATAGTCCCCTCATGTCTTGTTAACCAATTTCTCACATTCTTGACCTGTTGGAAAACACTCCATCAAGTGATGTCTATAGAATTGTTGAACAATTTGTTTTCTATTGTTTAATGATTTAAAAATTTGAATGACAATGGAAGGAAACATGATAATATGCTGTAAAGTTCAAAAAAATGCTGGTAAAGTTCTAGCTGAAAGGCTTCTTACTATCTTGGAAAGTTGAGTTATTTGAATGGAATTTCATCAATAAATCTACCCTAGGACTCAAAATAGGCTATAACCCAATAAGGTATTATAAAGCTTTTATCTATTCCTATTCCTTATTTCTAGGGCTTACAAGTTTGAATATTGGGTAAAATTCTACTTTAGCTACTTTTGGCCATCTTGGAAAGGGGTTAGGTTAGGAAAATGAAACTCTCAGCTATGGGTGGTCTAAAACCTAAAGTAGCCTATGTCCTGGGAAGGTATTTTTGAAATACGGTAAAGTTCTACGAAATCATATTATTGAGTTAGGACTAAAGTGAATACACCATTCGATGTTTTTTTATGCTGATTATGAATATAATAAGCATTTCTATCAGAAATGAATTTCAGCCCCCCCCCCCCTATATAGGTTATACCTAACCTAACCCTGAATTGGCATATATAGGGGGGGGGCAAATTTTTGTCTGATGTAGAAATGGGAGGTAAGTTAAACTTTAACCGCCACCCCCTAGTTTGTAGAAATATATACCCTGAATGGCATATATAGGGGGGGGGGGGCTAAAATTCATTTCTGATAGAAATGATTATTGTATAAAAAAAGGCATTGAATGGTGTATTCACTTTATTCCTAAATCAATAATATGATTGGTATATATTTACTGAAGACCCCTCTTGCCACCCCCCCCCCCAATTAAAATGCTGTAGCTACACCCCTGGTTGACATAGCAGCTTGGTAATAGGCTACCTTGCCAGGAGTTGAATTTAGGGCCTAGGCCCTGAATTCATCACATAGCCTAACTCAACTAGGCTAGCCTAGGCTACCCTGGTTCCAAGGTAGCCTAGCAAGAAGTCCCTAAATTCATCACATAAGCCTTAGGACTAGTTTACTGAAAATATTAACAAAAAACACTACCACGAATTTAGCTTATATCAAACACAAATAAAAATAGTCTGACTCACCAGTTATCTAGTTTAATAAGTTCTTCTGGCTTTTTATTTTTCTCCTGAGCTTTAAGTTTCAAAGCTTCTTGATATAAGTTAAACACATGTTCATACTGACTAGCTGTGCCTCTTAGAAAGAATGCAGACGTATCCCTGACAACTGCCATTTTTGTAAGTTAAATAAATAAATAAACTTTTAACTTTATAAGACTTCAAATAACTTCCTAAAACTTATGAATCAGAAACAAGACTAATGATATTGATCGTCGCCACTAGTTGGCAGCATGTACCGGAGGTTCTGTTCATTTTAGAAAGTTACTAAATTGCGTTCTGGTCTTATGAAACATTTATGAATATGAAGAGGGCCATAAAAAATAATGTGCATAAGAAAGGTAATTGGGGGTGGGGTCGTTATAAAAGAATTGGTTTAATCTGAAGCTCTTACTGTAAAAAGATAATTATTTGAAGCTTTTATTGCATCTCTTTTAACACTGCGTGACTAACATTCGTTAGATCAGAGCAATGCAAATACAAGTGGTGAGAAGAATCTGTCTAGTTGAAGAATCATTTGGTAGGCCTGTTTTGAAAACATTACTTTTTGATAAGTAAATCAAATAATCGCTAGTTTGATTCATAAGGCAGGATCTATCAATGATGATAATTCCCAGCCCCTACCAGCTTTGAACTTCGAGAAGGGAGCCTAAACCTGGAGGTTTAAATTTACAATACACCATTTTCGGCATAGACCTATACCATGACAAGGTAACGAAAAATACAATATCTGATTCATTTATTACCAAAGGTTGGAATTGAAAATGGCCCATCAACATCAAAACCTCGTCAAATTCAAACAAATCTAATGGTTCAACCACGCTCTACGACGCCCACACGAGATGTCGAGGCCTGTGTTTGAAATACCTTCTGCTACCAGTGCTACCTTCGTGGAAACGAGCAAGGGATAAAAGATAACTTGGCTATACACCATCATATTTGACCTGGAACCACTTGGCGGCTCGGGGAAATATGGAAGTGGATGGTGGAGAGCGGTTGTCGATCATCAAAGCAACAATTTCGGATATAATCACTCGGACCCCAGTATGTCACCAGATACCAAATGCCACAATGACCATGGACTTGGGACATAATCAAGCAAGTAAGTGAAGCAACTCACAAGAGCAGATGAGAGGAGGACTGCTCTTCTGGTATAACTAGGAATTCCAATTAATTACGTTTCTTTTACCCTGTTAATAAGTACAACAGTTTCCTGACAAAAAGTCATGGGCACCCTGAAGCAAAGGGCGTCAGATTTGTCACTTAGCCCAGTGTTTACCCTTTATGGACTTTCTCTCTCAATATGGATCTTTCAAGATTCTTTTGGGACAAGAATGTGTTGCTCTTACGGGGAAAGCTTTTTGTCGGAATTAAATATTTCCTTTTTTACCCAATACTTCCGGGGAACTTCCTGTTATTAAAAATTAAATCCTTTGGGGCTTTGGAAAACAAAAATCTACAAGTTTATACTAATGGTTTTTATAGCCTCCTTGACAATCTACTCTTTTTCGGAAAAAATTGCAGTATTCACTGGACAAGGCCGTTTCAGGGCCCTTTTCATAAGTATCCTTTTACAGAGGAAACGGTTTGTCCATAGAAATAGTGTGCACCAGCCCAGTGACCCCAATACAGAAAATTTTGGAGGAGAGGCAAAATTTTTTATTTTTAAGAAATGAAGATTCAAAAATAAGGTAAGATACTTTTCAAAAGCTGGGTTTTTAGGAATTTAAAGCAGCATCAGCTTTTACAATTTTTCTGTTTTTTTATATTTTTTAATGAATATACAAAATCAATAAAATAATTTACTGGATTAATCGCAAAAATTTGGATGTTTGGGAGCAGGCATGTACCCAGGATTCTGCCAAGGACGGGGTCAATTTGTTGTGCTGTTTCTTCTTTCCTTTTTTTTTAGTCGCACTTCCAATAAAATGATGACATGTTACTATTCTCTGTGCTTAACGTTTTGCCTATACGACACAGGCGAGGCGAGACTAGTTTAAATATTAAAGATGGGATTATTTTTCGGTAAATCAGTAGGAGGTTTCAAATTTTTCTGCCTTTGTTCCATTTTAAAAAATATTCTTTGTGGTTCCTTTATTGTACTGAGTTAAAAAAAAAAAAAAGTGAAAGAGGTCCTAATAAATTGGGCAGGGATACAAATCAAAATATTAACAATACCGATTCATCTCTGTGCCTAGGATATGATTGCATCTTTCTTTGTACTGGGGAATCACTTCCGAATCAAATATTGATTTAAAAAAGAAAATGCCAAGCATACTAGCATTAACACATCATAAACACAAAGAATAAAGAAGCTACACTTCGCATTCCCTGCAAAAATACTAAACCATAGGCAGCGCAATAGCGCTGCCTAAGTAAAGAACGATGTTAGCAAAATGTATTATTTATTTTTCTTTCCTTCAGACCAGGACACTTCGTATCGAAGTAGTTGTCGTAGAAACTTCAAAAAGGGTTAATTCGATTGGAAATTGGAATGGCTAGTGCCCCTTTTAATAATCGAAAGTGATTGGAAGGCAACTAACACCCCTTCCACACCAACCATTTCCCCAATCACATACAATCAAATTTTTGAAAAAGCCATTTTGTTCAACGTAGTTGATTTCCAGATAGAAATTATGTTTTTGAGGAAGACACTCCCCCCACTGCCCTCAGGGCAAGGGTTGTAAGTTATACCCTGGGGTCATATAAGGTTTCTATAGAAAGCTTTGTCGTAAAAACTTGAAAAAGGACTCATTCGAATAGAAATTCAAAGGACTAGTGCCCTTGTTAATAGTCGAAAGTGATTGGAGGGCAACTAAACACCCTCTGACGGCAACCTTTTCCCCCGAACACATCCAATCAAAATTTTGAGATAGCTGTTTTGTTTAACGTAGTTGAAAGTTCTAGAAAGTAGGTTTTTAAGGATGACCCCCCCCACACACAGTCCTCTGGGCAAGGGGTGTAAGTTATGCCCTGGGGCATATATCCTGGGGCCTGGGTTTTTATAGAAAGCGTTGTGAAACTTCAAAAAGGGCTTATTTGATTGGAAATTGAAATGGCTAGTGCCTTTTTTAATAGTCGAAAGTGATTGGAAGGTAACTAACACCACTTCCACGCCCTCCCTTTATCAAAACACATCCAATCAAAATTTTGAGATAGCCATTTTGTTCAAAGTAGTTGAAAGGTCCGGAAATTACACCTTTGGGGATGACACTCCTTCTACAGCCCTCAGGGTAAGGGTTGTAAGTTATGCCCTGGGGGCATATAAGGTTTTTATTGAAAGCTTTGTCGTAGAAACTTGAAAAAAGGGCTCATTCGATTGAAAATTCAAAGGGCTAGTGCCCTTTTTAATACGCTACATTGATTGGCGGGCAAACTAACCCCCATCTCACGCCGACCTTTTCCCCCAAAACATCCAATCAAAATTTTTCGATAGCCGTTTTGTTCAACGTAGTAAACTTTTTTATTAATTAGGATGATAACCCCCTTAGAGACCTCTGGGCAAGGGTTGTAAGTTATTCCCTGGGGGCATATAAGGTTTTTATAGATAGTGATGTTGTAGAAACTTCAAAAAGGGCTCATTCGATTGTAAATTAGAAGGGCTTGTGCCCTGTTTAATAGTCGTAGGTGATTGGAGGATAACTAACACCCCTCTCATACCCACCATTTCCCCAAACACATCCAATCAAAATTCTGAGATATCCATTTTGTTCGACGTAGTTAACAGGTCCGGAAATTATATTTTTGAGGATGACACTCTCCCCACAGCCTTCAGGGCAAGGGTTGTAAGCTATGCCCTGGGGGGCATATAAGGTTTTTTTTTAAAGAAAGTGTTGTCGTAGAAACTTCAAAAATGAATCATTGATTGGAAATTGAAAGGGCTAGTGCCTTTTTCATAGTTGAAAGTGATTGGAGAGCAACTAACGCCCCTCTCACGCGCAACATTTCCCCGATCACATCCAATCAAAATTTTGAGATAGCCATTTTGTTTAACGTAGTTGAAAGTTCTGGAAATTAGGTCCTTGAGGATGACAACCCCCTCACAGCCCTCAGGACAAAGGTTGTAATTTATGCCCTGGGGGCAAACAAGGTGATTATAGAAAGCGTTGTCGCAGAAACTCACAAAAAGGGCTCATTCGATTGGAAATTGGAAGGGCTAGTGCCCTATTTAATAGTCGAAAGTGATTGGAAGGCTTGACATTTTCAGAGGCAACGCTATAGCGTTGCCTATAGTATAGGCCATACGGCCCCAATGTTTTATTATTCATATTTATTATTGTTATTTTTTCCCCAGAGGTATTTCATACGGAAGGGGTCGTCGTAGAAACTTCAAAGGGGCTAATTTGATTGGAAATCGAGAGTTCTAGTGCCCTTTTTAATAGTCGAAAGTGATTGGAGGGCAACTAGCCCCCCCCCCACACGCCCATCATTCCCCCAAAACACATCCGATCAAAATTTTGAGATAGCCATTTTGTTCAACGTAGCTGATTTCCGGATAGAAAATATGTTTTTGAGGAGGACACTCCCCCACAACCCTCAGGGTAAGGGCTTTAAGTTATGCCCGGGGGGCATATATGAACGATGTTGGCACAATGTATTATTTATTTTTTTTCTTTAGGGCAGGGCACTTCGTATCGAACAGGTTGTCATAGAAACTTTGAAAAGGGCTCATTCAATAGGAAACTGGAGTGGCTTGTGCCCTTTTTAATAGTCGAAAGTGATTCTAAGGCAACTGACACCCCTTCCACGCCCACCATTTGCCCAAACAAATCCAATCAAAATTTTGATATAGCCATTTTGTTAAGCGTAGTTGATTTCCAGGTAGAAATTATATGTTTGAGCAGGACACTCCCCCCACAGTCTTCAGGGGCAAGGTTAGAAGCTATGCCCTGGGGCCATATATGGTTCTTATGGAAAGAATGATCGTATAAACTTCAGAGAGGGCTCATTTGATTGGAAATTTAAAGTTCTAGTTCACTTTTTTAAGCGTCAAAAGATATTGGAGGTTAACCAGTCCCCCCCCCTAACCTTTTTTCCCAAATGCATCCAATACAAATTTTAAGATAGCTATTTTGTTAAAAACAGTTCAAAGATTATATAACAAAAATTCCGGTGTCAACACAACCCCCCAGGGCCAGGGGGCAGGCGTTGTAGGTTATGCCCTGGGGGCATATATGGGTCTTATGGAAGGGATGTTTCGTATTAACTTCAAAGAGGGCTCATTTAATTGGAAATTGAAAGTTCTAGTTCCCTTTTTAAGAGTCAAAAGATCTGAGGGCACCTAGCCCCACCCCCTCCCTCCACGCCCTTTTTTCCTCAAACCCATCCGATAAGAACTTTGAGACAGCCTTTTTTCTAAAATAGTTCAAAGACCATATAACGAAAACTCCGGGTCGAAATAGCCCCCCAGGGCCCGAGGGCAGGTGTTGTAAGTTATGCCCAGGGGTAATATATTGTTCTTATTGAAGGGCTACTCTTAAAAATTTCAGAGATGGCTCATTTGATTGGAAATTGAAAGTTCTAGTTCAGTTTTTTGAAGTCAAAATAAATTGGAGGGCAACTAGTCCCCCCCACGCTCCTATTTCTAGAAATGCATCCAATATAAATTTTGAGATAGCCTTAAGTTAAAAAATTGCTCAAAAGTCAGATGAAAAAAAAATCAGGTGTCGTCACAATCCCCCAGGGCCCGTGGGCAGGCGTTGTAAGTTATGCCCTGGAGCATATATGGTTCGTATGAAAGGGATGCTCGTAAAAACTTCAGAGAGAGCTCTTTTGTTTGGAAATTGAAATTTCGAGCTCACTTTTTAATAGTCAAAAGAGATCCGAGGGCAGCTAGCACCACCCCCCCCCCCCCAACGCCGTCTTTTTTCCCAAACTCATCTGATGAAAATTTTGAGTTAGACATTTTGTTAAAAATAGTTCAAAGGTCGGATAAGAAAAAATCCGATGTTAATACAACCCCCCTGGGCCAAGGGAAGGCGTTCTAAGTTATGCCCAAAGGGCATGTTTGGTTCTTCTAAAAGGGATGCTGTAAGAAAAAGTCGTATAAACTTCATAGAGGGCTCATTTGATTGGAAATTGAAAGTTTTTAGTCCACTTTTTAAGAGTCAAGAGAGTTGACAAATGAAACTCAGAGAGGAAAGAAAATAACAAAATGAAAAATAAAATAAAAAAAAGGTGAAAAAAAACGAGGATTTTGTCAGCCAGTGACGAACCATGAAGAAGAAGAAATTTAAGTCAAGAGAGTTATTTACAAGAGAGTGTATTTATGTCAAAAGAGTTAAGGGCAACTAGCCACCCCACGTTCTTTTTTCCCCAAACCCATCCGCTATAAATTTTCACATAGCCAGTTTTTTTTTGGAAATTGTTCAAAAATTAGATAACAAAATCTCCCCCAAGGGCCGGGGGGATAGGCGTTGTAAGTGTTGTCAGTAGAATGGCCCCTATTGATCCCGTACGAACCACGTGGTTTATGGTTTTTGTCAGTGAGAATGGAAAAAACAGGAACTTTCTCACATTTATGGATGTCAACAGCAATTTATGTCTGTTTTATGATTTTTGTCAGTGAGAATGAAAAAACAGGAACTTTCTCACATTTATGGATGTCAACAGCAATTTATGTATGTTGGATGGTTATGTGTGTTGGTCAATTGATTTACATAATCGGTGGGGGAGAATGTGTTGATTTACGAAAGGGGGAATTAAGAAACAAACATGGCTTCTTTGATCTTTAGGCGAAACCTAACCTGAGAAATTGATTTACATAATCGGTGGGGGAGAATGTATTGATTTACGAAAGGGGGAATTAAGAAACAAACATGGCTTCTTTGATCTTTAGGCGAACCTAACCTGAGAAATTGATTTACATAATCGCTAGGGGAATGTATTGATTCACGAAAGGGGAATTAAGAAACATTATGGCTTCTTTAATCTTAGGTCTGAGGGATAAACGTTCTTTAGGTCAGAGAGAAAAATTAATATTCTATTTTTAAATAGGGCTTCATTGATCTTTAGTGTCAGGAATTTAAATGATATCACTTGTTATCTTGGAATTATGCGGGAGTCTAAAGAGATAGAAAATCTATTTTTAAATACGGCTTCACTGAGCTTTAAGTCGGAGAGATAAATTGATATTCTAACGAAACCTTAATAGTGTAGCTAGGAACATTTATGAGATGAAGAGATTAACGTAGGAAAGGGTTTCCTAGAAATTTGAAATGTGTCAGCGCAGGGATGCCAAAAAACAAAAGGAACACAGAGAAATTACTTTTAGGGGATTATTTGGGAGAAACCGTTTTAGACAGGTTATGGAATTATTTCGGCGAAACAGTTAGAGACATTTTAAAAGATGATTTAAAAGATGATTTTAGAAGAGGTTTTGAGTGTGGTCGTTATAATACACAAGTTCCATTTGAACAGTGTTGTGAGGTCCCCTACCACAACCCCAAAGGGTTCCGATCCCCCCACCCCAACCCCGAAGGAACCCACCGGTCCTCAAAGGTTCTCCGGATTCCCAAAGGGCCCCCGGCGCCCCAAAGGCTCCTGAGCCACCATTTTAATACTTTTTTAAGGCTTCATTATATCTTTTCAGAACAAATTATTATTTTAGGGAATTATTTCGGCGAAACAGTTAGAGATATTTTAAAAGATGATTTTTGAAGAGATTTTAGAAGAGGATTTGAGGATGAAACTCTGAGGTCGTTATAATGCACAAGTTCCATTTGAACAGTGTCGTGAGGTCCTCTACCCCAACCCCAAAAAGTTCCAATCCCCCCCACCCCAACCCCGAAGGAAGCGCCCGGTCCTCAAAGGCCCCCCCCAAGCTCCCAAAGGACCACCCGGCCCTCAAGGGTCCCACAGACCCTCAAAGGCTCTCCCCGAGTCCCGTCTTTCGTTGACGTGTGTTGTCTGAAACTTATGATTTGGGATATGTAAATTACTATTTCAGACTTTTCTGAGCTAGATTTCTAAGTCTTTCGTTGGTGTGTGTTGTCTGAAACCTATGATTTGGGATGGATGGATTGCAATTTTTGACTTTTCTGAGCTGGATTTCTGAGCCGTTCATAGGTATGTGCTGTCAGAAAATTATGATTTGGGATGTGTAGTTTGCAAGTTGGACTTTTCAGAGCTATGATTCTTAGTCTCTCATAGGCGTTTGTTGTCTGAAACTTCTAGTTTGGGATGAATAGTTTGCTATTTCAGGCTTTTCTGAGCTAAGGTTTCCTAGTATTTCGTAGGTGAATGTTGTCTGAAACTTATGATTTGGGATATGTAAATTACTATTTTGGGCTTTTCTAAGCTAGATTTCTTAGTCTTTCGTTGGTGTGTGTTGTCTGAAACCTATGATTTGGGATGGGTGGATTGCTATTTTAGACTTTTCTGAGCTGGATTTCTTAGCCGTTCATAGGTGTGTGTTGTCTGAAACTTATGATTTGGGATGGTTAATTTGCTATTTTTGACTTCTCTGAGCTAGGTTTCTTAGCCTTTCATATGTGTGTGCTGTCAGAAAATTATGATTTGGGATTTGTAGTTTGCTTTTTGGACTTTTCAGAGCTAGGATTCTTAGTCCCTCATAGGTGTCTGTTGTCTGAAGCCTATAGTTTGGGATGAGTAGTTTGCTATTTCAGGCTTTTCATAGCCAGATTTCTTAGTATTTCGTAGGTATGTGCTGTCTGAAACCTATGATTTGGATTGTGTGGGTTGCTATTTTTTGACTTTTCATGGCCAGATTTCTTAGTCTTTCGTAGGTGTGTGTTGTCTGAAACCTATGATATAGATTGTGTGGATTGCTATTTTTTGACTTTTCTGAGCTGGATTTCATAGCCTTTCATAGGGATGTGTTGACTGAAACCTATGATTTGGGATGAGTGGTTTGCTTATTGGACTTTTCAGAGCTGGATTTCTTAGCCGTTCATAGGTGAGTGTTGTCTGAAACCTATGATTTGGGATGGTTAATTTGCTATTTTTTGACTTTTCTGAGCTAGGTTTCATAGCCTTTCATAGGTGTGTGTGTTGTCAGTTTGCTATTTCAAATTATGATTTCGGATGTGTAGTTTGCTATTTCAGGCTTTTCTGAGCTAAGGTTTCCTAGTATTTCGTAGGTGAATGTTGTCTGAAACCAATAGTTTGGGATGAGTAGTTTGCTATTTCAGGCTTTTTATGAGCTAGGCTTTCTTAGCCTTTCGTAGGTGTGTGTTGACTGAAACCTATGATTTGGGATGGTTAATTTGCTATTTTTGACTTTTCTGAGCTAGATTTCTTAGCCTTTCATAGGTGTGTGCTTTCAGAAAATTATGATTTGGGAGGTGTAGTTTGCTTTTTGGACTTTTCAGAGCTAGGATTCTTAGTCACTCATAGGTGGTTATTGTCTGAAACTTCGAGTTTGGGATGAGTAGTTGGCTATTTCAGACTTTTCTGAGCTAAGGTTTCTTAGTATTTCGTAGGTGTGTGGTGTCTGAAACCTATGATTTGGGATGAGTGGTTTGCTTTTTGGACTTTTCTGAGCTGGATTTCTGAGCCTTTCGTAGGTGTGTGTTGACTGAAACCTATGATTTGGGGATGTGTAGTTTGCTATTTTTTGACTTTTCTGAGCTAGGTTTCTTAGCCTTTCATAGGTATGTGTTGTCAGAAAATTATGATTTGGGATGTGTAGTTTGCTATTTCAGGCTTTTCTGAGCTAAGGTTTCCTAGTATTTCGTAGGTGAATGTTGTCTGAAACCAATAGTTTTGGGATGAGTAGTTTGCTATTTTTGACTTTTCTGAGCTAGGTTTCTTAGTCTTTCGTTGGTGTGTGTTGACTGAAACCTATGATTTGGGATATGTAGTTTGCTATTTTTGACTTTTCTGAGCTGAATTTATTAGCCTTTCATAGGTGTGTGTTGACTGAAACCTATGATTGGGATGAGTGGTTTGCTATTTTTGTCTTTTCTGAGCTAGATTTCTTAGCCTTTCATTGGTATGTGTTGTCAGAAAATTAAGATTTGGGATGTGTAGTTTGCTATTTGGACTTTTCAGAGCTATGATTCTTAGTCCATCATAGGCGTTTGTTGTCTGAAACTTCTAGTTTGGGATGAGTAGTTTGCTATTTCAGGCTTTTCTGAGCTAAGGTTTCTTAGTCTTTCATAGGTGAATGTTGTCTGAAACCTATGATTTGGGATATGTAAATTACTATTTCGGGCTTTTTTAAGCTAGATTTCTTAGTCTTTCGTTGGTGTGTGTTGTCTGAAACCTATGATTTGGGATATATAAATTACTATTTCGGGCTTTTCTGAGTTGGATTTCTTAGTCTTTCATAGGTATGTGTTGTCTGAAACCTGTGATTTGGGATGTGTGGGTTGCTATTTTTTGACTTTTCCGAGCTGGATTTCTTATCCGTTCATAGGTGAGTGCTGTCTGAAACTTATGATTTGGGATGGTTAAATTTGCTATTTCCGGCTTTTATTAGCTAGGTTTCTTAGCCTTTCATAGGTGTGTGTTGTCAGAAAATTATGATTTGGGATGTGTAGTAGTTTGCTATTTGGACTTTTCAGAGCTAGGATTCTTAGTCCATCATAGGTGTTTGTTGTCTGAAACCAATAGTTTGGGATGAGTAGTTTGCTATTTCAGGCTTTTCTGAGCTAGATTTCTTAGCCTTTCATTGGTGTGTGCTTTCAGAAATTATGATTTGAGATATGTAAATTACTATTTCGGGCTTTTCTGAGTTGGACACCTCTAAATTTTTCCGTAGAAGATAGGAAAAGTTATACTATGATTGTGATTATTTTCCATGAAGATAAAAAGTTTCACTTTAATTCTAAATTTTCTTAAATTCAATTCTGACCTTTCTCAAAGAGATGAAAAAAATTAAAGTTCTGTTCCAAATATTTTCCCGGAAGAAGAAAAGTTCAACTTCGATTCTGAATTTTCTCAATGAAAATGAAATAAGTTATTGATCAAATCTATTTTCCCAAAATAATATAAAAATTTCAACTTCAGTTCAGATTTTTTTCTCAAAGAGATGAAGAAATTTAAAGTTCTGTTCCAAATTTTTCATAGAAGATAGGAAAAGTTATACTTTGATCGTGAATATTCGAGTTCTATTCTGAATTTTACCAAAGAACACATTTCAATTCTAATTTCCCCAATAAAAATTTAAAGTTCAATTCTAAATTTTTCGGTGGAAGATAGAAAAAGTAATACCATACATTTGAATATTTTCCCGGAAGATAAAAAGTTCTAGTTCAATTTAAAAATTTTCTCAACGAAGTGAAGAAGAATTCAAGTTCTCTTCTGATTTTACCAAAGAACACAATTCAATTCTTATTTCACCAGAGAAAATAAAAATCTTACACTTCAGTTCCTTATTTCACAAAGACATAAAGAAATTTAAAGTTCAATTCTAAATTTTTTCGGTGGAAGATAGAAAAAGTAATACCATACTGAACTTGTGAATATTTTCATGGAAGATAAAAAGTTCTAGTTCAATTTAAAAACTTTCTCAACAAAGTGAAGGAAAGTTCAAGTTCTCTTCTGAATTTTCTCAATGAAAAAGACATTAGTCATTGATCATTTCTATTTTTTCCAAATAATATAAAAATTTTCCACTTTAGTTCAGATCTGGCTCGAAGAGATGAAAAATTTAAAATACTGTTCCAATTTTTTCACTGAAGATAAAAAAGTTCAAGTTCTCTTCGGAATTTTACCAAAGAACACAATTCAATTCTAATTTCTCCAGATAAAATAAAAATCTTCCACTTCAGTTCTTTATTTCACAAAAACATAAAGAAATTTAAAGTTCAATTCTAAATTTTTCGGTGGAAGATAGAAAAAGTAATACCATACTTGTGAATATTTTCCCGGAAGATAAAAAGTTCTAGTTCAATTTAAAATTTTCTCAACGAAGTGAAGAAAAGTTCAAGTTCTCTTCTGAACTTTACCAAAGAACACACTTCAATTCTAATTTCTCCAGAGAAAACAAAAATCTTCCACTTCAATTCTTTATTTCACAAAGACATAAAGAAATTTAAAGTTCAATTCTAATTTTTCGGTGGAAGATAGAAAAAGTAATACCATACTTGTGAATATTTTTACGGAAGATAAAAAGTTCTAGTTGAATTTAAAATTTTCTCAACGAAGTCAAGGAAAGTTCAAGTTCTCTTCTGAACTTTACCAAAGAACACACTTCAATTCTAATTTCTCCAGAGAAAACAAAAATCTTCCACTTCAGTTCTTTATTTCACAAAGACATAAAGAAATTTAAAGTTCAATTCTAAATTTTTCGGTGGGAGATAGAAAAATTAATACCATACTCGTGATTATTTTCACGGAAGATAAAAAGTTCTAGTTCAATTTAAAATTTTCTCAATGAAGTGAAGAAAAGTTCAAGTTCTCTACTGAATTTTACCAAAGAACACAATTCAATCTAATTTCTACAGAGAAAATAAAAATCTTCCACTTCAGTTCTTTATTTCACAAAAGACATAAAGAAATTTAAAGTTCAATTCTAAATTTTTCGGTGGAAGATAGAAAAAGTAATACCATACTTGTGAATATGTTCCCGGAAGATAAAAAGTTCTAGTTCAATTTAAAATTTTCTCAACGAAGTGAAGAAAAGTTCAAGTTCTCTTCTGAACTTTACCAAAGAACACACACTTCAATTCTAATTTTCTCCAGAGAAAATAAAAATCTTCCACTTCAGTTTTAAGTTCCCCAAAGAAATAAAGAAATTTAAAGTTCTATTCTAAATTTTTAGATGGAAGATAGAAAAGTAATACTATGACTGCGATTGTTTTCCATGAAGATCAAAAGTTTCACTTTATTTATAATTTTTCATAAATTCAGTTCTGATTTTTCTCAAAGAGATGAAAAATTTAAAGTTCTGTTCCAAATTTTTCATACAGATAGAAAAAGTTATACATTGATTGTGAATATTCAACATGAAGATAAGGAACTCCACTTTAATTCTGAGTTTTCTCGAAGAAGTGCAAATTGTTCAGTTCTCTTCTGAATTTTCTTAAAGAAGAGAAAAAAGTTAACTCAATTCTGAATTTTACCAATGAAAATGAAAAAAACCTTCCACTTCAGTTCTTAATTTCTCAAAGACATAAAAAATTTAAAGTTCAGTTCTAAATTTTTCTGTAGAAGATAGGAAAAGTTATACTATGATTGTGATTATTTTCCAGTGAAGATAAAAAGTTTCACTTTAATTCTAATTTTCTTAAGTTCACTACCGATTTTTTGCAAAGAGATGAAAAATTTAAAGTTCTGTTCCAAATTTTTCATAGAAGATAGAAAAAGTTATACATTGATTTGAATATTCGACATGAAGATAAGGAGCATCACTTTAATTCTGAGTTTTCTCGAAGAAGTGCAAATGTTCAAGTTCTCTTCTGAATTTTCTTAAAGAAGTGAACAAAGTTAGCTCAATTCTGAATCTTACCAATGAAAATGAAAAAAGCTTCCACTTCAGTTCTTAATTCCTCAAAGACATAAAAAATTTCAAAGTTCTCTTCTAATTTTTCCAAGAAAATAAAAAGGCTCCACTTCAGTTCTGTTTTTTTTTCTCAAAGAGATGAAAAATTTAAAGTTCTTTTCTAATTTTAAATTAAATTTTAGCTCGTTTGTCTTATGGATTTACCCATCAAATTTTTAAATTAGAAAATGAGTGACTCGTTCTATTATTAAAGACAATCGTTCAAACTCGTTCCTCTAACCTTCAAAACAATAGGTTAGGTTAGGTATAAATAAATATTAATAAATAAATAGAAACATTTCCACATGTTTAAGTTAGGTTAGGTTAGGTTAACTTATCATGAGTGCTCCTGATAAGTTAACCTAACCTTTTCCGGCAAGTATAGTTAGGTTAGGTTAGACTAGATTAAGTTAGGTTAGATTAGGTTAGGTTAGGTTAGGTTAGCCTACGTACGCTTCACTTAGGTTAGCTTAGGTTAGGTGAGAGACATGCAAAAAGTTAGGTGTATGATTAGGTTAAGTTAGATTAAGTTAGGTTAGGTTAAGTTAGGTTAGGCTAGGTTAGCCTACGTACGCGCGCGTAATTATAAATAAATTGCAAATTATAAATAAAGTGAAACTTTTGATCTTCATGGAAAACAATCGCAGTCATAGTATTACTTTTCTATCTTCCATCTAAAATTTAGAATAGAACTTTAAATTTCTTTATTTCTTTGGGGAACTTAAAACTGAAGTGGAAGATTTTTATTTTCTCTGGAGAAATTAGAATTGAAGTGTGTGTTCTTTGGTAAAGTTCAGAAGAGAACTTGAACTTTTCTTCACTTCGTTGAGAAAATTTTAAATTGAACTAGAACTTTTTATCTTCCGTGAAAATAATCACGAGTATGGTATTAATTTTTCTATCTCCCACGAAAAATTTAGAATTGAACTTTAAATTTCTTTATGTCTTTGTGAAATAAAGAACTGAAGTGGAAGATTTTTGTTTTCTCTGGAGAAATTAGAATTGAAGTGTGTTCTTTGGTAAAGTTCAGAAAGAGACGTTCAGAAGAGAACTTGAACTTTCCTTGACTTCGTTGAGAAAATTTTAAATTCAACTAGAACTTTTTATCTTCCGTGAAAATATTCACAAGTATGGTATTACTTTTTCTATCTTCCACCGAAAAATTAGAATTGAACTTTAAATTTCTTTATGTCTTTGTGAAATAAAGAATTGAAGTGGAAGATTTTTGTTTTCTCTGGAGAAATTAGAATTGAAGTGTGTTTCTTTGGTAAAGTTCAGAAGAGAACTTGAACTTTTCTTCACTTCGTTGAGAAAATTTTAAATTGAACTAGAACTTTTTATCTTCCGGGAAAATATTCACAAGTATGGTATTACTTTTTTCTATCTTCCACCGAAAAATTTAGAATTGAACTTTAAATTTCTTTATGTCTTTGTGAAATAAAGAACTGAAGTGGAAGATTTTTATTTTATCTGGAGAAATTAGAATTGAATTGTGTTCTTTGGTAAAATTCCGAAGAGAACCTGAACTTTTTTTATCTTCAGTGAAAAATTTGGAACAGTATTTTAAATTTTTCATCTCTTCGAGCCAGATCTGAACTAAAGTGGAAAATTTTTATATTATTTGGAAAAAATAGAATGATCAATGACTAATTTCTTTTTCATTGAGAAAATTCAGAAGAGAACTTGAACTTTCCTTCACTTCGTTGAGAAAATTTTAAATTTAACTAGAACTTTTTATCTTCCATGAAAATATTCACAAGTATGGTATTACTTTTTCTATCTTCCACCGAAAAATTTAGAATTGAACTTTAAATTTCTTTATGTCTTTGTGAAATAAGGAACTGAAGTGTAAGATTTTTATTTTCTCTGGTGAAATTAGAATTGAATTGTGTTCTTAGGTAAAATTCAGAAGAGAACTTGAATTCTTCTTCACTTCGTTGAGAAAATTTTAAATTGAACTAGAACTTTTTATCTTCCGGGAAAATATTAAAATGTATGGTATTACTTTTTCTATCTTCCACCGAAAAATTTAGAATTGAACTTAAATTTTTTATTGGGGAAATTAGAATTGAAATGTGTTCTTTGGTAAAATTCAGAATAGAACTCGAATATTCACGATCAAGTATAACTTTTCCTATCTTCTATGAAAAATTTGGAACAGAACTTTAAATTTCTTCATCTCTTTGAGAAAAAAATCTGAACTGAAGTGGAAATTTTTATATTATTTTGGGAAAATAGATTTGATCAATAACTTATTTCATTTTCATTGAGAAAATTCAGAATCGAAGTTGAACTTTTTTCTTCTTCCGGGAAAATATCTGGAACAGAACTTTAATTTTTTTCATCTCTTTGAGAAAGGTCAGAATTGAATTTAAGAAAATTTAGAATTAAAGTGAAACTTTTTATCTTCAGGGAAAATAATCACAATCATAGTATAACTTTTCCTATCTTCTACGGAAAATTTAGAAGTGTCCAACTCAGAAAAGCCCGAAATAGTAATTTACATATCCAAATCATAATTTTCTGAAAGCACACACCAATGAAAGGCTAAGAAATCTAGCTCAGAAAAGCCTGAAATAGCAAACTACTCATCCCAAACTATTGTTTCAGACAACAAACACCTATGATGGACTAAGAATCCTAGCTCTGAAAAGTCCAAATAGCAAACTACACATCCCAAATCATAATTTTCTGACAACACACAACCTATGAAAGGCTAAGAAACCTAGCTAATAAAAGCCGGAAATAGCAAATTTAACCATCCCAAATCATAAGTTTCAGACAGCACTCACCTATGAACGGCTAAGAAATCCAGCTCGGAAAAGTCAAAAAATAGCAACCCACACATCCCAAATCACAGGTTTCAGACAACACATACCTATGAAAGACTAAGAAATCCAACTCAGAAAAGCCCGAAATAGTAATTTACATATCCCAAATCATAGGTTTCAGACAACACACACCAACGAAAAGACTAAGAAATCTAGCTTAGAAAAGCCCGAAATAGTAATTTACATATCCCAAATCATAGGTTTCAGACAACATTCACCTATGAAAGACTAAGAAACCTTAGCTCAGAAAAGCCTGAAATAGCAAACTACTCATCCCAAACTAGAAGTTTTCAGACAACAAACGCCTATGATGGACTAAGAATCATAGCTCTGAAAAGTCCAAATAGCAAACTACACATCCCAAATCTTAATTTTCTGACAACACATACCAATGAAAGGCTAAGAAATCTAGCTCAGAAAAGACAAAAATAGCAAACCACTCATCCAATCATAGGTTTCAGTCAACACACACCTATGAAAGGCTAATAAATCCAGCTCAGAAAAGTCAAAAATAGCAAACTACATATCCCAAATCATAGTTTCAGTCAACACACACCAACGAAAGACTAAGAAACCTAGCTCAGAAAAGTCAAAAAAATAGCAAACTACTCATCCCAAACTATTGGTTTCAGACAACATTCACCTACGAAATACTAGGAAACCTTAGCTCAGAAAAGCCTGAAATAGCAAACTACACATCCCAAATCATAATTTTCTGACAACACATACCTATGAAAGGCTAAGAAACCTAGCTCAGAAAAGTCAAAAATAGCAAACTACATATCCCAAATCATAGGTTTCAGTCAACACACACCTACGAAAGGCTCAGAAATCCAGCTCAGAAAAGTCCAAAAAGCAAACCACTCATCCCAAATCATAGGTTTCAGACACCACACACCTATGAAAGACTAAGAAATCCAACTCAGAAAAGCCCGAAATAGTAATTTACATATCCCAAATCATAAGTTTCAGAGAACATTCACCTACGAAATACTAAGAAACCTTAGCTCAGAAAAGTCTGAAATAGCCAACTACTCATCCCAAACTCGAAGTTTCAGACAATAAACACCTATGAGTGACTAAGAATCCTAGCTCTGAAAAGTCCAAAAAGCAAACTACACCTCCCAAATCATAATTTTCTGAAAGCACACACCTATGAAAGGCTAAGAAATCTAGCTCAGAAAAGTCAAAAATAGCAAATTAACCATCCCAAATCATAGGTTTCAGTCAACACACACCTACGAAAGGCTAAGAAATCCAGCTCAGAAAAGTCAAAAATAGCATCCCACACATCCCAAATCATAGGTTTCAGACACCACACACCTACGAAAGACTAAGAAATCTGGTTATGAAAAGTCGGAAATAGCAAATTACATATCCCAAATCATAAGTTTCAGTCAACACACACCTACGAAAGGCTAAGAAACCTAGCTCATAAAAGCCTGAAATAGCAAACTACTCATCCCAACTATTGGTTTCAGACAACATTCACCTACGAAATACTAGGAAACCTTAGCTCAGAAAAGCCTGAAATAGCAAACTACACATCCCAAATCATAATTTTCTGACAACACACACCTATGAAAGGCTATGAAACCTAGCTCAGAAAAGTCAAAAATAGCAAATTAACCATCCCAAATCATAGGTTTCAGACAACACTCACCTATGAACGGCTAAGAAATTCAGCTCTGAAAAGTTCCAATAAGCAAACCACTCATCCCAAATCATAGGTTTCAGTCAACACATCCCTATGAAAGGCTATGAAATCCAGCTCAGAAAAGTCAAAAAATAGCAATCCGCACAATCCATATCATAGGTTTCAGACAACACACACCTACGAAAGACTAAGAAATCTGGCTATGAAAAGTCAAAAAATAGCAACCCACACAATCCAAATCATAGGTTTCAGACAACACACACACCTACGAAATACTAAGAAATCTGGCTATGAAAAGCCTGAAATAGCAAACTACTCATCCCAAACTATAGGCTTCAGACAACAGACACCTATGAGGGACTAAGAATCCTAGCTCTGAAAAGTCCAAAAAGCAAACTACAAATCCCAAATCATAATTTTCTGACAGCACACACATATGAAAGGCTAAGAAACCTAGCTCAGAAAAGTCAAAAATAGCAAATTAACCATCCCAAATCATAAGTTTCAGACAACACACACCTATGAACGGCTAAGAAATCCAGCTCAGAAAAGTCTAAAATAGCAATCCACCCATCCAAATCATAGGTTTCAGACAACACACACACCAACGAAAGACTAAGATATCTAGCTTAGAAAAGCCCGAAATAGTAATTTACATATCCCAAATCATAAGTTTCAGACAACATTCACCTACGAAATACTAGGAAACCTTAGCTCAGAAAAGCCTGAAACAGCAAACTATTCATCCCAAACTAGAAGTTTCAGACAACAAACGCCTATGAGAGACTAAGAATCATAGCTCTGAAAAGTCCAACTTGCAAACTACACATCCCAAATCATAATTTTTTCTGACAGCACATACCTATGAACGGCTCAGAAATCCAGCTCAGAAAAGTCAAAAATTGCAATCCATCCATCCCAAATCATAGGTTTCAGACAACACACACCAACGAAAGACTAAGAAATCTAGCTCAGAAAAGTCCGAAATAGTAATTTACATATCCCAAATCATAAGTTTCAGACAACACACGTCAACGAAAGACGGACTCGGGGAGAGCCTTTGAGGGTCTGTGGGACCCTTGAGGGCCGGGTGGTCCTTTGGGAGCTTGGGGGGGGGCCTTTGAGGACCGGGCGCTTCCTTCGGGGTTGGGGTGGGGGGATCGGAACCCTTTGGGGTTGGGGTAGAGGACCTCACGACACTGTTCAAATGGAACTTGTGTATTATAACGACCTCAGAGTTTCATCCTCAAATCCTCTTCTAAAATCTCTTCAAAAATCATCTTTTAAAATGTCTCTAACTGTTTCGCCGAAATAATTCCCTAAAATAATAATTTTGTTCTGAAAAGATATAATAAAGCCTTAAAAAAGTATTAAAATGGTGGCTCAGGAGCCCTTTGGGGCGCCGGGGGCCCTTTGGGAATCCGGAGAACCTTTGAGGACCGGTGGGTTCCTTCGGGGTTGGGGTGGGGGGATCGGAACCCTTTGGGGTTGTGGTAGGGGACCTCACAACACTGTTCAAATGGAACTTGTGTATTATAACGACCACACTCAAAACCTCTTCTAAAATCATCTTTTAAATCATCTTTTAAAATGTCTCTAACTGTTTCGCCGAAATAATTCCATAACCTGTCTAAAACGGTTTCGCCCAAATAATCCCCTAAAAGTAATTTCTGTGTGTTCCTTTTGTTTTTTGGCATCCCTGCGCTGACACATTTCAAATTTCTAGGAAACCCTTTCCTACGTTAATCTCTTCATCTCATAAATGTTCCTAGCTACACTATTAAGGTTTCGTTAGAATATCAATTTATCTCTCCGACTTAAAGCTCAGTGAAGCCGTATTTAAAAATAGATTTTCTATCTCTTTAGACTCCCGCATAATTCCAAGATAACAAGTGATGTCATTTATAATTCCTGACACTAAAGATCAATGAAGCCCTATTTAAAAATAGAATATTAATTTTTCTCTCTGACCTAAAGAACGTTTATCCCTCAGACCTAAGATTAAAGAAGCCATAATGTTTCTTAATTCCCCCTTTCGTGAATCAATACATTCCCCTAGCGATTATGTAAATCAATTTCTCAGGTTAGGTTCGCCTAAAGATCAAAGAAGCCATGTTTGTTTCTTAATTCCCCCTTTCGTAAATCAATACATTCTCCCCCACCGATTATGTAAATCAATTTCTCAGGTTAGGTTCGCCTAAAGATCAAAGAAGCCATGTTTGTTTCTTAATTCCCCCTTTCGTAAATCAATACATTCTCCCCCACCGATTATGTAAATCATTGACCAACACACATAACCATCCAACATACATAAATTGCTGTTGACATCCATAAATGTGAGAAAGTTCCTGTTTTTTTCATTCTCACTGACAAAAATCATAAAACAGACATAAATTGCTGTTGACATCCATAAATGTGAGAAAGTTCCTGTTTTTCCATTCTCACGACGACAAAAACCATAAACCACGTGGTTCATACGGGATCAATAGGGGCCATTCTACTGTTGTCCCCCCTGGGGCGTATATGGTTCTTATGAAAGGGATGCTCGTATAAACTTCAGAGAGGGCTTATTTGATTGGAAATTGAGAGTTCTTGTTCACTTTTTTAAGAGTCAAAAGAGATCGGAGGGCAACTAGACCCCCCCCCCCCCCACGCCCTAAATACATCAGATAAAAACTTTGAGATAGACATTTTGTTAAAAATACTTCAAAGTTCTGATAACAAAAAAACTCTGGTGTCGACACAGCCCCCAGAGAGCCCAGGGGTAGGCGTTGTAAGTTATGCCCTGGGGGCACATACGATTGTTATGGAAGGGATGCTAGTATAAACTTCCTAGAGGGTTAATTATATTGGAAATTGAAAAGTTTTTAATTCACTTTTTAAGGGTCGAAAGTGATTGGACGGCAGTTAGCCTCCCCCCATGCTCCATTTATTTTTTTCCTAGAGGCACTTCATATAGAAAGGGTCGTCGTATAAACTTCAAAGGGGGCTCATTCGACTGGAAATCGAGAGTTCTAGTGCCCTTTTTAAGAGTCAAAAGTGATCGGAGGTCAACTGGCCCCCCCCCAAGCCAAATACATCTGATAAAACATTTGAGGTAGCCATTTTGTTAAAAATAGTTCAAAGATCATATAAAAAAAAACTCCTTTACGTATGGCCATTTCGCTAAAAATAGTTCAAAGGTCAGATAAGAAAAACTCATGTGTCGACACAACCCCCCCCCAGGGCCGGGGAAGGCGTTATAAGTATTGCTCTGGGGGCATATATGGTTCTTATGGAAGGTATGCTCGTATAAACTTCAGAGGGCTCATATGATTGGAAATTGAAAGTTCTCGTTCACTTTTTAAGAGTCAAAAGAGATCGGAGAGCAACTAGCCCCCCCCCCCCCTACACGACATGTTTTCCTGAAACCCATCCGATAAGAACTTTGAGAGAGCCATTTTTTTCAAAATAGTTCAAAGGTCAGATAAACAAAAACTCCGGTATCGACACATACTCCCACTCCCGGGGGGCAGTCCCGGGGGGGGGGGGGCAGGTATTGTAAGCTATGTCCTGGGGCCGTATGTGGTTCTTATGAAAGGGATGCTTGTATAAATTTCAGAGAAGGTTCATTTGACTGGAAATTAAAAGTTGTAGTTCATTTTCTCAGAGTGAAAAAGATCGGAGGGCAACAAGCCCCTCCCGCCCTCCATGCCTTTCGGTGTATCGGACGGATAAACCCATCCGATAATAATTTGAGGTGACCATTTTGTTAGAAATAGTTCAACCATCAGATTTTAAAACTCCAGGGTCAACAAAACCCCCAGGGCTCAGGGACAGGCGTTGTACGTTATACTCGTGAAATATATATGGTTCTTATAGAAGGGATACTCGTATAAACTTCAGAGAGGGCTCATTTGATTGAAAATAAAACGTTCTAGTTCCCTTTTAAAGAGTCAAAAGAGACCGAAGCTTAATTAGTCCCCCCCACGCCCTTTTTCCCCCAAACCCATCCGATAAAAATTTTGAGATAGCAATTTTGTTTAAAAATAGTTAAAACATCAGATAATAAAAACTCCGAGGTTGACACACAAACCCATTTTTTCACTTTGATATTGTTACTTTGATATCAGTTTTGATACTTTGATGAATATTTGATTTTTTTTTTTTTTTTTTAAAAGTTTGATTTTCAAATAAGGAATTTTTAAAAACTTGAAATTTTTTGCAATAAAAAACGAACAAATATTAATTTAAAAAAAATCCGAAAAAAAAAAAAATAACTTTTTCAAAGAGAAGTAAAGGCCATTTTAAACTTAAGCTCAGCAGATACAAATACCTTTTAAAATTCAGACTCAAAACGAACAGAAATTACTATTAAAGAATAAATGAAACCCAAAACGAACAGAAATCAAATAAACAATCATAGCAGAAACATACAACAAGTAATAATATAAATGAATAAATAAATCTTAAAGCGAGTAATGCTTAGATTGAACATGAAATCAAGCTTAAAAAAAAGAAGATATTTTCCTATTGAAAGTATAAATGAAACTTAAAACGAACAGAAATGAAATAAACGATCAATGCAAACAAACATGCAATAGATATTAATGTAAATTAAAAAATAAATCTTAAAACGAGTGAAACTCAAATTGAATATGCAAATCGAGCTTGAAACGAACAAAAATCACTACAAACAAGAGTTTGGGTATGACCTCCTTCTCTCACTGTAAAAGTCTAAAAACCTACTGCGTCATTGGCGCTTTACTGAAAATTATATGCGTCTTGAACAGTCTTGGAAAGTATAAACAACATCAAATTGAATATTAATTGCTGAAAGCTCATCAGTTTTCAAAATGGTTCTATAATTTTAATGTTTATTTTCAATATTAAGCACAAAAGAAAATATTTGTCATAAAATCGGTTTTCAGTAAAGCGCCAATGACGCAGTAGGTTTTAGACTTTTTATGGAAATCTTTTTCATTAATTGTGTTTTACTAAAGAGGCACTAGATATCGCAACTTCCTTAAAATAAACCCTTAAACAGATTTCTATGTTTTTCCAGTGCCCCACTAGCAGCAAAAAAAAAAAGATAAAAGATGATGCATCAGAGTTACCCATACAAAAAAGTGGTATTACTTACTGTTCAAGGTTGGGAGTTAGGCTACGAGTTATCTTTAAGGGTTTTTGGCAATGGCGATTCTAATGGTAGGCCTATACTTTCCTTTTCGGTCCGACGTCATTTTCGTGGGGTATTCAGCTATTTTTAGAAATTGAATATTTTTTCAAAATAGTATTTTAATATTACGACTAAAACGAAATAATAGTTACCATTACTGAACCCGCTACGAATGACGATCTTTTCTCACAGTTTTGAAGTTCTGGTTAATCTTGACCGGGGTTCGTTCTTTATTAGGTTGCGCCATGAGCACTGGACAATTTCGCTCCAAAACCATGAACACTGTATTTCCGATGTTTCGCTCCAACCATGAACACTGTATTTCCGATGTTTCGCTCCAACCATGAACACTGAATTTTCGATGTTTCGCTCCAACCATGAACACTGAATATCCGATGTTTCCTAGTTTTTTTAAGACACGAATGACAATGTAAGTTCCCACTAAACCAATGAGGGAGAGTAAATGATAAAGGGTTAAGAGTTTATTATCACCTTAACATAATAATTTCAATATTAAAATCCCGTATCTTTATGATTACTTCTTAAATATATGTCTTTACACGTGTACACTCAGCATCAGAGACAATTATAGACGATCAGAGATTAAAGGAAGTCAAAGCATTTTTGATTGGACCATAATCAAAGAACAAATGTAAAAAAAAGGACTTCGTACATAGTGAAAGTGAATAAGGGGAAGGTAACAAAAAATACCTTTTTTGATAGTGGTACGATGATTGTGCTTTATCCTTTAGAATATGGCTTTCCTGTATAAAATATACACAATATTGGCAAATCATTTTTTTTTTGCAAAAATATTGAAAGTTTAGAATAAGCAAAACAAATGTCTTCAACTGGGCAAAATATATTTTGCTTTTTTTTATATCTATGAATAGTTTCAACTGGTCGCAAGATTTTGAAAAAAAAATCCATTGTAGATTCAAACAAAATGGATAACCCAAAAGTAGGAAAATAAAAAGGAATAAAGGAATAAATAGGGAATACAACAATTCACATTTTGGGTAGATTTTTTAGGTTAGTTGTTAGGAAACAGCAGTAGCAACAATTCGCGGAAACATGCCGGTGGGATAAAGTGTATTTTACAAAATCTAGGGGGGAGGAATTAGTCTTTTTCAATTTTTTTTTTTAAATAAAGTACCAAGAAACGTTTTTTTTTATTACGTTTTTTTTTCTATTACGTAATTAGGGAAAAACTCCCCTTTTGCCCCCCCCCCCCCCCCCGCACAATTGGCAACACTGGGTACCAGCATTTGCGCTCTCACGTCAATTCTGTTTCTTTTTAAATAAAGTACCAAGAAACGTTTTTTTTATTACGTTTTTTTTCTATTACGTAATTAGGGAAAAATTCCCCCTCCCCCCCCCACAATTGGCAACACTGGGTACAGCATTTGCGCTCTCACGTCAATGCTGTTTCTTGAAAAAAATGTTGATATTTCTAGCATCCATTTTATTTTCGAAAAAGAAATGCGGGCATATTTTCTAGAAATTAATTAAGAAAAAATTTCCGAAAAAGAAGCTTTTAAAAAAAGTAAAGGCCATATTAAACTGAAGATCAGAAGAAATAAAATCCTATAATAATTCAGACTTAAAACGACCAGAAATTACTATTAAAGAATGAATGGAACCCAAAACGAACAGAAATTCAATAAACAACCATAACAAACATACATACAACAGATGCTAATTTAAATGCATAAATAAATCTTAAAACGAGTAAAAAATTAAATCGAGTATGTAAATAAAGTTTGAAACAAACAAATATTACTACAAGCAAGAGTTTGGCTACTGCCCCCTTCCCTACTGCAAAGTCTAAAGCTTACTGCGTCATTTGCGCTTTACTGAAAACGAGTTATAGCTCATATATTTTCTTTTTCATATGCAACATAGAAATCAAAAATAAAATTACAGTGAAATAAAATCTTAAACTGCTGAGCTTTCAGCAGTTAATTTTATTATGTATCAAATATTTCAGTTTAATTTTATTAGTTCTTTTCAAGGACTATTCAAGACGCATACAGTTTTCAAATGAATTATATTACAAAGTTTTCTTTTGTACTTATTACAAAATAATAAAATAAAATTACAGTGAAATAAACGTGACAATTACAGTGAAATAACAAGGAAACTTGCAATCATACGAGCAAAAATTGAAGTAAAATTAAAATTTTTGGGTCACCAAGCCCACCGCACGTGGGCTAATCCTAATGGATTCATTAGCATTATTTCCCGATTAAAGAAAATGATAATTATTATTACACTAAAACTGCGAAAGTATCAATCTGAAATATTTATTAATATTTTTATACAAGCTTTTTGTATTTAAAATATTTACTTTTTCTTTACCTTAGAAAGGTTTTTCTAATTCTTCATTCTTTCTTTGCAATGCATCAGAAATTACTGCCGGTAATGTCCCCGAAATGTAATGACTGAATTCAGATTGAAAATTAATTGTAACCTTTTTGTTCGCTTCTGCAGAATATAACCAGTTTTATTTTCGCGTTTTATTTGGTTTGTGATAAGATACTTGCAAACATTTCTAAGACTTCCTCTAGAATTTTATTTTTGAAAAATAAATTCTAAGAATTTTATGTAGTACTTACGGTTTAATGGCATTGGATAACCTAAGATTTTCTAATTCACATTTTTGCCTGAGCTGACTTTTTGCCTCCACACATAAGGGTAGATATATTTTTCCAATCATTTTTTTGGGGAGCTGAGTGCCAATTTCTGTGAAGCATAGGGAGCAAAGAACACAACATGTCTAAAAAAAACATGGTACTTATTAAGAATCCAGTAGTCAGTAGTCACGCGCGAAAGACTGCATCGAGAAGACCAAGACGCTACATGATAAACAGGTTTTTCTCTGCCTTTGGGGTGTTGCTCATTCCGTGACAAAGATTTAAACTTTAGTTTTTTTGGGGCTGAAGGGGCCAAAAAGTTACCTAGGTTAGGTTACGTATTTAATATATGCTATGCTTTACCCGCACCCCCTCCCTAATGTGCAAATATATAGCCCAAATTTGTTTCTGAACTATTATATTTTCATCTTATTTTCTTTCATTTCATTAGCATTAACGAAACTTCACTTCTCGTGTGACTACTGGATTCCTAACAAGTACCAAAAACATTTCTAGACCACATTTTACAACTCCCCGAACCACAAATTAGGCACTGCAACTCCTCCACCCCGCCCAACACCCCCCCCCCCCCAAAAAAAAAAAAAAAAAAAAAAAAAACAGACACACACACAAAAAACAACACAAACGTAATCGGAAAGGAACATGGGTAAGTATGAATTATAATTATTATTCTTAAATCGAATAATTCACAGCGTTTCTATTCTACATAGTTATCTTATCTCAATCACTTGGTCAATGATCAACAATCAGATCTTGTATTGTTTATCTATTTTATGTCCTCTGTACTTGAATTGCTCACAAAGTCGACTTAATGAATCATCAGGGGGACTTTGCCCCCCTTCCAAAGCTTCACCTATTTGCGCCTTTGTCCACAATACATCGAGAGGTTTCGGTATAAGGGACAGTTTTTGGATCTGGAAACAGATAGCATTCTTAGCGGCTCATTATTCCTTTACCCCGTAAAAAGTCGTCTCCAGAGTGTTTGTAGAAACAATCATACTGATATTTAGATCACAACGGAAGATCTATCAAATAAACATCTTACTAAATATTACTAATTACTTTTATATGATTTAAAGAATACATTTTAGGTATTTTTGACAGATATTATTTGTACGAACGTTTGTAGCGTTTAGTAACTATGGTTCAGCGAATGGCAACTCCATCCTTCAGTCCTTTGTTCATTACGTAGCTCATGAGTGGAACTTCAAATCCAGGTCAATTTAGTATAAAACATGACTTTTTGGGGATTAATTTCCGCCAAAATTTAAATTTCATGAATCATAGTCAACTAAGATCAAGAGTACTTTACAGTTTTACGCAAACGTGCGTCAGAAAAGTAAAGGAAAAAAGGAAAAGATCATGAAATCGCCACTGTTCATAATTGAAAAGCCAGATGGTTGGTATAACGGTCAAAGCGTATCAAGGCCAAAATGGAAATTGAGAATAATAAAATGAAAAACGGATAAAGAGCAATAAGAGAGCGTGAGGAATGGAAGAAAAGTGACGTATGAGGTGCGCAAGTTTAAATTGCCAACAGAACGTAATTTGATGACGCACTAGCTTTTAAATAAGATATGCTATAATGAAAAAAAATCATACAATGCTTAATCGCATGGGAAATTTGAATGCGTTGTATCAAAAGATACGAAGATTGAGTAAATGCCTATTAATACATAGTTATAGAATCAATAGAAAGGGCGTTTAAAACTAAGGTTATAATATTTTGTAGAAATATTAAATATACAGATAAAACCAATGCAATTTTTTTTCAAATATCATATTTCTCTATTATTTAAATAATTTTCCGGGATAAACTTATCATTTATTTCTTAAGTTAATCGGGTTTAGGCCTTCGCCTCCAATTTTAACATAAATGGAGATATATAACTTTGTAAATGGAGGACCTTAGTCATTAATGGAATATCCACTTTTACAGTCGCACTGATTTTATTAGCGTTACCAGAACAGGCACGCAAAAAAGGAGGAGAGACTCAGGTTTGTGCCCATATTCTGAGGATTTTTTTTTCTATAGTATCTTATATTTTCCTTAAAATTAAGTTTTCCCTTTAATAAGGAGTTATTCTACACCGCCCGAAATAAATTCCTGTTTTTGGCCTAAGCAAAATGTCTATAAACACTTTGTTAGTGCGTTAACCATATTTGCACGCATGGAGCTTAGGGAGAACGCTCAAAGATCGGTTCGAAGGAACCAAAAGAAATAAAATGCAAACCTTTTTGGTTTTTCGAACTCACCACCACCTCCCTCTTGTAAAAATTCCGTGATGCCCCATATGCTTTTTACGTTCTTTTAAAAGAGACGCAAATCGTAAAACATAAAGCATAAAGGTAAATCGTAAAGGTAAAGTATAGCATATATTAGATACGTAACCTAATCTAATTTGGGTACCTTTTTTCGCCCCTTTAACCCCGAAAAACTAAAGTTTAAATATTTGTCCCGGAGTGAGCAATACCTCTCTAGACAGCGGAAACCCGTTTTTTCATTAGTATCTTTGAGATTCTATATGTGGTCTTTCTCGCGTGTTGCCCAGCTACTAAAAGAGTACCGAAGATTGAATAGTTTTCTGAAAAAAGGAAACGTTTCCGAAAAATGGAATAAAAACGGTAGAAATTACACAGCTCAATCCTAGAAGACAGAGAACTTGTGGGGCCCATCAAGAAAAGAAGAAGAAAATTTTCCCTTGAAAGTATGATCCTGGACGCATGCTTATACCGTTAAAAGTAATCAAAATTTAAAAAATACGCTTCTAGAAAAACTTTCTAGTGATAAAAATTGCCATTTGTAGCTGCTTCAGTACCGGATTTTTTTCCTGGCGCATAGTAAAACGGGTGGTCGTCGAATATTGGGAAGGGGCTCATTTGAATGGGAGTTTAAAGTTTTAGCGCTTTCTTTAGAGATTACACCAAAGAAAAGTGCGAATTTATTCCATTCTATGTCACAAATCAGAGCCCCCTCCCTCTTCAGGCGGGCAATGCTGCCATTCAGTAATTAATTGGTCCTTAAGCCTTTAATGAATGCATTTAGCTGACAATGACTTGTCCTTAAAGATATTTCCAGACCACACAAAATTAGTGATTATTATACCTACTTTATCAGGGTTGCCACCAAGGTCAGTTCTTAAAGTGCCATAATCACACCCAAATTTGTGCGCTACACAGCGATTTTCCGTGCTATGGTAAAAAAAAAAATGACTGTAATAGTGCTAAAATACTACTTTCATGCTACAGGTGGCAACCTTGTAATATATACAATTCATACTAACGGTTGTACAGCATTGCATACTGCACACCACCTATGAGGAAGGAGGTGAGTGGATCTTCTTCCTGAAGGGCTAAAACCTCAAATTAGTGCATACTGAGTTACGTTTGTGCTCCGTAAAATATGTCCCTCAAGCAAATACAGAGTTGTGGGGATATGTTCCCTGACGTTGAACTATGAGTGCACTAAGGGAGTTTTTAACGCAGAAATGTATTTAAAAAAACTGAGGGGATGTACCACGGGGGGGGGATAGACTACATAGTTGCAATAGTTTTATTTTAAAGTGTAAAGCAAATACTAGACAAACTATCCTTCCTGAAACGTTGTTATGTGGAAGCTAAAATATAAGGAAAAAGCAGGGGATTAAGGGGGTTGCCATCTCTTACTAGTACTACTAACAGCTCACTGCAACACCAAGCCGTCTGAGGCCAACACAGCTATACACGCTCCTCCCCAATCCCGATCTTTTCAAAGACTCCCTCTTTACACCCTCCCAGGAAGTTCCCATTTCCTTTAAATCTTTCTTTATGACTTCCTCCCACCCCAGCCGTGGACGACCTGCTTTCCGTTTAGCCCTAGATGGCTGGCCCTAGATCCCTCATCCGCAGAACGTGCCCTAGCCATCTCAACCTTTCCCTCATTATAGCCCTACAAAGTTGGATTGAACCACACTTTTCGTACAGCCGACTGTATGAAATACGGTCAGTAAGTCGGGTTCCCAGAACAATCCGTAAGCAATTTCACTGGAAAACATCTAGCGAATTTTCATCCGCTTTTCGGAGCGCCCATGCTTCAGAGCCATATTTGACCACTGTAGCTTGTAATATTCTAATCTTGGTTTGCAGACTTATCTTCCTATTCTTCCAAACAGTTTTTAACTGTGAAAAAACGCCCTGAGCCTTGGGTATTCTACTTTTAACATCTTAACTACTCCCACCGTCTTTACTAATAATACTACTAAGGTAAGTGAAACTAATAATACTACCAAGCTAAAGTGATATGTGTTATTCATACCCCCCCCCCCCCCTCTTTGCTGTACAAGTGGGACGCTAAAAATCCATGAGACACACAAAATTCTTCATAAATCTTGACTTTTTTTTATCAACTGATGTAACTTTTCTGTCGCTCACCCATTATAAAATAAATACCTACCTGCCTTCTTTATCTAATTAACAAGGGTTTATGGATGACGTAAAAGTGGAATGACTTGACGACCAACCCGATGTCTTCGGGTTTCTGGATTACGCAAAGCTCTGGAGGAATTGCATGCCGCTGAACGGTCATATCTCGAGGTAGATAACCTTGCAAAATAGGTTCATTTTTAGCAGGATCAAAGGGATGGGGCAAATGGGCGCATTTCCACCAATCTAAGAAAATAGCAACAATTTTCATGAACCTGTGTTTCGGCCAGCCAAGGGCAAATTGAAACATACATAAGGGAAATCAATTGTTGGTAAACCTGCGTGATTAAACATGCCAGACACAAACTGTTGCTAACACATTTTTTAATGTTTTTTCTTGTGATGAAGTTTTCGAAAAAAAAAACTGATGATTTTTGAACAAATTGCAAGTCCTGTAACTGTAATTTTAAGCAGGTCCAATAATTGTAAAACAATTACAGGACATCAATTTTTTTTTCAAAATAACTATGGGTGTCGTGTGTTTTACAACTTCACTTTTGTGTTTTTATGCTATTTTAGAAGTTTTAAATTGCTCAGCACTGAACATTTCAAGGTTTCAGTTTTATATTTTCAATCCAACTCAATTCAATTTATTCAAATAAAAAAAAATTTGCAATAAAAAATTTTGCACCCTAAATTCAATGGCGGTTCTGGCCTTTTTCCTGCCCGGAACAAAATTTTGACTAGCCCCCCTCTCTCTCACGGTCTCCAAAAAAATTTCAGACCAAATTTCAACAAAATTTTCACTAACAGCGTTTCTGTACTCTATTTTAATAAAAGTAAAATTTCGAAATTAGAAGCTTGAAACAATATTGAGCATTTCAAGGTTCCAGTTTATATTTTGCAGCCCTGAATTCAGAGGCTGTTCTGGCCTTTCTTGTGCCAGGGACAAAATTTTGATTACCGCCCCCGTCTCACTACCTCCAAAACATTTTCAGGCCAAATTCAGGCCAAATAAACGTGCCAAACAGGCACGTAGGCACAGGGACCCTTACTCCTCCAAAACCTCGACATTTTTCATGCCATTTTGTATATCATTCATAAGTCACATATTTTTGGTGTTCTTTTTAAATCATCGCCCCTTAAAAAAAACCTCTTACGCAGAGCCATAACTATGGTGCCCGGGAAAAACTAATTACAACGGCCCTTAAAAAAAAACCTCTTACACAGAGCCATAACTATGGTGCCCGGGAAAAAACTAATTACAACGCCCCTTAAAAAAAACCCCTTAAACAGAGCCATAAACTATGGTGCCCGGGAAAAGACTAACTACAACGCCCCTTAAAAAAACCTCTTACGCAGAGCCATAACTATGGTGCCCGGGAAAAAACTAATTACAACGTCCCTTCCCGACTCAAAAGCTAGATAAAAAGCCGAATCAGAGTGAAACATTTGATCGAAGTTGGTATCCCCCAGCCAGGGTGCCTGGGGCAGCTGACCAGGCTGTCCCCTAGGAATTGCTCTGGCCCCACTTTACTTGCCTGTAACCGGGCCATAAGTTTTCACGAACTAAATAAAGTTAGTAGCTTGCCAATGCTGGCATTAGGCTACTGTGACCCAAATAATTATTGACACGGCCTAAATTATATAGCGAAATGGTAGACACAAATAATAAATGCATACTATTCATTAAGCCTTTTTAGGGTAGCCCCGAAAATCCCCGACATGGTATCGCAGAAACTGGAGACTTGCCACAACCCACGTAAGATATCTTTGAGCAAGTTCTTACATAATTGGTAAGTTCTTGGTAAGAACTGGTAAGTTCTCCGTAAACTGTTGCTGCATCTCTTTTTAGTTTCAATTAAATAAAAAAAACAAGTTTTTTTTAACTGAAAGTAAGGAGCGACATTAAAACTAAAAAACGAACAGAAATTATTCTGTATATGAAAGAGACTGTCCCCTCCTCAACGCCTCGCTCTTTACGCTAAAGTTTGACTCTGTCTCACAACTTTATTTTTTAAAACAATAAAAAACTTTAGCGTAAAGAGCGAGGCGTTGAGGAGGGGACAGTCTCTTTCATATACAGAATAATTTCTGTTCGTTTTAAGTTTTAATGTCGCTCCTTACTTTCAGTTAAAAAAACTTGTTTTTTTTATTTAATTTTTGAACGTTTTTGAATTAATGCAGGTTTTGATTTTGGCTCACCGTACATGAATAATTAAAACAAAATTTGCATATTATATTTGGTTAAATGGCTTTCTCGAAACTTGTTTAATTTTATTTACGAACGTTTTTTATTAGTAATAAATTACGTAACTTAGAATTAACTTACGTAACGAACTTCTATATTCATAAATTTTTAACACGTATATTAGGGGGTTCGCCCCCTAGTCAATACTCTGCTCTTAAACTATAGTTCGAATTTTTTTCCAGTTCTTTAAAAATGACCTCTTAATCACAATCAGTTGATCAGTTGAAAAACTTGTTTTTTTTTATTTAATTCCTGATCTTTTTTTTTAATAATGCTGGGAAATCCGGCGCCCCCTTCACAGCAATGTCCCTTCCCCCATGAAAAACTTCCTTCATGGAAAGATCCTTCCATATAGCCCCCGACCCTCTCCTTCCCCCACCTACCAAAAAATCTCCTCTGAAAAAGTCTGTATACTTCCCAATAACCAATACTATATGTTAACATTGAGTAAAGTTCATAAACTTTCAGCCCTCCCCCTGGGGACTTTGGGGGATCAAGTCATCCTAAAAGACATTTTTATCATATTTTCGACCATGCTGAACAAAAATGGCTATCTCAAAATTTTGATCGGGTGACTTTGGGAAAAAAATGAGCGTGGGAGGGGGCCTAGTTGCCCTCCATTTTTTTTGGTCACTTAAAAAGGGCACTAGAACTTTTAATTTTCGTTTCAATGAGCCCTCCCACGATATTCTAGGACCACTGGGTCGATACGATCACCCCTGGGGGAAAAAAAAAAAACAAAAAAAAAAAAAAATAAACACGCATCCGTGATCTTTCTTCTGGCAAAAAATGGAAAATTCCACATTTTTGTAGATAGGAGCTTGAAACCTCTACAGTAGGGTTCTCTGATACGCTGAATATGATGGTGTGATTTTCATTAAGGTTCTATAGCTTTTAGGGGGTCTTTCCCCCTTTTTTCGAAAATCAGCCAAATTTTCTCAGGCACGTAACTTTTGATGGGTAAAATTAAACTTAATGAAACTTATATATTTGAAATCAGAATTAAAATCTGATTCTTTTGATGTATCTATTGGTATCAAAATCCCGTTTTTAGAGTTTCGGTTACCATTGAGCCGGGTCGCTCCTTACTTACAGTTCGTTACCACGAACTGTTTGAAAAGGCAAGTGCGACTAATTGTACAAGTGCGTTATGCAAGTACAAGAGCTTTTTCAAGTTTACATCTTTGATTAAAATATACATATTATAATATAAAAATATACAATACATATAGAATATGTTCGTATTTCACATCTTATTTTTCATAGTTTGTTTATGCTGAAAAATTTGGTAATCTAAAAGTACGGCAATCCAAATGTAAGAACGCGTACATACACTTCCATTATTCTGACAAAATCGTCTTCAAAGTTTCTCAAGTTTTGCGGCACTTTTCCCACTTATTGCGCCAGACTAGACACAGGATTGAAGTGAAAAGTTGTTGAATTGGTTTTAGACAGTATTCTTTCCAATTATGCAATTAAAATACATGCGAAAGTTCGCTGACACTGCTAAATGTCGATTTTTCAACTTTGGCAAACGTGGCAAAATGCTGCAGATACGTATTTTGGCTAGAAAAATCTTCGCATGAGATTTTATTACGATATTCTTGCATATACCATTCGATTTACCCCTTTGAACTGAATTCAGTGGTATATATAACTCGGAAAGTGACTTTTCATGTAGCCTTTATATACGTATTTGCCTTTGGGCAGCCAAGTAGCCAGGGACTCTTTTATGGAGATAGAAACTATTAATGACTAAGATTCGCTAGATTCCAGTACTTTATTTGGTCGCCTCCATTCTGTGAAGTACCAAGAACATAAAAATGAAAACATTTTTTGTCTCCGTCTCAGGGTGCATTCAAACCACAGCATAAGTATATATACGAACAATAGCGAAATGTCCTATCCTCTCCATTAAAGATTTCTGAATCACATTAATCTAGACCTCTCTGCATGGCTCCGTCTCTTCGCGCGCGCGCAATGATAAATGTTCAGACTTTTATCCGATGGAAAACCCAGTAGTAACTGAAACTGTTGCTGTGACGTACAGGGAACTTCCCAGTCACCACGCTATGACGTGAGTCATCTTTGAAGAAACTTAATGCGGTACTTATGTATTATAGCGGCAACGCTTAAGAAGTCAAATTAGGTGAATACTTTAGAAACAAATTTGAGCTATATATTTTCAAAATGGGGGGGGATAAAGTTTAGCGGGTTGCAATGCAAAATGTGTTAGCTACAATTATTCTGCATATTATGAATTAAGAATTTTTTCTAACTTCACGCTGTCCCAATACTTTACTCTCCCCCTCTTATGTGCAAATATACAGCCCAAATTATATAATTCCAATGTATTCTGTCACCCACCACTTGTTTCCCACTGAGCATAAGCTAATTGTCTCTTAATACAGACAGATAAAATTGGTTTGTTCTCGAGTTTTACACAGCGCATACTTGAGCATTGCCGCAATAATACATAAGTACCCTTTTTGCTACTATTCGTATATATACTTATGCTGTGATTCATACCTGAAAACAAGGATTTTCTACAATTTATCTTTTGGTTGTTACAAAATATCAAAAGTCAGAATTCATGCGCAAAAAGTTTCACCAGTGCTTCCAAAACGAACTGTAAAAAAACAATATGCAGAAACTAATTCCATAAATTCGATGACGCTTTTTGCACTTAAAATTCAAAGATATTGCAGAAAACCCGCAAATAATCATCTAAGAAAGACATGTCTTGAGTTTTCCGTTACACATTTTTTCAAGTTAATCATCTAATCCAACATGGGCTAGTCTAATTGCCCATCATATCATCAGTAGGGACCCATATTGCTACACTGTACGTACAACTGGACGAACAAGATTACACACCTCTTTTTAGGTCAGGGATCCATATTGCTAAACTGTATATACAACTGTACATACAACTGGACGACCAAGATTACACACCTCTTTCTAGGTCAGGGACCCATATTGCTACACTGTACGTACAAGTGTACGCACAACTGGACGAAAAAGATCACATGTCTCTTTCTAAGCCAATCACAGAACTAGAAATACTAGCGGAGAGTGACGCAGCTAATATAAGGAAGGATTTTCAGTAAAGCTGTTATTAGTGTGAGAATAGAGTTCAAGGAGTGAGAACAGTTTGACTTTACTCGTTTATTTATTTGGCAAGATATATATTTGTAATAATGAGTGGAATGTTTACACTATTAAAAGTTGATAGTGGAGCTGGTAGCAGCAGCAATGATACAAGAGTACTAAACATTGCAGTAGAAATCACAAAAGGATCACGGCTTTATCTTGAATGGGATGAAGTATATGCAAGATACGTGTTATAATTGAGTAAATTTAAATTGGAGGACCGATTATGCTTCGCTGCAAAAGTTGATATAGCATATATAAATAGACTTCAAATTGCTTTAAATGCAATAGTGAAGTATATAGAGGACAATAGCGTATATCGGTAATTGTATATGTGTAATATATTTTTATTGTAATTATGATCACGCACAATAAAATTCTTTCGAAATCGAAAATGCCCCCTTTCTTTTTTTGTTAGATTTTTTAGGTTATCGAATATTCTTGAAGTAGAACGAATCATGAATAGTCTAGAGTCAGCATTGAGAGTGTTAGGAATGAAAAATGAATAAATTTGAGAAAGAGAGAATTAACTCGAATCTTGTGATTATGAAAAAATTATGATTCTAGATGACGATTTTCTCGAGTTATCTCTTCAACGGAAGATATTTTCTGAGGAAACACTTGACAGCATAATGAAAACTGATTCTCCCCCATTGGACTGTTACATGAACCTTTTACGACGTGACTCAAATGCATTTACTCATTTTATTGATACATTAATTGAAACAAAGCAGAATAATTTCGTGGATATACTTTTGAAAACATTGCCATAGATTCTTTGTAGATGACTCTCCCTTCGAAACAGTTATGTAACGTCACAGAGTTACTCCACTCTCTCTCCTATCTCCCTCCGAATTTATCGACAATGCATCAGTTTCTTTTAGCTGTGAGAGAGTTGACGCCGGAAACCAAAAAAAAGGTTCTATACACGTCCATTATATATGTACACACTTGGCAGTTGGTCATCATGTGAGAATTGTACAATTATTGATGATCATAATGAAAAGTGCAAATTATGCAATCCCTGTAAATTACATAGAGGATATGCAGTACAAATTAAAGGCTGTAATTCATTTCTTGAAGAGATTTGTGACTCTCACCCTAGAGGGCAACTATGCTTCAATTGTCACTATCACAAATGTGATCAGTGGGAAAATACTTGTCCTGGTATGATTGGAAAGAACCCTAAACGTGATTTTAGTTTATTTCTACGAGATTGGTGTTGCCATGGTTTTAAATTATCTGGGGAGGAAGAATCAGGTCTACGATTCTACTTTTGGGGTAACAAGAAAATTTGGTTTCTACGTCATCGTTGTGACAACACTGCCTATTACGACTATAAACCTAGTGATTTTTATTTGGCTGTTACCGAATGTGATTCACCACTTGAAAACACTGTATGTGATATTGCTTCAAATAGACAAATTGAAACACGTGAATTTCACAATATGAATGCAAATAGTATCATTGACTATACAAAGAGATACGATAAGAGTGAAGCTACATTATACTGTAGAAAATGTGACCCTGACTTTGCAGCCAATCAAGATCAATATATAGTGAATTCAAATGATCTACCAGCATGAGTGGTTCTTCACAATTGCCTATACACCGAAGAAGAAGAAGAAATCTAAGTGAAGAATAAAGACATTGTTGTTGTGTATATACATTTTTTTATTAATAAACAAATTCACATTCATTTTTAAGCACTTTACTCATAGGGCGCTAAAATCAATATTATACAGGCCTGAGAGGATATTTTCCACCATAAAATCATTCAGACGTGGATTGTATACGTAAATGTTTGAGAAACTGCTTGTAAGTATAACCTCGACATCTGAAGACGAAATATAGTAGCGCATGGAAATCGCAGCTTTTAGTCGTCAGATCCTGCACTCTTTTCCGATTTTGAATAATAGTTTTCCCACTGCTTTCAATATAGTTGTTGATGTGTGGAGTGTAGAATGTATAGGGTAGGCCGAGAGGATAAAAAAATTCAATCGTTTTTCATTGTTTGAAAGATGCACAGCCAATGGCCGGTATTCATTGTCGACGGACTGATATTAACAATGATTAGGGTATTGTTTGCACTTTGAATTTTTCCAAGAAAGTCCGATGGTAGACTATAAGATCTGTATTTGGACATGTAGGGGTCCATATTAAATACACTGATTATTTGACTGGTGTTCATGTGCAATATCTAGTAGAACACTGCCTTCGGGAGTGATTTCCCAGTAGGTTTCAAATTTATTTAATAAGATTAGTGCAATACTCGCAGGTAATGGGTCGGCAATTGTACACTCTAAACTCACACTCCCCGTTCGTACTATACTCATATCTTGAGTGCCCGATAGGTCTAGTACAATGATACCATGTGTTTTAGCGAACATTTCTTCGGTTGTACCATTTTCAAATAGTTGTGAATCATGATCTAGGGTTTGCATTGTGAACTCATAAAATGTCCTATAGGATTAATCAAAAGATAGATTGTAGAGTGGGATTCCATTTACTTTGCATACAAGAGATGAAAGCCCAAACATCTCAAATTTATGTGGGCAGCCAGTCCACGATCCTGTTGCACTAGCGCATTTTACAAATGTCAGTGCTAATTTTGATGGAAATTTCTCCATTGATAAAGGATGAGTCGGTGAAGGTGCGCAAGCCTGTGGCAATATGACGTTGATTGATGATTGTATGAGAAACAAGTACTTTAATATTATTTCCACTGGATCTCAATTTTTCCACTGCCAAAGCAACAGAACTCATAACCTGCTGCTTTCGTACGTGTAGTATTATTGAGGTGAGGGGGAGAGTTACATCTGGATTGGCAGGAAGTTCCTTTCGTAAAATGAAATTGGATGGATCAAGCTTAAATTTTATATCCACTTTATATTTGGTGGTAGCCATTGGGGTATATTAAATATCTCATGATATATTTTTCCAACTAGATGTAATTCACTAGTTGTAGCATTTTTAAATGCATCTGTACTATTAGTAACTGTAATATATTCATATCCATTGGGGGTGCTTCTCAATTCCTTGTATGACTTGGGTGTCATCATCATGAACTGCATATAGCTTGTATAATTTGAGAGATTGTTGCTTGTGCTCACAATGTTCCATTTATGTAGACACTGATTTGACAAAATAAATTATGTAATATACAATTTTCTTAGGATATTCTATCAGCACGAATTGGCATTCCATTGTCGGAGTTCTTGACTATCATATGTAAATCTATAAATGTCGAAGACATTTCCATAAAGTCGTCCTCATTAGAATAAATTTAAAAGTGGATATTATCGGAGAGCCGTTGCTGTGGATAAAATTGTTCATAGTATCCATGTTTTACACTCACATCAACATTTTCTGCATTGAATAGATTTATAGATGAAGTGATTGAAGGATGAGAATCCTTATGCGGTAGATATGCCATTGTTCAGTCTATGAAAAGATATCCAGTTTCGATCTAATAATTCTCTTTCTGGGGCTTCTTCTTCTGTTTATTGTACATGTCGTCTATTTCCTTCTTTTCTTTGAAAGGGGTGATGTCTTTCGTTTCTGACCTGAGTAGAGACTGATGAGTGGTGCACTTTTTTCTCGACCTTTTAAAACCTTTTCCATTTTGTTGAGATTTCAATTGCTCGCCAAGGGTTCGCGCACTGGACCTAAGATTGTCCGAAGCACTTTTTTTAAAAATCCTTGCCAGAGCTCCAGTCGTATAGTGTAGAGGATGCAAAATCTGTCGCAGCCAGTACAATATATTTTTTTAGCCAGAGGTAGTGCAGAGCAAAACAGCTTAGCAAACTAACTGCCAAGACCAAAGCCAGACATTGATTAACGACCTTTGTAATAGTCCATTCCATTGCTCAGTTGTCTTGGGCCAAAAGTATAAACTTAGCAGTCAATATCAGGACAAATGAATACCACTTTTCTATTAGACGTCTTGTTTTTTTTTTAACACCGACAACGATGTGTCGAAAATGGCATGTAATCACAACCAAACCTTTTGATATTGCTAGGGGATTACCTAATTCAGTTATTAGTGTTAACTGGTAGAGTTCCAAATAGGAAGTGTTTACGGGGATATACGGAAGATGCTTTATATTGTAATGATGAATTTGATCTTGATTGGTTTTTTGTTCAAGAAATCGTAGGGGGGGGGGACATTGCTATTGCCAACTCTGGATGCTTCAACAAATGAAGCATAAAGAAATATACAAGTGTCCGTGGAGAATGCAGGCGGGTAGTCAGCAGAAATAACATTAGTGTTTCCGGCACTTTTACCATTGATTATATTGAGTTTAAAGCCAAGAACATCTTTTAGATTATCATTGAGAATAACCTTTTCACTGTAAATGGGTGAACTAATGTAGATCTTGCCCTCTTTCTTTGAATAGTTAAAATGAAAGGCTCCTTTTTGACGAGCGCAAATACCTTTATTGATAGAACGACATAAATCATTCATACAAGTGAGTTCCTCGTATGGTGCTTCAACATATAGGATAATCCAAACCAATTGATCATTTGAATTTTATGCTGTTCGCTATCGGGTGGTGGCGGCTAATCATAGGGTCTAATTTTTATATCATATTTACGATCTTTTCTCAGGATCTCATAGGTATTTTTGAGAATACAGTCGACAAGAGCCACACATCTAAATTATAAATATCTAAATTATGAATAAAAGCAGCAGTATTTTTCAGTTTACAATATCTCGAATTTAATAGACAAATCGTTCTTATCAATCGTTCAGCCAATGCAGCCTTTATCGGACTGTGACTACGATAGAGCTTTGTGTTATATTTCAATAGAACCTTTTGCACATGTGGATTAACAAATTCACTACCACGGTCACTTTGAATTTTTCTATAGTTATCTTGTTCAAGAATAATTTCTAAAGCCTGAGAAACTTCAACATCTCTTTTTGATCGCAATGGAATGGCATATGCATAGCGACTAAAGACACTGATTGCCACTAGAATATGTTTATAGGGTGTATTGTGACTTGTGACGTCTTTGAATCTCATCTAGAGTTAAAAGATCTGTTTGCATTATATGCAGAGGGAAAAAAGCTTTAGTTTGTCGACATTGTTGCCACGAAGCCTACGATTTCGATGCAGAGTGTAACTCGGTTCATTTTCTAGATACTCTTTTGCATTTTTTAAAGTGTTGCAACCTACGTCAGAGGCAACTTCAGAAAGTATTGTGGGGGAACTTAGAATTCCCACTTCATTGATATTTTCATAGACATGTTTTAAAACCTCATCCATTTTGAACGCAAACAGGTGGCGCAATGCCCACTACCCTTTTGCACACTGGAGGGTGGTGCTTGTGACAGTGAGTTGATATCAATACGTCTTCGCTTTTGTCTAGCCGTCGTCGTCTTCGGTGTTATCATATCATTGCTTGTGCTACTAGGAGTGCTAGTATTTTCCAAGATTGATTTAAAATCTTCTTCTTCTTCTTCTTTTTTAAATGGCGTTGTTAGAGGGCTGATACCTCTACTATATTCCCTTAATTTCTTTAGAATTGGCTTATTGCCAATAAGACTTTTGGGGAAGTTTGATGTATATAGAAAGCTGTATAGATTATTGTCAAATGATAAAAGTCCTTTACGATTTGTAACCATATCACAAATTAAATCGAGTAGATTATAACTTTTTCTCTGAATTATAATTCGTTTCCCAGTGCTATCGACTTGAACTTGATGATAATCATCACCACCACCACTTTCCAACATGAGATATGTTAATAATCTTTTACTCTGTTCACGATAGGTCAATGGAAATAGGTTTCCAATTGATGTCACTATTCAATTCAATTCCTTCTCCTTTGATTGTGCTGTTGTTACTGCTGCACAATCTTGAGGAAATGTTTCCTGTAGGGGGGGATCTGTGACATTGAAGACGGCGGTGGTTCTCTCACGATAAGGTCTATGTTTGTCCAGGTGACGCAGTGCATCTTGAAGTAAAACTTACTTTTTATCATCGGCAATATTTTCAGCATTTATCAATTTGCTTTGATTGCCTTCAAAGTGTTCAACTGGTGACAGAACAAGTTCTATTGGAGTCATTTATAGGGTTTAGCCATCTAGAGAAAACTGTTTACAAGTCCTGCGATTATTGGTAGTGAAAGTGTAAAAAAGCTATTGCCCGCTTGAAGGAGACGTTTTCTTTTAAAATCTTTTCCTTTGTTTTTGCAAGCCAAGGCACGTACAGTAGAACGATGTTGCTTTGTCTGTTGTCTAACATCTTCTGGCAAGTGTACATTGCCCCAGTTAAATTTAAACAAAGTTCAGATATTAGATTAATAAATTCTTTGTCAACACCATGTTTGAGCATGGCCTTCCTGAGTGGGGATTTTGAATTGCTTAGAACGGAAAATAAGTGTCTATTTTCGTGTAGTTTCTTCAGTGTCATGATGGCAACTAATAACCTTTTCTACTGTTCACCGGAAGATATACAGTGATTTCTTTGTCGAAAATATCTATGGCTACACGCAGATCCTCGGGTGTGTTCTGATTAAGATCTAGCAAAATATACCCATAGGGCTTATTTGTCGCCTTACTGTACGCTGAAAGTAGAAATTTGGGGGCACCGGGATACATTTGCTTATTGAGAGTTATTAGAGAACTTGAATCACGAAGAACTCTGTAGATAATATAGACGGTGCAGTTTATAGCATGGGTCCTCATACACTTGCTCTGATGCAACAGATTGTGTAGAACTAGGGTTATGGAAATGTGTTCATGATGAGAGCGAACAGTAAACAGTTGTAGCATTTCCTGTGAGAACTGTTCAATGGATTCAGCTAATCATCAATAATCAGCCATGAGTTTGGCTCAGTAATATTGAAAACGTCAGGTCCTTGCATGAATTGCATTGGCATGGATGTAGCAGTCGCAATAGCTTTTATTTGGTCATAGGACTCTTGCCAAATACTATAGCAATAGTAAATTTTCTTTGGTTTTTCCAAAAACATTTTATTACAATTTTTAATTATTTTAGCTAAAAGTTTCGTTTTCCCCGACATTGACGGACCACAGAGAAACGATCTGAATGGTGTTTTAAATTGATACATACTGCTGCTGCTGTTGACATCAGTTGGACTACAACTAACTGTAAACCATACTTGTCTAATGAATAAATAATAATTTTCCCTTAGATCTACCTAGTACGCTATTCAATAGCACCAAGAACAACAAAAAACATATTTTTTCTTTTATTAACAACACTTTTAGTAGAACAACAACAAAAATAACTGAACAACAATTTAATATTTTTCATTTATTCACAAAAACAGCTTAAAATACAGCAAGAACAGCAATAGCAGCAGATTTGAACATATTTGTAGACTAGAATATAAAAACACTATTTACAACATTTAAAAGATGATAATCCCCCCCCCCCCCCTCACAGCCACGGGCGGGGTCCCCCACCCCCGGAGCCGAAGGCTGGCGGCCACGGGCAGGGCCGGAAAGGGCGGTCCGCTGCAGCGGGAAACAAACTGTGTACACAATAGCAGCTGCAGTAAAAGTTAAATGATGACGATGATGGCAATGGAATGAAGATTATATTGAGAAATTGTCGTCCCCCCACCCATCAAGTACTATTTTGAATTTAAGTTTATTTATCCAGACCGAGATGTTTTCGATAGTCCATACATTCAACTCGATCTGAAATACGGTAGTGGCCAAGGGGGAGTACTCTTACACCATTCTCGAGTACATAGATCTTGTCGGATATGCAAGGCATGGCATTTTTTCCCACTCTAACAGTATAGTTTCTTATATTGTAGAGAGCGAATTGCTAGTACTTTTGCTCTTGGCACTAGACAACTGTCCACACAGTTTTTGTAGGCACTCATGTTGAAATTATCTTTTACAAAGTGTGTAGGCACCCCTTTGCGCGCTTGTTTTACATCCTTACCGTGTGTTTCCACACAGCATACTTTTGGACCGCGGAACACCCTATTTGATATGAAATCGCTCCCCGTCTCTGATTTTAACATTAATAATTGATTGGGGGTCTGACGTTTCACCAACTCGAGATTGATGCTCTCATTCCAATTTGCGTAATCCATCCGTGGGCCAATGTACACACCATTTTCCAAATCTTCCAATAAATTCTCGGTTTTAACTTTAACAATAGAGAATCTGTTTCCCCATAGTAAACTTGAACCTCCCCCTCCCTTGGCCATTGTACCTTACACTGATTGTAAAAGAAGGACAACCTGAGTTTCTTGGAAATTTCAAGTACTGAAATATCCCCCCCCGCAATATTCTTATTCAGAACAACACTTCTCTTTTTTCTTTGTAGCAGAACCATATTCGGGTCTATGGTCTTGAATGTTGTAAAGTTAGGATTAGCGACAATTTGGGCACATTCTTTGGGGCAGGTTACGACGTCGCAACGAGATCTGTTTCGTACGCTTTCACACATTTTTCCAAAAGCTTAATTTAAAATAAGTTTATACATTTTTTTTAACTTTACTTTTTGCCTGTGAATGTTTACTGACAAAAGTGTCAATAAACGTTTTCAATTAGGGTTTCTGATCGAATTGCAGGGCTTTGTGTATCTTTGTAACCCTGAAACCATTGGTCGCCATCCATCGCAATACCACGTGGTGAACAACAATGTTCTGTTTCGGGTCCAAATCTGCAATTAGTTTCTGCTTGGAAGGGGGTCCAATGTATGCCTATATCCTCGATCAAAGACCGATTGTATGGACTCAAAGAGTCCTTGGCCACCGGTATATTTGCACATGGAAAAAGAAAATCTTTTACAGTGTCGTGGAGTTCAAGTGGTATGTAACCGTCAGTTTCAAAAAACCATCCTTGGGACCATTATCCTCGACAGTGTGAATGTCAGGCAAATCTAGGGCACAAGGATTTTCAAGCCATTTGTAATTGCCGCATGGTAAACTATAGTGAGACATCACCGAGGGGTAGAGTGAGTTCATGTCAAGAAAAACAGCATGAATTTACACCATCAACAGAGTTCTTCCCAATTGGATCAGTTGTTAGGATGCGATGCCCGTGAAAAAAATATCTCCCCTCATAGATCTTTCTACAAATAGGTGTTGATCCACATCGGTGATCAAACCTATTTCCTCCCTACTGATTTTTAGAATTAAGTCCATCACGAGGTGCGGTGTTGAAAATTAATAGGCAATGTCTAGCCCGAATAGTGAATAAATTTGGTCTGTGTTCTTGCAGACAATGTCTAAAAGAGTTAGCACATCGCTTGCGAAGTACATTCTACAATAATCCCAACCATTTTACAGCCCCCCTTAGACCATACCCTTTTGGCAAATTCATAGTCTTCGACAGTGCACTCACTATCGGTAAATGAATTATAGAATGCTTCAATGGGAGGAAGTTTATCCTGACTTAACTTTGCGCCAGAGTTGTAATAGTCAGACGCATATATGCCTTTACAAGTCTGTAAGTCATATATTTCATTGTCTGGAAAGCGCTGTTTAAGAAGAAGGAAACTATCGAAATTGTAACTTTTCCGCGCTTGAATTAGTTGACTGAGAGCCTTGGGGAAAAAACTATATGAATCTAAAAAAAAAACAGATTTTATTCAGGCACGTATGCCCATTATCTACTGTTTTTCACTGGAGCTCTAAAAGCAACAGCTTCTCAGCAGATTTGGGTATAATATTGTAGGTAAATGAGTTATTTATCCATGGGCTATCTGTACCCCCTCCTTCCCTGTGCATACGTGCCAAAGCCGGTAAAATAAATTTCAAACCGTAATTTGAATTGTGATTGAAAACCGGTATAAGAAACTGTTGGCTTACATTCAAATTGCACGATTGGTGTGCTACGCCACGAAAATTACTACCCCCTGAGGATATTTCCTGCCACAAGTGATCATGCTCTCTGACTTTTCCCCCTCCCATCCCCTTAGTCTTTTCCCTCCTAGTCCCTTTACCCTTTCCCCTCTTCAAGTTCCTCCTTGCATACCCAACATATTTTTATAGTTTTAATGGCCAGGCGATCCTCTGCTGATAGTATCATTGGGTAGTGCGTGTGTGTCTCAAACGGGAGATAGCCCCATTCGCAGTGGCAATTTATTTAGTCAATACTTTGATCATACAATCTTTCTCGTCCAATATCTCAACTATTTCTAAGAGACGCATAGTGTTAGTGCTGTCTCTTTGCGCATGGGCATATGAAACTGCAACGGCTTGATGTTCTTTGGTACGACTTGGAACTTGTGGGTCTTCTCATCCATTAGCTTAGCTTCACAATCCAAACTTATTTTATCACTTTGCATAAGTGTATTCTGAAAATTTCTAAATCGTAAAATTGCCCGGTCACCGCCAACTGTCTCCACCGATTGATAGCCGTGTCTTTTGCAGTGTTTCATGTGATTTTGTAGCTTTAATTCGGTCCAGAATCTTGATAAACTCATTGGGCAATAGTATCGTACCCCATTTGTTTTTTCCTCCCTGCAAGAACTCTATTAATATCAGTAACTGGATTGAAATGACCAACTGATTAGGTTCACTAGGCGGTGTGTACAACAACCAAACCAGTGTTTCAGAGATTCAATAGATGGCGCTCTTACTGGAAATATTACCCCTTTTTATGAGAACGCTCCCCCTCTTCAAATTCTGTTTCATATTGTAGCACTGTAACACCAATCTTTAAATGTGCGTTTGCCCGTTCAAAAATATCTATCCCCTTGAGTGTTACAGGAAAGTTTCAGTTAAACAAGTGAAATCTACTCGGGGAAAATCGGACCCTTTTTTTCCATGCACGGCCCAGTGGTCCAAATTTTTCTATGTAGCTTCATGTGCTAGAGGATGGAGAGCCGATATGTGAAATGCATACATGAAACACTTTTGACCAGTTTCGAGACAGATTCGTTGAACGCCCTTGCATCCTACTAAATCAGGATTATATTTTAAAACTATTTCCCTTGGTTCCGCCCCTTCTTCCCCTCCTCTTAAAATAAAATTTTTTTAAAATTTACGTATATTTATCTTTTTTAAATTTACATATATTTACAATTAAATTTTCAACAAATAAAACTACTGAACCACTACCATTCTCATTATAATTGTCGAGATGCGTGACCACACTGTTGACCCATTGCATAAAGACGATCTCATAATTCTCCAAATGAGGGTACAGCACCAACATTTCTGTGTGCACATAGTGATCATAGACCTCACCATGACTTTCATTCAAATAAGTATAGTAAAAAACAATTGAGGCCTTTATGCTGTCCCTTCCCCCCCCCCCCGACAGTTGAATTTGGTGCTGAAGAAGTGCACGAATTTTCTCTGCATATTCATGAAATATATCTATAGGATCACTTATTATATCCCCTGTCATCAATGTATTAAAGGGATCACCAAAATTCGCAGTGAATACGTCTATTGTATTCAGAATTGAATTTGTTTGCTGAAATTCCGGTAGCGGTGAGAATTGTATATCATCACTACCTACTCCCCCTCCCCCACTTTGTTTAACAATTGGGCTGGTGTGCGGATTAAATTCCACTGTTCGCTTAAAATAGCCTCTAGTGCGTCAGGACTATGCAATTCCATCCAAGCAAATACATTTCTTGTTCAATTAAATTCGATTGAACCCGGGCCATATTCTTTAAATCTGAAGGGGAAGGATTCTCATTTAACTCGCGACTAAAATTATCTAAAATTCGCATGGTATTTGGGCTCAGCCATGGTAGATCACTCTCTGAACTAACTGCATTGCTTTGTTCAACTGTGCTATTGTCTACATCTAAAGAATTACTATCAACATTGAAATATTTCCCTAATAAATTATCCGTCCATTCCGTCTCGGTAAAAATGTTAGCAGGTGTACCATCTAAATTACCACTACCATAACACTTCCCGTAAAAAAATACCGTACCCTTCACTGATATGCGGTGGCGTTTCAACAGCGTCATGAGATTGCAATGGCGCTTCAATTTAAATCATTTCATCAATGGGATCATATGATACGCGACTTGTTTCTTTAGGTAGAGGGGAGGGTAGTGATGAATCTGTTCTAACCTATAAAGAAAATAGACTCTTATTTTCAATGTGTATAATTTACCCTATTTTTTTAAGAAAGTCGAAATTGGCTTAAAAGTAAAGGAGTCAATAGTCCTTTGTTGACACATTGACGGTTATGAGAGGTGACATGGCTTTTCAATAAAACAGGTACTAATTTATTTGCAAAGCGATAGCTTAATCAGCCTATATTGATAGCCTAATTTGTTTTCTATCTCAAGGTTGAATGGCTAAATGAAAAGTGTAAAAGAGGTATTTCAGTTCCAGGCTATAAACAATGCCCCCCCTATATACTCAAATTCAGGGTACATATATGCACATTAGAGGGATGGGATTGCATGAAGTATATGTTAAGTATAAGCCAGCTAGCAATTTCACCTCTGATCGCATTAATTTTCTACTAGACTAGCTTTTGAAAATGTCGTTTGGTATAAATTTTAGGCCTACATGATGTGAGTGTGTTAACGAGCCTTTTCTATCTAATTTTAAGCCCATATGCTAGCTTCTTTTTTGTCTCAGAAAACATTTAGGAATAAGATTTTCAACTCTGTAAGATTCTAAAAATTTTTGTTGATTGATAATATTTTTCCTTATTCTATTTTCCTGCTTGGGTCAAGTCTTATAACCGTTTAAATCGGAGAAGGTAATATTTTAGTAATAAGATGAGAGATGATAATTAAACAAGCCCTCTTTATCTCAGAACTGTCATGGTTTGATGTCTGCATCCTTAACCGTAAACAAGTGTGTGCAATGTGATTAGTTTACAGTCCCTAGTTTCAAAAGAAAGCTTATGATGCATGAATTTAATTGACACTGTGAAAAAATAAATGTAATTTAAAACGACGTTAAAAAAGTCAGTAGTTCAATTTTGCTTGAGACTTACAAATATTTTCATCATTTTCGGTCGTTCAGGTAATTAAGTTTCTTAGAAAACTGTTTCCGTTCTGATACAGAAAAGGTACTTTTCGAGCATTTATATTCAATGATTGTTATTCTATGAAACATTGAAATATACACACTTTTATTTTATCGCTGTAATGAAAATAGGAAGACGCCCCTTTGCAATAGTTGTGGAAGAGCATGGGCACAATTTAAGCATTTTGTGTGGGGGACAGTGGGGGGATGAGGGGGGGGGGGCTAAAATTCATTTCCAACATAAATGATTATTATATTTCGCACTACACACACTTGTTTACGGTTAAGGATGTAGACATTAGACCAAGTCAGTTCTGAGATAAAGACGGACTGTTTAATTATCGTCTCTCATCTTATTATTAAAATATTACATTCTCTGATTTACACGGTCATAATACTTGACCTCAAATATGATATTAGAATAAGGAAATGTGTATGAACCAAGCAAGATGTATTTCCTTTTGGGAAAAAAAACTATTTAGTGAAAATATGGATAAAATGTTGAACTTATATTTGCTTTTTTGCGAGATTGTCATGTCATTAGCCATTTCGCCTTCTTGCATATGGGCCCTCGTGTTCTGTCCTTGTGTATAGGACCTCGAAGAGCCAATGTAGTGAACTACTGTAGGACGTGATTGGTTGTTATTCGAGCCTTTTTGATGGGTGGAGAGACATCAAAATTATCCTTGAAAAGAAATTAAATTATAGTTTCCTTAAAAAATCCTTTTTAACAATTTTTGGGCGAGTTTTATCTTTGGCACTAGCTACAAGTTGCTTATTCTTATACCCCCCCATCCCCCTCTCCATATTCTATATTAATGCAACTTGTACAATTAATTTTCCCCGTTGTTTCTTCTTATTGTTTATGATGGAAAGGCAGTGTGGTCTTTGTCGCTATTTACGTCTTGCTTGTGGGGAGCAGTTGACCTATGACATCTTTATTTTATTAGTTTAGACAAAAAAAAACACGCTAATATTATCAATCAACAAAAATTTTTAGAATCTTACAGAATGGAAAATCTTATTCCTAAATGTTTTCTGAAACAAAAAAAAAGCTAACATATAGGCTTAAAATTAGATAGAAAAGCTCGTTAACACACACATCATGTAGGCCTAAAATTTATACCAAACGACATTTTAAAAAGCTAGTCTAGTAGAAAATTAATGCGATCAGAGGTAAAAATTGCTAGCTGGGTTACAATTAATATTTGCTACATGCAACCCCATCCCCCTAATGTGCAGATATATACCCTGAATTTGAATATATAGGGGTTTTGGACTAAAATTCATTTCCGAAAAAAAAGAATATTATGTTCGGAAAGAGCATAAAAAAGGCATCGAGTTGTATATCCACATTAGTCAATAATATGATTTAGTAAAAATTTACCATGTAAATATCTCAATTAATTATTTATAAACAGAACTTACGTATAAATTTGCGCTGCAATAACTTCTAAATCATCCATTCTATTTGATGTTTGCTCCATAATTCTTTGAAACGAACTGTTATCTTAGCCTCGAGACGCGAACAATATATGCAAAGTCTCAAGGTGGAATTGTGATATAACAGTTACGTAAATTTATTGCTGAAAATTTCAGGGATGTTAGTAGTGTCACACTCCCTTTAATATTTCTGGATGTGTGATTGGTTTAGAAAGAGACATGTGATCTTGTTCGTCCAAGTTGTTCGTACAGTTGTACGTACAGTATGTAAATATGGGTCCCCATACCTGACCTAGAAAGAGGTGTGTAACCTTGTTCGTCAGTTGTACGTACAGTTGTACATAGAGTGTAGCAATATGGGTCCCTGACCTAGAAAAAGGTGTGTAATCTTGTTCGTCCAGTTGTACGTACAGTTGTACATGGAGTGTAGCAATATGGGTCCCTGACCTAGAAAGAGGTGTGTAATCTTGTTCGTCCGGTTCTACGTACAGTTGTACGTACACTGTAGCAATATGGGTTCCTACTATCATCAAGCCAAGCAAGTTAGGTTGGTATTTCAAAATAAGTCTTTGCTACACATGAATGTTTCATGTCTGAATTTGTTTTCTTGGTTTTTTAAACAAAACAATAAACTTAATAGTTTTACTTCATGTGTTTCGAGCTAAGCAATAAAAGTGATATTTTTTGAGTAAATATTTGGAAAAGGAAAATATAGCAAAATAGGATAATCAATCTTACTAGATTTCTTGGGAGAATGAGGAACGTGGGGGGGGGGGGTAAATGCATGCCTTCCAGTCACTTTTGACTCCCAAAAATATTTTCTTGTGGGTAAGTCAAGAAATAATAATTTGAAGCACTGAATAATTTTAAATAAACAAATTATTGTGTAACTTAGGTTTTTTAGCTTTTCTATGATATATACACTTCTTTCCAATCCCTATCTAATCACTATATTTCCAAGCCCTAACAAGATGTTAGGGCTAGCCTATAGTTTTACATAATTAGCCTATATTTTTCCTTAATTTTACATCATCCAATCACTCGATTTTTTCCAGTTTACTTCCAAATGGTTTTGTTTTCCTTCTGTTATAGCAATAAGGAGCTCCATACTTTCTAGAGCTCTATGACGATATTTTTTTTCACTCATTTTCTGCTGATATTTCAGACACATTTTTTATTTCTAAATTTGGCGCCCGCGATTATAAAAAAAACTGTATTAAAAAGAGAAGATCTTTTTCATTGAAAATTGAATTCCCGGTTTATCCTACTGTTTTAAGACGCATACGGCTGTTTAAGTTTCCGTTAAACCAATTTCAAAAATTATATTTAACTTTTTAGAGTCCTCGGTACTTTAAATACAAATTCTTCAGAAGGGTAGGGACAATTTTCCAATGCTTCACAATCCGATAGCAAAATTATCCTTCTCCCCCAAAACTGCTACTAATAACAGCTCACCGCAGCACCAAGCAGCCTGAGGCTGACACACCTAAGTATGGCTCTCCTCTATCCCAATTTATACAAAGGCCACCTCTTTACACCCTCCCAGATAGTTCCCTTTTTCATTAAATCTTTCCTTATGACATCCTCCCCGCCCCAACGAAGGACGACCTACTTTTCGTTTAGCCCTAAACGGTTGGCCGAAAAGGACAATCTTTGGCAATCATTCGCTAAACGTGCCCTAGCTATCTCAACCTTTCTCTCATTATAGCCCTAGAAAGCGGATTGAACCACACTTTTCGTACAACCTACTGTTTAAAGTACGGTCAGTCAGTCGGGTTCCCAAAAAATCTTTAGACAGATTCTCTGGAAACTTCTAGCAAATCTTCTCCCGTTTTTTCGGAGCGCCCAAGCATCAAAACCATACTTTACCATTGTCATCACTGTAGCTTCCAATATTCTAATCTTGTTTCACAGACTTATCTTCCTATTCGTCCAAACTTTTTTCAACTGTGAAAAAACACCCTGGACCTTACCCAACATCTTCACTGCACCCACCATCTTTACTTACAGTCAAATAAATAAAAAACAAGTTTTTTCAACTGAAAGTAAGTGGCAGCATTAAAATCAAATGAACAGAAATTATTACGTATATGAAGGAATTGCCCCCTCCTCAATACCTTGCTCTTCATGCTAAATATTTTAGCACTTTTAGAAAAATTTGCTATTCTAACATAACGGTCGTTGTTTCAAATGTCACTCTTAAAATGTTGGGACAAAGAGTCAAACTTTAGCGTAAAGAGTAGGTATTGAGGAGGGGAAATCCCATTCACATACTAAATAAATTTTGTTTGTTTCGAAATTCATTGTTGCTCCATACTTTCAGTTGAAAAAAAATGTTTTTTTATTTAATGAATTAAAAAAACTTTTTCCGCAAATAAGTTTTTCAAAAAAATTAAAAACCCATTTAAACCAAAAATGAGCAAAAAAAGAATTAAATAATCTACCAAGCATAAAACTACCATAAATCAGCATCAATAAATAGATGAAACCCAAAGCAAACAGAAATCACAATAGATAACCGAGTCAAACTCAAAACGAGCAGAAATTAACATGAGTTTTCATGAGTTAACATGAATGTTTTCTTTCTTTTATATATTTTCACTTTTAAAGCTTTAATATCAAAAATTAATTATGATTTGAAGGAACAAATATCAGCACACGTTCATTAAACTGACAATGCACATTCATTTGTATTTTTTCAGTAAAGTGCAAATTAAGTTCTTTGTACTTCAAAAAGCATATTTTGTGCTCCTAAAATGCCCTCTGTGACCATTTAGAGCAGGGGTGGCCAACCCAAATTATCTTGCGGGCCACTTTGGAAATGCATCGTAACTCCGCGAGCCGCATATAAAATTATGTATACCCATATTAGATTTGAACCTATTATAGGTATTTTTTGGAGTGACAAATTGAAAAATAATGATTTTTATTAACTATATTTATTTATTTTTACATATAAACACAGATAATATGATAATAATATTAAATGCACATTGTAAAAAATATTTAATGCTAAAAAATAAAACAAATAGCGAAATAAAAAAAAAAAATCATAAAAAATATTTTATTTCAATAGTGCGATATTTGTTTCTCCCCTTTTTCACTTAGGTTTTGCAAGTCGATTTCAGTTTAACCATCTAACTCGACTGAAGTACACAACGTCACCGTATTCAGAATCTAATTATTTCAGAAAATCCTTAAATTGTCGATGCGCAAGTGCATGTGATCGAACGTAATTCACTATTTTTATAACTGTACTTACATAATATATGATATATCGATATTTTCGAGCTATACAACATAATGATATAATAATTGGGCTATATACATCGATAAACAACATTGCTAAGAATGAAACATCGAATCTGTGATGTTCCAAGAAGTGCGCGCATCATGAGGCGCAGAAATAAAAGTGTGATGAATCTCGCGGGCTGCATGTGGCCCACGGGTTGGGCATCCCTGATTTAGAGGCTAAGAACCAGAGCAGGGCTCGACCTATCTCTTGCAATGTGTCTTACGTTATTGCTCTAATGATTATGCTTAAGAGCTCAGATCTCACGCGGTACCTTACGAATTCTAGATAATTGAGGTTTGAAAAATACGAAATATAGAAAGTTAAAAATGTGACACCTAAAATATGGAGAGTAACTGACAAAATTTTTACATTAATTTATTAAGAGAAATACAATTAATACACAAATATATAAATAATGATGCAAAAAAAATAAACAATTTAAAATCAGACACTCAGTCATAAACTGAAACACAATAAACAGTAACTCTGAAGTTGCAGAGGATAACAGTTTTCTTTCTGGGTGAATTCCAAACAAAGATATATACATTCAAAATAATACAGACAAATTTACGGATAAACACAAAATATATTAAAAATAAAAAATAATCTTATTTTAGCTTAAAAAAAGCAAGTATTTATAACTATTTCTACGATAAATCAAATTTCAAACATTAAAATTCTCTGAAATATTTTAAATGTATAGAAACTTCAGACACACTTTTTTCTATGCATATGGTACCAACAAATAGGCTAACAGATAACTCTGGAACACTGGCAAATACTACTTTTCCAAGGCAAGAGGATATTTGCATATGCGCTGCATCAATTCAAAAGGCCGTACGTTACACAAAACAAATTCTACAAACTCTGACTACTGAAAAAGGCAACTAAATCTGGTAGTTCAAAAGAACAATTCCGTATCGTTATGCATAAACGTGTCCAGTTGCAGTCCATTTTTTTGCGAAATGGACTTGTGAGTGCCATCTAGGATCTTTTTTTCTGCGTCGATTGGTCTATTCGATAAGTTTTTTTAGTCTGCTAGCGTCGAGGATAGAGATATTGCATAAACTTACCTAGTCCTATTTTAGTCAGTTATAATAAAGCATAAACCTGTTTAGTCCACATAAACTGACATCCCCGGACTGAGCACGTTTATGCATTTTGTGGATTTAAAAAATCTGGGACTGAACGCATCTAGTTTCATCAGCATCATCAGTGTTGCAGTAGAGAAGAAGACAAATTTATACAAACACACAAGTTAGTGCTTCAGGTTTTGTTTTGTGAGATATCAAAACATATTGAAGTTTTTCAGCCAGCTGTCTGCCTTAGGAAGCCAAATAGAGTTCGGAGAACAGCTGCCCTACAAAATAGTGGTGGTGACCTAGGTTTGATCCGGTGGTGATAGCCTAAAGATATGCAAGTCACCTAAGAAGAACCTTGGAAATTGCAGATGATATGTCAAGGTGCTGGTGGCCAAGGTTACTGTTTAAGAGGGATGTAGGTTTATTCATTTGCTATCATAGGCAGCGTAATAGCGCTGCCTAAGTAAAGAACGATATGGGCACAATGTGTTATTTTTTTTTCTTGGTCTTAGACCAGGGCACTACGTATCGAAGTAGTTGTCGTAGAAACTTCGAAAAGGGCTCATTCGATTGGAAATTGGAGTGGCTTGTGCTCTTTTTGATAGTCGAAAGTGATTGGAAGGCACCTAACACCCCTTCCACGCCCACCATTTCCCCAAACACATCCAATCAAAATTTTGAGATAACCATTTTGTTCAGCGCAGTTGACTTCCACATAGAAATTATGTTTTTGAGGAGGACACTTCCCCCACAGCCCTCAGGGCAAGGGCTATAAGCTGTGCCATGGGGGCATATAAGGTTTTTATAGAAAGCATTGTCGTAGAAACTTCAAAAAGGCTCGTTTGATTGGAAATTCAAAGGGCTAGTGCCCTTTATAATAGTTGAAAGTGATTGGAGGGCAACTAACCCCCCTCTCACGCCCACCTTTTCCCAAACACATACAATCTTAATTCTGAGACGGTCGTTTTGTTCAACCTAGTTGAAAGTTCTGGGAATTAGGTCTTTGAGGATGACAACCCCTCACAGCCCTCAGGGCAAGGGTTATAATTCATACCCTGGGGGCATATAAGGTGTTTATAGAAGCGTTGTCGTAGAAACTCAAAAAGGGCTAATTCGACTGGAAACTGAAAGGGCTAGTGCCCTTTTTAATAGTCGAAAGTGATTGGAAGGCTTGACATTTTTATAGTAAAGATCGATGTGGGTACAATGTATTATTATTTTTTTCTTTTTTTTTTTTTGTTTAGACCAGGGCACTTCGTATCAAAGGAGTTGTCTTGGGAACGTCAAAAAAGGCTCATTCGATTGAAAATAGAAAGGGTTAATGCCTTTTTAATAATAGTCGAACGTGATTGGAGGGCAACTAGTCCCCCTCCACGCCCACTCTCTCCCATTGCTCATTATGTGTAAAAACTATATGTGCCTTAAGATTAAATCAAAATGCACTGTGTTAATGCTAATTCCCAATAAGGCATCTCAGCAGTATCCCAAGAACGACTAAGGGTATTATGTTTAAACTTTCGGGCCACTGCTGCTCTTAAATTTAAACCAAATAAAATAGCGTAAGTGTATCCAAGCTATCAAAGAAAGTAAACAGATTTTTTTTGCGAATGGTATCAAGTTTTCTATTTCAGGTCAACTAGAGCAGGTACGAAACTAAATTAAACACTACTATTTGTGTCCAGATTTTTAAAAGGGTTTATGTTGTTAAAAATTGCTGAAAATTTTTCTCCAGCATACAAATAGCAGGTCAAACTATAAAGTTTAAAAAAGAATAAAAGATTAAAAGAATTATTTTCTTTTTCTCTGAAAAGACTATGTCAATATAAAACAACAGAAATTAATTAAAAAAAAAATTTCCACGAAAAAACTTTTTCAAAGAAAAGTAAAGAACTCCATTAAACAAAAAAATGAGCAAAAATGAAATCAAATAATCTACCAAGCGTGAAACTACCACAAATCAGCATCGATAAATAAATGAACCCAAAACGAACAGAAATTGCAATAAATAACCGAGCGAAACTCGAAACGAGCTGAAATTTACATGAGTAGGGCTCAAACCCCTATGCCTTCCCAAGGTCAGAAACATAATTTTTAGTTAACTGAAAAAATACAAATGAATGTGCATTGTCAGTTTAATACACATACTGATATTTAGCAATCAAAATGTTAACATTATTTGATTTATTAAAGTTATAAAAAGTAAAAACATTTATAATTTTTTCCAGTAAAGTGAAAAGTCTTTCGTGGCTAAACATATGTTGGATTCGGTATGAGAAACATTTTGGAATTCTGAAGTTTAAGGCAAACTTGGAAGCTAAAGAACCGTTTAGAGTAGTGAGCTTGCGGAAAAGAAGAAACACAATAACAAGAGTGCTGGGGCCAAGTCAGGAAACCGGGAAATCAATAAGCAAACCAAAATACGACAATATTATGTCGCTGTTGCCACTAATTGATGAACAGTATCATTCGTTTCATAAGAACCTCATATACGACACTTCATCAGTAGACTTCGTGACTGGAGAACCAGAGCAGTTTGAAGAGCTGTGAGCCTGATACTTCTTGTTCTTATACTTTCTGGCTTGTGTTCTTGTGCTTTATACTCGATATTGGTTTTTGGCTCTTGCCATTTTCAATTGTCTTTATCATAAAGATAGAAGTTAGAAGGACTAAATACGTTTTGTGCGATCTATTTTTTATATTTCTGGTAAAACAATATTTTGCTCAAAGGTGTTCGGTCTATTTCCTAGAAAACTATAAGCAATAGACTAACAGTAACATCACCACTAGAAAAAATAGATAAAGTTTGCCCAGATAATTGTCTTGAAAAACCTTTCAACCATATTCCGGTTTTGCCGGAATTTTTTTTATGTTTCTTTTCTCTCTCCTGTAAAATTTGAAAGAGTAGACTTATTACGTTATGCATAACGGTACGGAATTCTGCATAGCGCAATTCAAAATGGTAATTTTACATTAGTAGAGTTACTAAATCAGACAATTTTGTAAAGCGTAATTATAAAGGATAATTTTACATACATTCAGTAATTCAAAATGTCTTACGTTACACATAACAAATTTTATATACATATGGCAACTGAAAAGAGCAATTAAATCTAGCACCTCAAAAGAGCATTTCTACATAGAGGGAATTCAAAATGGTAATTTTATATACGTGTAGCAATTGAAACAGTTAATTTTGTAAGCGGAATTATAAAGGACAATTTTACATACATTTAGTAATTCAAACGGCCTTACGTTACACAGAACAAATTTTATATACATATGGCAACTGAAAAAGGCAACTAAATCTGGCACCTCAAAAAGAGCATTTCTACATAGAGAAAGTCAAAATGGTAATTTTATATATACGTGTAGCAATTGAAACAGTTAATTTTGTAAAGCGGAATTATAAAGGACAATTTTACATACATTTAGTAATTCAAACAGCCTTACGTTACACAGAACAAATTTTATATACATATGGCAACTGAAAAGGGCAACTAAATCTGGCACCTCAAAAGAGCATTTCTACATAGAGAAAGTCAAAATGTTAATTTTATTTATATGTAGCAATTGAAACAGTTATTTTGTAAAGCGTTAATTATAAAGGATAATTTCACATACATTTAGTAATTCAAACGGTCTTACGTTACACAGAACAAATTTTATATACATATGGCAACTGAAAAAGGCAACCAAATCTGGTACCTCAAAGAGCATTTCTACATAGAGGAATTCAAAATGGTAATTTTATATACATGTAGCAATTGAAACAGTTCAAAGGCTGCATTTACCACAAAATAAATTTTACATAAATTTGGTCGCTCAAAGATGAAATCTGAACAGCATTATTTTAAAGGGGGGATTTCACATATATTTCATAATTTAAAGACTTTAGTTTACAAAAATATATTTTACACAAATCTGGCCACTCAAAAGAGCAAATCAGCACAGCATTATTTTAAAGGAGGATTTCGCATAAATTTCGTAATTTAAAAGGCCATACTTTACAAAAAATAAATTTTACACAATCTGGTCACTCAAAAGGGCAATGGGGAATGGGGCAATGCGCCCTAAACCGACCGGTTTTGGGGCTAGAAATTTTTCCTGGTTTCTCTTTGGTATCGATCGTTTTTTGTGTGTGTCGTCAAGCAAATATGAGCAACCATTTTTTAAAGCGAAAAGCATGTCAACTGTTAAGCACGCGAAAATTCGAGATTTTAGTGGTTCTTCTCATAAACCTTCAGTTTTTATCCAACATAAGCAATACTTTGTAAAAACTAAGACGAAGGAGGAAGATTCTTAGCAAAAATAAACTTGGCGCGTACAAATGTATGTCATCTGTGTTTTTTAGGGAAAATTTTGCACCTATCGTTTGAACAATTTTCCCCTCGTGGCAAAGGGTTTTTCTCATCGGTTTTTCCATGCGTCTGAGACCAGACCTTAAATCGAGGGGGCGATTTTCCAGCATTTTTATTGGGGGATGCAGAGGGGTCCATATCTGGATAGTCAAAGGGCATGGGATGTATAATATGTTTTTCTCCACATTATTGGGGGGGGGCAACTGCCCGCCCTTGCCACCCCCAAACGACGCCCTGCTTAAATCTGTAAGCACACTCTCAAAAGGTAATTTTATATAAAAAAAAAACAACAGTACAAATATCATAGGAGAGTAAAATTCTAAAAAACGTATTTAGACTGCTGTTGAAAAGCAGTGTTGTGTAAGAATAATATTTTTTTTAGGATACTGAATTAAAAACTTGATCCCAGGTTTTATTGCAATGTTCAGTAAGATCTAACATTGAATTCAAGGTTAAAAAAGGCACTCCAACCCAATTTCAAACATAATAAAAAAAGAAGCAAAATTAGGAGGATATTTCTAACTCCAACGCTTCTTTTTCCTTTTCAGTTAAGTGTACTTTTTCTAAAAAGAATGATTTAATCACTTGGTTGAAAATCTCAGCCAAATTCTCTAATTGCTTGTTTTATTGATGAATGGAAATTTTTGTTGATGATAGCGAAGTAAATATATGCATAAGGAGAATATAATAAGCGATCCAATTACTTACCTATTTTACTATTATCTCTGCTTTTTCGGCCAATTCAATACGGTTTGTTCCTGCATTAATTTTATTTTGAGTTGATGGTATCAAAAATTTCAATGAAGACTTGAATCTAATAGAAACTCTTGGTGGCGAAGGGAAGGGGCGGGTTACCCCCTGTGGGAGAGTGGAAGACTGAACAACGTTTTCAGTGTTTCGACTACTATTGAGGTGCAGCGTTGTATAAGGAGAATATTTTCTTAGTATTTTCTTTTGCAAAAAAAAACCTCAACCCTCTAGCGTTTGGCGATGTTTTGCCTTTTTTTCACTGAAATAATAATTAATCTAGTTTGTGAAGTTGGTAAAATAAATGTAGTAATAAGATTACAAAGCTTGAAAAATTTCAAGTGCCACCAAACGCTAAATGGCGTTGACGGTCTTCTTTACTTATACTAGCGCCAGTTTCCACTCTTATAAGTTACTAAGTTTTCCAATAGTTTTTTAAAACAATGATCCGATTTGTTAGAGAAATTCTCTAAAAGCGTTCAAAAAAATCTCTTAACTATTTAATAGTTTTTGTTCGGACGGCGGAAAAAAAACATGTAATCTTAAAATCAGGCAGGTAGCGTGAGTGGTTTCTACCGTTAACGGAACGCAGATGGCGTTTTAAAAATACAAGACAGAATGGAGAATAGCGAGGGCATGAGAGACTTTTAAAAGTGGACACTGACGTTAGTGCCAATAAAAAGATAACCAACATAAGAAGCATTTGGAGAGTATGTCTGACCCAAAACTGCAAATAACTTATCTTTTTAGGCAAATTAAAACTCAGGGGAGGCTAGAGAAAGCGGATTCCTGTTTCGTATAAGTCTACCAGCTTAAAGTTAAATAATCAAATTTACCAGCCCAGATTTTTACAACCTAATATAGGCCTACTTTCTGCAGACTGAATTTTGAATTAAAATAATTTGATTCCTTAAAATAGGTTAATTGGGAACTTGAGCAAACATATATGTCTAAAAAAATACAGAAAACCCAGAAACTCAATTTTTAGTGAAAAAGACCTCCATATACAGCTATAGAGTTTTAACACTTAGGTGGCACCAAGTTTGAAAATAATGAACATGTGTGAAAAATCAGCAGAAATGACTGAAAAAAACAGATCACCATGAAGCTCTATGAATTGTAACTTTCCTGATTGCTGTAGCAAAGACAAACACTGTCATTAATCAATGAGAAGCAAACTCGGTAAAAAGAAAAAAAAAGTGGTTGAACGACTAAAATTGTGCAAGAATATAACCATAATATTTTGTTACCAAAATTCAATTGAAAAAACATGTATATATAATTGAATAGCTAAAAATCTTGTATTACAAAATTTTTAACATGTCAATCACCCTCAGACACCAGGAAAAAAAAAAAAAACAATCAGGCTTGATGTATTCAAGTGCTATTGTCTATTGAACACGACCTGATTGTATTGGTGAGCCACCCCATTGGTAGTTAGAATAGCCTACGTTTGTGTAAAAAGAAAAAGTATTTTCAAATAACCTAATTAGTTTCCGCTTATTTTTTTTTTCACAGTTCAGGGTGGCAACATGGTGAAACTTTGCGTAAGACAAAAACCTTCATAATCTTTGTTATAGCCAAAAGGAAAATTGTGAAAATCTAGTTTTCAGGAATGAATAGACTAAGATAGAACTAGGGCACGCAAATGTCATTTTCATGACGTTGGTACTTTGATTCTGCTGAATTATTGACTAATCACATCAAATACGACATTTTCTCTAAAATTTTCAAATTTTTTTAATGAAGTCACCAAAAACCACTCCAAGTGGAGCAGGTAGTTTTTAATCCCCATCCTCCTTATCATATCCCTCTTCTATTCCATACTATCCTTAAATCACCGAATACTCTTATAAATTATATAAACTTTTATAAATTTCCCATTCTCTGTGGATAATACCGCTACAGCATAAGAATTTTAACTAAGGTCAATAGAATATCTCGCTGTTTCTTAAAAGATGGCAATAGCAATATTCTATGCACAGAATTTCTAATGGGGACGCATTTGCAAGTAAGTATTATATTTAGCCTTAAGTTTCAGCATAAGGTTGTTTTTGAGACTCATAACGACACTGCTCTCCCAGATATAACATAAAAAGCCTCGCTTCAACGGCTCAAAAACCATTCATTGAGGTTGAATAGGATTCTAGCACACTGAAAAGTTCGATTGGAAGAAATCGGTACCCATATCAGACGCTGGCAGAACTTAGAAAAGCATCACAAGTAGATGAGTCAACAGTTCTAAAAGTTCTAAGTTTTTGGATGATCAAAGGACATTGGTTCTTTCCATTTTTCTTTTTTTGGTAAATAAAAGTACAACGAGAACTTATTCAAGGCCCTCATAGATTCATTTCTTATAACAAAATGGACACAAGTGGTTGCGAATGCGGGGGATAAGAAGGGGACGCACCTCTTTTGACATAGGTGCAATATATTTTCTTGCAGTTTTCCCTGACATTTACAAGAATCTAGTCAAGTAAATATAAATCTAAATCAAGCAAATATAAATAAAACAACATAAGGTTCTTCAATGTCATCCTTTAATAATGGCGCAAATGATCCCTCACCTTAAAGCTTTTCTCAAAGAATCGCTCTTAAAGTGGTTCTCACTGCTTTACTGGGGAAATAGAGAGAGAGAGAGAAGCTCAATTTTAATTAAAGACCATATTCACAAAAACATATCAAACAGACCTACCACGTGAAAATCTATATACAGATTTGTTTGTGGCAGGGCTCAATATTTAACTCACTTACTACATAAATATTGAAAAAAAAAAGGAAGAAAAAATGCAATTTTATAAATAAATAAAAATAAACTTCGTGGGAACCGCGAGCCAATACTTATAGAAGACAGCCCCCCCCTCAACCATCCCTACTCATCAAGAATTCTTTATCTTATTTTTAAAAGAGGACACACTCTCAGCCATCCTAGTAATTTCCGGAAGACTGTTCCAGACCGAAACACCGACATGCCTAAATACAAAACTAGACCTAGCAGTGTGTCGCCTCTCGTGTACTAGGTCCGCGGATTTGTTGTATCATAAGAATGGTACGCAGAATTCGATGATAAAACATCACAAAATAATTAGGTGCTAGTTTATTTAAACACTGATACACAAAAATACAGGTCTGATAATCTCTCAACTGCCCAACATTTAAAACATTAAAATGGCGATAACAATCCATTGTACGTTCACATTTTTCAAATCACCGAGCAGGCGCAGCGCTTTATTCTGCACAATTTGTATCCGTTTAAAATTTACAACAAAATTACTAGCCCACACAGAACAACCGTATACAATGTAAGGATGAATAAGTGAATTAATTACATAAAATTTTCAAAACTGAAACAGGAAAAACATGTTTAATTTACGAATCAGCCCTAAGCCCCGCGCAAATTTCACCAATACAACCTCACTATTTTTTTCTAATTTAATTACAATCAATCTGAAATCAAGATACCTTGTATCAAATATCAGCTTAATCTCCGTACCATTAAAATTAACTAAACCGAAAACATTATCAATAACTTCAGTACGATAAAAATCATGTAATTAGTTTTATTCGCGTTCACTGCTAAGCAACTAAGACTAGTAAAAACATGCAGGTTATGTAACACTTTATTTGCTTTCAAAACAAGCTCACTCAAAGCTTCCAGCAATCATTATAGCTGGTCATCCACAAAGGATTGTTATGGCGGCATCGGAATGTAGAACCGCAATGTGTCGACATTAATTAAGTATAAAAGCAGACCTAACACAGAACCTTGCGGTACCCCACATAGTAAAGGACGAGGCGAACTGACAATATCCCCCACCACTACACGCATTGATCTACCATTCAAACACGAACAAAATTAATCAATCCAATTACCTTGTATCCCTAAATGTTAAATGCTATCTAACAACAGCTCAAAATCAACAATATCAAAAGCTTTCTTAAAATCAATAAAAATAGTTAAAGGAGTAGACTCCGCTCTCAAATACATTGTTTAAAACATCAAGAAGATGATAAACTGCATGACTAGTAGAACGGATTTTCGCAATCCAATTTGCGTGTTACATAAAAACCCAAGAGAATTGAGGTAGGAATCCAGTTTCTTATGAACAACCTTTTCAAATACTTTTGAGAACAGTGGCAGAATCGATATTTTTGATAAACAGTGGCAGGTCTCCAGTTTGACATTTCCCTTTTGTCGCCACCTTTATGCAAATGTATAATTTTTGCTCGTTTGATAGAATCTGGGAACTGGCCTTTTTCCATAGATAGGCTCACCAAGTATAAAAGACAAGGCAAAAGGTAAGCGGTGACAGCCTTAAATGCCTTAAGGCTAAGACCGTCAATTCCTGCTGAATTCGATTTTATTGTTTTTTCAGTGCGTCCTCGAGATCAGACTGAGTGCACTTTACGAATTTCATGGAACGACCTTCCCCACGGTCATCAATAAACAGCTCGTTTTTATAACCATGGTCAGAAACATCATTTTTAACATCAATTGCAATATTTGAAAAATATTACAAAAGTCATCACGAGAACACCTTTCTTACCTTTGACTTTTTTTTCACCGACTACAAGTTCATCTACTGGGTCTATAGTGTTATTACCACGTAGTGCCTCATTTATCACTTGCAAAGTTCCCTTAAAATCCCCATTTTATCACGAAACTTCTCTGAATAATAATGTTTCATTGATGACCTTCTGAGAGAGTTCATATTGTTCCGAAGTTTCCTGAATTCTTCAAAGTTTTGTTGCGTTGGAGAATCAAAGCACAACCGATAAAGTCTGTTCCGTTCACTAATTTTCCCCAAGATTTTATTCGTCACCCACGGTTTCCTTGGGATATTTTTCTTCTTACGAACAACCCTCAAAGGGCAACACTTGATCATAAATAGATGACAATATTTTAAAAAAGTGTCAAATGCCATCAATGCGTTTTCTTTTTCATTCATAACTTTCTCCCAAGAAACTATACTTATCTCTTCTTTAAACTGTTTAAGATTTTCCGGCTTAAGATCCCTTACTGTCGTCTTCTCCATTTTAAAAAACCTTTTTTCCAGTGTCGCCAATTACGCACGCCAAAAAAAGATGGTCAGAACCTCGACATATGATCACGTCGCAATAACTTTTCGGTATAAGATTCGACGATAAATAAATATATCAATAAGTGTAGCCGACTGACTAGTAATCGCCGCTTCGGTATTTCTGCTATAGGAAAAAAAAATTGTGCGACAACATAAGATTAAGTAAATCAAGTAAATTTAGTAAATCAGATTAAAATTAAATCACAAATAAAACCTGATCCAATTTAGTCGCCGCTGTATCGGAAAGAAACTACCAAAATCGTAAAGAAAATCCTCCGGATTAGCACTAGGTGCTCGGTATACTAAACAAACTACAACTTTTTCTTCTCCGAAACTTCAATCTCAATAGAAAAAGTTTCGATCTTACCTTCAATTCCCAACAATTTAATTCCTTCTTTACTGTGTATCTTATTGGATCCTTAATCATAAAATGCAAGTCCATCCTGCATCATAGAATTTCTTGATAAAACGAAAGCTGAGTTTACCGCCTATACTTAATACAAAAAAGAGAGATTACTCTTTCTCTTTCCTTTTGATTAGTCTTTCTTCTTGCTTTTTCCATCCCCCTTTTAATATAAAGAAAAAGAGAAATTACTCCCTATGCTTTATGAAAAAACGAGAAGAGAGGTTTCTCTTCCTTTTCATTACTCTTTCTTTCCTTTTTGTTACTCTCTCTGTTTTCATTTTAATTTAAAAAAGAAAGAGATATCACACTCTCTCTTTCCTTTCATTACTCTCTCTTTACTCTCTCTATTCTCCTTTTAATACCGAAGGAAAAGAGAGATTACCCTTCCTTTCCTTTTGATTAAACTCTCTGTTTTCCTTATAATATAACCGGAAAAGAGATTACTCCTTACAAACGTCTTAAGAAGTATGCTAATTCCATTTGGAAACACATAATTTTTCCACCTTTTCACTCGTTTTGATATTTATCTGTTGTTGTTGAGTGAATTTCTGATTCAGTAAAAATGTGAAAAGATTATGAATCGCATCGTTTTTTTACAAGTCTATAGTGGGTATATACATTTTCACATGCCTTGAAAAAATTCAACAATGAGATACGTCTTTTTTTGGCATATATTGCACGGCAGAATCAAAAAAACGACATGTATTTTTTTAGAGAGTTTAGTTGAAACGTCGCTCACAATTCTTCCTTCTTCTTCACAATCCAAATATTTATCTAAAATAGAAAATAAAACCAGTACAAAAATATAAGAATACGAAAATTAGAAAACTTAAGATGGAAACTAAGAAAAAATATTAGAATAAGAGAAAAACAAGAAGACAAATTAGAAAAATAAGATAAAAATACGAAGATAACAATATGCAATGAATTCCCAAATAGACACGCGAGAATAGAGCGACAGAAAATATATATCATAGGTAGCGCAATAGCGCTGCCTAAGTAAAGAACGATGTTGGCACAATGTATTATTTATTTTTTGTTCTTGGTCTTAGACCAGGTACTTCGTATCGAAGGAGTTGTCGTAGAAACTTCAAAAATGGATCATTCGATTGGAAATGGGAGTGGCTTGTGCCCTTTTTAATAGTCGAAAGTGATTGGAAGGCAACTACACACCCTTCCACACCCACAATTTCCCCAAACACGTCCAATCAAAATTTTGAGATAAACCATTTTTGTTCAGCGTAGTTGATTTCCAGATACAAATCATGTTTTTGAGTAGGACACTCCCACACAGCCCTCAGAGCAAGGGTTGTAAGTTATGCCCCGGGGGCATATAATTTTTTTTTTTTTTATACAAAGCGTTGTCGTAGAAACTTAAAAAAAGGCTCATTCGATTAGAAATTCAAAGGGCTAGTGCCCTTTTTAACAGTCGAAAGTGATTGGAGAGCAAATAACCCCCCTCTCATCTCACGCCCCCTTTCCCCCAACACATCCAATCTAAATTTTGAGATAGCCATTTTGTTCAACGTAGTTGAAAGTTCTGAAAATTAGGTCTTTGAGGATGATAACCCCCACAGCCCTCAGGGCGAGGGTTGTAAGTTATGCCCTGGGGACCTATAAGGTTTTTTCATAGAAAGCATTGTCGTAGAAACTTCAAAAAGGGGTCATTTGATTGGAAATTGAAATGGCTAGTGCCCTTTTTAATAGTCGAAAGAGATTGGAAGGCAACTAACACCCCTTTCCACGCCCGCCATATATCAATATACATCCAATCAAAATTTTGAGATAGCCATTTTATTCAAAGTAGTTAAAAAGGTCCGGAAATTATACCTTTGAGCGTGACACTCCCGCCACAGCCCTCAGGGTAAGTTATGCCCTGGGGGCATACAAGGTTTTACTGAAAGCTTTGTCGTAGAAACTTGAAAAAGGGTTCGTTCGATGGAATTGGAATTCAAAGGGCTAGTGCCCTTTTTAATAGTCGAATGTGATTAAAGGGCAACTAACACCCCTCTCACGCCCACCTTTTCCCCAAACACATCCAATCAAAATTTTTAGATAGGCATTTTGTTCAACGTATTTAAAAGTTTTAGAAATCAGGTCTTTAAGGATGAAAACCTCCCTCAGAGCCCTCGGGGCAAAGGTTGTAAGTTATGCCCTGGGGGCATTAAAAGGTTTTTATAGATAGTGATGTTGTAGAAATTTCAAAAAGGGCTCATTCAATTGGAAATTAAAAGGGCTTGTGCCCTTTTTAATAGTCGAAAGTGATTGGAGGATAACTAACACCCCTCTCACACCCACCATTTCCCCAAACACATCCAATCAAAATTTTGAAATGGCCATTTTTTTTCAACGTAGTTAAAAATCAGGAAATTATGTTTTTGAGGATGACACTTCCCCCACAGCCCTCAGGGCAAGGGTTATAAGTTATGCCCTTGAGGCATATAAGCTTTTTTTTTTATTATAGAAAGCGTTGTCGTAGAAACTTCAAAAAGGAATCATTCGATTGAAAATTGAAACCCTTTTTAATAGTGCCCTTTTTAATAGTCGAAAGTGATTGGAGGGCTAACTAACCCTCCTCTCACGCCCACCATTTCCCCCAAACACATCCAATCAAAATTGTGAGATAGCAATTTTCTTCAACTTAGTTGAAAGTTCTGGAAATTAGGTCTTTGAGGATGACAACCCTCCCCCCACCAGCCCTCAGGGCAAGGGTTGTAAGTTATACCCTGGGGGCATATAAGGTTTTTATTGAAAGCGTTGTCGTAGAAACTTCAAAAGGGCTCATCCGATTGGAAATTAAAAGGGCTAGTGCTTTTTTAATAGTTGAAAGTAATTGGAGAGCAACTAACGCCCCTCTCACACCCACCATTTCCCCAAACACATCCAATCAAAATTTTGAGATAGCCATTTTGTTTAAAGTAGTTGAAAGTTCTGGAAATTAGGTCTTTGAGGATGACAACCATTTCACAGCCCTCAGGGCAAGGGTTGTAATTTATGCCATTGCGGCATATAAGGTGTTTATAGAAAGGGTTGTCGTAGAAATTCAAAACGGGCTCATTCGATTGGAAATTGAAAGGCCTAGTGCCCTTTTTAATAGTCGAAAGTTATAGGAAGGCTTGAAATTTTTATAGTAAACATCGATGTGGGTACAATGCATTATCATTTTTTTCCTTTTTTTTTGTTTAGAACAGGGCACTTCGTATCGAAGTGTATTAGGAGCTTCGAAAAGGGCTCATTCGATTGAAAATAGAAAGGGCTAAAAAAGGGCTCATAGTCGAAAGTGATTGGAGGGCAATAGTCCCCCTCCCACGCCCACCCTCCCATTTGCCTATTATGTTTAAAAACTAAATGTTGCCTTAATATTAAATTAAAATGCTCTGTGTTAATGCTAATTCCCAATAAGGCATCTCAGCAGTATCCCAAGAACGACTGAGGGTATTATGTTCAAACTTTTGGGGCTACTTCTGGTCTTAAAATTCAACCAAATCCAAATAGCGTAAGTGTATCCAAGCTATCAAAAAAAAATAAGCAGATTTTTTTGCGAATGGTATCAAGTTTTCTATTTCAGGGTCAACTAGAGTAGGTATGAAACTAAATTGAACACTACGATTTGTATCCAAATTTTTAATAGGGTGTATGTTGTTAAAAATTGCTGAAAATTTTTCTCCAGCATTCAAGTAGCAGGCCAAACTATAAAGTCTTAAAAAAACAAAAAGATTCAAAGAATTAGTTTCTTTTTCCCTGAAAAGACTGTCAATATAAAACGAGCAGAAATTAATTAAAAAAACTTTTCCCACAAAATAAGTTTTTCAAAGAAAAGTAAAGAACTCCATTAAACCAAAAATGAGCAAAAATAAAATAAAATAATCTACTAAGCGTGAAACTACCACAAATCAGCATCGATAAATAAATACAACCCAAAATGAACATAAATTACAATAAATAACCGAGTCAAACTCAAAACGAGTAGAAATTAACACGAGTAGGGCTCAAAACACCTATGCCATCCCAAGGCCAGAACATAATTTGCACTTTACAGAAAAAAATACAAATGAATGTGCATTGTCATTTTAATATACATATACTGATATTTAGTAATCAAAATATTAATATTATTTGATTTATTAAAGTTATAAAAGTAAAAACATTTATATTTTTTCAATAAAGTGCAAATTATGATCTGGCCTTGGGATGGCATAGGGGTTTTTGAGCCCTACTCGTGTTAATTTCTGCTCATTTTGAGTTTGACTTGGTTATTTATTGTAATTTATGTTCGTTTTTTGGGTTTTCATTTGTTTATCGACGCTGATGTGTGGTAGTTTCACGCTTGGTAGATTATTTGATTTTATTTTTGCTCATTTTTGTTTTAATGGGGTTCTTTACTTTTCTTTGAAAAATTTATTTTGGGGAAATTTTTTTTAAAATTAATTGTTGGAAAGAGCAATGTTTTTTCCATGCTTAATTTTAACTGAAGAAAGTTGGGTTGGTAAGATAAGATATTTATTTTAAAAAATTGACTATTACAAGCCCCGAAGGGCCGAATTCAAATTTCGGAGTCATAAAAAAATAAATAAAAAATCATAAAAATAGCACAACAACTAAAAATCTGGCTAAACAATGCCAAAAAACAACAATATCAGAAAGGCATAAAAAAAAGCGGCAAAATGTAAGAAAGTTAAAAAGGTAAAAAAACTAAAAACAAAACTAAAAAAGAGTGAGATAAAAATAGCGTTTAAAAAGGTTTAAAAGAGAACATGTAAAACAAGGGGGAGGGAACAAAAGAACCAAACGGACACAAACTTGGGTATCACCAGTACAAAAAAAAAAAAAAAAAAAGAAGGAAAACTAGTGGTTTATTTGATCAGTAATGAAGGGGACAAAGGTTTTTTTCATACCTGGAGGTTAAGCAACGGGATGGGGAACAAGATAGGGACGGGCTCAGAAAGAGTACGTGGCAGGCGGTGTCTTAATGGGGAGTGACTTTTGGAGAAAATGTTTTCAAGGAGGGGTGAGAGGGTTTTATATTGCATTTTTTTGCAAAAACGGAGGCACAGCGTACCTCTCCTGTGCTCAAGAGTTTCCAGCTTGGCATTTTTCTTAAAAGGAGTGAATAAGGTACCTTAGCTTCTTTCAAAATATTCTTAGGGCTCTTTTTTGAATAGATTCAATTTTTTTTCTGATTCATCACGGGAGATGCCAGGATCCCAAACTGGACAAGCATATTCAAGATGCGGGCGGACAAAGGGAGGAAGTATACGAAGTTTAGTATAGAAGTATATAAAGGACAAAGGAAGTATAGATCCTTAAAGATGGGACGGAGGGACGTTAAATTTATTGAAGAGCTTAAGGAGAGACATGGACGCATTAGCTCTATGGACAATATCTTTCATGTGGATATCCCAATCTAAATTAGGGGAAATTGTAACCCCAAGTAATTCAATGGAAGACACAGAAATATCTGGGGATAGGGTTGAGGAAAGGGGGTGAGGTTTACGGAAACGAATTGGCATTATCATAGATTTAGAGGGGTTTATTCTCATGCCTAACTCCGCAGCGTTTTCTGCCATATCACTCAGAATACTCATAGGGTTACTTACTAAGTTTTGGTAGTCATCCACAAATTTCCATCTGTCGGGAAATTCCTTAGCGATGCTATTTATCATGACAGAAAACAGGAGGGGACCCAGGAGAGTACCTTGGGGTACTCTATTGTGTACAGGGAGGGGCTGGAATAATTATTCTGATATTTGACTACCTGTGATCTATTTGATAAAAAGGAGGCACCCAATTTAACCAGGAAAGAATCAATACTGAAATCAGTTACAAGTTTCTGAACTAAAATATTGTGGTTAACAAGGTCAAATGTTTTTTTGAAGGTCAATGGAAATTGAATTTAGCCAGCAATTAGGTTTTTCGAGAATTTTCCCAATTGAGGCAATAAGAAAAACAAGATAATGGGAAGTAGAGGTGGATTTGATGTTCCCGAATTGTCTCAGGTCAGTAAGAGGTAGGACTTTCTCCTTTAGCCAATCTGCGAGGAATCCTGCATACAGTTTAGAGAATATGGGATCGAGTGAAATAGGACGAACACCTTCAAAAACAGTTTTCCATCTTTCTTTTTCAAGGGGGTTATGAAACCCTGTTTCCAAATTTGTGATATTGGCCAAACTCAGTAATCTCATTGAAAATAACAGACAAGGGCTTTGAGAGAAAGTCATTGAAAGCACTAATAAGAGGAAACGGGATATCTAAAGGGCAGACACTTGTTTTTTTGTAGTTCCCCTATTCTTCTTTCGATCTCAGACGGAGATATGGAGGGGAAAACAGACTGGAGAACATCAGTAGGTAATTGATAAGACAAGCCTGGAAGGCTCTGGACGATGGATCCAAGAAACTTGTTAAGTTTATTAGCAGTAACATCTGGAGATTCAGATAGGTTGAAGTCAAGCTGGTCTAGACTTCTACCACAAAGCTTTTTTTTACCTTGGAATACCAATTTTTTGGTTTATGGGTAAACAATTCTTTGACCTTATTCTTGTAGTAGAATCGGGCAGATTTACGTATTTCCTTTTTAATCGCTTTTCTTAGTTTATTAGCTTCATCCAGTTTTACCATCTATGAAAAGATACAATTTTTTCCTAATTAGCGCTTTTATGGGTTGGTTAATGAATGGTTGTCACTGGAGCACTTTTTGAATCTTTTTTTCCGGGAAAAAAATTATAAATTCATCATTTAGCTTTTTGTGAAAGGTAGTGATTTTTTCATCAAGATCGTGCAAATTATATTTATCAGACCAATTCTCAGTACTCAGCCACGTTCCATAAGAAAGAAGGCCAGCATTTTGAAGGGGGCGGAAAGAGCCATGAGTTACAGAGAATGTATTCTTAGAATTATAAGAGGAGGACAGGAGAAGGGAAAATGATAGCTCCCACCCAATGGAGGCAAAGCTGAGGGGGGACTGTACAAATTGTTTAAATTAGTTAGAATGACATCTAGAGAGGTATTTCCCCTAGTTGTTGGTATTTTAACTATTTGCTTAACTTTAAGAGAGGAGCAAATTGAATTCATCTCAAGTTTATTGGCGTCACCAACCAGAAAAAGTCCGGCATTTGGGTACTTCGAGATAACAAAATCAGCGCTGGTCTACAACTGCCGGAGAAATATGCGTTTTGCATAAATATTTTGGTTAGGCGAGTATATAAGACAGCTATTGCAATGATATTATAGGGACCTCAATAATACCACGAAAATAATACATCCTTTTTCTGAATCTTAAAACATCAACTAATTAGAATGTCAGAGGACACAGCGGGAGGCAACAAAAAAGTATAAGGAAGAAGCTTGAAACAGAGTGAAGTTGCAACAGAATGATATTCACCGGTGTATCAGCCTTAGTCGATTTAATGCTACGATTAACTTAAAAACAGAGTTTTTCCCGATGAAAGTAAAGAAAAGTCGAAACTTCAAACAATCAAAAATCACTGTACAAGAATAGTTGATACCTAAAACAAACAGAAAATAAAATGGATAATCACATCAAATATACATCAAGGTAACAGGTATAGATGAATATAGATCCTAAAACTGGAAAAATAATTAATTCCTAAAACAGGTAAAAAAAAAAAGTTTTCCGAATTTACAAATAGAGGGAAATATCGCTACCCAGTTTATTTTAAACAGCTTTTCAAATATATTTTGCATAAGCTGCGAAGCAGTAGTTTTGTTCTATTTAAGTTTCGACTTCGCTCTTTACTTTAATTAAATAAAAAAAAACAGGTTTTTTCAACTGAAAGTAAGGAGCAACATTAAAACCTAAAACGAACTGAAACTATTACATATATGAAGGGGGTTGCCCCCTCCCCAATACCTCGCTCTTTACTCTAAAGTTTATTAGTACTTTAAAAAAAAGCGTTCTACTGTTCTATTTAAACGACCCTTGTGTTTCAGGAGTCATTCTTAAAGCATTGGGCCAAAATTCAAACTCTAGCGTAAAGAGCGAGGTGTTGATGAGGGCGCAACCCCCTTCATATACGTAATAATTTCTGTTTGTTTTAAGTTTTAATGTTGCTCCTTACTTTCAGTTGAAAAAACTTGTTTTTTTGTTTAATTTCTGATCGTTTTTAAATAATGCCAGGAGTTTGGCCCACCTTCACGGAGAAACCCCTTACCCACGGTAATATCCTCTAGACAATTCAATCCCGGTGAAATTTACCCGATAATTTACTCATATGGATAATTACTCTAAACCACTCTGCGCGTAAAATTGAGACGGAACGGAAAGAGAAAGCGAGACATATAAAAAGAATTTTGTATTAGAATTCTGGCAAATTCCCGTAGTGTATAATCTCCCCTGACAAGTTAATTCCCTGAAAACTCCCCCCCCCCTATGGAAAATTCCTCCGTAGAAAAAAAACAGCAGAAAATTTGTCCCCACCCCCACCCGAAAATGTATACATGCATCCCAATAACAAATACGATGCACAACAATGGGCAAATTTTATAACTTAAAGAAATTTCCCCTGCGGCTGTGGGGGGGGGGTCATTTTATACCCAAAGGCATATCAATTGGGCCTTTCAACTATGATGAACAAAATGGCTATCTCAGAATTTTGATCAGACGATTCTGGGAAAAAAGGGGCGGGGGAGGGGGCCTAATTGCCATCCAATTTTTTTGGTCACTTAAAAGGGCACTAGAACTTTTAATTTCTGTTCGAATGAACCCTCTCCTGATATTCTAGGACAATGAGTCGATACGATCACCCCTGAAAAACAAAACAAAAATAAACAATAAACACGCATCCGTGATCTTTCTTCTGGCAAAAAATAAAAAATTCACATTTTTGCAGATGGGAGCTTGAAACCTATACAGTAGGGTTCTCTGATACGCTGAATCTGATGGTGTGATTTTCATTAAGATACCTTGACTTTTAGGGGATGTTTTCTCCTTTTTTTTCGTCTTCTTTTTCTTCTGAAATCACTTTTTTTTTTCGTAAATCAGGAAACTTCTCAGGCTCGTAACCTTTGATTGGGTAAGACTAAACTTAATGAAATTTACAGATTTGAAATCAGCATAAAAAGTCAATTCTTTTGATGTATCTATTGGTATCAAAATTCCGTTTTTTAGAGTTTCGGTTACTAATGAGCCGGGTCGCTCCTTATTTACAGTTCGTTACCACGAACTGTTTGATAACCTTTTTTTAAAGATTATAGAATAATAGATTGTATCATACTTTATTATAGAATAAAAACTATAGAATATCTTTGGGAAAGCAGCGTTCCGAAAATAAAGTTGAAAGCTAGTTTTTCGACGAGATAAGATGCGTTTTAAGAAAAGGAAATACAAAAAAAAACATAAAGATAATAAACTCAAAAATCGTTAAAATCCCTTTTCAGATTCTGCAGTTTAAAATCAATGATATTCACCATTAAAAAAAGAGCTCCCAGTATTTGTACCAAGGACACCTATGAAAATTTCCAACAGCTACAGGAGCCGAACTCAAGATTCTCATCAAGAACTTGCGCTAATTTTAAGTCAACTTCTGTATCTATGTCAATGCTCAGCTCTTCTGGAATAATGACCATTTCTGCCCTAAAAACAAGAAAACTAACTTTAAAGGAAATAAACAGCCAGAAGGTCATCACAGCCACCTTCCAATCTAACTCAAATTACTTATTCGAAGGTCTTGTTCCTGCACTTGCCAGGTCATATCCTTGGTCATTAGAAGCGGAAAATAAAAGCTTAGGACAGAATTGTCCTCCCCCTCTAACGAGTCCAGGGGCCAGAGTTTACTTTTCCCCCCTCCCCTCTCAAATTTTAGCAATGAAAATTCCAATAGTTAAAATTCTATTAGTAACATATTTGAGCTGGTAAATTGTGTTCGAAAAGGTTGAATTTCCTTAGAGTCTTAGAATCTGCAGAAAAACATCTTGAGTGTCTTTGTATGCCATAGTCCTTTTCCTGGGAAGAAAGTGGCGGGGGGGGGGGTTTAACAGCAAAAAAAGTGAAAGAAATGAACTTTGAAGGGAAATTAGAAAAAAAATGTAATAATCAGTTAGGATATTCCAATGTAGAGACCGAATGCTTGCTGTACTGTCTGACTTTCTCATTGATTAAACGATTTTCTCATTGATTTTTACATTGATTGATTAAAACGATTTTAGAAAGCCCAAAGTAGAGTCTGGCTTGGGGACATGGGGACTTACTTTTTTTTCCATCCTTTCAGTACTGTCACTAGTTCTTCCTCACAAAAACAAATCTTCCTCCATATACAAGGTATCACAAACTATTTTATTCTTTTCTATATCTTTTCCTGTAAATCTATTCCAGTTTACCACATTCTCAAAATGTTCTGCCCATCTCTCTTTAACTCTTTCCTTATTACCAATTGTGAACCACTTCCTATCCTTAACTGGGTCAAGTCCAGATTGAGTACTCCCTCTCAATTTATTAACATCCCAGTATATAATATTGTAGTAATATAAAGATAAATGTGTATATATATATATATATATATGATATTATATATATATATATATAAAATGGCTCCATATTTTTTTCGGGAAAATTGGTATCTTTGGATATTCTCGCACATGACGTTATGTACTATGTTAATACATCATATAATCATTTCTTATGACGTCATAAACGCCTTTTCTTATATGATGACATGAACAGCAAAAATAAGATCGTTGAGTTTCCAACGTATCAATTATTTATACAATATACTGTCTGTTGGAAGGCCCAAAAATGAAAATTGCAGTTGCAGTTACTATAAATGATGATGCTTTGGAACCAACAAATGAACTATCAAACGTGATAAGATGACAACCTGGACCATCAATTGCGACAATACCAATACGGGCAGCTAAAGCAAAACCCATTGCTAAATTGACTGAAATAATCAAAATCTGAAACGTGTCAAAACGTGTCAAAAACGAAAATGAAGAGCAAGTATACGAACAGTTAGAAGATATGCGAAAATGACAATTAGAGCGTGTCAAAAATGAAATGAAGAGCCAAGACACACACGGCTAGAAGATAAGCGACACCGAGCATGTGAGCGAGTCAAAAACCAAAACAAAGAACAAAGACACACGCGGTTAGAAGAAAAGGGGCGGCGTGTCAAAAATATAAAATAAAGAGCAAAGACAAACGCAGTTAGAAGACACGCGACACCGAGCATGTGAGTTAGTCAAAAATGAAAATGAAGAGCAAAGACACACGCGGTTAGAAAACATGCGACACCGAGCATGTGCCAAAGTCAAAAAAAGAAAATGAAAAGCAGACACATGCGGTTAGAAGACATGCGACACCAAACATGTTAGCGAGTCAATGAATATCAACCTGGACAGCGAGAATCAAAACGTGTCAAAATTGACAATGATAGCGATCATGATTGGGTTTGGGATTTTGACATGCATAAGATCATCAATGCCTACCATATCTTTGTTAAAAAAACCAAAGGTTCAGCGATGTGTATAATCATAATGGCGAAAGACAAGCCGAAGTAAAACGAACCAAACAAATTGAAAATGATAGCGATGATTATTAGGTTTTGGATTTTGACATGTAAAGGTCATCAATGCCTACCATACCTTTGAAAATCAATAACCTGGAGTAGATAAATCGTTGGAAGAAAAAATTTTTTTGGTCCCCACCACCTGAACAATTAAAAGAAACAAAGGCTCGGCGATATGTCTTTCATAATCACAAAAGACAAGCCGAGGCAAAAGAAGAAGTTTTTTGTCCAACCTCCTGAACAATTAAAAGAACAAAGGTTCGGCGATACGTCTTTCATAATAACAAAAGACAAGCCGAGGCAAAAGAAGAAGCTTTTGTCCCACCCTTTAACTTTTGCCGAGGCGAAAGTTAAAGGTCCAATAAAAAAAACATAATTTTTACAAAGGCACTACTTCTAATTTAACGTCCATTTGGACACCAAGACATCAAGAAAAGACTGAAATTGTCTGCGTTTAGAAGACAAGCGACAGTGATAATCCATAAATAGAAGGCTGCCGAATACCGGGCTCCCGGTACTCAATATATATATATATATATATATATATATATATATATATATAATATATATATATATATATATATATATATATATATATATATATATATATATATATATATATATATATATTATATATATATATATATATATATATATATATATATATATATATATATATATATATATATATATATATATTATATATATATATATATATATATATATATATATATATATAGATATATATATAGATATATATATATATATATATATATATATATATATCTATATATATATATATATATAACTATATATATATATATATATATATATAGATATATATACATCTAGATATATATATATATATATATATAGATATATATATATCTATATATATATATATATATATATATATATATATATATATATATATATATATATATAGAAACATTTTGAACTTAAAAACATAACATGACGCATGAGAACACGATTCCAAATCTGGAATTTCTATCAAAATAACTGTCAAATATAAATTATAGATTAATTATAATATATTATATATATATATATATATATATATATATATATATAATATATATATATATATATATATATATATATATATATATATATATATATATATATATATATATATATATATATATATATATATATATATATATATATATATATATTATATATATATTATATATAGTATATATATATATATATATATATATATATATATATATATATCATACATATATATATATATATAAGTTATGCGAAAAAGACAATTAGAGCATGTTAAAAATGAAAATGAGCAGCAAAGACACACACGGTTAGAAGAAAAGCGGCTGCGTGTCAAAAATAAAAATGAAGAGCAAAGATACACACAGTTAGAAGACATACGACACCGAGCATGTGAGCAAGTTTAAAAATTAAAATGGAGAGTAAATGCACACGCGGTTAGAAGAACAGCGGCGGATTGTCAAAAATGAAAATGAAGAGCAAAGACACGCGGTTAGAGGACGTGCGAAACCGAAATGTGAGCAAGTCGAAAATGAAAACGAAGAGCAAAGACACACGCGGTTAGAAGACATGCAAAACTGAACATGTGAGCGGATCAATGAAAATCAACCTGGACAGCGAGAATCAAAACTTGTCACAGTCGAAAATGATAGCAATGATGATTGGGTTTGGCATTTCGACATGAATAAGGTCATCAATGCCTACCATACCTTTTGTTAAATAAACAAAGGTTCGGCGATATGTCTTTCATAATGACAAAAGACAAGCCAATTTATATTAATTATTATTTTTATAATTTATATTAATTATGCTAATTTTATTAATCTAATTTATGTAGTAAAAAATATTAACTTAGTGTAATAATATGAATCCTAAAACATACAAATACATTTATAAACAAAACTTAACTACCTCGGTCCTTGAAGCAGATTTCTTTCAGTCAGACAAGTTCGAAAAAAGTAAAATCCTCCCGTTTCGACAAACTCTGCTTCCATATCTTGGCTCCTTGGTCTTTGAGCAGGATTGAAATTAACAGGCTGAGTTATACCTTAAAAACACTAGTGTTGAGTACTACCTTCAGAAAACAACAATAATAATTCACAGTTTATTTCTGACTAACTATATGACAAAAGAGATGGAGCAAAAGAAGCAGTAAAAAGGGAAAACGAGTAAAAGCAAATCAAAACAAAAGCATATGAGGATGAAAAGAACGTAGCCACAGGAAAGCCTCTTCATTTAACTTCAAATCAGAGGCACCAACTGGGAAGGGGATGGGGACGACCCCCCTCGTTTTTTTTATCTTTAAAAAATCCTTGCATTTCCACCCCTACAGATTGCGTGAATTGGCGCACCTACTTCCAATAAGGGTTCTTGTATAATAATAATGTCAATATATCTGTCGCACTAAACTTTAAATTTTTTTTACAGTTCCTGTCATGATTTCCACCAGGTGAAAAAACACTAGGTTTTAGTGAATTTATGGTTGATTTAGCGATTCTCTTCAAAATCTATTGATTTTCGTACTAATTTAGTTGTTTTGTTTTGTTTAGGCAATAAAAAAAATCACTAGAAATAGTGATAAATCCCTAAGGGTGGCAATTCTGCTTCCTGAGGTTCTAATGACAGAATATATTATGTTGAATTGTGTGCAATATAGTTCTTTGGGTTTCTACCCACATTCAGCTACTGTGTATTTTCCTGCATAATTCTATCTTGCATTATGATTCCCTTCCATTCTTACGAGAGGGAAGCATAGACCCAGCACCGGCCGTTTCCCTTGTAAAAGTGAAAACACACCTGAGCTACAGACCTCTTATTATTTGAAAAAAAAATATGACGCTTCTGTAAGAATACCTTCCCCCTTCCCTTAAAATCTTGAACAGGGCACAAAAGGAGTATTTTTTATTTTTAGGGGGGGGGGGGGAAGCATAGGCCTAGCACCGGCCCTCTCACATGTAAGACTAAAAACACACTGAAACCAAAACTTCTTGTTATTTAAAAATAATAATCCTTCTGTATAAATGTCTTTTATTTCACCCCCAGCCCCTCTCTTAAAAAAACTGAGCAGGACACAAACTTTATTATATCGCAGGCTACAAAAAAAAATTAAAACAATTATAATTACTACCAAATTTTTGTGGGTTAAGCCACCTAAGACTGTAAAACCTTTTGTAGCTGATATTACACAGTAGCTGAATGTGGGTAGAAACCCAAAGAACTATATTGCACACACAATTCAACATAATATATTCTGTCAGTAGAACCCCATATTTACATACAGGGGGGCACCACTGCTGTCATCTATAACCAGTCTAACTGTACAAGATCACGCCTCATTCTAGGCCTGTTTGAAGGTTATATTGTTTGTGGTTTGATGTTATATTGTGTTTTTTTTGGTTATATGGTTTGATGTTGTTTCATAGTTCTATTCTGTTTGTTGATGGTTATATGGTTTGATGTTGTTTCATAGTTCTGTTCTGTTTGTTGATGGTTATATGGTTTGATGTTGTTTCTTAGTTTCTGTTCTGTTTGTTGGTCAGCTTGTTTGATGTTTTTTCTAAGCCTAATGGATACAGACGGAACTTTACATCATTGATGGTTATATTGTTTGTTGGTTATATGATTTAATTTTGATTCACAGTTCTGTGTGTGGTCAACTTGTTTGATGTTTCAAAGCCTATTACTCCGAACAGAAGTTTACATCATTGTCAGATAAGAGCGTGTCCAACGGGAGCAAGATCACGTGTCTTTTTCTAGGCCAATCATAGGAATCGGAAACACTAACGGAACAAGATCGCAGTGAATATAAGGAAGGATTTTTGCTATAGTTGTTATTAGTGTGAGAATAGAATTCAAGGAGTTTACACTATTAAAAGTTGATAGCAGCAGCAATGATACAAGAGCACCAAACATTGCGGTAGAAAATCACAAGAGGATTACAGCTTTGTCTTATTGTTGTAATTATACACGCTCAATAAAATTGCTTCGAAATCGAAAATGTCTCCTTTCTTTTGTTCGGTTATCGAATATTCTTGAAGTAGAACGAATCGTGGTTAGTCTAGAGTCAGCAGTGAGAGTGATAGGATTGAAAAATGAACAAATTTGAGAAAGAGAGAATTAGGTTTGAATCTTGTGATTATGGAAAAACATTTGATTCTGGATGACGATTTTCTTTAGTTTTATCCCTTCAATGGAAGATATTCTCACAGGGAATACTTGACAATATAATGAAAACTGACTCTCCCCCATTGGACTATTGTATGCAGCTTTTACGATGTGACTCAAAAGCTTTTACTCAATTTATTGATATATTAATTGAAACAAAGCAGAATAATATCGTGGATATACTTTTGAAAACATTGCCATAGATTCTACGTAGATGGCTCCCCCTTCGAGAGAGGTTATGTAACGTCACAGAGTTACTCCTCTCCCAATCCCCTCTGAATTTATCGAACGTGGGATAAGTTTCTTTTTAGCTGTGAGAGAGTTGACATCAAAAACCAAAAAAAAAAAAAATGTTCTATACATGTCCACTATACATGTACACTCTTGGCAGCTGGTCATCATGTGAGAATTGTACAATTATTGATGACTATAATGAAAAATGTAAATATGTAATCCATGTAAATTGCATAGAGCCTATGCTGTACAAATTAAAGGATGTATGTCTTGAAGAGATTTGTGACTCTCACCCTAGAGGGCATCTATGCTCAAATTGTCACTATGACAAATGTGATCAGTGGGAGAATACTTATTCCGGTATGATTGGAAAGAACCCCAAACGTGATTTTAGTTTATTTCTACGAGATTGGTATCGTCGTGGATTTAAATTATTTTGGGAGGAAGAATCAGGTCTACGATTCAATTGTTGGGGTAACAGGACAATTTGGTTTCTACGTCATCGTTGTGACAACACTGCCTATTATGACTATAAACCTAGTGATTTTTATTTGGCAGTTACCGAATGTGATTCACCATTTGAAAACACTGTATGTTGATATTGCTTCAAATAGACAGATTGAAACACGTGAATTTCACAGTATGAATGCAAATAGCACCATTGACTACACAAAAAGATACGACAAGAGTGAAATTACATTGTACTGTAGAAATGTGACCCTGACTTTGCAGCCAATCAAGATATACAGTGAATTCAAATAATTTACCAGCATTAGTGGTTCTCGACAGTTACCAATACACCGAAGAAGAAATCTAAAGTGAAGAAGAAAGACATTGTTGTATACATTTTTTCTTTATTATTAAACAAATTCACAAAAATTTTTAAAGCACTTTACTCGTAGGGCACTAAAATCAATATTATACAGGCCTGAGAGGATATTTTTCTACCATAAAGTCGTTCAGACGTGGATTGTCTACATAAATGTTGAGAAACTGCTTGTAAGCATAGCCGCGACATCTGAACACGAAACATAGTAGCGCATGGAAACCACAACTTTAAGTCGTCAGATCCTGTACTCTCTTCCGATTTTTAATAATAGTTTTCCCACTGCTCTCAATATAGTCGCTGATGTGTGGAGTGTAGAGTGTATAAGGTAGGCCGAGAGGATCAAAAATTCAATCGTCTTCATTGTTTGAAAGATGCACAACCAATGGCCAGTATTCACATTCGACGGACGGCTATTAACAGTGATTAGGGTATTGTTGGCACTTCGAATTTTTCCAAGAAAGTCCAGGGCAGACAATAGGATCTGTATTTGGACATGTAGGGGTCCATATTAAATACATTGATTATTTGACTGGTGTTCATGGTGTAAGGTCTAGTATAACACTGCCTTTGGGAGTGATTTCCCAATAGGTTTTCAAATTGATTTAGCAAGATTAGTGCAATACTCTCTGCTAATGGTCGGCACATGTACACTCTAAACGCACACTCCCCGTTCGTACTATACTCATATCTTGGGTGACAGACAGGTCTAGTACAATGATACCATGCGTTTTTAGCGAACTTGCTTCGGTTATACCATTATCAAATAGTTGTGAATCATGATTTAGGGTTTGCATTGTCAACTCATACAACGTCCTATAGGATTTATCAAAAGACAGATTGTGGAGTGGGATTCCATTTACTTTGCAGACAAGAGATGAAAGCCGAAACATCTCAAATTTATTTGGGCATCCAGTCCACGATCCTATTGCACAAGCGCTTTTTTACAAATGCCAATGCTAATTTTGATGGAATTTCGTCATTGATAAGGATGAGTCGGTGAAGGTACGTGAGCCTGTGGCAATATGAAGTTGATTGGTGATAGTATGAGGAACAAGTAGTTTAATATTATTTCCACTAGCTCTCAGTTTTTCCACTGCCAAGCAACAGATCTCATAACCTGCTGCTTTCGTACATGTAGTATTGCCGAGGTGAGGGAGAGAGTTAAATCAGGATTGGCAGGAATTTCCTTTTCGTAAAATGAAATTAGATGAAGCAAGCGTCAATTTTATATCCACTTTAATATTGGGTGGTAGCCATTGGGGGTATATTAAATATTTCATGATATATTTTTCCAACTAGATGTAATTCACTAGTTGTAGCACTTTTAAGTGCATCTTTACTATCAGTATTATTAAATATATTCATATCCATTGGAGGTGCATCTCAATTCCTTGTATGACTTGGGTTGTCATCAGCATGAATTGCATATAGCTTGTATAATTTGAGAGATTGTTGCTTGTGCTCACCAGTGTGCCATTTATGTAACCACCTGATTTGAGGAAATAAATTATGTAATATACAATTTTCATAGGATATTCCATCGGCAAGAATTGGCATTGCATTGTCTGATTTCCGAACTTTCATTTGTAAATCTATAAATGTCGAAGACATGTCCATAAAGTAGTCTTCATTGGAATAAATTTGAAAGTGGATATTATCGGAGAGGGGTTGTTGTGGATGAAATTGTTCATAGTATCCACGTTTTACACTCACGTCAACATTTTCTGCATTGAATAGACTTTAAAGATGAAGTGATTGAAGGTTGGGAATCCTTATGCGGTAGATATGCCATTAATGAAAAGAAATCCAGTTTCGATCTAACAATTCTCTTCCTGGGGCTTCTTCTTCTACTGTTTACTCTATGTGTCGTCTTTTTCCTTCTTTTCTTTGACAAGGTGATGCCTTTCGTTTCTGACCTGAGTAGAGACTGATGAGTGGTGCACTGTTTCTCGACCTTTTTTAACCTTTTCCATTTTGATGAGATTTCAATTGTTCGCCAAGGTTCGGGCACTGGACCTAAGATTTTCCGAAGCACTTTTTTTTAAATCCTTGCCAGAGCCCCAATCGTATAGTGTAGAGGATGCAAAATCTTCGCAGCCGGTACAATATATTTTCTAGCCAGAGGTAGTGCAGAGCGAAACAGCTTAGCAAACCAACTGCCAAGACCATAGCCAGACATTGACGAGAGCACCTAACACCAGAGCAACTAGCTGGTGTTCTCACTGAAGTAACTCCATATTAGCATCTTTTCCCTACGTGGATCAGTTTGCGCCAATTGTGTATTTTTTGTTTTGGTAGTGGTTTTATTGTTTTTTTAGTTTTAACTTGTTTTTTTATTGTTTTTTTTTCTTGTTCTTCTTCTGTCTTTCGTGCTGAAGACGCCTTGTTTGTGATACAGGCGAAATATCCGCGTTGCTTTGCATTTGTTTTTTTCTTTACCTCCACTGGCCGCAGTCTCGTTTTTTGTTTTTTTTTCATTGAGATTTTTCTCTTTGTTGGTTTTTAGCACTTTTACCATTGATTATATTGAGCTTAAAGCCAAGAAACTCCTTTAGATTATCATTGAGAATAACCTTTTCATCGGCAATGGGTGAACTAATGTAGATCTTGCCCTCCTCTTTTGAATAGTTGAAATAAAAGGCTCCTTTTTTACGAGCGGAAATTCTTTTATGGATAAACGACATAAATCATTCATACAGGTGAGTTCTTCGTAGGATAATTCAATATATGGAAAATTCATCCAATTGATCTTTTGAATTTGTTCTTGATCACCTGGGGGTGGAGGCCAATCAGGGTCTAATTTTTATATCATATTTGCGATCTTTTCTCAGGATGTCATATGTATTTTTGAGAATACAGTCGACAAGAGCCACTTCATACACACCGTCGAATTTGATAGTGGGGGTGAGTTTCGTCCAAAAATCACTTATTCTAATCAAATCATTGTAGAGAGGATCGGAAACATTGGACATGAATGTCACATAGAAATCTTTGGGCATTGTTAATGTTTTCAACTGCAACCCAAGAATCAAAATCAGAGTTGCATCCCAGCCAGCGAACAAGCAACTGTCTCTTGCCCCTGCAAGTACGACTCTTTAATATCTTTTCAATTTGATAAATTTAACTACTGTTTCTAACTTTTTGTAGTTCATATTCATAGAAACCGCCGAGAATCTCATCATCTTTGGTGTCTCGCAGCCGATGTGTTGTGGGTTCAGTGTCTAGGATTTTGGACACTTTAAAAAGTTCAGTGCTCCATAAATAGTTCCCCTTTTCAAAAATATTGGTGGTTCTATTAATAGAACAGTATCGCCAACATTGAATTTCTTCTTCACAATTTTTTTTTTTTTTCACTGGAATATTGCTTTAGAAAAGCGTCAAATGTATTTCCACTGCAATGAACTTCCCGAGGGCAAACATTGGACAGGGATCGATGTGGTCGTTGGTTATATATTTGCATGATTTTATCTAAATCATGAATAAAAGCAGCAGTATTTTTCAGCGTGCAATATCTTGAAATTAATAGACGAATCGTTCTTATCAATCGTTCAGCCAATGTAGCCTTTATCGGACTGTGATTATGATATAGCTTTGTATTATATTTCAATAGAACCTTTTGCACATGAGGATTAACAAATTCGCTACCGCGATCCGATTGAATTTTTCTGTAGCAATCTTGTTCAAGAATACTTTCTAAAGCATGAGCAACTTCAACACCTCTCTTTGATCGCAATGGAATGGCATATGCATAGCGACTAAAGACACTGATTGCAACTAGAATATATTTGTGTAGGGTGTATTGTGACGCAGTTGAATCGCGTCTAAAGTTAAAAGATCAGTTTGCATTATATGCAGAGGGAAAAAGGCTTTACTTTGTCGATATTGTTTGCCACGAAGCCTGCGATTCCGATGCAGCGTTCAACTCGGTTCATCTTCTAGATACTCTTTTGCTTTTTTTTAATGTGCTGCCACCTATGTCAGAGGCAACTCTTAGAAAGCGTTGTGGGGGAACTTAGACTTCCAACTTCACCAATATTTTCACAGACATGTTTTAAAACTTCATCCATTTTGAACGCAAACACGTAGTATAATGTCCACTCCCCTTTTGCACACTGAAGGGTGAATCAATGCGTTTTCGCTTTTGTCTAGCCGTCGTCACTGGTGTTATCAAATCATTGCTGCTGCTAGGAGTGCTAGTATTTTCCAAGATTGAATTAAAATCTTCTTCTTCTTTTTAAATGTTGTTGGCGTTGTTAGAGGACTAACACCTCTACTATATTCTCTTAATTTCTTTAGAATTTGCTTATTGTCAATTAGACTTTTGGGGAAGTTTGATGCATTTATAAAGGTGTATAGATTATTGTAAATGATAAAAGTCCTTTACGATTCGTCATCATATCGCAAATTAAATCAAGTAGATTATAACTTTTTCCCTGAATTATAATTAGTTTCCCTGTGTTATCAACTTGAACTTGATCATCACCACCACTTTCCAACATGAGATATGTTAATACTCTTTTACTCTATCCTCGATAGGTCATTGGCAATAGGTTTCCAATTGATGTCACTATAGAATTCAATTCCTTCTCTTTTGATTGCACTGCTAAAGAATCTTGAGGATATGTTTCCTGTTTAGGGGGATCTGTGACACTGGATCTCTCACGATAAGGTCTATGTTTGTCCACACGACGCAATGCATCTTGAAGTAAAACTAGTTTTTTATCATTGGCAATATTTTTGTCATTAATATATTTGCTTAGATTGTCTTCAAAGTGTTCCACGGATGAGAGGACAAGTTCTATTGGAGTCAATTTATAGGGTTTAGTCATTTAGAGAAAACTGTTTACAAGTCCTGCAATTATTGGCAGTAAAAGTGTAAAAAAGCTACCGCCCGCTTGAATGAGACGTTTTCTTTTAAAATTTTTTCCTTTGTTTTAGCAAGCCAAGACACGTACAGTACAGCGGCACGATGCTGCTTTGTCTGTTGTCTGACACCTTCTGGAAAGTTTACAGTGCCCTCAGTTAAATTTAAACAAAGTTCAGATATTAGATTAATGAAAATCTTTGTCAACGCCATGTTTGAGTATGGCTTGCATGAGCGGGGGTTTTGAAGTGCGTAGAACAGAAAATAAATGTCTATTTTCGTGTAGTTTCTTCAATGTCATGATGGCAACTAATAGCCTTTCTACTGTTCACTGGAAGATATACAGTAATTTCCTTGTCGAAAATATCTTTGACTACACGTAGATCCTCGGGTGTGTTCTGATTAAGATCTAGCAAAAATGTACCCATAGGGTTTATTTGTCGCCTGACTGTACGCTGAAAGTAGAAATTTGGGGGCACCTGGATATATTTGTTTATTGAGAGTTATTATAGAACTAGAGTCAGGAAACTCGGTAGATAATATAGATGGTGCAATCCAAAGCAAGGGTTCTCATACATTTGCTCTGATGAAACAGATTGTATAGAACTAGGGTTATGGAAATGTGTTCATGATGAGAGCGAACGGTAAACAGTTTGTAGCATTTCCTGTGAGAACTGTTCAATTGATTCAGCCAAATCACCAATAATCAGCCATGAGTTTGGTTCAATACTATTGAAAACATCAAGTCCCCGTATGAATTGTATTGGCATGGACGTGGCAGTGGCAATAGCTTATGTTTGGTCGTAGGATTCCTGCCAAAATACTATAGCAAATAATAAATTTTCTTTGGTTTTTCCAAAAACATTTTATTACAATTTTTAATTATTTTAGCTAAAAGTGTCGTTTTGCCTGACATTGACGGGCCGCACAGAAACGACCTGAATGGTGTTTTAAATTGATACATACTGCTGCAGTTGTCAACAGTCGGACTATAACTAACTGTAAACCATACTTGTCTTATGAATAAATAATAATTTCCCCATAGATCTACCTATTCAATAAGAAGAACAAGAAAAACATATTTTTTTTACTTTATTGACAAAAACAACTTGAAATACAGCACAAATACAGTTGCAACAACACAGTTGAACATAGCAACACAGTTAAACAAATTTCTAGACTAAGAGGAGAAAATGAGAATCCCCCGCCCGTTCGGGGCCGCTGGCCGAAGGCCGGCTGCGGGCGGGACCCCAATACCCGGGGCCGCTCGGGGGCGGAAAGCAAAAATACAAACTCTGTATACAATAGCCGCTGCTGCAGTTAAATGACGATGAGAAATTGTTGTCACCCACCCCCCCCCCCATTTTTTATACTATTTGAGGTTTTTCAAGTTAACTTATCCAGACCAAGTTGGTTTCGATAGCCCACACATTCAACTCGATCTGAAATTCGATAGTGCCCGTGGGGGAGTACTTTTACACCATTCTCGAGCACATAGACCTTGTCGGATATACATGACATGGCATTTTTTTCAACACTAAGAGTATAGTTCCTATACTGTAGAGAGCGAATTGCTAGCACTATTGCTCTTGGCACTAGACAACTGTCTATACAGTATCTATAGACACTCATGTCAAAATTATTTTTTAGAAAGTGTGTAGGCACCCCTTTGCACGCCTGCTTTACATCCTTGTCGTGTGTTTCCACACAGTAAACTTTAGGACCGGGGAAAACCCCATTGGATATTAAATCACTCCCCGTCTCTGATTTTTAACATTAATAATTGATTGGGGGCCTGACGTTTCACCAGCTCGGGGTAGAGGGGACTCATTCCAGTTAGTGTAGTCCATCCGCGAGCTGATGTGCACCCCATTTTCCAAATCGTTTAATAAATCCCCGGTTTTAACTTTTAACAACAGAGAATCTGTGTCCCCATAGTAAACTTGAACCTCCCCCTCCCTTGGCCATTGTATCTTGCACATATTTTTAAAAGAACGACAACATGAGTTTTTTGGAAATTTCCAGTACTGAACTACCTCCCGCTATATTCTTGTTCAGCAAAACATTTCTCTTTTTTCTGTGCAGAAGAACCATATTCGGACTATGCTCGTGAATGTTGTAAAATTGGGATCGGCAATAATACTTGCACATTATTTGGGGCATGTTACGACGTCACAACGTGATATGTTTCGTACGCTTTCATTATATTTTTTCCCAAAAGCGGAATTCAAAATTAGTTTGAACATTTCTGTTTCAACTTTACTTTTTGCCAGTGAACGTTTACTGACAAAGGTGTCAATAAACGTCTTTAAGAAGGGTTTCTGACTGTATTGCAGGGCCCTGTGTATTTTTGTGACCCTGAAACCATTGCTCACCATCCATCGCAAAAGCACATGGTGAACAAGAATATTCTGTTTAGGGTCCAAATCGGCAATTAGTTTCTGCTTGGAGGGGGTCCAGTGAATGCCCATATCCTCGAAGAAAGACTGGTTGTATGGGCTCAAAGAGTCCTTGATCACATGTCTATTCACGCACAGTAATACAAAATCTTTTACTGTATCGTGAAGTTCAGCTGGTATGTGCCCGTCAATTTCAAAGAAACCATCCTTGTGGACCATTTTCCTCGACGGTTTGAATGTCAGGGATGTCACAAGGATTTTCAAGCCATTATAATTGCCACATGGTAAAGAGTAGTGACACAATGCCGAGGGGTGCAATGAGTTCATGCCAAGAAAAACTGCATTAGACTTTACACCGGGGTCTTGTCCAGTTGGATCCATTGTTAGAACGCGATCCCCATGAAAAAACATACACACCCCTCATCGATCTTTCTCCAAATAGGTGTTGATCCACATCGGCGATCAACCCTATTTCTTCCCATCTAATTTTTTAGAATTAAATCCATCACCAAATGAGGAGTGGAAAAATAATAGCCAATATCTAGCCCAAACTCTGAATGAATTTGATCTGTGTTTTTGCAAACAATATCTAAAAGAGTTAACACATCACTGGCCAAGTACATTCTACAATGATCCCAACCATTTTTACAACTGCCCTTAGCCCATACCCTTTGGCAAATTTATATTCTTCGGCAGAGCATTCACTATTGGTAAGTGAATTATAGAATGCATCAATGGGAGGTAGTTTTTTCCTCACTTAACCGTGCACCAAAGTAGTAATAGTCATATGCATATATGCCTTTACAGGTCAGTAAGTCATACATTCACTGTCTGGAAAGCGCTGTTTAAGCAGAGGAAAACTATCAAAATTGTCGCTTTTCTGCACTTGAAAGAGTTGACTCAAAGCCTTGGGGAATATGAATCTAAAAACCGGATTTTATTCCAGCACGTATGTCCATTATCCACTGCCTGCCATTTCAACTCTAAAAGCACCAGCTTCTCAGCAGATTTGGGGATAATATTGTAGGTAAATGAGTTGTTTACCCACGGACTATCTGCTCCCCCTCCCCCCCTATGCATATGTGCCAAAGCCGGTAAAATAAATTTCAAATCATAATTTGAATTGTGAATGAAAACTGGTATAAAAAACTGATGGCTTACATTCACATTGCACGATTGGTGTGCTACACCACGAAAATTACTACCCCCTGACGATGTTTCTTGCCACATGTGATTATGGTCCCTTACTTTCCCCTTCGCCCCTCTTTTCCCCCTAGTCCCTTTCCCCTTAGGGCCCTTTTCAAATTCCTCATTACAAACTCAGCATATTGTCTGATTTTTTAATAGCCAGGCGATCCTCTGCTGACAATAACATCGGTAGTGAGTATTTCTCAAACGGAAATAGCTCCATTTGCAGTGACAATTAATTTAGTCAATGCTTTGATCATGCACTCATTCTCATCCAATATTTCGACTATTTCTAACAATTGCATAGTGTTAGAACTGTCTCTTTGTGCACGGGCATAGGAAACCGCAATGGCTTGATGTTCTTTGATACGATTCGGAAATAGTGGGTCTTTCACATCCACTAGCTTAGCTTCATAATCCAACTTATTTTATTGCTTTACAGGAGAGTATTCTGGAACTTTTTAAATCTCAAGATGGCCCTGTCACCCGAAACCGTTTCCACTAATTGATATCCGTGACGCCCGCAATGCTTCATGTGATTTTGTAACTTTAATTCAGTCTAAAATATAGACAGGCATGTTGGGCAGTAGTATCGTGTCTCATGTGTTTTTTACCCTCCCCCAGAACTCTACTAATATCCGTAATAGGATTGAACTGGCCACTGAATTGGGTTCACTAGGCGGTGTGTACAACAACCAAACCCAATGTTTTCACCGATTCAATTGACGGGCCCCTTACTGGGAATATTAAACCTTTTTTATTAGAACGAATACCCACTTGAAATTCCGTTTCGTATTTAAATGGGCATTGGCCCGTTCAAAAATATCTATTGTCCTGAGTGTTACCGGAAATTTTCCCGCTAAACAAGAGAAATCTACTGTGGGAAAATCAGACCCCTCCTTCCCATGCACGGCCCAGGAGTCCAAATTTTTCTTTGTAGCGTCATCTTTCAGAGGTTCGAAAGCCGATATGAGGAAAGCGTACATGAAACATTTTTGGCCTCTTTCGAAACAGATTCATTGAACGCCCTGGCCTCCTTCTAAATCGGGATTATATTTTAAAACTTTATCCCTCTCTCCACCCTCTCTCTCTCTCTCAATCTTTTTTAAGTTTACATATTTTTACACTTGCATTTTTCAATAAATAAAACTACGGAACCACTACCATTTTCATTATAATTTTCGAGATGAGTGATAATATTGTCAATTCATTGCATAAAGACTGTCTCATTATTCTCCAAATTAGGATAGACCACCAACATCTCGGTGTTTACATATTGATCGTACACCTCATTATGACCCTCATTCAGATAAAGTATTTTCAAAACAATTGAGGCCTTAATGGAGTCCCTACCCCCCCCCCCACAACTGAATCTGGTGCTCAAGAAGTGCACGATTTTTTTTTCTAATGTTCATGAACGATGTAAATGGGTTGGGTTATAAAATTCCCCCCATAAGTGAATTAAACGGAGCCCCAAAAGCTGCAGTAAAAACGACTATTGTATTCAATATCGAATTTGTTTGTTGAAATTCCGGTAGTGACGTGAATTGTAAATCATTACACTCCCCCCTTGTAAATTATCTAAACCCCCCTCCTCTTGTATATTATCATACACACACCCTCCCCCACTTTGTTCAACTATAGGGCTGGTCCGTGTACTAAAATACATTGGAGTCATTTCATTTTCAATTAAATTTGATTGAATAGTGACTATATTCTTTAAATCAGCGGAGGGGGGGTTCTCATTTAACTCTTTGGTAAAATTATCTAAAATGTGTATAGTATTCGGGCTTACCCATGGTAAGTCGCACTCTGAACTAACTGCATTGCATTGTTCAAGTGTACTATCGTCTACATCTAAATAATTAGTCAATAAATTTGTCAATATAAGAAGATATTTCGTCTAAGTTAATACTACCATTGCCATAACGCTAGAATTTACCATATTGATCGAAATTTTGTTTGTCGATAGCCGGTTTTTCAGTGTCCTGATTGTCACGAAACTCCATTGGCGCGTCAATGCGAACACATAGTTCGTGACTTGTTTCTTCAGCTGGTGGGGGAGATAATGCATATAGAACCAATGCAACCTATAATGAAAATAGCTTATTTTCAAAGTGTCTAAAACACCCTATTTTTAAAATTGGATTATTATTTTCATATCATTTAACACGTGTGCTTAAAAAAAACACTTAGTAGTAGTAGTAGTAGCAGAAGCAGTATCACTATCTGTGAGCACATAGTACCATTTGGTTAATTCACTGTTCCCCGCTCTATATATCTTGAAAGTTCCAATTTAATAGCCACCCCCCCATATGCATATTTACAATCTAAATGAGATATAGTAGTTTTTTGATTTTTTTATTCAAACAAGCACCCAAAATTTCATATTAATACTCTTTATCTGCTTTGGAAAAAAACCGGGGTCTTTACTTGGTAGTCTAATTCATTCAGATCATCTCCTGAAAATAGCTTATTTTCTATGCGTATAAACCAACCTCCTTTGACCTTACATCCGTTAATGCAAGTCTGTTATTTTCAAGATTTTCGGAAAATACGATAAAATGGGACCGTTAAGTCTCACATCTCTTATCGAAGTCAATATTACGCAAATTAGAATCTGGAATTATTTGGAAGTCTAACGGTACAATCTCTATCCTTCAAATTGACTTGGGAGAAAAATCATTAGCGGAAATAAAATTTATAACTTACATTAAGATTTGCAGCTTGCATGTTTAGGGCTGAAGGAGGCTCATTCTCGCCTTGTATAGAAGGTGTTGGTCTTGAAGACCCCGGCAACGCTTGATAGATGGTGGATGGAGCAGCAAGGTCATAGCCATGTATAGGCAGGGTACACTGAGCTGAAGGTCTAGGCCAACGACCGTACTGTACAACTGATGCCCTCATAGGGTTTTAATCTTGGACCCTAGCCCTCTTTTAGGAGGAGGGTATTGCTCAAAGTTGTCCCTAAAAAGAAGAGAAAATTTAGTATAAAATGACGTCCCCCTTTTACTGAAGAAAAATTAGTACCCCCCTTCTACAGAAAAAAAACATAATTTATTGGAAGGCATAATTTTGTCTAGAAAGCATCTGCCATTGCCCAAAGAAGCCCCTCCTACTTTTAAATAAGTTCCCCATTTTCAGAAAAGCAAAAAGTAAAATTTGCGAGAAATACACCACGACAGTCAGTAGCTCTATGGTAGAAATGCTCCTATTTTTACCATTTAGAAAAAAATTTAAATACACTCCAACAGGAAATAACCCGTCCAAAAGTAGTCATGTGTTAGAAATATCTGTTCCTACTTTTTAGCATTTAGAAACATTTAAATACATGCCTAGAGTTGTAACGGATTTAAAGCAAAATGAGCTGTATTTTAAAGCTTAAAAACTAAAATTATTCCTCTAGGGTGAAAAGATGTATCGATTTAGATCATTTAAATGGACCCGCGCCTCAATAAACCTTTTCATGGCAGGTATGTATCTTTTTCTTAAACCCCTCCCCCCATATAAGCACTTAGTACTCAACATGGAAGCAATTAAATTTAGTATATGAAAATATTTATCATAAGCAAACACCTGCCCCTCTTGTAATTCATAAGAGATTTACTGTAGAAAGATATGTCGCTAATTTGACCGAAAAAAAAAGCATCTTTTTGTGAAACCATTGCTATGCTTAAGCGCAAATTTATAAGATTTAGCAGGCCGGATGTACATTTGAGGGGGCGCGATAATTAAAGTTTTAACCTGTTTACTGAGCTGATTAAGCCACCCTTGTTTTTGTTAATCTCCTAACCTGACACGCGCGAAGGTTGTTTACGAAATCTCCCCTCTTGTTGGAGATTCACAGACAGCTTTGTCTGTATCGCAAATAGAGCCGTTTCTATTTTGATGGTTTTAAATGCATGTGAAAAGACAATTTTGAGTAATAACTTCAATTGAAAGACTTAATTGGTGACGAATGGTGGGAGGGGGAGGAGGGTTTACGAAGTGAAAAAGAGTATATTTTGAAACAGAGTATAAAGATTTTTTTGGAGGGGTATACCCTGAATTTGAATATATTGGAGGGGGACTACAAAAAATGATTTTATTTGGAAAAACCAAAGAAAATTTACTAAACAGAACTCACATTATAAATCTGTGCAGCTATAACTTCTAAGTCCACAGTATTTGATGTTTGTTCCATTGTGTCATGAAACTATATGTTACTTTAACCGCAATGCATATTCCTTATAAACAAAATCTCAAGGCTGAATTGCGATTTCAGAGAAATCCATTGACCTAGAAATAGGTGTCAATGATCTTGTCCCGTTCATATTTCCCGACTCCCTGATTGGCCTAGAAATCGACACGTGATCTTGTTCCCGTTAGAGAAACTCTTATCTGACAATGATGTAAACTTCTGTCTGTATCCATTAGGCATAGAAACATCAAACAACTTGACCAACAAACAGAACTATGAAACAACATCAAATCATATAACCAACAAACAATATAACCATCAATGATGTAAACTTTTGTCTGTATCCATTAGGCTTAGAAACATCAAACAAGTTGACCAACAAACAGAACAGAACTATGAAACAACATCAAACCGTATAACCAACAACAAACAGAACAGATAATAGAAACAACATCAAACCATATAACCATCAACAAACAAAACAGAACTATGAAACATTATCAAACCATATAACCAACAAACAATATAACCATCAAACCACAAACAATATAACCATCAAACAGGCCTAGAATGAGGTGTGATCTTGTACAGTTAGACTGGTTATAGATGGCAGCAGTGGTGCCCCCTGTATGTAAATATGGGGTTCTACTTTGGTCCTGAGGATAAGGCCGTATCCAGGGGAAGAGACTCGCTGGTTCTGAACCACAACCGAAAATTTTGGCCGACTGTCAAAAACGCAACAAAATGCATAGAAACAAAATTTCATACATTTTTCGAAGTTTTTTTTTCTGTACCCCCACCCCGAACCAAAATTCTTGATTTTCCCTTGCCTGAGGATGATTCAAAGGACAGTTCTTTTCCGATACGATAATTATCAGTTTTTTTTACAGCTGTTTGTCATGCCTGGCAATTGAGAGAATGCCTATTTAATGTACTGACCTTTGTTTCTTACAGCACACACCAAGTCTGCATTACTGCTAGTGGCCGGCGTTTTACACACACCCCGGAAAATATCCCCCCACCCCGAAGAAAATACCACCCCCCTTGGAAAATACACCCTGGAAAAAAATTGGAAAATAACCCCCCCCCCCCCCCTGCGGTAAATACCCCCCCCCCCCCGTGAAAAATTAAGCTTTCCAAATTTGAGAATTTTGTAGTAGTAGTGATACATCACTGCTTTTAAACCGGCCCATAAGAAAATTAACATGGGATTCTAAACCCATAGGAAATTAGCATGGGATTTTAAAGCGGCCCATAGCAGATTCCCATAGGATTTTAGATGGTCCCAGTAGGGGGTGTACAAGTGGAGCTTCTAAACCCTCCCGACTGTGCAATGCGGTCGGCTGTTTCCAGGTGTTATGAAGCAATCTTGCTTCAATATTAAAAACCATTGACGGCCATTTTGTAAGAAATCATGTCTAAACAAGTTTTCGAGACGTCACATTCTCCTAGAAGACACTTATTGACCGTGATTCAGTTTCTTTTTTTTCGGCGTTGAGAGAGGTTTGTCAGGACTAAAATGAATAAAGTAGACGGACAGACAATTATAGGATATCTTGTTACTTTGGAAAAATGGTTAATTCTAGATGATAATTTTCAAAGACTGTCAGTAGAGACGAGAATCTTCACTAAGAGAATGATTGACAATATAAAGAGAAATGAGTCTCCATCGTTGGACGACTGTCTGAGACATATGTGTCGCGGCTCCTAGGCATTTAATCAATATATAGATATATTAATTGACACAAAACAAAATGATATTGCACATCTTTTGAAAATTACCCAGATTTTCAGTTACTCCTCCCATTTCTCTAGTGACCTAATAAGTTAAAACTGTTCGCAAAGAACATTCCTCGATAGGTTCTTTTTTTAGTCGACATGGAAGAAAACTTCTGTTTCACGTAAGTAAGGCAGAAATTCACAGAATCAAGGAACTAGTCAAATATTTCAGAGTCTATGCTTTTGCAGTTTGTATGTAACCAAAATCTTCCATTATCAATTAATAGAGATATTTTTTTTGCATCAAAAGGATTTTAAAACATTTCAAAGAATCAAGAAACTATTCAAAAGTTTCAGAATATATGCTTTTACAGTCTACATGTAACTAAAATCTTCCATTATCAATTAATACAGATATATTTTTTTTAGCAACAAAAGGATTTTACAACATTTCATGGAATCAGGAAACTATTCAAATGTTTCAGAATCTATGCTTTTGCAGTATACATGTAACTGATATCTTCCATTACCAATTACTACAGATATTTTGTTAGCATCAAAAAGATTTAAAACATTACACAGAATCAACAAACTATTCAAAAGTTTCAGAATATATGCTTTTACAGTCTACATGTAACTAAAATCTTCCATTATCAATTAATACAGATATATTTTTTTAGCAACAAAAGGATTTTACAACATTTCACGGAATCAGGAAACTATTCAAATGTTTCAGAATCTATGGTTTGGCAGTATGCATGTAACTAAAATCTTCCATTAGCAATTAATACGGAAATACATTCTTAGAGCACACTAGCTATACATGACAAATGAAACTCAGAGAGGAAAGACAATAACAAAATGAAAAATAAAATCAAAAAAGGTGAAAAAACGAGGATTTTGTCAGCCAGTGGCGAACCACGAAGAAGAAGAAATAAGCAAATATTTCGACAAGGACCTCCGTCGAGTCGTCCTCAGTACTAAACAAAAAAGAAAGAAAAGAAAAAGAAACCAACGAAAATCGAACCTTTTTGAAGTTAACTTGTCATCAACAGAACAGAAACTAAATAAAAACCAGGTTTGAATCAATGAAAAAGACAACTACCAAGATGATTGGGCAATAATCCTTTGTTTTGCTATTGCTTTGGCTGGCCTAGAAATTCGTTCATCATTTGATGTGCAAATAGGTTCTTTTCAAGTTATACCGGGTGAAAATATTGATTGAGTCCTTCAAAATTAAACTGTCGTAAATTGGGCTTAATGAAATATCTCCTGTATCTCTATGTATTGCTAAATTTTGGTTCATGTATTTTTTTTTATCTTAATTGCCTCTTAAAAGTTTGTGGTAGGCCTTTTAGAGTAGATATTAAGGTCGCCTCGTCAAAAAAGAGCCAGATGGGTCAGATTTACGAAAATATGCGAAGCCAATGCCGAATCAAAGTTGTCAATCAAATTTTCAGGTATTTTTCTAGTTCGAATCAAAAGATTAAAATTATTGCTCAGGACACCATAAATATTTTTGCACTTTATACAATAAATAATAACTTTAGCAGTCCATGAAATAAAATTATTTTATTGAAATTACTCTAGTTTAAATTCACAGATCAGATTTTTGTTAAAACTCTAGAGGAATTACAATGTCTTTTCATACTGAATCTATTCAAAAATATTTGACTATTACTGCAAGTCCGATTTCTAACAACAATGTTTACTAAGCTTCAAACTTTTTGGTGTTCTTTTTTAAGGTTTTGGAATTGTTGTAATCCCCTGCCAAAATATATACAAATAATTGTGCAATTACCAGTTTTTTGCTCTTTAGGCAATTTAGGGTACTGCAGTCTATTCAAAGATATTTGATTAATACAGCAAGTCCGATTTCTTATAACGATTTCTACTAAGCTTCAAACTTTTGATTTTCTTTTTAAAGGTTTTTGAATTGTTTTTAATCCCTTTTATAAATGTATAGAAATATTTTTTGCAATTACCAGTTTTTAGTTCTTTAGGCAATTTAATGTCTTTTCATACTGAGTCTGTTCGAAAATATTTGATTATTACAGCAAGCAAGCCCGATTTCTAACAACAATTTCTGCTAGGCTTCAAACTTTTGGTTTTACATTTTAAGGTTTTTGAATTTTTATAATCCCCTGTTAAAGTATATACAAAATATTTTTGCAAATATCATTACCTTTTTTTTTGCTCTTTAGGCAATTTAGTGTGCTGCAGTCTATTCAAAGATATTTCATTATTAGTTTGCTTTGCTTGCTATAGCAAGTAAGTCCGATTTCTAACAACGATTTCTACTAAGCTTCAAACTTTTGGTTTTCTATTTTAAGGTTTTTGAATTGGTTTAAAACCTTGTTAAAATATACGCAAATATTTTTGCAATTACCAGTTTTTTGTTCTTTACGCAATTTAATGTCTTTTTATACTGAATCTATTCAAAATATTTGATTATTACACCAAGTCCGATTACTAACAACGATTTCCACTAAGCTTCAAACTTTTGGTTTTTGTTTTTTAAGGTTTTGGAATTGTTGTAATTCCTTGAGAAAAACCAAAAAACGACAAAAAGAGAAAAACCAAAAAGACTTAAAACATTATTTTCTTAACTAATAAAAGAACTATGTAAATTAAAAACCAACAAAAATGAATTTTATAAAAAAAAAATTATAAAAGAGATTTTTCAAGGAAAATTAAAGAGCTCAACAAAAGATGAGCAGAAATAAAATCAAATAACATCTCAAGCATAAACTAACCATAAAATCAAAATCAATAAACAAACGAAACCCAAGACAAACAGAAATCACAGTAAATAACGAGGTGAAACTTAAAACGAGCAAAAACAACCACAAAGCGGATCAGGGATAACGTCCTCTGTGTCTTCTAAAGACCAGAACATAATTTGTACTTTACTGAAAACAAAATTAATTTTAAACGTTTTCCTTCCACAACTTAAATAGATCAAATTTTATTAATTTTGGCAAAGAATATCAGCATATATCAAACTGCCAATCCACATTCATGTGTTCCTTTTAGCAAGGGGGCAGCAAAGGGAGGGGGAGGGGGTGTTGGTACCGACACCTTGGAATTTAGTTGTTTTTAGTATAATTTTGCTTATGTGTCAGCATTTGTCGGCACACTGAACAATTTCGTCGGCACATTCTTTATATTTCTAAACTTAAAATCAAAGCTGCCCCCATGCTTTTCAGTAATCTTGGTCATTTTGATCATTATTCAGTAATTATGGTGATTTTTTTATGTTATGAGAAATAAAAAACACAAACCCGGAAATAAAAGTTATTTAATGAGCATCTGATATGCATTCACAATTCCAGATTTTCTTTTCGCACACTCCTCCATCACAGCCTATATAAAGCCTCCCTCTTTAACACCCCCTCCCCCAAGAAGTTCCAGCTTCCTTTAAATCCTTCCTTACCCTCTCCCTTCACCACATTCGAGGACAAAATGCTTTAAATTATTATTATTTTCAGATTGAATTGTCACAATGCATTCCGTCAAATAACGATTCATTTCAATCCAGCTGTAAAACGAACTGTAAACGGTAAAACAAAAAACAAGACGTTCTCAAATAAGGTGAGAAGAAGTTGCCCGATATAGCGCAACAATTATCAGCTTCTGGAATCATATGCTTTGATACTACGATACGATTTTAGTAGTTGTAATAGCGTCAAATTTAGTATTTCTCCATAAGCGTAGATAATTCTACGCTTCAAGGGAACATATTTAAGTTTCCCGTACACTATTTTTAGCTAAAAGATTACTACCTCGCAGTTACAAAAAGAAAAGAAACACGATAGTAATAAAAAAGATTTGTGTTATTTTAAAATCAACTGCTAGAAACACTTTTATGCTAGAGACATTTTTATTAGAAATAAAAATGTCTTAATAAAAATAAATCATATCGAAAAAACAGTAAACTACTCAAAATATCAAGTGCTCGCCGACGAGTATGATAAGCGTACATATTTTATATAATATAAGTACAATAATGATAATGAGAGAAAACTTCAAGAAAAAAGTAAAATCCTTAAAAAACATAACCACTCAATGTTGTTGTTTACATAATGAGAACCATTTCCAAAAAAGGGCAAAAAATCCCTATTTTTGCTGTTAATTACAATTATGTTACACTAAAAAAATTTCTCACTGTGAAACTGTGTCTGAAACTACCTTCCTTGCGGCGGTGGGATTGAACCACGAATCGAGAAGCTTGGTCTCATCCCCTGTGCTATCGCAAGGTGATCAAATATTTGGTTTTGAATATAATAGATAGATCTGAAGAACTACCTAAGAGTAACTTTCCACATTACGATCATTCAAGCAATATAGAAATAAACGCAGATAACTATAACTTTTACAGCGTCAGCTACTTACTATTTAGTAAGTACAAAAATAAAATGTGGATAAAATGACACTAATACTAGCAATTACTTCGGTATAGATAATCACATCACAAGTAGGACCGTCCTTTCAAAGTATATTCCAGGAATTTTAAACGCTTAAATACTAACGTTTTCACTGTTCAACGCTTAACTTTTGCTTCAGAGACGCATATATAAACTTTTGAAAATGTGTGCATTCAAGCGACACACAATCAGTGGCGTTTCTGGCCTCTTTTGCGCCCGGAACAAAATCTCGATTAGCGAGCCACCCTCCCCTGTCTCTCATAAATTTGTTGGACAAATTTTAACAAAATTTTTATTTATCAACAAAATTTGAACACAAAATATCACGAAAAAAAAAACAATAAAATTAAATTAAATTCGGTCTTACTTACTTTTATTTTCAAGGAATAATGATGAAGATATGGGTAAAAATAAAATTTTCTGAGTCAATTTGCTTATACTCACTGCCAACTGAGCTCTCTACCTCACTTTAATAAAGATAAGATTTCAAAATTCTAAATAATTATAACAGTTAGATTATTTATTTGAAATTTTACGAACCTATAATGTCTGCGTCGGGGCAAGGGCCCCTCTGTTGTACCCCCCAAAACCGCCTCTGCATACAGTGAAAACTAGAACTAGAAATTCTGGAACTCGAAATTCCGATTTACAATCAAATGAGCCCCCCCCTGAAGTTCGTACTACCATCCGTTACATAAAAACTTTATAAACCCTGGGGCATAACTAATAACACTAATTCTGGGAGGGCTGTGTTATCCTTTGGCCATCAATTATGGTTTTTTGGTCTATTTTGAACAAAATGGCTATATAAAGTTTTATTGGACACATTTGGGGAAAAAATGTTGGTGGGGGGGGGCTAGTGCCATGAGATCGCTTTTGACTCTTAAAAAGGGAATTAGAACTTTTACTTTCTAATCATCTGAGTCCCCTCTGAAGTTTATACGACAATCTCTTCCATAAAATCTTGTATGCCCTAGGGACAAAAGTTTAAAACCCTTCCCCCTGGCCCATCGTTTTCTAACTTCACGCTGTCCGAACACTTTACCCCCACCTCTCTTAATGTGCAAATATATAGCTTGAGTGTGTTCTGGCTAATTAACAAATACCTAACGGTTTTGTCAAGTAAAGATTCTGCTGGTACAGTGTGCATATAGAACTACTATCCTACCATCTCTTTTACTTTGTTTTAACAATTCTCAGTTTTAAGGTTTCTCACAATCCTCTTAGTTTCTCACAAGGTACGCAAAAGAATAAAGTTTTGTTGCTGACACTATGCAAGATCCTCATGGCACCCGGAGAAAGTTGTACAATTGGCGTAATTTTTTTCTAAGTTTATTGATAAATATAGTGTTGCCACTTCTATTTTTTCTAAGAGTAGGGTTTTCTACCCGTCTAAAAGTAGGATTTCGTGCGACAATGGATTTTTTTTGAAAGCGAAAAGGAAATTCGTGAAAAACAATCATCTCCGCATACTGGGGTCCTCGTGTTTTTCTTTTTCATTAAACCCATCTTCTCTCCTATCAGATATTTCATAAAAAAATGAATAGTTTTACTTTGATTATGCCTATAAATTCATTCTTTATTTCGTTTCCATCCTCAAATCAATGTTATCTTGTACACTTTCGTCCCCAGGGACAAAAGTTACAAGCCTTCCCTCGGGCCCATCGGATGTTCCATCAGATGTATTTATCCGATTGCATTTATTTGGAATTCATCGACTGTATTTAAGGAAAAGAGGGTGTGTGTGTGTGTGTGGGGGGGGGTGGATGCCCTTCGATCTCTCTTGACTCTTGAAAATGTAACTGGAACTTTCAATTTCCAATCAAATGAGCTATCTCTGAAGGTTATACGACCATCCCTCACATAAAAACCTTATATGCCCCCGGGGCATAGCTTAAAACACTTGCCACTGGGCTCTGGGGGTTGTGTCTTCCCCAGAGTTATTTTTACCTCATGATTAAATTTATTTTCAATAAAATGGCTATCTAAAAATTTTTATCCGATGGCTTGGGGAAAAAATTATCCAGCAGTTTGAAAGGTATAATTTGCCCCCTGATTCTGATGTTTCTGGACTTCATTTCCGCCTTCGATTCGATCACTCGCCAAAAACTTTGGAAAATTCTTGAAAATGATGGAATGCCCCAGAAATTGTCGAACTGCTTAAAGCATACTACAAGGGTTCTGTGAGCCGAGTTCGAGTTTACGGAGAAGAGACTGAAGAATTTCCGATTGAGTTTGGAGTAAAATAAGGCTGCGTCCTGTCTCCGACTCTGTTTAACTACTGTATGGATTGGGTGATTGAAAATACACTATCTTCTCATCCAGGAGTTCAGATTGGACAGAACCTTTCACTTGGAGACCTTAAATACGCTGATGGTATCGCAATCCTCTCGGAACCAGAGAAAGCTCAAACTATGCTCGATGAGGTAGTTACTTGGCCAGATCGCATTGGCTTGAAAGCCAGTACCGGGAAGACATAATTTATCGCAATAAATTACACTGATCTTATTTTGTTAACTGTAAATCAAGTACAGTTGGGTCAGATCAACAGCTTCACATACCTTGAATCCCAGCTGTGTACTGATGGATGTTCTGACGCCGATATTCAACAGCGATTGCAGAAAGCGCAGACTGCCTTTTCTTCCCTTAGAAAACTTTTATGGAACCGGCGTGAAATTAGTAAGAACTAAAGTTCAAGTCTACCCGGCTTTGGTTCGAACAATCATTCTTTATTGATGCGAAACTTGGTTAGTAAAGCGAATACATGAAAATGCGCTGAAGGTGTTTGAGCATACCTGTCTGCGTAGCATCCTCAGGTTAAATATGAATGATCACAAATCAAACGTGGATATACGACAAATCTGTGGTATCAAGAGATACGTTGCCATCACGATCAAGGAGCGTCGACTGAAATGGTTGGGCCATGTCTTACGGAGGCCAATAGGGTAATTTCCTCGCCGAATCGTTCTAACTGAGCCACTTAGCTCACGGAAGAGACGCCAAGGAGGACAGCAGGAAAGCTGGTCGAACTTGGTTAAATCAGACCTTGAACCAATTAAGGGGTTGAGAAAGTTTGGTCATAGATGGACAACTCAATGGCTCCCATTTGCAAAGCAGCTGGCAGAAGACCGCACTACGTGGTTCAAACAGGTCTAGAAGATCCTTAATACCGGGCGGGGTGAAAACGCCTGATTGCCACCACAAGTATAAGTAAGTAAATTTGGGGGGGGGGGGGGCGGAGGAAGGCACGGCGGGAGGGGGGGCTAGTGGACCTCCAGTCTCTTTTGACTCTTAAAAAGTGAACTAGAATTTTCAATCTCCAATCAAATGAACCCCTCTGAAGTTTATACGAGCAGCCCTTCCATAAGAACCGTGTATGTCCCCTGGGCATAACTTACAACGCCTGCTCCTGGGCTCTGAGGATTTGTGTCGAATCTGGAGCTTTTCCTATCTGATCTTTGAACTATTTTTAAAATTTTTATCGGATGCATTTGGGGAAAAAGGGAGTGGGGGCATTTGCCTTCCGATCCTTTTGACTCCAGAAAAGGGCACTATAATTTCCGATTTCTAATCGAATGATCCCCCTCGGAAGTTTATACGACCATCCCTTCCATATGAAAAAAAAATATCAGAATCTTATAGCATTAGGGTTGGTGGAGAGAGGCTATTTTGCCATCGGATCATCACTTTTTGACTCTTATAAAGGGAACTAGAACTTTCAATTTCTAATCATTTGAGTCCCCTTCGAAGTTTATACGACCATCCCTTCCATATGAAAAAAAAACATCAGAATTTTATAGCATTAGGGTTGGTGGAGAGAGGCTATTTGCCATCGGATCATCACTTTTTGACTCTTATAAAGGGAACTAGAACTTTCAATTTCTAATCATTTGAGTCCCCTTCGAAGTTTATACGACCATTTCTTCCATAAAAACCTTAAATACCCCGGGGCATAAGTTACAACCCTTCCCCCGGTTTTTAGGGGGTGGGGGTATGCAGACCCCGAAGTTTTTGTGATCCGATCGTTCGACTATTTCCAACAAAATGGCAATCTCAAAATTTTGATCGGATGGATTTGGGGAAAAAAGGTAACTTTTGATGACTCTTAAAAAGGTAACTAAACTTTCAATTGCAAATAAAATGAGCCCCCTCTGATGTTTATACGACCATCCCTTACATAAAACCTTATCTCCCCCGGAACATAATTTACAATACTTCCCCCCGGACTCTGGGGGCTGTGTCGACCCATGAGTTTTTTTGTTTGATCTTGAGACTATTTTGAACAAAATGGCTATCTCAAAATTTGGATCTGATGCATTTGGGGAGTAAAGGGCCTTGGGGGGGATATTTGCACTCCGACCACTCTTGAATCTTAAAATAGGATCTATAAATTCCTACTTACGATTAAATGAGCCCCCTCTGAGGTTTATACGCCCATCCCTTCCATAAAAACCTTATATGCCCCCGGGCATAATGTACAACACCCGCCCCAGGCTTTGGGGGGCTGTTTTATCCCTACAGATTTTGCTATATGATCTTAGGTCGATCATAATGACCAGAGTGACGATATTTAGTGTGACCGAATATTTAAACTTTAGACTTTAACATAGAAGAAGAAAGCATCGACATTTAAAGAACACATACAGAAAGAAACACTTGATACGCGACGAAGAGGAAATACAAACGAACTAAACACTATATAATAAGCAATGACAATGAATGATGGAAAAAAAATTGAAAAGATTTAATTGAATGAGACAGATGATTCCAAGCGAAAATACTTTGGTGGATGGGACTGCACTCTTTTTTCGCGTGTCAAATTTTTCGGTTGTGGAACTGAGTTATTGATTTGAGTGACGGAGAGAGCGTAGATTAAAGTAGCAATAGAGGGTATTTGGATAATGTTGGTGGAGACTGAATTCACGAGCTGAACATTGATTACAGCACACATTAGGCCTGTATTACTGCTGTGTTTCAGATCCATGTCTTTCAGTAAAAGCAAGGGGACATTCTAGCATATACCAAGGATTTTTTTTGAGAAGGGAATGCTTTTTAGGTGGACGAGGAGGGGCAGTCAAAAATCATATCTAAATTGATTATTTAAAAAAGTGCCTAGATATTCAAGAAAATTTAGGATTTCTTAAGGGGGGGGGGGTCTAAGTATCTGTAAGGTCATGCTTGAATATAAAAGCTGTGTCACCAAAGGCGCTTTTGACACTCATACCTACCCCAGCCCAGCCAAGGAAACCCAAAAGGGTTTATGTTATCAGACATACGTTTTATAGCTGATTAGAGGAATGTATAAATTTATTTTGGTTGCCTTGATTGATATTAAGCACCAATTATAGCTGCAATCAAGTAAAGAGTGAACAACCACCCATTGTAACCACGATACAGAAACTAAAATAAAACATTTTAAAAAAAATCTCTGTGAGAAACATTTCCCATTTCCGAACTGACACTGGTTCGGAAGTGTAAGGAAAATGTCTAGTGAGATACATTTCCCAGCGGTTTGGAATTGTAACTTTTATCAAATATTAGCAGATGAAACAGAAAACTGATTACGAGAAGAAATTTCAAGAATTCCGAAAAAAGCTTGAAACCCCTAAAACATGACATCGAATCGAATCTAGAAATATTATTTTAATTCATGAAATTCCTAAGTAGCCTGAAGAAAATAGAAGACTTATGTATAAGGTTCTCAATAGTCTTTTACCGCCAATGATAATGGTAGCTTTTAACATACAATTATAATTTTTTTTTTAAACTCAAGCAGGCTCTGTTTTCGGTGAAGCGCTATCTTTTCGAGTTCTTCAAATAAGGAAAATATCGAGTTCTTTAAAATATCTTTTCGGATTCTTAAAAATATCAGGGGTTAGTTCATCTTCGTTAAAGTTTGCTTATTTTGCCAAAAATACAGGGTGGATCAGAAGGGGGATTTTCATTCATTCATATTGAAGATTCCCCGCTGCACCAAGGCTGGGCGACAAGCTTGCTACTTGTCCTTGTAAAAAAGACCCATCAACTGAAAAGTCAACGCCCTGTACGCCAGCAATAGCACTGGAGGTTCTTAATCCGTTTTGATATTGAAGATGTTTGCATGATTTGTGGTCTTTTACTGAGCTGAAGTCCTCCTAAACCCTACATTGCGGAAATCATTGGATATATTATTGCATTATTTAATCAAAGAATCAAAATGATTTAGCACAATTGTTTAATCAAAAGAATTTAATGAAATAATCTTTTCAGGTTCTGTTTTGTAACAGTTAAAGTGTTTTAAACAAATATGTCTTCACAAAAACAAGTTTCTATGTTAAGATGAAAAAATTGAATAATTGCAGAAATATCAATCGAGAAAAGATTTTGTGGGTATTCGGTGGGGGATGGGTGGCTGAAGCGTTGGTTTTCTGTTTTTTTTAATTGCGAAAATAGATATAGGGTACCCTAGTAAAATAAACTAATTGCTTTTACTTCACCACCTTTTCTTACCATCTTTTGTCTTCCAACGTAATGCTTTGTCTGTTTTAACCGAGAAAACTGAATCACATGCTGGATTAGACATCTTTAAGCAAGCCTCTTCTAAGTCACATATTCTAAGGAAGGGTGATGTACACTGGACGAGAGCAAGTGTAGTAATCCCTAAAAATAAAAAATTACAAGCACATATTATGGTTAGTTCTGCAGACATGCACAAGGAGGACCTCTTCTTTATCAGTATCTCCGCACAAGTGACCAGGATTGCCACCACGGTCAGTACCGAAAGGGCTACAATTGCCAAAATTTGCGCGCTACACAGCGATTTTCGGAGCTAAATTTAAAAAAAAACCATTATAGTGCTAAAATAGCACTTTCGTACAATTTTAGCAGCCCTGAGTAGGTGCTACAGTGCTATACATAATAAAATAGTACTAAAATGGCACTTTCGTGCAACAGGTGTTAGCCCTGCAAGTGACACAAGTAAGGATCGTCATGAAAATAAATTCTTATCAGGAACTTCCTTCTTTCCGACATTGACAGCAAGTACCCATTGAATGTCAAAAACCCTTTAAATCTTTGACCTATATTTTTAAAGGAATATTTCTTTTTTCTTAAGAAACACATTTTAAAGCGTTTAAAGAATAGTTTTCTAATTATTAGTTTTACATAGTTATTAATTTAAAGAAACATAATTTTTAAAGAAACAACAAGCGATAATAGATTCCAGATAATGTTTTTGCAAGAATCAGAGGCAACGCTATAGCGGGGAAGGCGCCAGGACATCGACACGTCAGGACCACTACCGTCAGGACATCGACAAAATCCGTCATGACATTGACAAAAAATCCGTCAGAACATCGACAGTCACATCGAAGTTGCTACCCGTCAGAACATCGACACGTCAGTTCATCGATAGTCGCAATCGCTACCTGTCAGAACGTCGACAGTCATAACATCGACACGTCAGTTAATCGACAGTCACAAACGCTACCCGTCAGAACGTCGACAGTCATAACATCGACACGTCATAACATCTAAAATTTTAAAACTTTAGTTTTTTTGGGGTTTAGGGGGAAAGGTACCTAGGTTAGGTTACGTATTTAATATATGCTATGCTTTAACCCCCCCCCTCCCCCCCCCCCCCTGATGTGCAAATATATAGCCGAAATTTGTTTCTAAACTATTATATACTTATTACTATTATGTAAACTTATAATTTTTTTCATAACGAAAATCTGTCAGAACCACTAACCGTCAGAACGTCGACAGTCATAACATCGACACGTCATAACATCTAAAAAAAATTTTAAACGAGAATCCATCAGAAATACTAACCGTCAGAACGTCGACGGTCATAACATCGACACATTATAACATCTAAAAATTTTTTAGATGCTATGACGTGTCGATGTTATGACTGTCGACGTTCTGACGGGCAGCGATTGTGACTGTCGATGAACTGACGTGTCGATGTTATGACTGTCGACGTTCTGACGGGCAGCGATTGTGACTGTCGATGTCCTGACGTGTCGATGTTATGACTGTCAATGTCCTGACGGATTTTCCTTGTCGACGAAATGATGTTTAGTGCTTGTGACGGTTGTTTGAAATGGTAGTATCCTCTATAGCGTTGCCTATAGTAAAGGCCATACGGCTCCAATGTGTTACTATTATTTATTTATTACTTTTTTTCCCAGAGGCACTTCATATGGAAGGGGTCGTCATATAAACTTCAAAGGGGGCTCATTCGATTGGAAATCAAGAGTTCTAGTGCCATTTTTAAGAGTCAAGAGTGATCGGAGGGTAACTAGCCCCCCACGCCCTTTTTTCTCAAATGCATCCGATAAAAAATTTTGAGATAGCCTTTTTCTAAAAATAGTTCATTGATCAAATAACAAAAACTCCGGTGTCAACACAACCCCCAAGGGCCCGGGGACAGGCGTTTTTGTAAATTATACCCTGGGGGGCATATATGGTTCTTATGGAAGGAATGCTCGTATAAATTTCAAACAGGGTTCATTTTATTGGAAATTGAAAGTTCTAGTTCACTTTTTTAAGAGGAAAAAGATATCGGAGGAAAACCAGCCCATCCCCCACACGCCCTTTTTTCCTAAATGCATCCGATAAAAATTTTGAGATAGTCATTTTGTTAAAATAGTTCAAAGATCATATCACAAAAACTCCAGTGTCGACACAAACCCCCACGGCATGGGGGCAGGCGTTGTAAGTTATGCCCTGGGGGCATATGTGGCTCTTATGGAAGGGATGCACGTATAAACTTCGAAGAGGGCTCAATTGATTGTGAATTGAAAGTTTTAGTTCAGTTTTGAGAGTCAAAAGAGATTAGATGACAACTAGCCCCACCCCCCACCCCTACACCCTTTTTTTCCCAAATACATCCGATAAAAATTTTGAGATAGCCATTTTGTTAAAAATTGTTCAAAAGTCAGATAACAAAACTCAGGTGTCAAAGCGACCCCCTAGGGCCTGGGGCAGGCGTTGTAAGTTATGCCCTGGGACATATATGGTTCTTATGAAAGGGATGCTCGTTTAAACTTCAGAGATGGCTCATTTGATTGGGAAATGAAAGTTCGAGTTCACTTTTTAAGAATCAAAAGAGATACGAGGACAACTAGCCCCCCCGCCTTCTTTTCCCAAACCCATCTGATGAAAATTTTGAGATAGACATTTTGTTAAAAATATTTCAAAGGTCGGATAAGAAAAACTCCGGTGTCAATACAACCCCCCAGGGCCCTGGGGAAAGCGTTCTAAGTTATGCCCTAAAGGCATGTATGGTTCTTATGAAAGGGATGTTCGTATAAACTTCATAGAGGGCTCATCTGATTGGAAATTCAAAGATCTAGTTCACTTTTTCAGAGTTAATAGATTGAAGGGCAACTAGCACCCCCCCACCACGCCCTTTTTCCGAAAACCCATCCGCCGCAAATTTTGAGATAGCCATTTTTTTTTATTTATTCAAAAATTAGATAACAAAAACTCCGGTGTCAACACAACCCCCAAGGGCCCGGGGGTATGCATTGTAAGTGTTATCCTGGGGGCGTATATGGTTCTTATGAAAGGGATGCTCGTATAAACTTCAAAGAGGGCTCACTTGATTGGAAACTGAAAGTTCTAGTTCACTTTTAAGAGTCAAAAGATATCCGAGGACAACTAGCTCTCTCCCCCCCCCCACACCCTTTTCCCCCAGACCCATCCGATAAAAATTTTGAGACATCCATTTCGTTAAAAATATAGTTCAAAGGTCAGATAAGAAAAACTCCTGTGTCAACGCAACACCCCAGGGTCCGGGGCCAGGCGTTGTAGGTAATGCTCTGGGGGCATATATGGTTCTTATGGAAGGGATGTTCGTATAAACTTCGGAGAGGACTCATTTCATTTGAAATTAAAAGTTCTCTTTCACTTTTTAAGAGTCAAAAGACATCGAAGGGCAACTAGCCCCCCCCCCTCCACGCCCTATTTTCCTCAAATCCATCCGATAAGAACTTTGAGAGAGCCATTTTTTCAAAATGGTTCAAAGATCATATAACGAAAACTCTGGGGTCGACACAATCCTTCAGGGCCCGGGGTAGGCGTTGTAAGTTATGCCCGGCGGGCATATATAGCTGTTACGGAAGGGATGCTCCTACAAACTTCAGAGAGAGCTCATTTGATTGGAAATTGAAAGTTCTAGTTTAGTTTTTAAGAGTCAAAAGAGATCAGAGGGCAACTATCTCCCCCCCCCCCCCCCCCAACGCCTCTTTTCTCCCAAATGCAGCCGATGACAATTTGATATAGCCATTTTGTTATAAATAGTTCAAAGGTCAGATAACAAAACTCCGGTGTCGAAAGAACCCCCAAGAGCCAGGGGGCAGGCGCTGCAAGTTATGCCCTGGTGGGCATATGTGGTTCTTATGAAGGGATGCTCGTATAGACTTCAGAGAGTGCTCATTTGAATGAAAATTGAAAGTTATAGTTCATATTTTAAGAGTCAAAAGAGATCGGAGGGCAATTAGCCCAACCCCATGCCTTTTTTCTGCAAACCCACCGACACAAATTTTGAGATAGCCATTTTTTTTAAATAGTTTAAAGGTCAGATAGCGAAAACTCCGGTGTCGTCAAAACCCCCCAGGCCCCGGAGGCAGGCGTTGTAAGTTATGTCCTGGGTCCGTATATGGTTCTTGATAACTTCAGATGATGCTCCGTAGGTTCGTATACGATGCTCGTAAAAAACTTCAGAGAGGGATCATTTTGATTTGAAATTAAAAGTTCTAGTTCACTTTTTAAAAGTCAAAAGAGATCGGAGGCCAACTAGCCCCCCCTCCACACCTTTTTCTTTCCCAGACCCATCCGATAAAATTTTGAGGCGGGCATTTTTTTTAAAAATAGTTTAAAACATCAGATATTAAAACTCAGGGGTCGGAAAACCCCCCAGGGCCCAGGGATAGGCGTTGTAAGTTATGCCCTGGGTGCATATATGGTTCTTATAGAAGGGATGCTCGTATAAACTTCAGAGGGCTCATTTGATTGAAAATGGAAAGTTCTAGTTCACTTTTAAAGAGTAAAAAGAGATCGAAGGGCAATTAGCCCCCCATCCCCACGCCATTTTTCCCCAAACCCATCCGATAAAAGATTTTAGATAGCCATTTTTGTTAAAAATAGTTCAAATATCAGATAATAAAACTCCGAGGTGTACACAAACCCATTTTTTTTTTTACTTTGATATTGCTACTTTGATACTAGTTTGATGCTTTGATGAACATTTGATTTTGAAAAACTTGAAACTTTTAGCAATAAAAAACGAACAAAAATTAATTAAAAAAAAAACTTTCCGAAAAAGAAGTTTTTCAAAGAAAAGTAAAGGCCATTTTAAACTTATGATGAGCAGATACAAATACATGTTAAAATTCAAACTCAAAACGACCAGAAATTACTATTAAAGGATGAATGAAACCCAAAACGAACAGAAATTAAATAAACAATCATAGCAAAAAAAACATACAACAAGTAATAATATAAATGAATACAGAAATCTTAAAGCGAATGATGCTTAAATTGAATATGCAAATCAAGCTTAAAAACAAAAAAAATTTTACTATTGAAGTATAAATGAAACTCAAAACGAACAGAAATTAAATAAAGAATCAATACAAACGAACATACAGTAGATACTAAAGTTAATGAATAAATAAATCTTAAAAACGAGTGAAACTTGAATTGAATATGCAAATCAAGCTTGAAACGAACAAAAATCAATACAAACAAGAGTTTGGGTATCGCCTCCTTCTCTCACTGTAAAAGTCATTGGCACTTTACTGAAAACTATATGTGTCTTGAACAGTCTTGGAAATTATAAACACAATCAAATTGAATATTTTATATATAATGATATTAATTGTTTAAAGATTCGTCAGTTCAAGATTTTATTTCACTGTAATTTTATTTTCATTGTCAATGCTGTAAGAACTGGAAAAGAAAATAATTGTAATATAATTCGTTTTCAGTGAAGCTCCAATTACGCAGTAAGCTTTATGTTTTTACAGTTAAGGAAGGGGACAATTTTAGAGGTCTTGAACAATTTTAGAAAGAACTAATAAATTAAACTGAATATTTGATGTATAATGATATTATTTGCTGAAAGCTCATCAGTTCAAAATTTTACTGTAATTTTAATGATTATTTTCTATATTAAGTACAAAAGAAAATATTTGTATTCACTTTCAGTGAAGCGCCAATGATGCAGTAGGTTTTAGACTTTTACAATGAGAGAAGGAGGCGATACCCCAAACTCTTGTTTTGTAGTGATTTTTGTTCGTTTCGAGCTTGATTTGCCTATTCAATTTAAGTTTCACTCGTTTTTTAAGATTTATTTATTCATTTACATAAGTATTTAATGTATATTTGTTTGCATTGATTCTTTATTTAATTTCTATTCATTTTGAGTTTCATTTATACTTCAATAAGAAAATGTTTTTTTTCGTTTTAAGCTTGATTTGCATATTCAATTTAAGCAGTACTCGCTTTAAGATTTATTTATTCATTTATATTATTACTTGTTGTATGTTTTTTGGCTATGATTGTTTATTTAATTTCTGTTCGTTTTGGGTTTCATTTATTCTTTAATAGTAATTTCTGGTCGTTTTGAGTTTGAATTTTAGCAGGTATTTGTATCTGCTGATCATAAGTTTTAAAATGGCTTTTTATTTTTCTTTGAAAACTTCTTTTTCGGAAAGTTTTTTTTTAATTAACTTCAATAAAAATTGAACCATACTAGTGGCAAAGTAGGCCTACATACTAGCATTACATACTAGAAGCGAAGCCTGTTGGACAACTTCCATAAATTTTCGAAACATCCGTAGGTCATACTATGTTGTGAAAACCACAAACAAAATACGTTGTCACCTTACCCCTTCCTCCAAAAAAAATATTCCACGCAATTTCCGATCAATTCATGCTCGATGCGAATGAAGATTTTGAAAATTATGAACTAACTTGCTTTAGGCTTCATCTACTTTTAGCATTACACAGACCCCAAATCAGTTATAAACAGGGTCGTATCCAGGATTTTTTTCGGGGAGGGGGAGGAGTTTACAAATCTGATTTTTTTTTTAAATTAAGGCTCTAAAGTATAGTCAGTCTAAGGGTACACGTCCTCCCCCTGACCTATCAAAATATTGCCATGCCCAAACGGTGTAATTTTAAGATTTATTAAATGAAGCCTTTTTTTACTTGAATTTTAAAATTGATTCTTGGCTTCCATGAACCAGCCCAAAGTTGTTTATCAGTTTGGTATTTTTCAGAGAAGAAAAAAAGAAAGGAAGAAGAACATAGCTAGCCTAACATAGCCTAAACCCCAGGTTGGGAATCACGGCGCTAAAGTTTGACTTTTTGTCTCAATTTTTTTAAGAGCCTGAACCACAAGGACCGTTTAATAAAACAAGAAGAAGCTTTAAAAAAAACTATTATTATAAAAAAAATAAACTATTAAAAAAAGTTTTTTTTTTAAGACTTTAAAAAAACGAAGACATTATTAAAAAAAGTTTAGCAAGCGAAACAGGGGCGTAGTTTCGTCAAAATCCTGGGTGGAGCAAAGTTAGAGCCAATTTTCCCAAATCAAACGAAAATGACAGTAAAAACTAAAAAACAGCCATTTGGTACCATAAAGGTACTATTTAGTACTTGAAAAGTACTATAAGGGCACTTTATAGTACTATATAAAGGTAACTTATAGTATTATAAAGATAAATATGTACTAAAAAACTGATCTGTTTCTGTTGATGCTTCAATTATGCAGGTTTATCTTAGTTTTTGACAAGATTTTGGAAGAAACCAAATTTCAGCTGGGCGGGGGGGGGACAAACTGGGGCTGGGGGGAGACAAACCGAGGTGTGGGAGGGGCAAAAAAAGCCAAATTCTCAGTCCAGGATAAATGATGTAAAAATCCAAAATAAAGGGGATGAACCTTTTTCGAAACCTCCTGTAACAACATGGATCGGAGATCGAGTTGGGATTGCTAAGGAGGCTAAGCGGGGGAGTCGGAGTCTAGTGAGTTGAGAAATTCTAGGAAAACGCCATCACTACAAGGATTAGAGATAGCGGACCTAGCAAAACGTAAGCACCCCTTCTTTTTTTATGGTGGTAATGCGTATGGCAATAAAGAGGAAGGAGTTATTTTCAGATTTAGATTCTTAGCTTCATCCGAAACATGGGTTAGGATTTCAAGGGGGTCAGTTTTAAATATTTTTATGGCGTACTTCAGGGATTGACAGGTCATTAAACATTACTAGAAATAACAGTGGTTCCAATATGGTTCATTGAGGACTTCCTCAGTATATAGAGAAGGGGCCAAGTTCAAAGCTATCCACTAATAAGTAAATTATAATGCTGTGGTCAACCAAGTCAAATGTTTTTGGAGAGCGACTAAGACAAGGTTTAGACAAACGCTTGGTTTTTCCAGATTATATGTACTGTAGTACAGGCAAATTAGAGTTTAGCCCCAAACAAACTGGAACAGAAATGATTTTTACACCTTGTTGTAGAGAAAAAAAAGCTGAACATATCCAAAGTTGCACATTCTAGGTCGACGCAAACTAGTTTTTTTTTTTGCATATCGTGTCAGTTTTTTCTCACTTTCGCAACAAAAAAAAAAAATTAAGTTGCGGTAATTGTCCGTTTTTCTGGAACTGAATTATTATTCCTATGTAAAAAGACGATATGAGTGCGAAAATGGAATCAAAATTTGGTTTACGGTATATAAAAAAGTTTCATTATGATCAATATGAGATTTTTACGCTTCTCGTCGTCGTGACCCTCCCCCTTTTTTTTATCAGACCATCTTTCGCTGGCTAAGTTGTCGGTTTTGAAATCTAACAATTAGTTAGCCTGAATATGATCGTCGCTGGCTCCATCACCTGATGGGTCGGCCTAAAAAAAAGTGATTGCAAGATGTTTATTAAAACATAAAAATATTAGAAAAGGGAAATCATCTAGGAAACTAGTTCTTAAAGTCCCTAAAATAGGCCGACATTTAAAATCCCTCCTATAATATACTAGTATCAACACACTGACTAGTCTTCACAACTGACAAAATTATCGAATCAACTTCATGAACATTTGGAAGACATAATCAAACTCCGACTAGCATTCACAACTCATTTTTTTAATTCAGATATTCAAAGTTCGATGTTCTCCACATCGTTATAGCTTTTGATTCTTGGAGAATTAGAACATGCTGTCCCTTTGGACGTTTCACACGCTGCAGTACAAGCTAAGCCGTTTTTAAAGCAGCTACATCTCGCTGAGCTGCATTCCAGTTGACAGGAGCACTTCATGATTTTCAGAAGCAGACGAGGGACTGGTGAGACGTCAGTAGTCAATGGATACAAGAACTCATCTTTATTTTTTCAACCCCATTCCTCGGCTTTAAGTTCATAATCAGGATCTCCACTCCCTACATGAACTTGTTAGAAGACACTGTAACTGTGAAACTTAGTCGCATCAGAAGTTGGTGGTAACTTTTCTGGGTGGACGAACGTAATAGCAGTAGTCACCTTCTTTTTAAAAACTTCCCTGCGGAGTTTATTAAGAATTACCCCTTTTGATAAGCCATATATCATGAGCAGAGCGTCTTCTCCAGCAACCCTTACCTCCTCCTTCGACACTTACTTCAGCGTGAAAACTGCAGCTGATGTACGAAAATCGGCATCTGCCATTAGCTTCTTCGGAGCAAGGCCTTTCCCCACACTGTGGATCCGTGAAGTAGAATCACAGCCTAAGATGGCATGAGCAAAAAGAATCAGATGGCATGTCGCTTGTCCCAGCTTCTCTTACAATTGGTGAATATCCCATATTCAGGGAGCTTTGTTCGAATTTGGCTCAGGTGCAAAGAATAGTTTCTTGCTTGATAGATCACCATGATAACACAATAGAACCAAAATACCGGTATCATCTCCGATAACGGCAGTGTGGTAATATCGGAAAGAATGAACAGCAGCTTGCACAATTGGGACATCTGCATCACCTGGTGCCTGGACTACGACGAATATCTGCTGTGAAGAAAAATCTCACGGCCGATTATACGACTTCTCTTCGACTGGGTCATATCCTTTATGGTAGCTCTGCCATCGTAGCCGTCGAACACAATAGTGGCAGATGGATACTTTTGGGTCACGTAAGTAGCACAATGGTCAAGGATTTCAGAGTATCGTTCGTTTTTGGTCCATGGAATTCTGTGCAGAAGAGCTCCACTGCTGATGATATATAGAATGCCTTTGGGAATGGGAGTAGAGCGCTCCTCAAGATTGCAAGCCTGTGCTATAGTCTTGGCAAACTCTGCCTAGTTTGGAGACCGGAGCATGCAAGAACTGTCAAAAGTGATGCCGGGTAGGAACACAGTTCGTGTTGAAAGTACTCAGATTCCGTGAAATTGATCCTCTTTGCTAGCGTGATGAACCTCTGAAAAAGGAGAGTGGAGTCCATTCTTTTCCGATCTCCACCTGGATTCTGCTTTGTAATAATTTGAACTGCCTGTTCTTTTCGTCGAAACACAAAATCAGCGACCAGCTTTCCAGACATGGAGTCAATGATTTTTAGGCCTAAATCTCCAGCAGAAGCAACGTTGGCAGATTCGTAGGCTGCCAGACAGTTGGTGATGTTTCTTAGTTGAAGATCCCTAGTGAATGGTGATCCTTTTTTTTCTAGTAAATCGATAACGATCTGGGTGTGTTTAAAGTCTCTTAGCTGCCACGACTCGGACTTTTCCTCATGTTGTTCACAGTTCCATAGCAATCCTGTGACATGTCCTCGATCAGAAGATTTAGTGCACAGTGTGCACAGACTGGCCGAGACAGAACCCTTAAAGACTTTGAACCTCTGTCATACCATTTCCATCGGTAAGGCCACCAACCGTTTTGAGACAACGCACGAGCTCCGGCTCAATGACAAGATCCGTGGAGAGCCAGGCCCATAATCTATCAGAACGTCTAATCACATACATCCCATTTTGGAAGGCTTGATAAACGGCAGGATGGGTTTTTTGGAGCCTGACCACTCGCTGGAGGTAAACCTGGCAGGATTTGTGTAATTGTTATGCCCAGATGCCGCAAGATAAGGTAGCATGTCAGAGGCTGATTTTAAGTGGAGATCCCATAACCCAGATCGTTCGGCTCTTAAAAAATTTTGCAGTACGGATACCATATCGAAGTATTGGAACCACAGTTTCGAGGTTCTGTACTGGAACAGCTTGTTAGGTGACGGATATATCGAATGACTTTTTTGTATGTATAGAGGGCAAAATATCAAATATAGGCATTAACATGACTTAATAAGTTATTACTCGGGGTAATTTTATTTGTGACTTTTTAGCTCACGGCTTTATCCAAGAAATCACTTGCACAAATAGTGGGACGAAACGTTGATATAATCTATTGCATACGAAGGTAATGAAAGTGGTGTAGCTACCTCCTGTGCGTTAACTGGTCTTCTAAACGAGCCAACCATAATTTTATTTTTTTTTTTTTTTTTTTTTTTTTACCAACAATCGACGAATTGGTGGACAATAAGTGCTAAAAGAAACATGTCATATGAAAATAAAAAAGTGCGTATTGATGAATATGAAACGGTTTTTCTAGTAGACACTACATCCGATTAATTTGATTTTTGGGCTCAGCTCATCATTTTGTGTCAGAATAGTTGTCTTCTGATAGCATGGCGAAAAAGAGGTCACAACGAAGCGAAGGGTAAAATCACATATGGATGATTATGAAACTGTTTTCTGGTAAATTGTACATCAAATTTGTTGTCATTTTCAGGTCCAGCTCTTCATTTAACATCGGGACGATACTTCATATACAGAAAAACGAACATTTACCGATAGTTCTCTTTTTTTTAGAAAAAGCATAAAAAATTGACACGAAAAGCAAAAAGAAAAAAACTAGTTTTGCGTCAACCTAGAGAATGTGCAACTTTGAATCTGTTGCTGAGCTTTTTTTTTTTCTCTACAACATGGTATAAAAATCATTTCTGTTGCAATTTGTTTGGGGTCGACCCATATTTTTGGCTAGTTTCCCTGTACTCACAGTTTATATAATTATCCAGTAAGCTTATCGCAGATCATTTCTGGTTCTTCGTTCTCGGTGCGAACAAAAAGCTCCTCCCACTTCTTCGTGCAGTTTATGGATCAGTGTGTTTGCGTCTATCAATGAGAAATGGTTACTAAGTGCATTATTCGTAATAGCGGGTTTCCACTTGTTTCCGATTGTTTCGCGTCTGACTTGTCTACCCGTGAAAAGATCTGATGCCGCCTATGTTTCTACGTTCTCTGGAGCACTCGCACCCCGGTCCGGGTTTTTACAATGGGTGAGATAGGGAATGATCATACTGGATAATTATATAGACTGTGCCTGTACTACAAGAGCATAAGGAAATGGTTGGTGGAAGTTTTGCTTAAATTATCAAGTTGTGGGATGTCAATACGTGGAATAAATAGCTGGAAGGAAACCTTCATGAAGTTTTGAAAAAAAATAAAATAAAAATAGAGTAAGTGTAATCATGGCTATGTTGTCAAAACTCAGATTATTAAATTTATTTGGAACAGGTATTATAAAACCATGTTAACAGCAACTCGGGAATTTACCAAGTCTTCTAATTGGGTTGAAAAAAAATGCTAAAGGTTCATAGATTTTACCAGAAAAGGCTTTCATTAAATCAAATGGGATGTTCAAGGGGCAGGTGCTTGGTTTTTTAAGCTTTTGGATTTTATTTACAATATCAGAGGGATAGAGTAGTGGGGGATTGAGAGAAACAGTTGGATCTGGGCCAGTGAAAGGGGAGAAACTTCGTACAATGCAAGTGAGATACAAGTTCAGATTGTTGACATTATTATTAGGGAATTAAGGGAGATGAAAATTAATTTCAGAAAGGCTTGTTGTCATATCTCTTAACCTTTCTTTATTATTGTTTGTACTTATCAGAATATATATCTTCAACTTTATTATTATCATACAGAGCAGCTATTTTTCTAAAAAATAATTCTTCAGAAACTTTTTCAGGTTTTCAGCCTCAGTAATAAAGCCTTGCTTGAAAAAATCTGTTGTTTTTCTTGTAAATCTCATCGACATAAGGATTATTATTAGAGCATGTTTTGTTTTTTCTTTTTTTTTGTCTGGAAAATATTCATAATTACTCCGAAATAAATTTTGAACGGAAATCGCCTTGCGGTTAACATCACTTCACTTGGGCTTCCTAGAAAATACTTCAAACAATAGAAAATTTTCTAGAGGAAGAAGCAGTAAAAAATGTTGTCAGACTGCATATTATTGGTTAATGGACAAACAGCCAGCAGGTATGAGAATGGGAAAATCAAAAGCCATGTTGACACCTGTAACTCAAAGATGCTTAAATTTGATGAGATGCAGACACCTAAGAATAATGTCATCCGTGTGATAAAACTGGAGAGGTAATTAAAGATTGTCATAAAAGATAGTAGAGAGATGGAGAAGGAAATCAAATACAAATCAAAATAGATCCAAAAGTCCTTTTATTAGACAGTGAAAAACAGAGAAAAAAAAATTCTGGATATTTCAACAACCTACAACAGTGAACATCATCAGCAGATAAACTAAATTATTACAACTAAAACAAAGTATATTTATAGAAAATACAATAAAAATTTGGGGTCAGAGATAATTTCCTGTTCATTGGCCGAGTGTGGTCATTAACAGGGTTCCTTCAAAGTCTTGAGATCTTTAATATTGCTAAAACGTAAGTTGAATTTTTTAATGAAGGTGGCACAAACTTCTTCTTCCAATTGTGACCGAAATGATGCTGAATTTACAGTTATAAACTTGCTCGGTCTATCATCCTCATGTATACGACGCAGGCAGGCCTGAATTATCAATAAGAACACTAGGCCCGGCCTAGGGCCTCACAACGCCAGAGGGCGCAATAAATTATCAGGTGCAATCCATCACCGCGCTGCCCATTCACAGAAAAGTGATTTTAAGACAACACAGGAATTCCGTGGCCACTTACAAACTGTCAGATATCTCTGAGAGTTCCGTATCACCTCGTATGAAGCTAAGAGAGGAAAAGAAGTAATAAATGATAAATAAAACCAAAAAAGGGGTGAGAAAACGAGGATTTTGTCAGCCAGTGGTAAAATATGAAGGCGAAAAAAACCAGCAAATATTTTGACAAGGACCTCCGCCAAGTCGTCCTCAGTGCTAAAAAAAAAAAAAAAAAAAAAAAAAAAAAAAAAAAAAAAAAAAAAAAAAAAAAAAAAAAAAAAAAAAAAAAACCAAAGCCGAAACCAATGAAAAAAAGGATTTTACCGAAAGATTGTGCAAGAATCTTTTGCCTAGTAATACTTTTTGCTCTTCTGCCATTTCGGTTTTCATTAGATATGTTAATAGGTTCTCTTAAATTTGATTGGGTGCAAATATCAAAAGAGTCTTTTAGTATTAAATTGTTATAAATTGGGCTTAATGAAATGTCTCCGTTGTCCCTATTTATAGCCAAAATTCCTCTTCATATTTTTTTTTTATCTCAATTACCTCTTTGAAAGATTGCGGCAGGCCATTTACAGTAGATATTAAAGTTGCCTCCTCATAAATAATTAGGATTTTCGAAAATATGCTGGGCCAATGCGGAATCAAAGTTGTCATTTTTATTTTTCAATCTCAGGGACTTATCTATTAAAGTTTTGTGTTCATACAAACGTTCACCAAGTTGTTGATGGGTCCTACCAATGTAAAATTTCCCACATGAACACGAGACTCTGTAGACACCACTACCCAGTACATGGTCAGTTTTATCTTTTCCTGAGTTGAAAAAATGTTCAACTTTTGTGTTCACTTTTGAAAGAAACAGAGAGATTGTGTTTAATTAAAATTTTTCCAAGTTTATCACTAAGTTTTGAAATGTATGGTAGAGTGGTGAAAGTTTTTTTCTCAATTGCCGGAACGACTGAATCAAGGGGGACGGGCTTCCTATTTTCTTGTTTTATCTTTTTTAATCGTCTATCTATGATATTTTGAATAAGGTTTATTGGGTAGCCATTGTAGAATAAAATATCTTTGATATAATTTAATTCAGAATTTACATGATTAAGTGAACAGATTTTTAAAACTCTGTCGACTAAAGAGATTATTACCCCTCTTTTAACAGAAGGAGGGTGATTTGACGAGAAGTGTAAATACCGATCATTGTGGGTCGGCTTCCTGTATATAGAAAATTCAAGGCTAGGAGTGTTTTTTTTATAATCAAAACATCCAAGAAAAGGCAGCTTTCCTGAATCTTCTAGTTCCATTGTGAACTGGAGGTTTGAATCAAAAGAATTTAAATGAACCAAAAAATCTCCAAGTTCCCAAACAGAAAGAATATCATCAAGGAAACGAAACCAGAGGGAGTGTTTTAAGTGGAAACTATTCAAAGCAGATTGTTCTATGAAATCCATGTAAAAATTTGCCAAATAAGGAGATAATACAGTGCCCATGGATAAGCCCATAATTTGAAGGAAAAATTTATCTCGGAACTTAAAATACGAAGAAAACTTGTTGCAAAGACGAATAAGCGTCATTATTGTGTCAATTTCCAAAGTTTTGTAATACGACCAAGCTGAATTTTCCTCTAATTTTCTTTGTAAGGCCTGCTCACATTTATGGACATCGCATGAAGTGTACATAGAAAGTGCATCGAAACTAGGTAAGATGGTTTTTTCTGTTGTGCTTTGAAATTTTAACTTCTCAACAGGATCTATAGAATTTTTTATGTAAGATTTCTGTGTGCTTAAAAGAGTCTTAAAAATGGTGGCCAAGAACTTTCCTACACCTGTATCTGGAGAACTATAACATGCTACAATAGGACGTAACGGAATATCTTTCTTATGGATTTTAGGCAGACCATAAAACTTGGGGCTGAACATCCCCTGGGGTAGAATTTTTGTACATTTGAGGGGTGATTAGTCTACTGTCTTTTAAAATTCCTAGTTCTTTTCTCAACTGCTGTGTGTATTTGTCTGGGAGATCACTTTTTATTTCTTTGTAAGTATTTTTTATCCATTAAAAGGATATTTGCTTTCATTTCATAATCTGCAGAATTCATAATTACTTCTGTGTTTCCTTTGTCTGCTCTTGAATTAATGTATTTTTATCTTTTTTTAAGTTCCGGAGGATTTTAATCTGATTTGAATAGTTTCCACTTTAAAACACTCCTATTAACATATCTAATGAAAACCGAAAATGGCAGAAGAGCAAAAAGTATTGCTAGGCAAAAGATTCTTGCACAATCTCAGGCTTACCATCAACTTTGAGAAATTCATCTTTCAATGAGTTCTCTCAGTTTGGTTTTCAGTAATAAAAACCAAACTCTTCCTTTGGAGAGTTTCTCTCCATTTGGTTTTAGAAATACCAGGATTTAGCTATCACTAATTAAACCAATCAGAATTTTTATTAGTATCTTTCAGCCAATCAAAAAATACCGTGAAAATTCTGATTGGGTCGAGATCTGATTGGATAAATACGGAATAGTTTCTGTTTATCATAAGGTATTTCTTCGCTCTTTACTTCCATTAAAAAAAAGTCTTTTTTATTTGGGTTCAGAAAGCCTCACATGGCATAACCAATTTCATAGGACACAATTGTAAGTACGATCTTATTTCAATTGCATTACAGATTACACCTTTTATTATTATTACTTAAAAAAACTTTTTCCACAAAATAAGTTTTTCAAAAAAAAGTAAAGAACTCCACTAAGCCAAAAATGAACAAAAATAGAATCAAATAATCTACCAAGCATACAACTACCACAAATCAGTATCAATAAATAAATGAAACCCAAAACCAACATAAATTAAAATAAATAACAGAGTCAAACTCAAAACGAGTAGAGACTAGTATGAGTAGGGTTCTAAACCCCATACTTCCTAAAAGTCAGAATATAATTTGTACTTTGCAGAAAAAATTCAAATGAATTTACTGAAAAAAAAAAGTGTATTGTCAGTTTAATATACATATGCTGATATTTATTCCTGAAAATGTTGATCAATTCTCGATTTCTTAAAGTTATAAAAGTGAATATATTCAAAAGAACTTTTTTCAATAAAGTACAAATTATATTCTGGCTTTTAGAAAGCATGGGATTTAGAACCTTACTCATATTAATTTCTGCTCGTTTTGAGTTTGACTCCGTTATTTATTTTAATTTCTGTTTGCTTTGAGTTTCATTTATTTATTGATACTGATTTGTGGTAGTTTTATGCTTGGTAGATTATTTGATTCTATTTTGTTTACTTTTGGTTTAGTGGAGTTCTTTACTTTTTTCTTGAAAAACTCATTTTGTGGATTTTTTTTTAATTAATTTCTGTTCGCTTTATATTGACCTAGTCTTTTCCAGGGAGAAAGACTAAGCCTCTTCTAAAGTTAAACAACCATCCCTTCCATAAAAACCTTAAATACCACTTGGGCATATTTTACACCCCTTGCCCCTAATGTCTGGGGTTTGTTTCAGCCTCAAAAGCCTTGTTATATGATATTTAGAATGGCTATCTCAAAATTTATATTAGATGCATTTCGGGACAATACGACGTGTGTGTGTGTTTGTGTGTGAGGGGGGGGGGAGTAGCTGCCCTCCGATCTTTTTGGCCGTTAAAAAGAGCACTAGAGCGTTTGATTACCAATCCAATGAGCCCCTTCCGAAGTTTATATGGCCACGCTTTCTATAAACACCTTATATGTCCCCAGGGCATTACTTACAACGCTTGCCGTGAGGGCTGGGGTGATTTGATATCCTCAAAGACATAATTTCCACACCTTTCTGATACGCTGAACAAAATAGCTATATCAAAATCTTTACTGCAAGTGTTTGGGGAAATGGTGGGCGTGGAGGGGGGATATTTGTCTTCTGATCACTTTGGACTAATAAAAAAGGCACCAGTCCTCTAGATTTCCAATCGAGTGAGCCCTTTTTTAAGCTTCTACGACAAAATTTTCTATAAAAACCTTATATACCCCAAGGACATAACTTACTACCCTTGGCCTGAGGGCTATGGGGGGGGGAGAATTTCCATCCTCAAAGACATAATTTCCAGACCTTTCAACTTCGTTGAACAAAATTGCCATATTAAAATGTTGATCGGAAATGTTTGGGGAAATGATGAGCGTGGGGGGCTGATTATCCCTCCGATTACGTTCGACTATTAAAAAGGGCAAAAGACCTCTCAATTTCCAATCGAATGAGCCTTTTTTGAAGTTTTTACAACAACTCTTTCTATAAAAACATTATATGCCCCCAGGGCAAAACTTACAACCTTAGCCAATGAGGGTTGTGGGGGGGAGGGGGTTGTCATACTCAAAAACATAATTTCCGGACCCTTCAACCACGTTCAACAAAATGCCTGTATCAAAATGTTGATCGGAAGTGTTTGGGGAAATGATGGGCGTGGGAGTGCATTGGCCCTCCGATCGCTTTTGACTATTAATAACGGCACTAGCCCTCTCAAGTCCCAATTGAATGAGCCCTTTTAGAAGTTTCTACGACAACGCTTTCTAAAAAAACCTCACATGCCCGAAGGCTGGCAGAGGGCTGGGGGGATTTGATATCCTCAAAGACATAATTTCCACACCTTTCTCGATACGCTAAACAAAATGGCTATATCAAAATCTTTACTGGCAGGGTTTGGGGAAATGATGGGCGTGGGGGGGATATTTGCCCTCTGATCACTTTTGGACTAATTAAAAAAGGCACCAGTCCTCTAGATTCCAATCGAGAGAGTCCTTTTTGAAGCTCCTACGACAAAACTTTCTATAAAAACCTTATATACCCCAGGGGTATAACTTACTACCCTTGTCCTGAGGGCTATGGGGGGAGGATTGTCACGCTCAAAGACATAATTTCCAGACCTTTGAACTTCGTTAAACAAATTGTCATATTAAAATGTTGATCGGAAATGTTTGGGGAAATGATGGGCGTGGGGGGTTGATTATCCCTCCGATTACGTTCGGCTATTAAAAAGGGCAATAGCCCTCTCAATTTCCAATCGAATGAGCCTTTTTGAGGTTTTTACAACAACTCTTTCTATAAAAACATTATATGCCCCCAGGGCAAAACTTACAACCTTATTCCTGAGGGCTGTGGGGGGGAGGGGGTTGTCCTACTCAAAAACATAGTTTCCGGACCCTTCAACCACGTTCAACAAAATAGCTGTATCAAAATTTTGATCGGAAGTGTTTGGGGAAATGATGGGGCGTGGGAGTGCATTGGCCCTCAGATCGCTCTTGACTATTAATTAATTAAAAAAAACTTTTTCTACAAAATAAGTTTTTCAAAAGAAAATTAAAGAACTCCATTAAACAAAAAAAGAGCAAAAATAAAATCAAATAATCTACCAAGCGTGAAACTACCACAAATCAGCATCGATAAATAAATGAAACCCAAAACGAACAGAAATTACAATAAATAACCGCGTCAAACTCAAAACGAGCAGACATTAACATAAGTTGGGCACAAAACCCCTATGCCTTCCCAAGGCCAGAACAAAATTTGCACTTTACTGAAAAAATATAGATGTTTTACATTTATAACTTTAATAAATCAAATAATATTAACATTTTGATTACTAAATATCAGTATATGTATATTAAACTGACAATGCACATTCATTTATATATTTTTCAGTACAGTGCAAATTATGTTCTGGCCCTGATCTAAACAACAGCAACAACAAAAAATAATACATTATACCCACATCGATCTTTACTATAAAAATGTCAAGCCTTCCAATCACTTTCGACTATTAAAAAGGGCACTAGGCCTTTCGATTTCCAATCGAATGAGCACTTTTGGAAACGACAACGCTTTCTATAAACACCTTATATGCCCCCAGGGCATAAATTACAACCCTTACCCTAAGGTCATTCTCAAAGACCTAATTTCCAGAACTTTCTACTACATTGAACAAAATGACTATCTGAAAATTTTGATTGGATGTGTTTGGAGGAATGATGGGCGTGAGAGGGAGGTTAGTTACGCTCCAATCACTTTCGAGTAATACAAAGGGCACTAGCCCTCTCAATTTCGAATTGAATGAGCCCCTTTTGAAGTTTTACGACAACTCTATCTATAAAATCTTATATGCCCCCAGGGTATAAACTACAACCTTTGCCCTTGAGGCTCTCCGGGGTTTGTGTCGTCCTTAAATAAATAATTTCCAGAACTTTCAACTATGTTGAACAAAATGGCTATCTCTAAACTTTGATTGAATGTTTTTGGGGAAATGGTGGGCGTAAGAGGGGGGTTATTACTCTCCATTCACTTTCGACTATTAAGAAGGGCAATTTCAATTTCCAATCAAATGAGACCTTTTTGAAATTTCTATAACAACTTTCGATATAAACTTCAATGCCCCCAGGGCATAACTTACAACCCTTGCACTGAGGGCTCTGAGGGGGTTATCATCCTTAAAGACCTAATTTCCAGAACTTTCAACTACGTTGAACAACATGAATTTCTCAAAATTTTGATTGGATGTGTTGGGGAAAATGGTCGGCGTGAGAGGGGCGTTAGTCGCTATCCAATCACTTTCAACTATTAAAAAAGGCACTAGCCCTTTCAATTTCCAATTGAATGAGCCCTTTTGAAGTTTCTACGACAATGCTTTCAATTCAAACTTTATATACCCCCAGGGTATAACTTATGACCCTTGTCCTGAGGCTGTGGGGGTAGGGGTTGTCATCCTTAAAGACCTAATTTCCAAAACTTTCAACTGCGTTGAATAAAACGGTTATCTAAAAATTTTGAAAGGATGCGTTTGGGGAAAAGGTGGGCGTCAGAGGGGGGGGGTAGTTGCCCTCAAATCACTTTCGACTATTAAAAAGGATACTAGTCCTTTGAATTTCAAATCGAATGAGCCCTTTTTCAAATTTCTACGACAAAGATTTCATAAAAACCTTACATGCCCTCAGGGCATAGCTTATAATTCTTGCACTGAGGGTTTTGGGGGGAGTGTCTGGGGAAAAGGTGGGCCTGAGAGGGGGGTTAGTTGCCCTCAAATCACTTTCGACTATTAAAAAGGGTACTAGCCCTTTGAATTTCAAATCGAATGAGCCCTTTTTCAAGTTTCTACGACAAAGACTTCAGCAAAAAACCTTATCTCTATGTGTATCTATGTATATTATCTCTGTGTGCCGTCTCTGTGTGTGTGTCGTCTCTCTGTGTTTGCTGTCTCTGTGTGTGTGTGTCGTCTCTGTGTGTTTGTCGTCTATGTGTGTGTGTCGTCTCTGTGTGTTTGCCGTCTCTGTGTGTGTCGCCTTTGTGTGTGTGTGTCGTCTCTGGTTTATGTTAGGTTAGGTTAGGGGGGTTAGTTGCCCTCAAATCACTTTCGACTATTAAAAAGGGTACTAGCATTTTAAATTTCAAATCGAATGAGCCCTTTTTCAAGTTTCTACGACAAAGATTTTAATAAAAACCTTATATGCCCCCAGGGCATAACTTACAATCTTTGCCCTGAGGGTTGTGGGGGAGTGTCCTCCTCAAAAATATGTTTTCTATCAGTAAATCAACTACGCTGAACAAAATAGCTATCTCAAAATTTTTATTGGATGTGTTTGGGGGAAGGATGGGTGTGGGGGGGGGGGGTGGGGGTTAGATGCCCTCCTATCACTTTCGAATATTAAAAAGGGCACTAGCCCTTTGAATTTCCAACTGAATGAGCTTTTTTGAAGTTTGTACGATAACGCCTTCTTTAAAAACCTTATATGCCCCCAGGGCATAACTTAAAACCCTTGACCTGAGGGCTGTGGGGGCAGTGTCCTCCTCAGAAATATATTTTCTATCTGGTATAACTTAAAAAATCAACTGCACTGCTGAACAAAATGGCTATCTCAACATTTTGATTGGATCTGATTTGGGGAAATGATGGGCGTGGGAGGGGGGGCTAGTTGCCCTCCAATCACTTTCGACTATTAAAAAGGGTACTATCCTTTGAATTTCCCATCGAATGAGCCTGTTTTGAAGTTTCTACGACAACGCCTTCTATAAAAACCTTATATGCCCCCAGAGTATAACTTAAAACCCTTGCCCTGAGGGTTGTGGGGGAGTGTCCTCCTCAAAAACATATTTTCTATCTGGAAATCAGCTACGCTGAACAAAATGGCTATCTCAAAATTTTGATTGGATGTGTTTGGGGGAATGATCGGTGTGTGGGGGGGGGGCTACTTGCCCTTCAATCACTTTCGACTATTAAAAAGGGTACTAGCCCTTTGAATTTCCCATCGAATGAGCCTGTTTTGAAGTTTCTACGACAACGTCTTCTATAAAAACCGTATATGCCCCCAGGGCATAACTTAAAACCCTTGCCCTGAGGGATGTGGGGGAGTGTCCTCCTCAAAAACACATTTTCTATCTGGAAATCAACTACGCTGAACAAAATGGCTATCTCAAAATTTTGATTGGATGTGTTTAGGGGAATGATGGGCGTGGGGGGGGGGGCTAGTTGACCTCCAATCACTTTTCTACTTTTAAAAAGGGCACTAGCCACTCCAATTTCCAATCGAATGAGCCCTTTTCAAAGTTTCTACGACAACTCCTTCGATACGAAGTATCCGGGTATTGAGAACCAAAAAAAAAAAAAAAACAACAACACATTGTGCCCACATCGTTCTTTACTTAGGCAGCGCTAGCGCGCTGCCTATGATAACGGCACTAGCCCTCTCAAGTCCCAATTGAATGAGCCCTTTTAGAAGTTTCTACGACAACGCTTTCTAAAAAAACTTCACATGCCCCCAGGGTATAACTTACAACCTTAGCCCTGAAGGCTGTGTGTGTGTGTGGGGGGGGGGGGGGTTGTCGTACTGGACAATATAATTTCTGGACCCTTCGACTACATTCAACAAAATGACTATATCAAAATCTTGATCGGAACTGTTTGGGGAAATGATGGGCGTGGGGGTTAATAAACTTTCGACTATTAAACAGGGAACTAGCCCTTTCAATTTCCAATGGAATGAGCCCTTTTTGAAGTTTCTACAACAACACTTTCTATAAAAAACCTCGCCACAAGGGCAAAACTTACAACCCTTACCCTGGGGGCTGTGGGGGGGGGGGGTGTCATCCTCAAAGACCTAATTCTAGAGCTTTCTACTACTACGTTTAAAAAGATGGCTATATCAAAATTTTGATTGGATGTGTTTGGGGAAATTGTGGGCATCAGAGGGGGGTTAGTTGCCATCCAATCACTTTCTACTATTAAAAAGGGCACCTATCCTTTCGATATGAAATTGAATGAGCCCTTTTTGAAGTTTCGACGACAACCCTTTCAATAAAAACCTTGTATTCCCCTAGGGGATAACTTACAACCGTAACCCCGAGAGCTATGAGGGGTTGTCATCTTCAAAGACCTAATTTCCAGAACTTTCAACTACGTTGAACAAAATGGCTATCTCAAAATTTTCATGGATGTGTTTGGGGAAATGGTGTGGGCGAGAGGATTTAGTTGCCCTCAAATAACTTTTGACTATTAAAAAGGGCACTAGCCCTTTCAATTTCCAATTGAATGAGCCCATTTTGAAGTTTCTACGACAACGCTTTCTATAAGAACCTTATATGCCCCCAGGCCATAAATTGCAAACCTTGCCATTAGTGGTGTGGGGGGTTTGTCATCCTCAAAGACATATTTTCCAGAACTTTCCGCTACGTTGAACAAAATTGCTATCTCAAAATTTTTATTGGATGAGTTGGGGGAAATGGTGGGCGTGAGAGGGGGTAAGTTGCCCTCCAATCACTTTCAACAGTTAAAAAGAGGACTAGCCCTTTCAATTTCCATTCAAATGAGCCCCTTTGTAAGTTTCTACGGCAACTCTTTCTATAAAACCTAGTATGCCCCCACACGGCATAACTTACAACCCTTACCCTGAGGGCAGTGGGGGTTTTTCATCCTCAAAGACCTAATTTCTAGAACTTTCAACTACGTAGAAAAAAATGGCTATCTAAAAATTTTGATTAGATGTGTTTGGGGAAATGGTGGGCGTGAGAGGGGGGTTAGTTGTCCTCCAATCAGTTTCTACTATTAAAAAGGGCACTAGCCCTTTGAATTTCCAATCTAATGAGTCCTTTTTGAACTTTCTAGACAACGCTTTCAATAAAAACCTTATATGTCCCCAAGGCATAACTTACAACCCTTGCCCTAAGGGCTCTGAGGGGGTTATTATCTTCAAAGACGTAATTTCCAGAACTTTCAACTATGTTGAACAAAATGGCTTTCTCAAAATTTTGATTACAGGTGTTTGGGCAATTTATGGGTGTGAGAGGGGGGTTAGTTGCCCTCCAATCACTTTCATCTATTAAAAAGAGCACTATTCATTTCAACTTACAATCGAATGAGCCTTTTTTTGATTTGTACGACAACGCTTTCTATAAAACCCATGCCCCCAGGGCATAACTCACAACCCTTGCCCTGAGGCCTGTGTAGAGTTGTCATACTCAAAGACCTAATTTCCAGAACTTTAAACTACGTTGAACAAAATGACTATCTCAAAATTTTGATTGGACGTGTTTTGGGAAAACGGTGGGCGTGAGAGGGGGGTTAGGTTCCCTCCAGTCAGTGTCGAGTATTAAAAAGGGCACTAGCCTTATGAATTTCCAATCGAATGAGCCCCTTTTTTCAAGTTTCTACCACAATACATTATATGAAAACTTGATATGCCCCCAGGGCATAACTTACAACCCTTGCCCTGAGGGCTGTGGGGAGAATTTCCTCCTCAAAGACATAGTTTCCAGATCTTTCATCTTCGTTGAACAAAATGGCTGTCTCAAAATTTTGATTGGATGTGTTTGTTTGGGGGAAACAATGGGCGTGGAAGGGGTGTTAGTTGCCTTCCAATCACTTTCGACTATCAAAAAGGGCACAGGCCCTTCTAATTTCCAATCGAATGAGCCCTTTTCGAAGTTTCTACGACAAATCCTTCGATACGAAGTATCGTGGTCTAAAGAAAGAAACCAAAAAATAATAAATAATACATCGTGCTAACATCGTTCTTTACTTAGGCATTGCGCTGTCTATGATTATTTATTTTTGAACCACACTATGCAAAGGTATAATACGTGGAGCAGTGGCGTTGTTGAGGGGGGCAGGGGGGGGGGCAGTTGCCACCCAATAATTAAAAAAAATATATATAACTTATGTATACTACTACTAATGCAGCTACTGCTACTACAACTATTACTACTACACAAGGTATTAAGCTGTGTTGTGTGTTATTAGGGTTATTAAGGCGAAGCTTTGAGTGAATATTTAGGCGAATTTTGAACTAAATCATAACGAACTATGATCATGTAAATTGTCGAAAGGGTGACAAAGTTATATCATAGTATAATAACGGCTTACATTATTAAATTAGACCTTTCAGAGTAAGTTGTGGCGGATTTTGAACTAGCCAGAAGATACTATGTATATGATTTTAACACTAATTCTAAGGTTACTGTAACTAATGAAACTGAGGGCATTAAGTTGAAACTTTTGGGAACATTTAGAGGGTGTTTCAATTAAACGAAGAAAACTATATGCATGCAGGTATTAAAAGGGCATATAAGCAATATCAGAGGCAGCGCTGCTCTAGCATAGCTGGTAATATCACTGATATTTTAAAGGAGCTAATTTGATTGGAAATTAAAAGTTCTAGTGCCCTTTTTAAGAGTTATAAGTTATTGGAGGGCAATCAGACCTCCTTTTTAGCTCATAATTTCCAAAAATCTTTCAATCAAAATATTAAGACAGCCATTTTGTTCAGCATAGGTGAACGGTCAAGTAACTATATAACAAGTATTGTCGGGTAGGTCAACCCCCCACAACTATGCAATTTGCCCATTATGCTTAAAAAATAAATGTTGCTTTAAAATTCTATGAAAATGCACTGTGTGTATGCTGGTTGCCAATAAGACAACTCAGCAATATCCCAAGAACAACTGGGGGTATTAAGTTCAAAGTTTATCCAAACTTCCATACTTTTTATTACTACTTCTGCTCTTAAAATTTAAACAAATGAAAAGAGTTTAAGTATATCGAAGCTGTCAAAGAGCTTAGATAGAATTTTTTGAGAATGGTATTAAGTTTTTTTTTTCAGGTCAACTAGAGGAGGTATAAAACTAAATTAAACATTACTATTTGTGTGAAGACTTTCAAAAGGGCCAAACAATAAATTCTTAAAGAAATAACTGAGAAGATTTAAATTATTATTTTCTTTTTTCCCTGAAAAAGACTATGTCAACGCAAAACGAACAGAAATTAATTAAAACTTTTTCCACAAAATAAGTCTTCTCAAAGAAAAGTAAAGAACTCCATTAAACCAAAAATGAGCAAAAATAGAATCAAATAGTTTATCCAAGCGTTAAACGACCGCAAATCAGCATTAATAAATAAATGAAACCCAGAATTAACAGAAATTACAATAAATAACCGAGTCAAACTCAAAACGAGCAGAAATTAGCATTAGTAGAGCTCACAAACCCTATGCCTTCTCAAGGAAAGAACATAATTTGCACTTTATTAAAAAAATTAAATGTTTTCACTTTTATAACTTTAATAAGTAAAAAATTATGAAGATTTTAAGGAATAAATATCAGCATTTGTATATGAAACTGACAATGCACATTCATTTATATTTTTTTCAGTAATGTGCAAATTATATTCTATCCTTGAGAAGACATAGGGGTTGTGAGCCCTACTCATGTTACTCTCAGCTCGTTTTGAGTTTGACTCGGTTATTTATTGTAATTTCTGTTTGTTTTTGGTTTCATTTATTTATTAATGCTGATTTGTGGTAATCTTACGCTCGGTAGATTATTTGATTCTATTTTTGCTCATTTTTTGTTTAATGGAGTTCTTTACTTTTCTTTGAAAAACATATTTGGTGAAAGTTTTTAATTAATAACTAAATAGGTCAAATAGGTTGTAGCTTGGTCATAGAATTTGGCAAAGGGGGATCCGCTCCAGGAATCACTTGATTGTTTTAACTCAGGGTGAAGTTCTTTGCAATAAAACAATACTTAGAAAATTAATAAAACCCGTGCCCCAGCCCCAATCTGAAGGACCTTTTTTAAAAACATTTCTAAATTATGCTGCTGAAGGTGCCTAGATAAAGAATTTTTTCGACTACTGAAAGGATGCCACTACCATAAATACTTCAGATTTTATCGATTCTTTTGACGTATCTACTGGTATCAACATTCTGTTTTTTTAGAGTTTCGATTACTATTGAGCCGGGTTGCTCCTTACGTACATTTCGTAACCACGGACTGTTTGAAATATTATCTCCGAGTGCACAGTGAATACAATGAGAAATCGGTTTCATTACGGAGAGAAAACAAAGTGTGGTTGGGATATTTAACAAGTACCAAAAATAAAAATAAATTCAAATTTTAGTTTTTTTGTGGAACGAGACGAAAAAAAAAACAGAATTGCTCTTTCGTAAATTTTGAAAAACATCCTGCAGTGCAAAAGCTCAATATAAAAAAGCCATTTAATTCAATGCTGAAAGTTTCAGCTTAATGCATACCATCAACCGTTCCTGAAGCATTTCTGATGCATCCGCTTGACAACCTTTGTGGGCATAGTGTGTTTCGAATTAGTTCCATACAGTTTCTGTATATCCTAAATGTTTCGCCTTAACAACCTTAGTTTTAATAGCAGTAGTAGTACTAGTAGCAGTAGAATTAATTGTCGCAGCCAGGGGCAGATCCATGATTTTTAAGGGGGGGGGGGGGCAAAATAGGTTGATCCGATAAACTTGCGCTAGGAGCAAGTTTAATTAACGCAAACTTGCGTTAATTAAGTAAATTACACTAATTTAGACGACGTTAGGGGGGAGGGGCACCCCTCACCCCCATGGATCCACCACTGGTCGTAGCCTAAGCTTTAGTGGGAGTAGTAGTAATAGAAGTAATCATAACAGTAACAGTGCAGTAATATGAGTAGAAGTAGTAGCATTACGATGCAAATATTTTCTTTTGGTTAGTTCAACATCCCTCACAACAATCCCAGTTAGTTTTGACTTCAAACAATCAACTGTTCCTAGGATATTGTTGTTACACCCTTTTGACAACCTGCATGCAGGGGGCATGTTCTGATTCAGTTCACCTTCCTCTTTCAGAATTCCTTGAAAAATTTCACTTTCACACCCTTAGGCATAGTTGTAATAGTAGTCACAATAGTAGTATTGATATTACTAGTGATAGTATTGAATAGCGGCAGTGCTACTAAAAGCAGTTTTACCCTAGCCTTTTTTTGCTAATCAAGTCCTGGAAGTTTCAACGTAATACAATTAGCCATTGCTATGACATTGCTGATATATCCTTTTGATTACCGGTATGTTCTTATACTTCTTGAAATTGTCATCTCAATCCTCTTAGCCCTACAAGTAGTTGCAATAGAAGTAGTAATAGTAGTAAATGTAGAAGTAACAGTAGTATTAGCAGTAGTGTGCACATATTGCCTTTTGGTGAGATGATCTTCCCCTTTAAATATTCTCTGAAAGTTCCAACTTAATACCCAAATCAATTCTTGAGATATGCTATTTTGACAATGTTCTTGCACACAGCGTCTTTGGTTTAGTTCAAATGCTTGGAATTAGTTAAACACTCCCCTCAACATTCTCTGAAAGGCTCATTTAAATACCCTTCGTCTTCTTAGAAAGTAAAGTTGAAATATGCATACCTTTCTCAATAAAATATACAATGTGTAAACAATGAACGGATTGCCTAACTTACAGTCCTTGTCCTGAGGACTATGGGGAGGTTGACATACCCAAAGACATAATTACTGGATCTTTCAACAATGCTGAGCAGAATGGCTCTCTTAAAATTTCGATTGGATATGTTTTGGGGTATGATAGGCTTGGGGGGGGGGATTATTGCCCTCCCTTCACTTTTGACTCTTAAACTGAGCACTAAAACTTCCGACTTGCAATCAAATGAGCTACACCCAATCCACAGTTATATGGCTACCCGTTCCATAAAAACCTTATATGCCCCTGGGGTATAACTTACAACCCTTACCCCCAGACTCTGGGGGATTCCGTCCACCCCAAAGGCCTTATTATTTGATCTTTGGACTATTTTTGAACAAATCGCTATCTAAAAATTTTTACCAGATGCATTTGTGGAAAAAACGACTAAGGGAGGGGGGAGCGGCTGTCCCCGATCACTTTGAATCTTAAAAAGGGAACTAGAACATCTTATTTCCAATCCAATGACCCCCCCCCCTCCGGAGTTTATACGACCACCATTTCCATAAAACCTTATATACCCTTGGGGCATAACTTACAACCCTTGCGCTGAGGGCTGTGGTGGTGGGGGGGGGGGGGGTTGTCATCCTCAAAGACACCATTTTCAGACCTTTCAACTACTACTACTACTAAAAACTCACCGCATCATCAAGCCACCTGAGGCCAACACAGCTACGCCCGCTCCTCCTCCATCCCAATCTATTCGAAGCCTAACTTTTTACACCCTCCCAGGAACTTCCCGTTTCCTTTAAATCTCCTGTCAACTATGCTGAACAAAATGGCAATCTCAAAATTTTGATTAGATATGTTTTGGGAATTGATGGGCGTGGAAGGGGGACAATTTTGGAGTATATGTGGCAACTTTTCCCTCAGCAAACCAGAAATCAGAACAAAAGTCTTAAAATCAGTCTGAAATCCTGAGCCCTGTTCGTCATCAAAACCCACAAAGATTTTAAGCACAGGCATTTAATACTCAACGTTCAGACAAGGACACAGCCAGGGGAACCCCCATTAGCAGACATAAAAAAAGATGAAATATATCTGGCTGTAATGAAAAACAGAGCTTTTTTATGAATGATCTTAAAGTTTCATTTATACTTCAATAGGAAAATATCTTTTTTCGTTTTAAGCTTGATTTTCATATTCAATCTAAGCATTATTCGCTTTAAGATCTATGTATTCATTATTATTAGTACTTGTTGTTTGTTTTTGCTATGATTGTTTATTTAATTTCTGTTCGTTTGGGTTTCATTTATTCTTTAATAGTAATTTCTGGTCGTTTTGAGTTTGAATTTTAAAAGGTATTTGTATTTGCTGAGCTTAAGTTTAAAATGGCCTTTACTTTTCTTTCAAAAACTTATTTTTCGGAAAGTTTCAAGTTTTTGAAAATTCCTTATTTCAAAATCAAACTTTAAAATAAATCAAATATTCATCAAAGTATCAAAACTGGTATCAAAGTAAGAATACCAAAGTGAAAAAATGGGTTTATGTCAACCTCGGAGTTTTTATTATCTGATGTTTGAACTATTTTTAACAAAATTGCTATCTCAAAATTTTTATCGGATGGGTTTGGGGAAAAAGGGCGTGGGGGGACTAATTAACCTTCGGTCTCTTTTGACTTTTAAAAGTGACCTAGAACTTTCTATTTTCAATCAAATGAGCCCTCTCTGAAGTTTATACGAGTATCCCTTCTATAAGGACCATATATATCCCAGATTATAACTTACAACGCCTGTCCGTGGACCCTGGGGGGTTGTGCCGACCCCGGAGTTTTAATATCCTATGGTTGAACTATTTTTAACAAAACGGTCACCTCAATTTTTATCGGATGCCCTTCCATAAGAACCATATATACCCCCAGAGCAATACTTACAACGCGTTCCCCGGGCCCAGGGGGGTTGTGTCGACACAGGAGTTTTTGTTATATTATCTTTGAACTATTTTTAACAAAAGGGCTACCTCAATTTTTTCATCAGATATATTTGGGGAAAAGGGCTTGAGGGGCCAGTTGCCCTCCAATCTCTTTTGTCTCTTAAAAAGGGCACTAGAACTCTCGATCTCCAATCGAATGAGCCACCTTTGAAGTTTATATGACGACTTCTTCTATATGAAGTGCCTCTGGAAAAAAAATAAATGGAGTGTGAGGGAAGGCTAGCTGCCCTCCAATCACTTTTGACTCTTAAAAAGTGAATTACAACTTTCAATTTCCAATCAAATGAGACCTCTAGGAAGTTTATACGAGCATCCCTTCCATAACAACCATATATGCAACCAGGGCATAACTTAAAACGCCTACCCCCAGGCTCTGGGGGGCTGTGTCAACACCGGAGTTTTTTGTTATCGTAACTTTGAACTATTTTTAACAAAATGGCTATCTAAAATTTTGTATCTGATGCATTTAGGGCGTGGAGGAGGAGGGGGGGGGGGGCTAGTTGCCCTCCGATCTATTTTGACTCTTAAAAAGTGAACAAAAACTTTCAATTTCCAATCAAATGAGCCCTCTCCGAAGTTTATACGAGCATCCCTTCCATAAGAACTATATATGCCCCTAGAGCATTACTCAAAAGCCTGCCTCTGGGCCCTGGCGGGATGCGTCGACACAGGAATTTTTCTTATCTGACCTTTCAACTATTTTTAATGAAATGGTTATTATAAAAATTTTATCGGATGGGCTTGGGGAAAAAAGGGTTTGTGGGGGGGGGAGGGCTAGTTGCCTTCGGAAATCTCTTAACTCTTAAAAATTGAACTAGAAATTTCAATTTCCAATCAAAAGAGCGCTCTCTGAAGTTTATAAGAGCATCCCTTTCACAAGAACCATATACGCCCCCAGGACAACGCCTACAACGCCTATCCCCCGGACCCTGGGGGGAGTTTTGTTATCTAATTTTTGAACAATTTCCAAAAAACTAGCTATCTCAAAATTTTGTAGCGGATAGGTTTGGGGAAAAAAGAGCGTGGGGGGGGGGGGGGCTAGTTGCCCTTAACTCTCTTGACTCCTAAAAAGTGAACTAGAACTTCCAATTTCCAATCAAATGAGCCCTCTATGAAGTTTATACGAGCATCTCTTTAATAAGAACCATACATGCCCTTAGGTTATAACTTAGAATGCCTTCCCCTGGGCCATGGGGGGTTGTATTGACACCGGATTTTTCTTATCCGATCTTTGAACTATTTTTAACAAAATATATATTTAAAAATTTTCATCAGATGGGTTTGGAAAAAGAAGGCGTGGGAAGGGGGGGACTAGCCGCCCTGAAGTTTTCTCTGAAGTTTTTAAGAGCATCCCTTCGATAAGGACCATATATTCCCCCATGGCATAACTTACAACACCTGCCCTCGGGCCCTGGGGGGCTATGTCGACCCCAGAGTTTTCGTTCTATGGTCTTTGAACTATTAAAAAAAAAGCTATATCAAAGTTCATATCGGATGGGTTTAAGGAAAAAAGGGCGTGGAGGTGGGGGGGGGGGGCTAGGTGCCCTCCAGTCTCTTTTGACTCTTAAAACATGAACTAGAACTTTCAATTTCCAATCAAATGAGCCCTCTTTGAAGTTAATATGAGTATCCCTTCCATAAAACCCATATATGCCCCCAGGGCATAACTTACAACGTCTGCCCCCGGGCCCTGGGGTTCGTGTCGACACTTGAATTTTTGTTATATGATCTTTGAACTATTTTTAACAAAATAGGGGGGGGGGGAGGAAGCTGGTTACCCTACAATATCTTTTGACGCTTAAAAAGTGAACTAGAACTTTCAATTTCCAATCAAATCAGCCCTCTCTGAAGTTTATACGAGCATTCCTTCCATAAGAACCATATATGCCCCCAGGGCATAACTTATAACCTTTGCCCTGAAGACTGTGGGGGGAGTGTCCTGCTCAGACATATAATTTCCAGAGCTTTCAACTACGTTAAACAAAATGGCTATATCAAAATTTTGATTGGATGTGTTTGGGGAAATGGTGGGCGTGGAAGGGGTGTCAGTTGCCTTATAATCACTTTCGACTATTAAAAAGGGAACTAGCCATTTAAATTTCCAATCGAATGAGCCCTTGCTGAAGTTTCTACGACAAGGCTTTCTATGAAAAACCTTATATGCCCCAGGGCACAACTTACAACCCTTGCCCCGAGGGGGAAGGTTGTTATCCTCAAAGACCTAATTTCCTGAACTTTCAACTACGTTGAACAAAATCGCTATCTCAAAATTTTGATTGGATGTGTTTGGGGAAAAGGTGGGCGTGAGAGGGGGGTTACTTTCCCTCCAATCACTTTCGACTCTTAAAAGGGCACTAGCCCTTTGAGTTTCCAATCGAATGAGTCCTTTTTGAAGTTTCTACGACAAAGCTTTCTATAAAAAACCTAATATGCCCCCAGGGCATAACTTACAACCCTTGCCATGGGCTGGGCTGTGTGAGAGTGTCCTCCTCAAAAATATAATTTCTATCTAGAATTCAACTACGCTGAATAAAATGGCTATCTCAAAATTTGGATTGGATGTGTTTAGAGAACTGGTGGGCGTGGAAGGGGTTTTATTTGCCTTCCAATCACTTTTGACCCTTAAAAAGGGCACTAGAACTCTCGACTTCCAATCAAATGAGCCCCTTTTGAAGTTTCTACGGCGACCCCTTCCATATGAAGTGCCTCTGGAAAAAAAAAAACAATAATAAATAATAAATAATAAAACATTGGAGCCGTATGGCCTTTACTATAGGCAACGCTATAGCGTTGCCTCTGATTTGTAGAATTAGGAAAACTGAGTACGGGGGTTGAGTTGCACGAGGTATCAGTTAAATAAGGTTCAGTTGCACAGCGGTTAAGTTAAATGGGGTTCAGTTGTGCGAGGCTTCAGTTACGCTGGAATTACGTTGCAAGAGGGTTCAGTTAAATTAGGTTCAGTTTCACGAGGGTTGAGTTTCACGGGGGTTCAGCTGCACGGTGGTTCAGTTCCACGAGGGTTCAGTTTCTTAGTGTTCAGTTACATTAGGGTTCAGTTGCAATGGAATATTTTTCTTGAGTGCACTTTACAGTGAACAAGCTTTCTCCATTACTTTGAAGCTAAGTAGTTGAGATGGGTGAGTGAAACTTCAAGAAATTTCCTGGAATTGATATCTGAGCTGATCCCAGAATATGATAATTTCTCAGGCTTTACTACTTTCTTGGAATATTAAAAAAAAAATTGCCCGAAAAGCAATTTTTACCCCTTATCTTTCGTTACTTTCAGTAGACGGTAAATCAAATTATCCTTAAAAATCAGTTTTGAGTGCCAGCAAGTGTCTTTAAAAACCGGTTTTAAGTGCCGGCATGTGCCATTAAGAAACAGTTTTAAGTGCCACTAAGTGTCTTTAAAAACCAGCTTGAAGTGCCAGAAAGTGTCTTAAAACCGATTTTAAGTGCCGGTAAGTGTCTTTAAAAACAAATTTTATGTGCAAGTAATTGTTTTTAAAAATCCTTTTTTAGATGCCGGTAACTGGTAAATTACTTTACTTTTTTAAATTGTAAATTTTAAGGAAGGGACACACAGTGCGAGTACAATTATTGTGATTCCTAAGGATGTAAAATGTAATAAAGGTAATTTGATGCTTTTAGTCCTGCTTTAAAAAACAAGGGACAAACAACATAATCTTCATAATATTGGTCAATCTCAATCTGACGTTACTGTGAAAGGACTTTAAATTTTTTCTATGAAATAAAAACTCATTTCCATGAATAATAAAAAAAAGAATCTTATCGTAGTCCTTGCGTCAGCGTATTTTTTGGGGGGAAAATGGCAGAGGAAGTGGAAATTTCCCCCTGGATTTGAAAAGGCATCTTGTATCTTCAAAAAAAATCGAAAAACTTCCCTCCCTAGATTTTGAAAATATCTTTTCTTTGTATCTTCATAATTAGTCAAAGAAATGATTACCCCACATCGACATTAGCACCCTAGATTGCAGAAATCTAGGGTGAATTAGCACCGTGAATTCCACCGTGAACCTCGTGAAAAGCACCGTGAACCTCGTGAATTAGCACCCTAGATTGCAGAAAAGGCTGGAATTTCTACTCATCTACTAAGTTTTATTCTTTGCCGCAAAACTATAAAAAATGTACCCTTTGTCTCGGATTAAACTTTTTTTAATTAAAAAAAAGAAGAAAAATTTCAATACATAATTTCAAACATTGAGAGAGGTTTTCAAATTAACGTTGAATTTTATTTCTCTGGCGGTACTTTGTTAAGTTAACTGTAGCTATGATAATGATGAAAAATTTACCAAAAAGTTTATAATTTACGGTATTAAACTCTGACTTTTAAAGGTTATTTTTGGAAAGAAGTCAGTGTATTTAGAAGATTTTCTTACTTTATTCTTTCAATGCCAAATATGAGTCAGACTTCAGATAGTCCGGAAACAGGCGGGTAAGCATGAATTCAATATTCTCTTTTATGATTTCACGCATAGTTTTTTATAAGTTTGTAATAATTCCTCGTTGTTTAGCGAATTCTCAACAAGGTATTTCCTGGTTATACTAATAACGTCAATTTACTATTTAGCACATTTAAAGGTCACACGAAAAACGTTTACGAAATCCATACGTTATTTCAAAAAATCGTAACTTTATTTTATAACCGAGAGAGATGCCAGGTCTTTCTTGTAAGACCCACCTCAATCGGTTGAGAACCTCCTGTGCAAGAAAGCTGGGAATCATTCTTTGCTGAAAAACCTTTTACCGTAACCGTCCAGCTCGGTTTCTTCCGCTTTACAAGTCTTGTATCAGATCAATCGATGAATGTGGATAACCGGTGTATGCTGGTGCTCCAATAACATTGTTGGCACCAGTTCTGTTGATCCAGAATAGAGCTAATAGGACATGTTCACTCTTTCATCAGAACTCTCTCCAGTCTCTTAGCGAAAGGTTTAATATAGAGTCGATGCCTGTATTCTGTAAGTACACAAATATACCTCCTTCTCCGTATTGTGCCCCCCTCTCCTTGTTCAGTCGATGAGACAGACACGAAAGCACACAGATCGGTCCCATTATCTTAAGGCTGACACACAAAGAACAGAATATTTGAAGAACAGCTTCCTTCGACATTGTACTTCGATTTAGAACGATATTCCTTTCCAGGGGATGTTATCCCTAGAAGTTACCCTCTTAAAATAAGAATCAACAATCATCAAAAACCTCGAGATGGATCAATTTGAATGACTAGCGGCAAATCATGTATTTAAATGCACCTGGCGCCGCGAATTTATGAATAAAAAAGAACACTAAAAAAACACATATTATCGGTCTCGATTTTAGATAGACAAATAAGCTTTCAAATGGGGATAAATCCATTCATTTAGACAGTGAAAAAAAGGTACAATAGTCTAGATATTTTGATCATATATCCAGCGACCGTCTTCAGTAGAAATACAAAAAAAAAACAACATCTAATTAAAGGTGTTACGTTGAAAAGAAGATTTTAGACAGCCATGGAAAGCCCCAAAAACCAATTAATTTTTCATTTTCCTTTTCTTTTTTACACTATTTTTGCATTTTAATATGCATTTAATTATTTTATATAATATTTCTCTTGCATAATTTTTTAATTTTTTTAAGATGTTTTTATACTTTTTTTCAAAGTTGTTTTTTTTATTTATGATATTAAAGAGACATTTGACATTTTTTGCTTTATTCACCCAACACAGTAAACAAAACAACATTTAACAAAGGCAGGCAGAGAGGTACCACTCAATGTGTCTCCTTTATCACACGAAATAAACCAAAATAGAATGCACTCTTGTCAAAAAAAGAAAGAAGAAGAAGGAAGGGGGGGGGGGGGGGGGGTATCAACTGGATAAGGTGATGAGAATCAAAAAATTTGCAAAATTTTAGAATAGCCCGCTACTGCAAGCTGAAATAGCCCCCTTCTTTAAGTTCCTTTTAAATGTAAGCACCTTGTTTTTTACTTGATGCGGGAGGAATTTGACACTGTAGACATCGTAATCTCGATGTCTCATTCTTAACGAATGAGAAAATAAACTTAATCTTAGCTCCTAATAAATGACAATTTTGATTTACAATCCAATTCAAAGATTAGTCTTAATGTTGACTTTTACAAACCGCATTCCTAAATTGCAATTAGATGTTTGTCTTAATTATATGATTAATTAAAAACTATTTTAGCTTCAGATATTTTTTTTCAGTCTTCCTAGGTGTACTACAAAATGATATAAAATTCTTAATAATTTATCCTGAACAATTTGTAGGCCTCGTAGATTTGAAAGGGAAAGTCAAAATTCAAACACTTGGGCAATACTTAAAATAGCAATTATTTAGTGAAAAATCTAAATTTATCAGGATTTGACATGGAAATTAACTTTAATCTATGTAAACAACCAAGATTCCTGGACGCCTTGCTCTAAGTTTATTATTATTCGCTATAAAAGACAGGATTGAATCTTGAAAAAAGATGAAAAAGTTTACTAACGAAACAAGGACTTCAAAAGAAGTGATGGAAATGGAACATGACATAAAATACTACTAGAGACATCTAGCAATAATTAGAAAACAGATCACGCATTGTATAAAATCCAATACAGAAGGATTATCTTCATTTTCGTCCTGTATTTTGAGAGGACTTATTTATTTTTTTTTAGTCCCTTTGTAGAATCTTCTTTCTCAGCAGTGTCAAGGTGTTTCTACTGCTGATGACTTTTTTATGATAACCATTTATGTTAGCACCGGATATTTCAGATGTACTTTAGTTTATCTTTTTTGGTACTCCTGCGCTAAACGGACTCTTTTATATAGTGCTAGTTTGGTTAATGATAACGAAATAAAAATAAAATTAGATGAATATATAATAGTTTAGAAACAAATTTGGGCTATATATTTGCACATTAGGGGGGGGGGGGGCAAAGCAAAGCATATATCAAATACGTAACCTAACCTAGGTACCTCCCCCCCCCCTAAACAAAAAAAAAAACAGTTTAAATATCGTATATGCCATGAAATCCACATTGTATTACTCTATAGCGGTGTCTTAAATTATCCGGTCAAAAACGGGTTTTTCGTGACTGGTTTCCATTGCAGTATAAAAAAGAGTCCGTTTAGTACAGGAGTACCTTTTTTTCCGTCCCAAATTTTCTTTTAATGGGTATAAAAGTGACGTAATATTGTTTTGGCACATAGCCAAAACTGATAAAGTCAGGAGTTATTTAGGGTTATATTCGTCGGTGGGTCTTCTGAAGATCAAATTATTCTTAGATTGGTTGCTACCACTGACCCTTGAAACTATTGAAGTGCGCATACGAGATCAAGCACAGTTGTCAGAGGTATGGTAACCGAAGTTCCAAGAGAATCATTTTGAAGTATTGAATTTTAAAATATATTAAAAAAATTTTGATGAGTTTTTATTGACAGCTATTTTATTTTAGTTTACAGGGATTAAAATTAGGGAGAAGATCGTTATATTTTTTTTTTATTAAGAATCTTTAAATAATAGCCGAATTATAAATTAGAGGGATTACCATGTGGATTTTCGGAAGAAGTATGCTTAAATTCTCTCATCTAAATTTCCCTACCCCGAATTGACACTTTGTCTTCGTTCATTTAAGTTTCGGAACAATTTGTCAAACGAAAGTAATTTGTAACTTGGTTCATTTCAAAACATAAGTTACAAAAAACCTAAATTGGGTGGCAACTCCTATTTTAATTGCTCCTCAGTAACCTCGCCCAAATCTAATAAGAGTTCCAACAATAAAAATAGTAAATATTGCTTCGTTTATCATTTACTTAATTATCGTTTCATCATTTTCCGTTTTTCCGTCAATTCCCGTTATTTACATTCTAGAAATTTTATCAAATAACCAACATCACTATAGAGGCACGGGTCTTGTGAAGAAAACAAAAGTGCAATAATAGCAAAAGCAAAATTTTGTAATAGCAAAAGAGTAGTACCACTTCATTCCTCAGTTGACGCTCTTTAAAATTAAATGTTCACCATTCTGAAAATACATACCCCCCCCCCCCCAAGGACACAATGGTCCTAGATATAGTCCTACACAACTAAATAAAACACTAATAATGAAATGCTTACTTAATAATATACAGCAAGTTTCTATTAATTACATTTTAATATTTGTTTTCATTTTCATTGACGTCTTAAAATTATTTTTGATAATATAATTTCATTAAAATTCATAGAAATCTCGTTAACAATATTTAAAAAATGGCAGAATATTCTTTCGGTATAGGAAATACGGCTTTGAAAACGTTTGTAAATACAGAGAGCAAACCTATCCCATTTTTCCAACATTTTTGAAATCTTGTCTTCGAGTTTTTTCTTTTGAATTCTGACAAAATTGTATGATAAAAAACGAACACAAACATGAATGAAAATGGAAAGAAAGGCAGAAATGTGATTAATAGAAATTTTTTATATATTGTAACGTTAAAAGTCCATCAGTAATGTCTTTTTAGAATTGCAGGGCAATATCCAGGACCATTGTGTTTCTGTGCGTGTGAGGAAGGGGTATATATTGTCAGAGTGGTGAATATTACATTTGGAAAGAAAGCTAATTGGGGAAAGAAATGGTACCACTCTTTTATTACTACAATTCAGAAGAACTGAAATTCTTCTGAATTTCTGAATCACACAACGGTAGTAACATTTCCCTCAAAACGAGGAGCCAAAAGATACGTACAAAACACTCCAAATTAAACAAAGCAAAAACCCAAAGAAAAAAAACACAACAATAGGCCTTAAAAATAATTGAGCAGAATGCATCAAATTAAAATACAAAAAATGGAAAAATCTCAAGCGTTTATTACATTTTGGGAAAAAGTTGAAAGCTTACGGATAGGGATAGTATTTCAAGATTTACAGTAAAAATTATCGCTTTAATACTTAGCTATTTCCAAAACAAATTGGAGAATTTACTACATTAGTCTAGTCAGGTTAGCCAAAATAGGGCAAAAATCTCAGAATTTGATAGTGAGCTATAAACTCGACTAAACCTTTATTGTGACAACCTAAAACTTGTCTCCAACCCTACCCGTTATTGGGTGGCTGTAACTGCAGATTTCAGGCAAAAGGTCAAAAATAGAATTTCCTCAAGTCTCTTTTTCTGTAGGACATGAATAGGTATAATATTTTAAGATTTACAGTAGAAATTACCAGTTTAATTCTTAGCTATTTCCAAAACGAATTGGAGAATTCACAACATTAGTCCGGTCAGGTCAGCCAAAATAGGGTTAGTATCTCGGAATTTGAGATAGTCGGCTATATACCCGTATAAAACTTTACTATGACATCCAAAAGCTTGTTTCCAATTCTGCCTATCGTTGGGTGGCCGCGACTACAGATTTCAAAGATCAAAGGTAAAAAAAATCGATGTCTTGCACGCTTTTTGGAAATACGTCGGTTTCTGTGGTTTAAAAATATTGTAGAGGACTAAATTTTCCATATTTTTTTTTTTTTTAATTTCAACCGTTTTTTAGATAGAGGGCGGTTAGCGTGCAGTGTTTACCTATATAGAGTATTACTCAAGATTTATCATACTTTGAAATAAATTTAAATTCCCATACTACTATGTCTGAGACCTTTAACTTTTTAGTCGTAAAATGAACAGCTAGGATTCTGTTTTTGATTAAAAAAAAAAGAAGTTTTTTTTTAACTGAAAGTAAGGGAGCAACATTAAAACTTAAAACGAACAGACATTATTACGTATATGAGAGAGGTTGCCCCCTCATTAACACCTCGCTCTTCACGCTAAAGTTTTTCAGTACTTCAAAAAACGCTACTTATTGTTCTAATTAAACGACCCTTGTGTTTCAGGAGAAGTTGTTAAAGAATTGGGACAAAATTTAAACTTTAGGGCAAAGAGCGAGGTGTTAAGGAGGGGGCAGCCCCCACAAATACGTAATAACTTCTGTTCGTTTTCAGTTTTAATGTTGTTCCTTACTTTCAGTTGGAAAAACTTGTTTTTTTTTTTAATCAATTTCTGATCATTTCTTAAAAAACACCAGGATATCTGGCTCCATTTCCACGGAAAAATCCCCCTCTCCACGGAAATATCCTCTGGACAATTTAATCCTAGCGAAAATTTACCCCGGACAATTACCCTTAATATTTCCACACGTAAAATTGAATCGATAAAGAGAAAGCAAGACATATAAAGAAATTTCATATGGGAATTCTGGCAGATTCCCCCAGTGTAACATTTCCCCTGAAAAGTTCACCCCCTGGAAACTTCCCTCTCAATGAAAAATTCTCCCCGTTCAAAACCCCTCCCCAGCATAAAATTCGCCCTCCCTTCGCCACCCTAAATATGTATGCATACTTCCTAATAACAAATACTATACGTAAGCAATGGGCAAAAAAAAAAAAAAAAAAAAAAAAAAAAAAAAAAAAAAAAAAAAAAAAAAAAAAAAAAAAAAAAAAAAAAAAAAAAAAAAAAAAAAAAAAAAAAAAAAAAAAAAAAAAAAACGCATCCGTGATCTTTCTTCTGGCAAAAATTAAAAAATTTCACATTATTGCAGGTAGGAGCTTAAAACCTCTACGGTAAGGTTCTTTGAAACGCTGAATCTGATGGTGTGATTTTCATTAAAATTCTATGACTTCTAGGGGTATTTCCCCCTTTTTTCGAAAATCAGACAAATTTTCTCAGGCTCACAGCTTTTGATGGTTAAGACTAAACTTAATGAAACTTATACATTTGGAATCAGCATAATAAGCCAATTCTTTTGATATATCTATCGGTATCAAAATTCTATTTTTTAGAGTTTTGGTTACTATTGAGCCGGGTCACTACTTACTTACAGTTTGTCGAATTGTTTGATACCTTCCCAGCCAATACCTTCCCTTTTTAAAGTTTTACTTTATTAAGGTCTGTCTCCCAGGAAATTGTTGTCGAAACCCTATGTATCATCTACCTAGTCTAAAGTGTTTTCCTCTCGAATTCTCATTCTGGAGTCTATCAACGTCGTAATCACCCAGAAGGTAGCTATTCCTCCTAAATGTTTGGTTTAAAATTCACTTTAGGCACTACCACTCTGCTTTTTGTATCAAAGCAGTAATGTGTCTGCTACGATCTAGACACTGCTACTATAATATCTACTTTTAAAATCAATAACTGTACTCCTATATGCCCTAGTGTCCTTTACCGATCAAATTCAAATTCATTTAATTCAAAAACAAGACATAGCTCTCGTGGGCAAAGCTCAAATATGATGTCTCTTAGTCATAATTAGCAAAATAAAGTTGTCTGATAAAACTTTGTCAGGATAAATAAACTAAAGGATAAAAACACTTGAGATTGAGAAAAAATTGTCTGATAACACTTCGTCAGGATAAAATAAACTAAACAATAAAAATACTAGAGATCATTGTAATATTTCACAAAGCTTGGCACAAAGCTTTTACTGTAGCGCATGGTGTTACAGTGGACTGGGGGTTAGTTTCGGAACCTTCTCAGCCACTTCCCTGGGGGACCGAGATCTTATACGGACAAAAGGTGGGGGGGGGAAGGAATGATCGGTAGATGGGATGTTGAAGGAGGGAGGAGCAAAATCTTTGGCATAATTTTCTCGGCGGGAAGAAAGGGATTCAAGTTTAAATTCCTTGAGGTAAAAGGAGTAAGGTAGAGGGGAATCGCCATAAATCATGTTAATCATCGAGTTACAAAAACGTAATCAATCGGGCTGGTCGGTCTATCATCAAGTGAATACCATGTTGACTTGTAATCGTGCAATTTCTAGCTGAATCCCTCAGCCGTGACACATAAAAAGGGTATGAACTGCATGAGTTCAGACATCGAGAAGGTTCACCCTCCCGTGATGTTCGGAAACTAATTGATTTGGACTCTAAAAGTGCTCCGGAGAAACACATACTTCAGATGACAGTTGTATTACGACAAGTGATTGTTTTCCGGATTAGTCATTGGCTGGGAATTACGGACACTTAATAATTAAATAAAGAAAAGGCTATACTAACCACAGCCCGCATTCGGCTTTGCATACTGAGAAGCTGATTTTTACTACTGCATTTTATCTAATGTCTTAACAAGAATATTTACCGGTATGGCTCTCTAAGAACTCCTTAACAGCGCACAGAGATGATGCCGAGTCTAAACTAGCATAGCTTGTCCTTCTATGAATCTTAACACAAGATATTTGTCGCACCTCCTCTTCAATTTCTGGTGAGTCAGTTGACACCCAAACGTCAGAAAATCCTAAACAACAGGGGTATTTGGTATACGAAGCTTACTCAGAATAAAATTATATGATGAAGTAAAGAAAAAATCAAAAGAAAAAACATTATATATATTGCATACACATGAGGGCTGTTTTCTTCAAGCCCAATCTACCACTTTCCCCGTTTTAATTTAGTTTTGAAACAATACACCAGTGTATAGCTACCCACTTGATATATCGGCTACTTGTGTTGATGAGGAGAAAACAGAGACTCGGCTGGCAGCACTTTTTTGCACCTCAGCGTCTCCCACTCAGTGCGCATTCAGCAGCCAAAAGAATGACTTATTATCCCCAAAACGGTTAAAATAACTTTTTAAAAGATTAAATTCTTTTCCCCATAGAACTTTGCCCCCCTCCCCGATTCTGTAAATTGTCACTTCCATTTGTATACGAACAAAGAGCAGCAACAAATATGGCTACCCTACTAAGTACGACAATCCCCCCCCCCCCCCCCCAAAAGCAATGCTATGCTAAACCAACATCCATGCCAAATAAAGCAGTTAAAGTCTCGGGCGGCCAGATGGCACCCTTATCAGAATCTTGGTGAAAATACCTTTACTCTTTTCGGATGCCTAAATTTTTCAATTTACTATTCTAAAAAAAAACATTTTGCAGTTGGGTCGGGGAACAAATCCACATCTTAAGCACTTTCAACCTAACTTCAATTTGAAGCTGCTGCCTGCTTGAACAGAGCATTTCACTCGAAAGCAGAGACATGTCCCAATATATGATCGCCTCTACTAGGCATACTTTTGTATCTTTAAGTTTTTTTTTTTTCTTTTCTTTTTTTTTACAGTATTACATAAGCAAACCAAGTATTTAAGTATTTATGTACGTAATATATCTACAGAGCCAACCAAGAGTTTTTGTCAAGTAAACTAACTACCTACAAAACGAAATCTAAAACGACGATTTTCTTCCTCGCAAAAACGTCTATAACTTTTTTGTGGCAGACATCAATGTCTCTATGGATGGCGAGCAGGGCTAAACTACTCATCCTTTCATGTCTCGTTGAATTTCTTAGCCATGATTTTAACCTTCTAAGTGTAGAGAAGCTTCTTTCAGGAGTAGCAGTACTGATAGGACACGTTGCAAGGTCAGCCAATAGAAGAGAAATATTTGGAAAAAAGGTGGAGTCGTATTCGTAAAGAAAAGATACAGCACAAGTGCCTTTCTGTGATAAGAAGTTTTTCACATTTGCTGCGGTAAAGCTCAACCTCTTGCTTCAAGCAGTCTGACTCGGGAAGAATATCGCCATATGACTCAAGAAAAAATTCCAACGTTATGGTTTTGAGATCAGCTGATACAATCTTAGAACGGACAAGGATGCTGATATGAGACAACAGATCCTTGTGGAGTTAAAAGCGTTGCTTCAGCTCCGATATGAATTGATTTAGAAAAGGAATAGACAGTGAGGTTCGATAGTGAGTGAGAAGATCAGGATCGTCAAGATGAGATTTCCTTCCACGTCTTGTTCTTGGGTGAGTCACATCAAGCCCTAAAGTAGTTGTAAAAGACTGAGCTTTGTCAAAAAGAGGAGCAAAGGTAGCGACAGAATCTTGTCGCATTATCATTGTTCGAAAAAGAACAGTTTTTACGTGTCTACAAGCGGAAGCCAAGTCGCAGTCAACCGACTAAAGAGTCTTGCACAAAGGCAGCGTCAGACAGAAAAGTTCATTTACGACATGGAGAACACATATAGAACATTGACTGGTTCCTGACGTCCAGCATTTGCGACACTTTTGCAGACATTTCTGCGTTGCTGTTCTCCCTATGAGCTTCGAGAAAACACAGAATTGGCCGGTAGAGCTCAAAACGCATAACTGAATCATGGCGCTCGACCCATCTTGTTTCGCAGAGTCGGTCAGGTTCTGTTTTTTTGCGAATCTAGCAAGAGTTCGTTCATCTGTTCTTTCAGATTTTGGGTACTGAGAGGCAAAGCACTGTAGAAATTTGTGATAAGGTTCCAACGAAATGCTTAAAAGCTGGAATAGAGCAGACAGATTAAATGACAAGGTTGAGACTATGTGCGCTACAGTGAACGTAAAGTGCTTTGGATACTGTTATCGTATAACGGCCTGAACGCCCCTTAGATGGCCACTCATCGCTCAAGCGCCATCATACTCCTGGCCAACCATCTTGTTTAGTTCAAGCCTAAGGCTTTCCAAAAAATGCAGAATTGCAGAATTACCTTGTCCAAATAGATCCGTAACTGGGACAAAACCAAGAAAATCTCCGTGAAGAATTTCAGCAGAGGTGTAGCAGACGCAAACACATAGCTGCTCCATATTGGAAACGTCCACCGTTTCGTCAGCAAGCACCGAAAAGCAAGGACTTGCGTTTAATTTTTCGACAATAGACTATTGGAGAATTTCTCCACAAGCGGCAATGAACCTTTGGAGGAACATACTTGGCATTGGCTACTGCGGAAAGAAGACGTTTTACCAGACTTTTTTCGCCAACCCTTGCCCTTAGTCGCAAAAGAGCTCGGAAATTACCATCAGTTTGAGATAGTTCTGGATCCGTGAGTGAAATGGGACCGGAATCGTCCACACCCCGAAGGGCAAGCTGTTGCCTTCCGCAAAATATTACAGTTTCTACAATCGGTCTCAGTTTCTGACGATTTTCCTGAACCTGCGCTGCCCTTGCTGTGTCTATCTGGATGATGATGTTACCTTGCCTTTCCTCCAACAGAAATGAAGTTGTCTGAGGTTAAAGTATATTTTTTTGTGAAACTGTGTTTGTTGATCACTTGTTTAGCATTCAATTGCATCTTTCCAGTTCCTGAAGGGTTTGCTAACAAGGTTACCAAAGCACTGGTTGGCTGCCTTTGCCAGCTGACAAAAAAAGAAGACAGAATCGACAAAAAGCACCGTCCTCAGATGGCGAATAGGACAACCAGCTGAAAGGAATCAGCCAACCCAACTGAAACTTCAACTTTCTTTTCCCAGATATTGAAAAAGTATATGCAATATCTGGAGTCCAAGGAATCTTTAGCAGACGAAGTTTGGACGCTGCGTCGAGTGACGACGGTTTGTGGACAAACCGTCCGATGTCGTTTGGAACCAAATAAGATTGGGTAATAGCGTGTTGCGACCACTTCCGAGTTATTTAAGCCCGCAGGGGTGTATGAACAATCCGCGGACGACCCGCCAACGTCACTATTAAAAATAACGAACCTTGTTCGTTTGGGTGCAAAAAAAAAAAACGATCTTGTGACTGTCTTGTGACCCCTTTTTGTTTTGTTTCACAATTACAAGTTCCGCAACGTATGACCCACTGACTGCAATGGATTAGTGATTATCAAGGTTACTGTTTGCAAAAATTTATTTATATTCATGTTTGTACGATTCGGACAAAAATTTCGGGGGGGGGGGGGGGTATAACCGGGCACTCCCCCCTGGGTACGGCCTGATGTCATCAGCCCAGAATAGCACCAGATATATCGTTATATTGAGCCCTGGTTCAGACCATGTCAAAAGGTGTGGCCCCAAAGCACCCCCTCGAGGTTGAACGGGATTTAAGTAAGCAAGTGAACTAACCTTTGACTCGGGTCACAGTTTGAAGACATCGTAAAATTAAACTTGTCCCACTTATTCGGCAAAGATTTTTGTTCTTTATACGTTTGCTGCCTCCACGAGCCAGGATTAAACAAACTATACTCTCCATTCTAGAGAAACCATTCGCTGCAAAGGAAACAAAACAGTATTTAGAAACGAATTCTTCCATTTAAAACAAAAACCAATTATGGCAGTTATCCAGTTTTGAGTTGAATACATTAAACAATGTCGTCAAGCCTGCTATTTTGATTGGTAGCGTTAAAGAGCCACACAGATCTCCTAATCGATTTTCCCTGATTCTAAGTGTAGTACGATATAGCAGTTCCCGATTGCATAAGTTTCTGTGAAAACTCTTGAGTAACTTGATTAAGGGACATACCATACACTATTTCTAGTTCTACGCCTTCTAGAAATCCTTCAGGCTTCGTTAAAATTTCTAAATTCGCTAGAATTAGAATTTCTGGCCGTTTTGAGTTTGAATTATTATAGGAATTTATTTCTCCTCGTCAGAGTTTAATAAGGTTATTCACTTTTCTTTGAAAAAGTTCTTTTTATGAAAGTTTTTTTAAATTAATTTCTATTTGTTTTTTATTGGAATTGTCAAAAATTCTACATTTGTCTTCGGCTAGGTTTAGACCTATTCACACATACCCCAACTTATCGCGGTGACTGGCAGATCCCTCATAACTCGATAAATTTCGACTCAGAGATTTTAGCCTAAAGTCTACAGCCTATTCAGAAATTTGCGGTTTATTGAAAACTATATGTGTCTTGAACAGTCCTTGTCAGGAACTAATAAAATTAAAATAACTATTTGATATATAATGATATTAATTGCTGAAAGCTCAACAGTTGAAGATTTTATTTTACTGTAATATTTATTTTTGTTTTCTATTTTGTAAGTACTAAAGAAACCATTTGTAAAGTAATTCATTTTCAGTAAAGTGCAAATGACACAGTAGGCTTTAGACTTTTACAGTTAGGGAAGGGGGAGAAGGCAGTTGCCAAACTCTTATTCATTTAATTTCTGTTCGTTTTTTGGGTTTCATTTATTCGTTAATAGTAATTCCTGACAGTTTCGAGTTGGAATTATTATAGGAATTTGTTTCTCCTCGTCATAACTTTAATAAGGTTCTTTACTATTCTTTGAAAAGCTTCTTTTTCTGAAAGTTTTTAAATTAACCTCAATTTGTTTTTGATTACCAAAGTTTCAAGTTTTAAAAATCACTCATTTCAGCATCAAAGTTCTTTTACAACATCAAAGTTTCAGCAAAATATCCAAACATCACTGATGTTTTTTTTCAACCTAAAAGTTTCAAAGTTCAACATCCCCTCTACATTCCCTGAAAATAGTCACAAATAGATGTAATAGCAGTTGCAAGCAGTCGCAGGTGGAAGTAGTCACAGTTGCAGTCACAACCGGTCTCATTTGCAGCCACAATGGTAGCAGTAGTAGTAGTGACCCTGAAAGTTTCAAGTTGATACCCTTACTTGTTCGTAAGATATTGCAGATAGGCCTTTTTAATAACTTAGATGCATATAGTTTCTTCTGATTTTGCTCAAGATACCCCTCAATAATTCTCAAATTTTTACCTCAATTCCCTAAGCCTTTTTGAACACACCCAGAATCAATATTTTTCCCCTTCTTTAATGATAAATCCTGCATATGTAAAAATGGACAAGTCCATAATTCAAGTTCTTCTCCCCGGGGTCTGCGGGGACATGGTATCCCCAGAGGCTCAGTTATTAGCCTTTGTGACTATTTCAAATAAAAAATTTTTAGTTCTTTTTTGCGGGGACATGGATCTCTATCAGTATTCTTTGTGAGGATTTCTAAAATAAAGGGATAGAGTCAGGGGGGATCTAAAAGTATGGGAGGCTGTCCTTTGTTCCTTTTTCAACATACCTCTCAACATACCTTCAAAGTTAGATACTGCTGTTATGTCCCTTTGACTACCCTCCTTGTATATTGTGTGTTTTGATTGTGTTTGGCATTCCCCTCAAAATTTACAAAAAAATTACATTAATGTTCTTAGCTTCTTGGAGACTCAGGAAGATACATGCCACCTTTCCCCAATAAACAGCCTTGTATATCAGCAATGGGCAACTTATATAACTTACAAAACTTGCCCCAACGGCTGGAGGAGATTGGAATAAGAAATTGTTTCGTTGGATTAGAAAACATTAGTGTAGCCAGCCCCCCTCATACATGGAATAATTTTTCTTTATTATAAGTTTTAATGTTGCTCTTTATTTTAAGCTGACAATACTTACTTTTTAAAATGTTCATTCTAGATTTTTTTTTTTGCAAATCAGGCCTGAGAATACCCCGCTCCATCCTTGGAAAACGTTTTCCACCTTGAAATCCCACCTTCATTGAAAATTCCTCCCAAAAGAAGCACATCTAAAATCTTCTCAAACTAAGTACCTAAATCAAATTCATAGTACGACCCTCCCCCAGTCAGATCTTAATTGTGAAAACGAAATTAAGTTAGCCTACAATAATTTAACTTCAGTTACGAACGATAAAATCACGCTGAAAGTTTCATGTCATTAGATCTCTCAAAATACTACTATTGTGCTCAAAAAGAAGGTCAAGCAACCCGTTGAAGCATCAGTAATCTAGCTTGCCAGTCAGTAAAACTGTCGCCAACAGAATTGTGGTTTTCTTGGACTGTACACCGTGCGTAAAGTATAAAGTAACACCCCCCCCCCCTCCGACGATGCATTCCCTCCGTGTTTAATCATCATATGCCAGACTGTTATATGAAAGTGCATGTTCACTCTAGCCTTCACAACTTTAAAATAAACTTAGCTGATTCAAAAGGGTTTATTCGGGATCATTTGCAAAGAGAATAAAATCCCATGATCTTTCCTCCTTAAAGCCGCACAGATTGCCACACCTTGAAAGAAGGGGGGGGCGGGAGGGGAAAATAAAATTTGCTTGTGTTTTGAAAGTTCAGCATTTTCAATACCCATACTGAGGACATTTTCCTCAAATTTCACAACTCCAGTAAATCGCCATTTTTTAATTTGTGTTTTCAAGTTTTGAGCTCTATTTTTAATCTAGTTTCTTCTACACAAACCTTTTTTAGTTTATTAATATTTCTGATTGTTTCTCGCATTTCTCAAAAAATGTGACTTGTATTGTTCTTTTAACTTGCAACACGAATTAAATATTGACTTGAAACACAAATTCAGCTATTTTTTTTGGCTTCTGATAGTCACTTATCAATAAATAAATAAAAGTTCAAATAGGGATAAAATCCTTTTAATAGACAGTGATAGAAATTCAAAAAAATACCAGATATTTCGGTCACATATACAATGACCGTCATCAGTAGTAAAACTGGTGCACAGTTTTACAGTAGTAAACAGTTTTACTACTGATGACGGTCACTGTATATGTGACCGAAATATCTGGTATTTTTGTGAATTTCTATCACTGTTATCATCATCACTGTCTATTAAAAGGATTTTATCCCTATTTGAACTTTTATTTATCGTCATGGAAAGGCAGTGTGGTCTTCGAAATTATCTTATCAATAAAGTATTTTGTATCAAATGATAATTTTTTTTCCTTTGTCAGGGCAACTTTCTCTTAAAGGAAAATCCTACCCAAGGCGCCCAGTCTAGATTAAAAACAAAAGAAATGCTTTTGCGTGATAAGAACTTTTTTCATTGTAATTACCTGACAATCTATACTCCATCTTTGCACTTCTGGGCCAGACATTGACCCTCGGAAGTGTGCTGAAGCACCTTCTCTAGTTCTTTGTCCCTCTAGAGGGCACTCAATCTGGTTAGTCACTCTGGATTTGTCCCGGTTAAAGATAGGAACGGGGCCACACTTGATGATAAGGAAAGAGTTAAAGAGAGATAGGCAAAACATTTTAAGAATGTGCTAAACCGGCATTGAGTTACAGGAAAATATATAATATATAAAAATATAATATATAAAAAAATATAATATATAAAAAAAAAAATATATAATATAATATATAATATATATAAAAAAAAATATAATATAATATATAAAAAAATAATATATAAAAAAAATATAATATATATAAAAAAAAAATATATAAAAAAGAACGAAAAAATTTGTAACACTTTGAATGTAAATGAAAGTTTATTTTGTGAGGTAGAATTAGTGGTAGTAATAAAAGGGTTAGAAAACAATAAGGCCCCAGTTGCTGACAGTGTGATAAATGAGTTTTCTAAATATGGTAGTCATGAGGTTAGAGGTAAATTACTAAAGATTATGAATATGATTTTTTAAAAAGGGGAAGTACCAAACGATTTCAGAGAATGATTGGCTATGGCTTCATAGGCCTTCTTGATAGGCTATGGATTAGATTTTCATTGAAACTACAGGAATTACATTTTCAAAACTAAACCCATAGTCCAGTGAAAGAATGATTAAAAACTCGAGATTAAGGTACAAAATATTTTGTCAGCATTGAGATAGGTTCTAAGTCCTAGAAATCATAGGCAACGTAATAGCGCTGCATAGATAAAGAGCGATGTGGGCAGAATGTATTATTTATTTCTTTTTTTTCTGTCTTAGACCAGGGCACTTCGTATAGAAATTGTCGTAGAAACTTCGAAAGGGGCTAATTCGATAGGAAATTGCAAGTTCCAGTGTCCTTTTAAATAGTCAAAAGTGATTGGAGGGCAACTAGCCCCATACGCCCATCATTTCCTCAAACACATTCAATCAAAATTTTGAGATAGCCATTTTGTTCAGCATAGTTGAAGGTCCGGTAGTTATGTCTTTGAGGATGACAGCCCCCCCCCCCCCGCAGTCCTCAGGGCAAGGGTTATAAGTTATTTCCCGATGGCATATAAGGTTTTTATGGAAAGGGTGGTCGTATAAACTTCGGAGGGGGTTCATTGGATTAGAAATAATAAGTTCTAGTGCCCTTTTTAAGAGTCAAAATGATCGGAGGGCAACAGGACCCCCTAACGTCTTATTTTCCCAAAATGCATCTGATAGAAATTTGATAGCCATTTGTTCAAAAAATAGTCCAAAGATCACATAACAAGACCTTCAGGGGTGCACAGCCCCCCTACCCAGAGTCTGGGGGTACGGGTTGTACGTTATGCCCGGGAGCATATAAGGTTTTTATGGAAGGGGTGGTCTTGTGAACTTTATCGGAGGCTCATTTGATCGGAAATGTAAAGTTCTAGTTTCCTTTCAAGAGTCAAAAGTAATGAAGGGCAATTATCCCCACCCCCTTCCTGACACCCTCTTTTCCCCAACCGCATCCGACCGAAATTATGAGATAGCCATTCTGATGACAATAGTCCAAAGAGCATATAACAATGTCTTCAGGGTGGACTCGGCCCCCAGAGCGCAGGGGCAAGGTGTTGAAAGTTTTGCCCCGGGGAATATAAGGTTTTTATGGAACGGGTGGTTTTATAAACTTTGTATCGAATGAAGCTCAACTGATTGGAAGTCGGAAGTTCCAGTGCCCTTATTAAGAGTCAAAAGTAAATGGAAGGCAACCAGCCCCCTCCCGAGCCTATCATTCCCCAAAACGCATCCGATCATAATGACAATAGTCCAAAGAGCATATAACAATGTCTTCAGGATGGACTCAGCCCCCAGAGCGCAGGGGCAAGGTGTTGAAAGTTTTGCCCCAGGGCATATAAGTTTTTTATGGAACGGGTGGTTTTATAAACTTTGCATCGAATGAAGCTCAACTGATTGGAAGTCGGAAGTTCCAGTGCCCTTATTAAGAGTCAAAAGTAAATGGAAGGCAACCAGCCCCCTCCCCGAGCCTATCATTCCCCAAAACGCATCCAATCATAATGACAATAGTCCAAAGAGCATATAAAATGTCTTCAGGATGGACTCAGCCCCCAGAGCGCAGGGGCAAGGGTGGAAAGTTTTGCCCAGGGGCAGAACGGGTGGTTTTATAAACTTTGCATTGAAGCTCAACCGGAAGTCCCAGCCCTTATTAGAGTCAAAAGTAAATGGAAGGCAACCCAGCCCCCTCCCCGAGCCTGTCATTCCCCAAAACGCATCCGATCAAAATTTTAAGAGAGCATTTTTGTCAGCATTGTTGAAAGGTCCAGTAATTACGTCTTTGGGGATGTCAACCTCCTCGCAGTCCTCAGGGCAAGGGATGAAAGTTAAGCAATTCGTTCATTGTTTACATATACTTAAGTTATTGAGATAGGCGTGCATGTTTGAACTTTACTTTCCAAACAGACGAAGGGCATTCAGGCGAGCCTTTCAGAGAGTATAGAGCGGAGTGTTGAACTAAATCAAAACACGCTATGTGTATCCAGATTGTCGAAAGGTCTCAGGAATGACTGAGTATATTAATTTGGAACTTTCAGGAAATGATAAGGGAGATGATCAATGTCATAGGCAGTGCTGCTCTATAATAGCTAGAAATATCATTGAAACTTTTAAAGGAGCTAATTCGATTCAAAATCAAAAGTTCTAGTGCCCTTTTTAAGAGTCAAAAGAGATTGAAAACAAAGTACATTTTAAATGTTTTAAATTTTTTGACTTTGATAAAAGAAAAATTATTAAAACTTTAAGCAATAAATATCAGTATATGTACATTAAACTGACAATCCATGGTCACTTGTTTTCTTTTTCAGTAAAGTGCAAATTATGTTCTGATCTTGAGAAGGCATGGGGGTTTTCAGCCCTATTCATGTTAATTTTTGTTCGTTTTGAGCCTGACATGATTATTTATTGTAATTTCTGTTCGTTTTGGGTTTGTTAATTTATTGATGGTAATTTGTGTAAGTTTTTACCTTTGGAACATTATTTGACTCTACTTCTGCTCATTTTTGGTTTAAAGGAGCTCTTTATTTTTGTTTGAAAAACTTGTTTTGCGGATTTTTTTTTTTTTAATTAATCAGAAAAGAGCTGTCACAGTAGAGTGGCAATTTATTTCAGTGGCACATTTATTGCCCTGAATTCATTTGTGAAAGTTCCATTCGCGTAACTCAACTACTTTGCAACATAACAAGAAGCCCCTGAACCAGAATTTCACCCTTTAAAGTTAATGGGATGATACTTATACCCTTACTATGCTTCCTATAAGTCTATAGCTCCCCTGTTTTGGAGTTCCAGGAGAATTTCTAATCCCATAGCCACATCATTTCCAAATACATGAGTTCATACTTTCATAGCCTATTTCACAATCTTTTAATTATTCTGATGTGAATAGAGCTACCAAATTTAGTCATTTAGGACGAGTGGACTTACCCCTCTGGAAAAATTTCCAGATGTCCATTGTATGTAGGCTAAGACATGAACTTGTTAAATATTTTTCACATTTATCTGAAATACCGAAAGGACAGATTGAAATTCGAAAACATGAGGCATATAAAAAGTTAACTAGTCTTTGAAACTGAGACAAGTTTATAGAAATGAGCAGGTGAAAATTATGTTTTAAAGGTTGATCAACAATCCTTGATGAATTGATAAAAGTATGTTACCGTAAATCACTTTTATTGAACGAACAAAAATCCATGAGATACACCATTTTGAGTTTTTCTTTATAGGTTGACACATTCAAAGCATGTTTTATTCAGATTTTGCAGCTTTTGTTTATTCTAATGGCTAAAAAAATTATATTGCTTAGATTTTCACAGGCTCTTCTCTAGCCTGCCATACATGAAGTATGGAATACCTCAAAAATCTTTTCCTTGCAAAAAAAAGATTTTGGTTCTTAGATGTTTTTTTTAGGTCCCAAATAATATAAATAAAGACAATTTGAGGTTCGTATGCTTAAAATAAGTAGTGTTAAATTTAACTTAGACACAAACTGTTCTGTGCCATGGAGGATACTAGGATATCTGACATAGGGATACCAGAAGCTTCTTCAAGGTAGGGAAAGTGACTTTCAAATAAATATTAGGAGGAAGATGGTTAGGCAGGTAGGTGCATGGAATTTGTTTTTTGGTTTGGGTCTCTACATATGTAACTGGGACTAAAATATGTCTCATATTTTATATGAGACATACTTTGAGAAAAAATCGCCCATAGCAGAAACGAATTTCGAAATCTCCTACCGATTTATGAAACAATATTATCACTATGAGACATTTCAAAATTCGTTTCTGCTATGGGCGAATTTTTACAAGTTAGGGACAAAAAGTGTTTTTTACACAATGTATTTTATGCAAAGAATCATAATAATATACAGTGTAAAGTGAGCCGAAAAGTCAAAATACTTAGTATAAATTGGGCTGAGAAGTCGTGAAATCTAATCGAAGTTGGGTAGAGAAGTCATAATACCTAGTATAATTTAGGCTGAAAATCTTCATATCTAGTGTAAACTAGAGATTCTAGGGGGAAAGAGAGCAGCTGCCCCCCCCCCCTGCATACGCATATGTGTGTGTTGGATGTGTGGTTTTGTGTTGTTTGTGTTTTGTGTCTGTTTGATGTACGTGTTTGGTGTGTGGTGTGTGCGAAATTTTTCTTCATCCTGTGGCTTAAAATGGAAATTTTTCTTCATCCTATATTTGACCATTTTTATTCACTTGATTTTTCATGAGATAATGTTACATCAGCACATCATGTCATAATCAGTTATTATGAAGGAGGGGCTGTGGGTCACTGATGGCATGAGAGGGCCCCATCTCTTCCGGAACATCCTTGGAGTTGTAGACAATGAGGGGAGAACCCGGATTTGACACACCTGGCCAGATAACAAAAAAAAACTGGAGGACAGTCATTCCAATGCCCAGAGTTTTGTCTGGATGCCATTCCATGAGCAGCCTCAGATGAATATGGAAAAGGGTATGTGGGTTTTATTAATCAAAATAGGGAGGGGAGAGGAGTAGGAATAATCCTATAGCTGAATAGGGGGGTGAATTATCCCCCTGTGCTACCCCTGTTCTTATTACAGGAAAATGTTTCTGTTATTTATTTCAAAGCTTCAATTAACTACACTGATTTGCTTCATATCTGTTAAAATATTGTCCCTCGACTGCAACAAGTTTTTGCTATGTAATCATAATATTACATTCACACATCTATCAGCACACAGGTGGATAGGGCAAGGTGGAAATCAGCCACCCCAGTAGGAAATTTCTTGGGGGGATGGGAAGGGTTATAAGTCCTACAGCTTTGATTTGATTACAGCGATCTAAATGGTGACAGTTCTCCTTTCCTATTTATATACAGTATTTCGATGTATTTAAACACATTTACACAACGTATTAAAAATCAGAGAACCCTAAGTACAAGGAATGGTGTTCCAACTTCTTATAGGATTAAAAGTGACGCAGGGTTTCCATGCATATGACCAATAATACACTATCTGTCCACCCGAAAGTATGTAGTAAAAATATTGTAAAAAACTTATTTAACAAAACCCTTGTTCATCAAAAAATTTTGACCAAGTTTTTTTTTCGAAATTTTAATTACGATACAATATTTTAATTCTTAAGCAGAAAAACTGAAAAAGCAGGAACTTATCAGTAATTTACGATTAATGATATATATAATTTAACAGCAAAAAATCAGAAGTTTATGGGAATGGTAGCCCACACCACGTCTTGATTGGGTTTGGAACTAGGCTTCTCCCTCCTTGCTTTTTACGCTAAATTTTGACTTTTTGTCCAATTCTTTAAGAACGACTGCTGAAACACAAGATTCATTCAACTAGAATAATAAGCTTTCTTAAAGTACTAAAAAACTTTAGAATAACCAACGTGGTATTGAGGAGGAGGCAACCCCCCTCATATGCGAATAATTTCTGTTGTTTTAACTTATAATGTTGTTCCTTACTTTCAGTTGAAAGACTTCAGTTCAGTTGAAAATCTCTGAAAGAAAACCAGACAGGTCACTCACAGAAGCACTGGAGCAACGTTCAGATAAGTGTCTAGTTAAACTTGTATATCTAGACGCATATCTGTTCAGATATCAATATCCAGGCAGTTCCTGGTTCCCTGCGTGCTGCAACAAGTTGCAGCTAATGGTCCAGTTCTAGAGTCTAAAATTCTGTATCTAATATTTAAATTCTACCAATCAGGAAGCCTTTATTGCACTCACTTTATTATCTGCACTTATCAGCGGTGTTCAAATGCATGTCTGGGTGAACTTCCATGATTAAACAAGGGCAAACATTCATGTCTAGGCATAGAAGTTTTGCTTGACTTGCATGTGAACGCTGCTTTCGTGGCTTCTGAAAGGTCCCAGGCAACGCATACATTAGATACTAGTTATAGAGTGCACTGAACAGTAGTTCAAGCTCATATTGAGGGGTAGCTCAACAAACTGTGGAATGTGTCTTGATGAACTAGACATGCATGTCTAGGGATGCCAATTTTGCTGGACTCGCAAGTGAACGTTACTTTAGTAGCTTCTGGAAGGTCCCAGCTACGTTGGGGTATTGTCTATACTTTTGATTTACTTTAATGCTTTGAACTTGAAGAAGAAAAAAAAAACTCGAAGATATTTTCTTCTTTTTACAGGAATTTTCTCTAAGAGACACTTGAGACTTGCCAAATAATATACAGGCAAATATTACCTTTACAACTCATGGCAGTATCGTTTCAATAAAATCGTTTCATTGAAGTATCGTTTCAATAAAATGGAGCAACAAGGTTTATTTAATTCCAACGACTTACAAAACTGCAGCACTTGTTCCTGGGGCAAATGTTTTTACAGTCCGATCTTCAAGCCTAAAATGGTAAGTCCCAATCAGCTTACTATTACTGATTTCAATGCTACCACTTAAATCCTCAGACATTCCAGTTTTTAGCCCACGAATATGAAAATTATAATTAGCCCACTTTTTAAGTGCATTATTCAACATCAGAGCATCATCATTCTCAGTCTCGAACCGAAGAGAAACAAATATACTTCCCGTTTGGTAGATCAATGAAAAGGCACTTTGTAAAAACTGAATTACTTCACCCACTGAATACCCTAAGACTAAAGTGTTTTTCTAGCTGGTCAATGATAATAACTGGGCTTTTATCTTGATCTTTGGCATACAAGTTACTGTAGATTTTGCTCAATGCTTCATATAATTCTGATATCTCAGAAAGGTGACCTTCTTTGATGTAAGATTCCAAAGAAAAGTACCAGCCTCAAATACTGCAGCCTGAAAAGAAGAGCAAAGATAAGTAACAACACCGTTCTTCTAAGCTTAAGCGCCATATCTTAAATATGACTTCTTTAGCTTCTTCCATACCATAAATATTAAGGTGCAAAACACAATTCATTCCTCTGTAGAATCTACATCTTGCTTACAATTAATTCTAATTCATTGACCAAATTAAGTTAGAATTGTGGAAACCTTAAATAAATCCTTAATGCCCAAATCAATGGTTCCAGGAAATGTGCTTTTGGCTTAGAAAAACAGCCAAGGCATCAAACTACTTATCCTTCAGTCAGGGGTTAAAGACTCAAACTGCCCCATTTAGCAGTGGCGTCGTTGAGGGGGAGGGCAAGGGGGGTAGTTGCTCCCCCCGATAATTTGGAAAAAAAAACTATAATTCATTTAGTAGCTTTAAAAACTCTTGCTTGTTTTAAGTGTCAAATTCGCTCTTTAATTTGAGTAGATAATTTTTTTTTTTTTCAATTAATTCGTACTCGATTTTAACATAAGAAAAACAAGAAATATAGGGTTCCATTACACTTCATAATATGTTCCACATTAAAATTTTTCCAAATATACTGCAATTAAAACCTTATCATCAAGTAAAAACGTGAGTCTAGTTAATGGTAAAATTGAAAAATGTTCTATGCTTCCTGTTTCGCCACATTTGCTCAGGTCCAATTTTTTTCCCTAATATTTAAGGTGCTTATACTTCCTAAAATCTATAAGTTCAAGATTAGATTCTCTTGCTTTAAAACTTTCAAAAGTGGAAATGAATACACCCTCTACACCTGCAAATAGGATAGAAATGGAATCACTGAAGAATAAGAAGGTAGAAATACAGAGAGTATATAATTTCCTGAATGAAAAAGAAATCATTGAAAAAGAAAATAAGACTTAGTGAGTTTTTTTTTATAATGATATTTGTACTATAACTATATAGGTCAAATCAGTTGTAGTTTGGTGATGGGATTTGGTAGAGGGAGATCCGCTCCAGTAATCATTTAATTGTTTTAATTTTTATTTCAAGTATTTAATTGTCATTGATTTCGAGTATTCTCTTATTTGCCATTGAAATGCGTAATAAGCGCTGACAACACCCTATTCCTTACGTTTTGGATTCACATAATAACCAACAAATGTCATGAGTGTTGGTATAATTATGCCCTAACTGATTCAACAGAGGTCATCAGAACACATATCAATCAGGGTTTCCTAGTCACTGGCCTATTCTTGAACTCTGTGCTGGTTCTATCTGGCATGTCCCAAGGGTCTGTCCTTGGTCCACCTCTTTTCTTGTTGTTTTAAAATGATGTTGAATGTGAAATTGACCCTCCCATACACTTTGTAATCTTGCTGACAATACTAACATTTTTATAGCTGCTTAATCCACTTCTGCATTAAAAACTAAAACAAACAACATGCTAAAAGATGTGCAAAACTAGCGCAATGTTAATTGCATGGCACTGAATGCCCATAAAAGTTTATTCATTCTCTTCCAGAATAATTAGAAGAAAGCCCAACAGGATCTTAATTGAAGGTAAATTTAAGTGTCTACTTTTATTCTTCACCCTCCATAGGACACTGACCTTCAATGACCTTTTATAATCTTTATGTTATAAAAAAAGTGAAACCTTGATAGACAGACATACTGTTCAATAAGGCACAAGAAGTGTGTTTTGAACCTCATATCTTTGCTCAATAAGAATTTAAAAAAGAGTAAAAAATATGGAAATCTATTTCTTAATTTATGAAAAAGCCTTGATATGGTTGAAACATCTGCTGCATAATAATAATAGTATTTTAAAATACAAGAGCCAATGAAAAAAGAGATTGAAACCCCCGTATTAAGGTAAAACTTTTTTAGTCAGAACACCTGTTGTGTATGCTATGCAATCTTCTAAGTCCTAGAAATAAGAAAGGAATAGAGACAGTAGCTTGTTCATCCCTTCCCAGGTTATATTTGTGATTGATATACAGTGTTCACAAAATTTATCTAGGCTAAAAGGGAATACATCAATTGATGTGTTTTTTTTTATGCATTTCATCATTCAGCAGCCCCATGGGCAAGTCGGATTTTGAGCCCTTAAAGGGGCTAAAACCTAACCTAGTTCTTAAAGAGAGCCGGAAATCATGACACATAAAATTAAAAGAGCCTGAATATGACATAACAGCAAAACCACCATCATTACTGAAGGGTTTCTGGCCCTTTTTAAAAAATTCTCCAAAAGCGTTTTTATAACATTTTACTATTAAGAATAATGAAAATAATAATTACCATTCCTGAATGAGCTACAAACGGCAATTTTTCTCACTAGCCATTTTTTTTTTTTATATATAAAACTTTTTAAACTTTTGGTGACTATGAGTTCATTTGAGCCCTCTTATGGCTCAAAATGTAATTTTCCCCAGAAGTGATTATTTAATTATGAAAGAGAACTAAAAAGGATGTCAAGTGATGTATTGACATTCACCTTAGCTAATTAAGTTTGAAAACTGCTTATATACCATATTTTAGGCCCTGGATTAATTCCTGAAAGTTTTTTATTCATCCAATTCAACTAATTTTGAAGATAGAAAGAAGCCTCTCAAATAGAACTTTACTTTTTTTTTTTTTACCTGATTTTTTTTTTTTTTTTTATATAAAACTTTTTAAACTTTTGGTGACTATGAGTTGATTTGAGCCCTCTTATGGCTCAAAATGTAATTTTCCCCAGAAGTGATTATTTAATTATGAAAGAGAACTAAAAAGGATGTCAAGTGATGTATTGACATTCACCTTAGCTAAATCAAGTTGAAAACTGCTTATATACCATATTTTAGGCCCTAGATTAATTCCTGAAAGTTTTATTCATCCAATTCAACTAATTTTCAAGATAGAAAGAAGCCTCTCAAATAGAACTTTACTTTTTTTTTTACCTGATTTCTGTCCTATGAGTACTGAGAAGGAAAATCATGGTTTACAGTTACTTATCCCCAGAAAGAAACACTATAAGTTCTGAAAACAACTTTGAAAATTCTAAACTATTTACTTATATCATTCCTAAAAGTAATTCCTTTACTTTATCTTCCCCCCCCCCCTTGATATGCATATATATACAGCTCAAAATTACATACTCTCTAAGCATTTCCCATTTCATTTATGTTGCTTCTTTACTCTCAAATTTACTGGAAGAACAGTGATGTAAAAGTCCTATAAAGGATTGTTAATGGCATGCTTCTTCAACACCTTGTTACTAATGAAATTATCTCCAACAGCCAGCATAGCTTTCTACTGGGAAAATCTGTATAAACCACCTTCTAGATACTTATGAACAGGTTACCCAGTTACTGGATAAAAGCCTTGCTGTTCAGTTGATTCTTTTATACCTAGCCAAAGCATTTGACAAGGTCCCACATAGTTTGGCTTTGCTCTAAGTTAACAGCAGCAGGAATCAACCAAGAATTATTAGATTGACAAATGGGACTTCCTGGTTGGTAAATCTCAGGTGGAACAACTCTTCACAACAGGTGGCAAATATACCTACTTGCAGCACTCTAAAGTCATAAGTGGCATTCCCCAGGGAAGTGATATTGGACCCACATTGTTTCTTCTTTATAATAATGATATAATACTATTTGATATATTGAACAAATCATCAATACAATCCAACCTTGATTGCACCCAGGCATGGGCAGACAGGTGACCTCTCTCTTTTACTATATACAAATATTTCCACCTTTCATTTTGGTTACAATAATCCTCATCACTAATATACTATGAATATTAGTATTATATTCATATATAATTGGTGGGTGGAGGCACTTGTGCCAAATCCTAACCCATTATGGGGTACCACCTCCATGTTGAAGATGCGGTAATGAGGTGCGTGGCAGGTGGCCCCGTTCCCCGTCTAATGATGCATGGCAATGGATTTACGGGCTTTGTTGGCTAACCACCCGGCAAAGCTTCTTTTACCTGGTTATGATTAAAAAACAAAAAGCCTCGGACCAAACAGCCATTTCGACGACGACCTGTAGCACGTCCACCAACCATCCAAACGGACCTGTTTACGGTAGCCCACTGCAATGTACGAGGTCTCAGACCTAAGTTTGACCAGTTCCTACATTTAGTGAACTTGGTCAAGCCATCTATCATGTGCATCACTGAGACCAATCTAAACCAAGAAATTCAGAGCAGTCAGGTTACCATACAGGGATACACGCTCCTCAGGCAGGATCGAGAGCGTACTGACGGCGCTAAATACGGAGGAGGTGTCGCTGTTTATATACAGAGCCATATACCTTATTCATGCCTGAACATACCAGATTCAGCAGGCAAAGAAGCTCTGTGGATCAGGGTGACTCTCCCAAATAAATCCGTGATTGTCGGTACCGTGTATAACCCTCCAACTTACCAGATTACCAGCTACCTTGAAATCTCCCTTGAATATATTTGGGGCAAGTACGCTAAGTCTGCCATTATCCTTCATGGAGACTGCAACGTCCAGTATAGCGTGTGGCTTCGCAGCAAAAAATACTGATAGGGAAAAGGGTCGGACTTGTATGATCTATCTCTCTCTTACAGGCTGGAACAACTTGTCGATTTTGACACATATCACAGCCCAAACGGATCATCTCGTCTTGACCTATTCCTTACAGATCACCCTGACTCCTTTAAGGTAGATGCTCATGCTTTCACCAGTGACCACGTTGCCGTCGTTGCACGTGGAAACCTACATATTCCGCCTCCAGTAAAGCATGAACAAACAATCTGGCTATACAAAAGAGGTGATTGGGATGGTTTGAGAAACACTATTTTTTCTCGGCAGTGGAGAGCCTTCCTCCTGGAAGGCCCAGAGAAAGCTGCAGATAAGTACCAGCAGGCCATAGTTGACTCTGTTGAAAAGCATATCCCTTCAAAGCGGATCCAGGTGTCAGTAAGGACAAACCTAGGTCCAACGCCCAGTGTAAGAAGACAATCTGAGCAAAGTAAAAGGCAAACAAGCGATGGCTACTTTTGAAGAGCAAAGAGGACAGAATTACATTCATAAATGCGCGCAAAGATGCGGTTCGAGCGATTTCAGCAGTCCCGGGTTCAGTATAAGGAGAAATTCGCCACCAAGCTTCAACTTTGCTTCAGCAAAGAGTTGGTGGAAATTGTCAAGGAGGCTTTACCGTCGTCCAAGGGGACTGCAATTCCTTCTCTCTAGAGTAACAGGACAGTGGTACAAGATCCACAGGCAAAGGCTGAAGCTCTTGCTAAGGCTTTTGCCGAATTCTCAAAATCTAGACAATGATGGTAGAGAAGTGCCAAAATTCTCTGACCAAACCAACACCGTAACTGAATGCGTGAATTTTTCTGCTCCCAAGATCCTTTGCATTCTGCAACATCTGGATGTGACCAAAGCCATGGGTCCTGACAACATACCAAATGTTGTCCCTCAAATCCTGCAGTGCCGAACTAGCTGGACCCTTGTCATTGCTTTTTCGGCTGTGCTTTTGCTCCAGAACCTTCCCACAAACATGGAAGTCCACCCATGTTATACCTACTCTAAAACCAGAAGGCAATCGAACGAGCGTGGGCTCCTACAGGCCTATTAGCCTTCTCTCCTGTGTTGGCAAAGTCTACGAGAGCGTCTCCAATAAAACACTTCATCAGTACCTGGAATCAAATGACCTTCTAGGTGATCGCCAATATGGATTTCCGCCATAAAACGCTCAACATTAGACTGCCTAGTGGCTCAGTATCAGGAGTGGATAGAAATACTGGCAATGGGATACAACATCAGGCTACTATCCTTCAACATTGCAAGAGCTTTTGACAGAGTAGGGCACCATGGCCTGCTAAAGAAACTCTATGTGTATGGTGTTTTTTGTGGATGTCTGTTAAAGGTGATTGAGAGCTTTTCTTTCTGATCGTTCACTGTGGGTTGTTCTTGACGGCTTTATTTCCTGCAAATATCCAGTGAAAGCAGGGGTACCCCAGGGGCAGTGTCTTGGGACCTATGCTCTTCCTTATCTACATAAAATGACATGGGAGACAACCTTCGCAAACCCTCTGCATCACTTTGCCAATGATACCACAACACACTCAGCCGTCCCTAAACACAAAGACCCAACACAAGCCTCCCTGTCCCTACAGATGGATCTTTTGCAAATTGAAAAGTGGTCTGATGCATGGATGATCAACTTCAATGCATCGAAAACAAAGGAGCTTCTAATTACCCGATCAAAGGTGCCACATGAACACCCCAGTTTTCATCATCAAATATGAAGCTATAATGAGAGTCAACGAGCTTTGTCTACTGGGGATTCATTTCTCCACTGATCTCTCTTGGAACAACCACCTCGATCGGGTGAGAACCTCCTGTGCAAGAAAGCTGGGAGTTACTCTTTGCTGCAAAAACCTTCTTCCATCAAGCTCAATCATCCCACTCTACAAGTCTTGCATCAGACCCATAGCTGAATATGGATGCCTGCTATTTGCTGGGGCTCTGAAAACGCAGTTGGCACCACTTCAGAAGATCCAGAATAGGGCAAATAGGGCGGGCTGCGCCTCTACACATGAATTGCTCCAGCCTCTAAATGAAAGGTTTGATGTAGTGTTGATGGCTGTTTTCTACAAGTACATGAATTCGCCTCCCTAATGATGAGCTCTCTCAAATTGTGCCCCCCTTTGTCCAGCCGACAAGGCAGACACAAAGGCACACAGCTTGGTCCAAATATCTAAAGGAGGATATGCTGAAAACCAGTACTTGAGGAACAGCTTCATCTGGGGCTGCACTTCTATCTGGAACAATCTTCCTGGGGATATTATTCCTGCAAATCCCTCTGTTGACACCTTCAAAAGAAGGTTCAATAGGCATTTAAAACCTCGAGGCCATTGAAAGAGGTAAATGAATAGCGGCATATCATATACTCTGAAGTACCTGGCGCTGTGAATATTGGAATAGAAAAAAAAAAAAAAAAAAAAAATGATAACCAGACATAATTCCTTATTCCTCTTTCAATTTACACCAGTGGTAAAGATATGAGAGTCACCATAGATAACCTTCTAAAGTTCCACAAACACTCCAGACAAACTGTCTCCAGAGAAAATTTGATAAGGCAATTGTGAGATCAGTTCTTGACTATGGAACCTCCCTTGTTGGTCCTTCTTACAAAAGCAATGTACAGCTGATTGAAGGTGTACAAAGGAGGGTCACCAACTGTATATCTTGACTTAGCAAGAAAGGTGCAGTTGAAATGCTACTGACATATAAATATGTTGACCAACCCCAAATAAGGTTTTAACTCAGTTACCTAAAGAAAGACAATAACAAGATCACCTAAGAAGCTTCATAAGCCCAGAGTTAACTGCAGAATCAGACACACTTTTTAGCCATAGGGTCATCAATGATTTGAATTATTTAAAAGAGGAGACCATGTCTTTAACACCAGCCAAGGTTTTTTTAAAAAAGAAGTTCAAATAAAATTTTTAAAAGGAGACTCAACAAAGAAGGGGAGGCCAAACCTTCAAGATAAAACTAGAGCTGCCCATCATGTGTGTCATCTCTGTAGTCTATACTGTATATAAAGAAGTTGGGCTAGCAGGGCCAGATCAACTAGGTGCAGGTCCAATTAAATTTTTTTTTTCATGGGCCCTCTCTACATATTAAGTTTTTAAGTAAAATTTTTATCCAGCATTATATATATAGATATATATATATATATATATATATATATATATATATATATATATATATATATATATATATATATATATATATATATATATATATATATATATATATATATATATATATATATATATATATATATATATATATATATATTATATATATATATATATATATATATATATATATATATATATATATATATATATATATACTACTGCATTTTCATGTAACCTTTAGCATAGCTGTTTGTGTCTTTCAATATTTCTTCCAAGAGATCTGTGTCACAACTAATCTAATAATTTAAAAGGTGTGAAAGGAGGTCTTTTAACATCTCTATTGGGGCCTAAAAAGTACATTTGGTCAAATGAATATGTTCAAAATCACCTTCAGGGGCCTGTGATGGGTGTAATGCTAAATTGATTTTGTGATAAATTTGTCAAGCTATTTTGAAGCTGAAAACATTATGATTATTTATGGTTTGATCACTGCTTATGTTGAATAAAGCTAAAGGAAAACATAAGTTCTAGTTTAAAATTTGTTTGTGGAACTCTATTAAGAGCAAGTGATGTCCTATAACAGGCCAAACAATTCATTTGGAAGTGCAATGATGCAGGAATACAATCCCTGCATTCATTTTGATGTAGGAATGCAATTCAACCAAGCAGGCAGCAGCCTCCAAGTAAAACATCTTTGTTGGCTACTTCAACTTTGGGATAATGGAGGACTCCAAAGTGAATACATACAGAGTTTGAGGGGTCCCAATGACTTGTAAATAACACTTGTGCAGTTTACATCATCTTTGTTGGTTTTTACTGGTTTTACACCACAGTTTTTTAGCATCATAAGATTGCAATGGTGTTGTTCTTTCTAGCATGATATTTATCTTCTTCTGCACTTTCATTTTTTTACTGTGAAAATAACTTTTGAAATTTGTATCACCAAATATGGGCACATGAATTTACATGTTTCTAATTTTTTGTTCTGCAAATTCTTCTAGAACAGTTTTATAAAATCTATTTTCCTTTTGTCTTCACTTTCAATCAACATAATTTCTAAACTATTTAGTCTGTCCTGGATTTATTGTTTATATTGGATATTTTTTTTCATTTATCTCTTAGCCTAGAAAACAATATATCTCCAGAAGCAATACTTACTGGAATTTTCAAGAACATTTCCAAATTTTGAAAACCAATTGTTTATTTTTGATGGCAGCATGGGGCCAATTGTTCCACTTGCCCTGTGGGCTAGAATGCTCATACTGATTGTCATACCCAGCCAACTTGCATAGCCTACTACATCAGAAATATTTGCATCTATCCTAGTACTCTCCAAGTGGAAAGACATGTCACTGAGATGTAAATACAGTCACAATCCTCTTTTTTGGCAATTTGTGTAAAATGTTTAGATTAGCCTAGTTGCTGTCTCAACAATGGCATCAAAGAAATCCAATATTCAACATTAACTTGATCCAAACTGCAAATAAAGCAAGGTATGGCAAATATATAGCTTGGGCTAGCCTATACATTTGGGTAAAGTTCTATCAAATCATATTATTGAGTTAGGAATAAGTGAATACACCATTCAATGCCTTTTTTTATGCTGATTACAAATATAATAATCATTTCTATAGGAAATGATTTCAGCCCCCCAATATATACCTAACCTAACCCAACCCTACCTAACCTAACCCTGAATTGGCATATATAGGGGGGGGGGAGGGGCTGAAATTCATTTCCAATAGAAATGATTTTATATTTGTAATCAGCATAAAAAAGGCATCGAATGGTGTATTCACTTTAGTCCTAACTCAATAATATGATCTGGTAGAACTTTACCTATACTTGCACATTAGGGGGTGGGGTAAAGTAAAGCAATGCATTTTTGAGAATGCTATAAGTAGGTTATGTAGGCTATTATTTTATGGTCTTTTAAAGTTGATTCCAGAATTGTATGATATTTCCTTCTGGGGAGTAACTGTAAAACTAGGACCAAAAGAGCCATCCATAAGACAGTTAGCCTACCAAGAATTTTGCTAGGCTAGTGTTTAATTTAAATGGGGATGAAATGCACTGTTTAATTAAATAATGAATGTCCTAAAAGTAACAATTTCTTCTATGCCAAAAGATACCTACTCAACCATAGACTTACTCTTTTTCCAAGCCTCAGATTTGTCAAGTTGACATTGAATTTTGAAAAAACCTGATTATAATGTGAGAAACAATCTTGAAATGAAACAAGGAGCAGCTTCTTATTGGCTTTCAAAGCTTTGCATGCAATCATTGGACCAAGGAAAGGCTTTCCATTATCAATATTTGATATGTAACTAAACCCTCCTTGAAGGTATGAATCATCAATCCCCAATTCCTGCATTCTTACTTTTTAAAAATAGTCGTCTATTTCTTTGCTAGATGTTATTTTGGTCGATCCGTCAGGGAGACAAAATGACGCAAATTACAAATGACGCAAATTGCTTGGACGACCTAAATTGAACTAAAACCAAGCCTAAAGGTTCAATCAGACACATAGGATTTTCCTGTAGGTTGAAAGGAAATCCTCATAGGTTGAAAGGAATTCCGTTCAGACGTCGTTTTGACAGATTTTTAAAGTCTTACAGCAAGAAATTTGAAATATTGCAAATGTCTTTGAATTCTGACCTTGAAGATTTAGCTGTAGTAGCTGCTCTATTAGGTGCAACTGTTTCTACTAGTATCTGCAGCAGAAGAGCCAGAAAAAGAAGAAGATGGTGGGTTCTTCCAGTACATGCTGTGAGTGCTTAATAATTTACACAGATGACTAGGTCTACTCAACTTTTTTTGGTCAATATATACGAAATCATATTATTGAGTTAGGACTAAAGTGAATACACCATTCGATGCCTTTTTTTATGCTGATTACGAATATAATAATCATTCCTATCGGAAATTCAAATTTAAGCATTTTTTGAGCTCTTGAAAATGACAAAAATAGGGTGTAAAAAGGCTAATATAGCGTGAAAAAAGGCTTAAAACCTTTGTTTTAAACTTACTGTTTCATAATACATACTTATTTTTAATCCATAAGCACTGACTTTCCATGAGTAAGGTTGGATAATCACAAGTATATATGTTCCAAGAATTCATTTTGCAAATATTATGTATTTTTTTCTTCCTTAACGCTTAATGTTCAAGAATGCGTTTTTGACAAACCGTCGAAAATATTAAAGGATTAGGTTAGGTTAGGTTTTGGTTAGGTTAGGTTTGGTTAGGTTAGTTTAGGTTTGGTTAGGTTTAATATTTTCGACGTTTCGTCGAAAACGCATTCTTGAACATTCGGCGTTAAGGAAGAAAAAAATACATAATTTTGGAAAATGAATTTTTGGAACTTATATACTTGTTACTCATGGAAAGTCAGTGCTTGTGGATTAAAATAATGATTTATTATGAAACAGTAAGTTTTAAACAAATGTTTTAAGCATTTTTACACCCTATATTAGCCTTTTACACCCTATTTTTTGTCATTTTCAAGAGCTCAAAAATGGCTTAAATTTGAATTTCCGATAGGAATGATTATTATATTCGTATCAGCATAAAAAAGGCATCGAATGGTGTATTCACTTTAGTCCTAACTCAATAATATGATTTTGTATATATTGACCCTTTTTTTTTGGTCTAGGAAGTTCCAGTTTTTCCTAATATCATTAACGCAAATTCTGTACTGATTGCATGCTTTACTAGTTGTGAACTAGTCTATTTGCACTGCTAGGTAAAATTCTAGATGATGAGATTTTTACTAGCCTGCCTATTTCAGAAAGTAGCCCAGTGGCTAGGCTAGAGTAACAAAAGAACCTACAGTAATGAATTGAAAGCCTAAAACATGTCCTGGGAAAGTATTTACAAGCTCTTTCCACATATTCCCTTTTAGAAGATTGTATGGACTAGGTAAAGAAGACAGCTCTAGACTATTGACATAGCCTAATCTAACCTTCTCATCCCTGGAAAAATCAGCTTAGTCTTTCCTTAATTCTTTTTTTTAGTTAAATGTTTTGTAACTAGGTTTTTGAAAACAATTTTAAGGAGTTAGCCCTAATTCAAATAGGCAAGTAAGCAGCATTAAGCCTATAACTTTTTTCTAAATTTAACATTGCTTATATTTTCCCAATTTTTAAAAGCCTTGTAAATGAAGAATTAGCAATAAAGTTCTACTTTTGACCATCTTGTAAGGGGTTAGGTTCAGAAAATGAAACTTTCAGGGATGGGTCTACAGGCTAAAGTATATCCTTGGGAGGTATTTTGATATACCTACCTCCACTCCTTCTTCCTCTAGAGGGTCATGAGCTTTAAAAAAATTGTGTTCTAAAATTGGAACCTTGCAAAATAGATATTCTGCTTAAAGGAAGTACAACAAAAATTTGTTTTCAGCATTCACAAATTTTCTCAATCCCAATTTATAAGGTTTTAAAGATATGCAAATACATTTCCTAAATTTTTGAAAAAAAAAACAACATTGATGTGGCTTAAAATTCTGCTCAAATAACAAGAATTGCATTTTCAGAACTAAAGCCAGAGAAAAAGAAACTGATAACTGAAAATTAAGTTAAAATATGGTTTGGTCAAAATTTCAATAAATATAGACCTGTCACGTAGACAAATTTCAGAACCCCCTCTTGAGAGAGAAGGAGTGGATATAAGTACTTCAAAACACCTTCCCATGACATACCTTAGCCTTTAAACCCATCCTTGAAAGTTCCATTTTCCTAACCTAACCCCTTTCCAAGATTGCCAAAAGTACCTAAGCAGAATTTTACTGAATTAGCAAAGGGATTAAGGCTCTAAACACTTTTCTTAAGCCATGTTTGTGATGTAAATCTTTTCTGAAAGTTTCAATAGTAAAATTCTAGATAAAGGGCTTTTGGCTATCTTAGAATGTGGTTGATTTAGGCAAATAAAATTTTAAGGAATGGATCCAGAGCTTCAATGATATCCTAGGAAGATAGTATGAAGCTACTATCTCTACTTCTCTTTTATTTCTAGGGCTTATAAGAAATTGTTTGCTTTAATTTATATTGTATATTCACTCCTGTAAGTTTCATGTGCTTAATATACAACCTTTGGGGCTCTCCAAGAGTTCAAATAAATATGGCAATATAAAAACAGGGGGGAGGGCATTGAAATTGTCCATAACAAGGATATGAGTTGAAACATTTAAAATACATGCTAAAAAAAAGTTATAAAGTTTAGTTCAATTTTCTGACTATTTTATGAATAAAATAAGGTTTCTCTGATGCTTGATGTAGTCTTATTAGATGCTTGATTAGTCATATTTACAATTTTGGTCTTTATTGATTGTTTTTCAGTTGAGAGATATCCACGGGTTCTATGGTGCCCTCACAAAAGAAATGGAGGAGATGGATCCTGAGCTGTTTTTTAAAACCTATCGGATAGATAAAGAGCATGTGAATGCTATTGCAATTCTGGTCCAAGCTGATATTGTGAAAGAGGACACAATAATGAGACCTGCGAATCCAGTTAAGGCCTGTTTAGCTGTGACACTTAGGTGAGAATTATTCTGTACTTTTTGCTTTTAGTATAGATTAGGACCCAACCAGTATAGATTCTTGGGGTCTGATAACATATATTGCTATCATACTGACTCAGTACCAATATAATTTGCTGATAAATTCCTCTCTGGAAAAAAAACCTTACCTGAAGTTTAAACCTCCTATTCTTTGCTCATATTCATACTCACTTGTTTCTTCATTGTCTATACACACCAAAGAACAGCCTCAACAATTCACTGTGTATTCCAAATGCATATATGCTTTTTATGGTATTTGTATTATGGGGGAGGGAGGATTGTTAGAGGTGGAATTTGTTTTGAACTACCTGTTCAATGTTGTGAGGTAAAAGAGTATCAAGATTGAATGTGATTCACTCATCCATCTGATTTGTGGTAGGTGGAGTTGGATGACGTTTTTTTACTTTTACCTTATGATGTTATTTATAAATCAAAGAATAGAGGCTTGATATGATCTTTTTTGTCTTTACTATTGATTCCCCACTGGGAGCCCCATTCGTCATGAGAATTATGCCTTGCATCTGGTGATACAAACAAAGACAAAATAATAAGCAATAATTTTATTTAGATAATCACCCAAAGATAGATAGACAACAGAGTTTCAGTAAACAGCATGACAAAAATGGCTTAAACTCAGTCTTGTTCCTCCAGACTGAATTTATTGTTTATTCATATATGCCTGAGTTGGAAGCATGTTTCCCCTATTTGGTTGTTCCCATTACTGTTAATCATTTAATTCATGTTTTGCACTGTGAAACAATTAATCCATTTTGTTTGGAAAAACATGCAGGCTTCATAGATATATTTGGCATAAAGGCTAAGAATCTGAAAGTGATGTTAATATTGTTATATTGTTGTTTTTTTTTTAAGAGGAATTACCTTGAGATTGAAAAAAACTGCCAGGATAATGGTTTATTACCTTAGATATTTTGTCTGACAAACCCATTTTTTTTTTTTTTTTTTTTTTTGCCTCACCATAACAAGCTTCAGGCAATTCATTTATCTGTTGAGAATATACACTCAGTTTTTGACCTATTTATTACTACAAACACTTGATTAAGCTACGTGATCGACACTGCCACATTTAAATGAGGAAAAAATGGCCTTGATAAATTTCTTTGTGATATAAGGATTTTCTTGACTGTTAAAATATTTTATATATAACAGTCAATAGAATTTTTCTCAGAGGCTTGGTCATTAAGGTAAATTGAAAGTTTTCTACCCTTTGTACTTTGCAGAAATTAAGTCAGTGTAAGGTTTTGATTTTATGCCCAATTTAAGAAAGCATACAAGTGTGATATAAATGGATTTGAACTATCGAGTGTAGCTCCTTTCACTTGTTTTCTTAGATGGAGTTACAAATTCAAACTTGAATGTTTGTTTATTTCAATCTTGTGGCCCCAGTTTTTTTTTTTTTTTTTTTTTGTATTCTCTTTTACAACTGAATTTATACAAATCAATTTTTATTTAGAAAATATGACAACTATCCCATCTTTGTGGAAGTTCCCTTTTATATATACATATTATATAAATATTTTATTTTCAGGTATCTTGCAAGTGGGAATTCTATGGCAACATTATCATTGTGTTACAGAATGGGACAATCCACAATTTCAGGCATCATAAAAGAAACATGTGAAGTAATGGAAAAACTTACAACCTATTTATATGAAGCCACCTTCCAAGGAAGATTTTTATGCAATAGCCAGAGATTTTTCCGAACTTTGGGACTTTCCACATTGCATTGGGGCAATTGATGGGAAACACTGTCAAATTCAGTGTCCTTCTAATTCTGGTTCTGATTTTTTCAATTTCTATCAATTTTACAGCATAGTTTTTGATGGCTGCTGTAGATGCTCGCTACAAGTTTATTTATATTGACGCAGGTGCTAAAGGAAAGGAAAATGACAGCACTGTCTTTTCTAGGTCAAGCTTTGGTACTGCTTTGGGCAATGCCACCCTACCCCTCCCTGACCCATCTTTGTTGACAAACTCAGAGGATGTTTTCCCATTTGTTTTTGTTGGGGATGAAGCTTTTCCTCTTCAAAAAAACTTAATGCAGCCATATCCAAAGTATGGCAGCCTCACCCAACAACAAAAGATATTTAATTACCGTCTGTCACGGGCTAGAAGGGTGGTGGGAAATGCATTTGGGATAATGTCCATGAATTTAGAATCCTCCAAAGTAGTGTCAATTGCAAGCTGGAAACAATGGATCTTATAGTGAAAACCACTTCCATCTCGCATAACTTTCTTTTAGGATCTGATTTGTCAAGACATAACTTCACCACCCTTGTTGACCGAGAAGTAAATGGGCAAATTATTCCAGGCTCTTGGCGCAACAGCTCTAGCCTAGAGTCAGCTGGAAATTTATCCAGTAATTTCTCATCTAGAAATGCTATCCTAGTAAGAAATACCTTTAAGGAATATTTTACTGGTCTTGGATCTGTTCCGTGGCAGGATCAGTCTGTGCAAAATGGGATATATTAGATTCAGTCGGTCAAATTTTTTTTTTCTCTTTCCAGTTTGCAATTGAGGCTATTTCTATAAAACATGTAGATTAAATCAAAGTTATTAACATGGTATTGTTTTGGGATTAGGGTAAATACTTGAATAGCATATTAGTACAATTTAGTTTTTAATGATAAGCAATCTTCAAAGAGAATAGTGCTGGATAATCTTGAGAATAGAAAAAAATATTAGAGATGAAAATTGTCTTTCTAGAACTCAAACTATTTTGAAGAAAAAAACATTTATTTATTAAATTTTTTATTTTTCTCATGGCTTCCTTGTAGCAATTTTGCATTTATCTTAAAAACTAATCTTGTTGTTATTATTTCTCAAATATATTTAAGAAGCTATTGAAATATAATGTTTTGTTCAACCCCAACACTCCAATCAGATTCAAAGCCTGTTTTGGCTTCATTTTGAAATTGAAGCTATTTGCCACTGAATTTGTAATGTTGCTTACGCAAGACAATTTTTTTTTCCTTTTTTGTTTTTATCTACTTGCTTAACCCAAGACACTTCCTATACCCATAAAGTACAAACCTCAAGATGTTTCTTTTTCAAGCCCCTATTTTTTTCCAGTACTAAAACATGCACAGAAAGTTATCAAAATTACAATATTTATTTTAAAAATTCGACAAGAAAGAAAAAATTATCCAAATATTTTTTCAACAATAGCCATTCTATCTGTGCTAGTAATCTCCTTTTCTTTAGTGTCTACTTTATTCTTATCTTCCATAGTTTTTTTGGTACTATTTTAATTTGTATTTTGGTAACATGACACATATACTGGACTAGGCAGGATTTTTTCTCCTATTAATGTTATTTAATTTTTGTCTTGCATAGTTTTTGGTTTGCTTTAATGATTATTTGTTCATTTGGGGTCTAATTTTTTGGGGTCTCCAATTACCTTCAAATGGATCACAGAGTTGATAGACAATTTGAATTGCTTTTATTCAATCCCCTATACCTTAGTTCTTCCTTAGGATGGATGATAGACTATCTATCAACCATTGTTGTATGTTTCTTAAAAAGGTATGCTAGCTGAGTTGCATCTCACAGAGACAATCTGTCTTGGCTTTACTCTAATTAGCCATGGCTTTCCAGTTTTTCATAATTTCCATCAAGTTGATTTTAATTCAGTTTTTTTTTCTTCTTCTTGTCCTTTGTTTTGTTTTTTTTTTTTGTTTTTTTTTTACTTTAATTAATTTTAATTACTAATGTACTTGTTTTTGGCATCACTGCCCTTTACTTTCTACAAACATGTGTACTGATTATACTACAATATCAAAACAAAATAAAAAAGTTATCTATCTTATCTATGTATCTTAAGCGCCAAAACCAACAATAAGGTTACCTACCATACATGATTTATTAGGACCTAGACTTGATCAAATCCAACCACATCCAATTGAGGAAGCCATATTTGAATCAATTAACTAAAATTTTTGTAGAAGTAACTTACGACATATAACGCTTATAATTTAGTTTTGATAAGCATAATAGTTTATTTTAAAAAAAAGAAAAAAAACACAATTACTCAAGCTTATCTAGCTCTTGTTCAAAAACCTCCAGAATAGCCTTCTGAATACGGATTTGGCTATTCAAGGGAAGGCAATCCAAGTTTTTTGCAAGCGTGCAACAAAAATCCATAGTTTCTTGACCCTGCCCACTTGTCCTTTTTATTGATCCTAGTTTCAAGAAATTGCTTCACGACATACATGGTATGTTGTACATCTGCTGTCTGTTGTAATTCTTCTGGTACAGTGGGGAGTCTTTTTCTTTTTTATTGTGAGAGTTGGAGGTGGAAGTAGATGAAGAGGTTGGAGTGGAGGTTCTTGGGTTATTGGGAGGTTAAAGGGTTATTGGGAGTGTTGGAGGTGGAAGTAGGTGAAGAGGTTGGAGTAGATTCTAGGTGAACAAAAGTGGTGGGAATAGGAGAATAAATTGGGGTTGGTGAAGGATTTGACACACTTGGGATTCGCTGTTGGGATTTGGGATTATGAAGGAGGATTGGGGATGGGGAAAGATTTCACATGAGGAGTTTGAATTTGAATTTGAGGATTTGGGGGATGGGGGAAGATTTCACATGAGGATTTTGAGTTTGATATTTGGAGGATTGGGGGATGGGGAAATATTTCACATGAGGAGTTTGATATTTGGAGGATTGGGGGATGGGGAAAGATTTCACATGAGGAGTTTGAGTTTGATATTTGGAGGATTGAGGAATATCTGAGTAGAGGTTTGATGTTGAGCTTTCATCACTTGAAGTGGTAGTGGGCAGGTCTGCGAGCCATCATCTCCAGAGAGCTGAAATAATGACTGTCTCTTCAGAATGTGCCAGATTCCCTGATGTCCTGCAAGACAAAGTAAGTTGAAAATATTTCCATTTACACTACAAAGCACATATATTTTTAGTTTTTAACCCTATCTGTAGCTATCTTTGAAAACCAGGAAATTAAACAGTCTAATTTTTTTCACAGAAAGTAAACAGAACAGAAGAAAGATGCAAATGGTTGGTAGTTTGTCAAGGATTACTATTCCTTAATAGCCTTGCAATCAGTTATATAAATTGAAGGACCTTAGTAGATTGTTAATACATTACTGAAGTTGGCACACAATAAAAAGTACTAAGGTCTACTACACATAAGGGACATGAAGGATGAGTAAATCTTTAATAATTAGAGGTAATTGAACGAAAATATTAACAGTAAGATTTCAACAAAATATTTTAGGATAAAATACAGGCATCATCTTTAGGAAAGTGACCAATAAGGTTTCAATAAAATATTTTAGGATAACATGCAGTCATCATCTATAGGAAAAATACTTTCCAATCCACAATAATCATTCAAAGATATGATAAAATCATCAAATGCAGCACATCTCTAATCAACTGCAAATGTAACATAAAGCAAAATTAAGAAAAACTTGAATTCCTCTACAGTTTGAAAAATTGGGCTTCTTGAAAAATTTATTACTTTGCAACCTGAACTCAAAACAATAGAATCACAATAAATTTCTATTTTGCAACCCAAACATTCTAGATACATGTAAATTGCAAGACACACCCAAGTATTCGCAACTAGCTAGCATGCAAAAAAAAAAAAAAAAAAAAAAAAAAATGCATGCAAGACAAAGAATTAAAAGGAGACAAAAAAGTTAGTTGGGAACCACCTGTCTTTTGGCATTCTTATTTGGACTAAGAGCAAAACGTCAATGTCGAAATTTTGAAAATATATTCAAAATGGAAAATGATTTTTAAACAGTTTTGTTTGAGTAACCAGACTAAATTTATGCCATTTTTGCCCAATTATTTACTGAAACTCTATTGTCTGACTATCTTTGTGTGAGTATCTAAATAAAATTATTGCTTATTATTTTGTCTTTATTTGTATAATCAGATCCAAGAAAGAAAGGAAATGAACAAAGCTACAATTATGTATCTGTTTTCTTTAGACAGACTGAAGGGGCAAACCTCCAAACTTTGACAAATCCAATCTTACTTGTGGCTCCTTTTCAAAGGGGACTTTCTTGGATTCTTTTCCATCCAACTAAAAGCAGTAGGGGCAGCACCAGGTACAAGTGACCTTCCTCTTAGTCTGCATACATAGGGGGAAATCATGCAGCTCTATACTAGCCAATAAACACATGGTAAATGTATAATATGGACTATACATTTGGGAAAGGTTGGATTCGAATTGAAGGTATAGATGCATGGTTGATCCTCTATATAAGGAAACATGTTAAGAACATAAGACTTCATAATATGCAGAATAATCCTAGTTAACATATTCTGAAGGGGAAGAACCTTTATCTTCAATTCTTTCCTTGTTTTTCTAAGAAATTCATGAATTTCTTAGAACATATATATAAGGCTGCACCCAGGGTTTTTTTTTTTTTTTTGGGGGGGGGGAGGAGGTTCAAACCCTCCCCCTGGGTATGACCTTGAATATAGCCTATATTGACAAAGTACATACCGCACCCCCTTAATGTGTAAACATATACCCAGAATTGCATTCTGGATCTAAATACAACCTTCATTTGCATCACAGATAAACTTTTATGCCCCACACCTAAATGGATCAAAATCAGATTATATATTTGCAGGTCATATTGGTGGGGGTAAAGTGGATCTGCGATGCAAATGAAGAATATATTTAAATTCAGGATGCAATTCTGGGAATACATTTGCATATTACAGGGGTTGGGGTATACACTTTGTTAATATATAGGTTCTAAGAAATTCATGAATTTATTAGGAAAACTGGAAAAACAAGGAAAGAAAAAGAAGTGAAGATAAAGATTCTCCCCTTGCAATATATGTTAACTGGGATTATTCTGCATATTCTGAAGTAAGAATTATTTCCTTAACAAGTTTCCTTATGTGGAGGACCAGCCCTGCATCTATACTGAATTTAATTAGCAACAATAGGAATTAAGCTATTATATTTGGAAAAAGCATAAATAGGCATTAAGTTGTATGTTCATTAGTCAGATAGGCTATGTAGATTGTTCCATATTTACCAATATATGTTAAAAACTGCAAATTTGGGCAATCACATCAGTAGTCTACAACAAATGCTGCAGTTGTAATTGCATTCAAACCCTTCCTAAAGGTTAAATTTGTATAATGAGCCAACTGTTCATAAAAAAAAAAACAAATAAAAAGCAAAGGCAACCCCATAAAAATCCTATCTATGTGGAAAAAGGGAGTATATAAGACAGTAGGCTACCTGGCTGTCCAATTTCAACAGCTATTTGATTCCATCAGTCATTTTTAAATTTTGCATTTTTATAACTATTATTGCTTGTATCATACAGACAAGGATGGTTTTTTGACAAAAGCAATCAAGTCCATATATGCTTCTACTTTCACATTAACTCTTTCCTGGCTTTGATCAGTCATTTTTATAATCTTCTCATTCCTCTTGAAGGTAAAATAGGTTTTTCCCTTTGTAAAATCAGAAATCCTATCACCCTCATAGGGTCGAGTTGAAAAAATTTCAACTCAAAATCCTATCGCCCTATGAGGAAAACCTCATAGGAATCCTATCACTCTCAAAGGATTTTGATAAAATCCTACGCGTCTGATTGAACCTTAACCCTGGGTGTTTGAAATGTCGTTCTTCGTTCTTAGTACGTCGTTCTTAGAACGACAAACTGAGCCTCATACTCTGATTAAAAAACTTTAGTTTTACTTTTGAGCCCCAAGTTGTAAAATAAAAGACCATGAAAGAAAACGAGTTTATTGATTTATTTAATTTCGTAGATTTTGTTGATGTGATTTTTCATCTAAAAAAAATGGTAGTGATTTGTTTTTTTGTATATGTGGCACAGTTTTTAAATCTTCAGCAAGTTCTGGATGCATTTTTGGCATAAATTGCTTTCCAAAACTTTCAAAAAATTCCTTAGGGGTCATTTGGAAACATTTGGGAGGAATTTCTAGATATCTTAGATTACAAGTAATACTTAGAATGAGGAAAAACAGTAGAACATCTGTTATTTGAATGTGCTGGGAACAGAAGACAGGAGGAAGAATATTAGACAGTTTATTAGAGAAAAAAGAATTCAACAGAGTGAAATACTAAGTGGAGCGGGCTTGAACAGTGACTGTGCTGATGGACTTAAGTTGATATGCAAGTTTTTAAAGGATATAGGCTAATCTAATAAAAGACCCGTTTTTTTAGCATTAAGATCTTACATCTAAGATCTTACATCTTTCTGCAAAGATTATCGTTTTTAACTCATCTTGTTCTAAGATCTTACAGCTCACAGATGTTAGCAAAAAGTGTGAAGACCGCCACTGTTCTCCCATATAAAACAATGATGAGAGAACTTTGATGATCTACTCATCATTGTTCTCAGACCACTGATCAGAGCAGAATGATGAAAGACGTTTGCACAAAAACGGCCAAAGATGTAAGATCTTTGTTCAAAGATTTCACTTTTAAGCGTTTTTTCTGACAAAAGATGTAAGATCTTAGCACATTGATGAGTGAAAAAACAGGCCTAAATTGTAAAAAGAGCATTCAAAATTCACGCCATTAATGACTGTGCGGCAGTGTTTCCACTTATCTTTTCAAACAATCTGTAGAATCTTGACAATTTTCGGGAGAAAATCGGGAGATGGCTCTCAGGATTCGGGAGAAAATCGGGAGATGGATCTCAGGATTTGGTAAAATTTTCAGTTTTTTGTATTTTGTATTGAGTTTTGGAGGTGTTCGAGCGATTTGAGTATAAAGTACCACATTTAAATATTTGGAGAGCAGATTTACCGGAGCCAGCTGCAATTCCGGAAAGAAAATTCGGCAATCAACGTTGTCAAACACGACAAAAGGAAGCAGCTAGAAGCTTGAAATCTATTTAATTTTGAAACTAAGTGCAGATATATTTCTTTCAGTCTCTAAAGCTGTTAAATTAAGACATTTTTCTTCATCGACCCTTACTTTTTTCTGGCCCTTTCAGATTCCAAACGACAGCCCACTAAGTTCAGGACTGGGACAGAAAATCCTGACGAATTACGGACACTAGGCCTTTGACCATTGAGTCTGAGTTAAGTGGATAATTTTTTTTTTACCACCATCCCCAGAGGTATTCACAAATGATAAAGAGAAAACGCAAAGTCGTAGCTCATTAGTATTGATATAACTGAAAAAAGTATAAAAAAATAGCATAAACTTCAGATACATATACCACATTACATTCATAATATGTGTCTATCGCATGGCTTTTTAGCTGTGCTGGTAACTCAGCTGTGCTGGATACGCTACTACTCCTTTTAGCCTCTTTCTGAGGGGCTGGTCAACCGTCAGTGTGTCTGCTGTAACTCCGTCTCATTTCATTTCAAGTTTCGTCTGAATTGTGGACGTCTAAGTTACTGTTACCAAATGATTCCTTCTGCCTGTCTTTACTTCTTGAGTAAGCTGAACAGTCTTTCTGAAGCTACGTTCGAAAATGGCAAGGAAAACAAGTATTGCACAAACTTTGCTAAGTTTGGTTTCCATGGTGGTCCCTCGCAATCAAAGCCGATTACCAGTAATCCACGGCTGTCAGAGTCACTGTTTTTATCATCATTGGCACTATCGGAATGTTCCCGCCATTCTTTGTCAATCGCACTTTTCGACTTTTGTACTCGTTTTCATCCTTTCTTCGCAATTTTATGTTTTATAATACACTGACAGGCCCTGGTGGACTATATTCGTCACTTTCTGCTTTACCCAGTCTTTCTTTATCAGTAAAATTCTTATGCGGCATATTTTTTTCAGGAATGGGACTAACTTGTCAACCAGCAAAAATCGTAAATTGTTTTCAAAATGCAGCAATTTTCGTCTCTGTTTCTTGTGTTGGATCATTTGAAGCAAACCCCTTCGGTTCTACAGAGCAACTGCAGACAAATTCTAATTTTTGTCATATTTCTTAAAACTTGTAGTAATTCTTGATCCTTTTGAACCTAATGAATCAGCTGGACCCACATAGTGCTAGTTCCCATTTTCTTGGTGCAAGCCAACAACTGTGATTAGTTTATGAATTGAAAATAATTAGTTAATTACAAACCTTGAAGGTGTTTAAATGATCAAAAACAGAAAACCAATGCAACCACTGTGGAATGGATAATGGGCAATGTTCATACCTATGCCAATAAATTAAAGTCGCAGTGCCTCAATTGCCTGGGACGTTAGGAATAATCCCTAAAAGACCACAGGCAACGTACCGGTAAAAAAAAGAAGAAAAGAATGACCAAAAAGTAAAATATTCCGGGGATTAAGTTTTCTGGAGATTTTCGGGAGATTTGGTATCTTCTTTTTTTGTCGGGAGATTGGTTACAAATTCGGTAGATCTCCCGAAAAATCGGGAGAAGTGGAAACACTGTGTTCAGGGTTGCCAAAACTTTTAAGGACAAAAGTGTCCAAATCAGTTAAAAAAGGACACCTTTTTAGGCTGCGTTCAGTTAAGCTCATTTCAATAATTGCAATAACTTTTTTTCAATTTTTAGCGTTCATTTACTTATTGCTATTGTGTTCGTTTGCGCTCATAATAAGCTATTACAATTATTATTTGCTTATTGTACTTAACAAACCTCAATAAGCTGCAATAAGTGTCCTTTCTAGATAGAAAATTGTCGATGCCTTTTTTCTATAAGCATGAATTTTAAAATATATATATTTCTTTTAAGGAAACTGTGGACCTGCAAGATTTTAATTCTAATCAATTTTAGCTATATATTTTGGTATAGGCTTGCAAGATTATCACTTTAATCAATTTTTTATCCATAAAATCTTGTATAATCAGAATAATTTAAGCATGAATAGGGAGAGATAGCCTAGGCTAGACCACTAGGCTAAAGAGGTGGCAGTTTGGAATAATTATTTTAGTTATTTCCAGCCTTGTGTTTTGAGCCTCAGTTTAGAATAGGCTGCTTGTTTTGAGAAATGTAATATACAATAAAGAAAAGGATAAATGTTTTCTTTTAGCAAGCCTATTATAAGGGCTCACAACTGGGTGAAAAATCCAAATTTGGTATTATTGATTAGCCCTAATGTCTATGAGGGAGCTTTTATTAAAGATCAAATGTATGGTAAGGTAAGTTTGGTAAAATTCTACTTTATATGCTACTTTTGACTATCTCAGAAAGGGGTTAGGTTAGGAAAATGAAACTTTCAGGGATGGGTCTACAGGCTAAAGTATGTCCCAGGAAGGTATTTTGAAGTACCTACTTCCACTCCTTCTCCCTGTAGAGGGCCCTGACCTTTGATGATGACCTTTAAAAATCTGTGAGTTATAGAAGTGAAATCTTGCAAATAGATCTTCTGCTTAAATGAAGTATATAACAAAATTGTTTTCAGCTTCACAACTTTGCTCAATCCCATTTATAAGGTTTCAAAGATAGGCTATGCAAATACATTTCCTAAATTCTGGAAATAAAACATTGATATGGCTTAAAATTCTGCTCAAATAACTGAAATTACATTTTCAGAGCAAAAGCCAGAGAAAAAGAAACTGATAACTGAAAATTAAGGTAAATGTTGTTTTGTAAAATTTCAATGGGTAGCCTATAGACCTGTCATGTAGGCAAATTTCAGGACCCTCTAGAGGGAGAAGGAGTGGAGGTGGGTACTCCAAAATACCTTCCCATGACATACTTTGGCCTGTAGACCCATACCTGAAAGTTTCATTTTCCTAACCTAAACCCATTCCAAGATAGCCCAAAAGTAGCTAAAGTAGAATTTTACTGTAAGTTCTTTTGCAGGACCTTTTCTCTCTTTTCAAAAATTTAAATGATGTCTGATAGCCTTTATTGTTGTTGTATATTTTTGTATTTTTTGGCAATTTCATTCATTTATTTTATATACTTATTGATTTTAAGGGAAATAAATAAAAAATTGGGATACATACTGGCAGGGGTGTCCCAAGGGGGGGGGATATAAAAACAAATTGAATAAAAAGCTATTAAAAATTGAAATATGTCAAGGACTATTAACCCACCCTGTAGCTTTCCTGTCCTAGGTAGGTCTTTCTGTTTTAAATAATTTCTTCTGTTTTAAAGCATTTTAGAGACATAATTTTCTTCTGTTGTTTATTATTTCAAGACTAAAATATCACAAAACTAGGCATTCACAGTGCTTGATTGTATTGTTATTAAGTACAATCCCTGATGGAGTTTTGTTGATACTTGTCTTAAAAATAATTTGTCTAAAAAAAAAATATATTACTTATGGAGCAGTAGTGAAAATGGCAGCAACTATGACTTGATTTTTTTTTCAATATTTTCTTTTTTCAAATAATTGTTGTTCTCTGGTCACATTTTTTATTAAGTGAGTAGCTGTTTGTCAGATAAATGACTAGGCTAGCTCTGTAACTGCTTCTAATTTTATTGAAGATAGTATTTCTTATTGGAGTTTCTTATATTGTTTTTTTTAGGTGACACTACTTGTATCTCAGCTGAGGAGGCCAAAGCCAATTGGGGGCTTCTCTAATGCTGAGTTTTCATCAGCAAGATTGGTTGAAATAATTGAAGCTAGTTCTTGCAATACTTCAGCTGGGCATTCATCTTGGGTCATGAGAGTTGGAATGTTTGGGCATTAAAATGCACCCTTTGGTGTATCTCCTCCCCTCTCTAGCTTGAAGAAATATTTTTGAGTATAAAAAAATTTAATTTTCTTATGTAAATTCCCTGTTGCTTTACAATTACAAGGTAGTGAGAGATATGCCTCAAATGGTGAATTTAATGCACCCTTTTTAAAGTTTTAAAGTATATTTTAAAGTTATTTTTGTACTCTCCCCCAAAACAAAAGTCCTGGTGGCAGCTTTGGGATCTTACATCAATTACTACCTTCACCCTCCTGTTGTTTCTCCCTCAGAACTAATTCTGTATTTATCTGAAGGCTTAATGAGTGTTAGGGTGCTTTGGCATTAAAATCCAGCCTTCAAGCCATCTGCCTCCCTCTTTAACTACAAAATAATCAGAAAACCTCATTATAGAGGTTTAAAGAGAATTCTTGTCCTTCTTTGTAAGTCAAAAATGATTGTAGCTCAATCCTACCAGAGTCTGTGTGGCAGGGAGGGGGGCATTTTCTGTTTTTTTTTTTTTTTTTTGGGGGGGGGGGGGGGTAAGCATCTAGACACACACACACACACATACTCTCATATGACTCCTAGGCCCCAATGCTACATAGATGAAACAATCTAGTAGCACTCTAGACACACTGAGTGCCATCATTTCATAGTTTCTAGGTATTCTGCAGGGGGGGGAAGAATTTTGGTACTTGTCTATTATATGCCACTCACTCAAGTTTATGCTGTGTAAAACTTGAGAACTAACTGGTTTCTTTGATAGTTTTTTCAGCTTAGTGTGATACAAGACAAAGACAAGTGACAGATTAGATAGGAAATATGTAATCTGGGCTATATATTTGCACTTAAGGGGGGGGGATAAAGTATTTGGACAGTTTGAAGTTGGAAACAATTCTTAGTTCATAATGTACAGAATAATTGTACCTAATTCATTTTGAATGCTGACTTGCTATACTTTAACCCCCCCCCCCCACCCCTAATGTGCAAATATATAGCCCAAATCTGTTTCTCAGGTTACCAAGAAACTAACAAAGAAGCTGGTTTGTTCTCGAGTTTTAAGCATCATAAACTTGAGTGACTGGCTTATAATACACAAGTATTTTCCGTGGGAGGGGGGGGGGGAGGTAAATGCTGGCCATACCATTTTACCAGCCTCTACTTTATATTAATGCTCCAATTTCAAAAATTGTCTGAGGTATCATGGGTAACCATGCTTTTGTTCTAGGTCTCCCTGACCCCTGTCGAAAATACATCCCCACTGATAAGAAATCATTTCCAAAAAAATCCCCCTGACCCCCCTCCCCCCCTGCAGAAACCTTGTCCACAGAAAATGTTTGCATGTTTTCCAATAACAACTAGCCTACTGTTTGTAAGAAATGGACAAATTACTAATCTTAAAAGGCATTTATAATTCTACTATAGGGTTTATGATTATTTTTTATGGAGGGGGGGGGGGGGGGGGTACACAATAAACTATAGAAAACACATCAAAAATGTAAAATTAATATCCAGTCTCTTATATATTTAACCATTAGACCAGTATTTGTGGTCTATGATTTTATTGTGAGAGTAAAGATTAACATTAAACCCAAAAATGAGCAGAATTTGTTCCGTGTAGAAGGGGGACTGCCCACTCCTAATCCACACCTCCACCCCTTGGCTACAAAAACTTCAGAGGGTGCTCAGTAGATCAGAACTTGATACCTCTAGTCCTTTTCTTATTAGTCAAAAGCGATTCTAGGCCAACCAGCTGCTGGGGGGGGGGGGGGGGGGAGGGGGTAAATGCCAGCTCCCAATTTTTTCAGAAACTTTGTAGGGTGCTCACTAGATCAGAAATTGAGACCTCTAGTCCTTTTTTTATGAGTCAAAAGCAACTCTAGATCAACTAGCTGGGGGGAGAGGGTAAACGCTCCCCCCCCCCATACTTGTGTTGTTATTGTGAAAGTAAAGATTAACATTAAACCCAAAAAGGAGCAGAATTTGTTCAGTATGGAAGGGAGACTGCCCACTCCTAATCCACACCTCCACCTCTTGGCTACAGAAACAGAAATTGAAACCTCTAGTCCTTTTCTTATGAGTCAAAAGTGATTCTAGACCAACCAGCTAGGGGGGGGGGGCAGCCACTGAATCGGAAAAAAAACACATTTTTCTTCCAAATTATAGGGTTTAACCATTTCAATATACTATGAAGCCTTCTGCTGAATGCTAATATTAGCCTTTCTCTGAATGCTAATTATTTATTAGCCTTCCGCTGAATGCTAATACCGAATGCTGATGATTGGATGTAACCGTAGGTAATGTGTCACCTGCAACAGTAGCAAGGAAATGTCCTCTATCATCAGCAATTATTTTTATGTTAGCATTCTCTTTGAGTGCAGTCATCTCTGGAGATCTCAATCTCGCATAACCATCATCATAAGAGTTGAATTTTTTCGGTATTCCAAAGAAATTTAATTCCTTACTGTCATGACAATGCATGCATACATTTCCAATAGTGCTACCACTTGTACTTGTTTCATAGTTTAAATACTTCTCCTTGTCAGCATTCAATGCTACAATAGCCTTGTTATGTGAACACACTCTATTAAAATGTTCCATCTTCAGTTTTTTTTTTTTAAAGATACGGGGGGGACTTATGTGTTTTATCGTTCCACTGCGTAAAAAGTACTGATTTAATACATGCAATAGACTAGGTAGTGTCGATAAACCGGTCATAGAATACCAGTGGGAAGGCCACATTGTGTCTCTGACCAATCATAGAGCACAATTGTTAGAACCGTAAGCATATTTTGACATTTTAAGATGCATACAAAAAAGAAAAAATAAATAAAGTTGAAAAATTTTGAAGTTAAAAAAAAAAATAGTTTGTTTTTATGAAAAAAAATATTGAATTATTAGTTCAGATTTTACGGATATAGTTTATTTTTTAATCCAAAAATAGACTTAAGTTTCACACCTGAACCAGAGAATTGTATTTTCCCATAATTGTTCTTACAAAAAACTATAGTTTACGGTCAAAAAAACCCTAATTAGCTCAGATTTTACAGAAATAGTTTTATTTTTCGATCCATAAATGGACTTAAGTTTCACATTTGAACTAGAGAATTGTATTTTCCATAATTGTCTTACAAAAAAAACTAGAGTTTACGGTCAAAAAACCCTTATTAGCTCAGATTTTACGGAAATAGTTTTATTTTTCGATCCATAAATGGGCTTAAGTTTCACATTTGAACCAGAGAATTGTATTTTCCATAATTTTCTTACAAAAAAACTAGAGTTTAAACGGTCAAAAAAACCCTTATTAGCTCAGATTTTACGGAAATAGTTTTATTTTTCGATCCATAAATGGACTTAAGTTTCACATTTGAACCAGAGAATTGTATTTTCCTTAATTTTCTTACAAAAAACTAGAGTTTACGGTCAAAACCCCTTATTAGCTCAGATTTTAAGGAAATAGTTTATTTTTTCGACCCAAAAATGGACTTAAGTTTCACATTTGAACCAGAGAATTGTATTTTGCATAATTTTCTTACAAAAAACTTCACCATGTTCTCTCTTGATATTGTAGTTATTGTCTTCTCTTAGTTCATAATCAGTAGAATAATCATTATTCCATTTTGAACCATACACAATTTTTACTGGTGTGTCTCATGAACAGGCTCAATATGCTTTTCGTCTTTTGTATTATTTGATTCATTGACTGTTTGATCAATGCCAGTAACGTTTGGTAGTGCTTTGTTTTTCATCGTTTCATCTTTATATTCCGTAGTGATATTTTCTGACAATGCCATTTTTATTTTTTATGACAATTTCAATGTCTATTAACACATTATTTTTACACAGGTAACAGTTTCGGCACGTAAACAAAATATGGTTTACGATATTAGTAGCAGAGTATCCCTTTCTTTTATTAGCCTTCCGCTGAATGCTAATACCCGAATGCTGATGATTGGATGTAACCGTAGGTAATGTGTCACCTGCAACAGTAGCAAGGAGTTGTCCTCTATCATCAACAATTATTTTATGTTAGCATTCTCTTTGAGTGCAGTCATCTCTGGAGATCTCAATCTCGCATAACCATCATCATAAGAGTTGAATTTTTTCGGTATTCCAAAGAAATTTAATTCCTTACTGTCATGACAATGCATGCATACATTTCCAATAGTGCTACCACTTGTACTTGTTTCATAGTTTTAAATACTTCTCCTTGTCGGCATCAATGCTACAATAACCTTGTTATGTGAACACACTCTATTAAAATGTTCCATCTTCACTTTTTTTTAAAGATATGACTTATGTGTTTATCGTTCCACTGCGTAAAAAATACTGATTTAATACATGCAATAGACTAGGTAGTGTCGATAACCGGTCATAGAATACCAGTGGAAAGCCACATCGTGTCTCTGACCAATCATAGAGCACAATTGTTAGAACCGTAAGCATATTTTGACATTTTAAGATACATACAAAAAGAAAAAAATAAATAAAGTTTGAAAAAATTTCGAAGTTTTAAAAAAAAATAGTTTGTTTTTTATGAAAAAAATATTGAATTATTAGTTCAGATTTTACGGATATAGTTTTATTTTTTAATCCAAAAATAGACTTAAGTTTCACACCTGAACCAGAGAATTGTATTTTCCATAATTTTCTTACAAAAAACTATAGTTTACGGTCAAAAACCCTAATTAGCTCAGATTTTACGGAAATATAGTTTAATTTTTCGATCCATAAATGGGCTTAAGTTTCACATTTGAATCAGAGAATTGTATTTTCCATAATTTTCTTACAAAGAACTAGAGTTTACGGTCAAAAACCCTTATTAGCTCAGATTTTACGGAAATAGTTTATTTTTTTCGACCCAAAAATGGACTTAAGTTTCACATTTGAACCAGAGAATTGTATTTTGCATAATTTTTCTTACAAAAAGCTATAGTTTACGGTCAAAAACCCTAATTAGCTCAGATTTTACGGAAATAGTTTTATTTTTCGATCCATAAATGGGATTAAGTTTCACATTTGAACCAGAGAATTGTATTTTCCATAATTTTCTTACAAAAAAACTAGAGTTTACGGTCAAAAACCCTAATTAGCTCAGATTTTACGGAAATAGTTTAATTTTTCGATCCATAAATGGGCTTAAGTTTCACATTTGAATCAGAGAATTATATTTTCCATAATTTTCTTACAAAAAACTAGAGTTTACGGTCAAAAACCCTTATTAGCTCAGATTTTACGGAAATAGTTTATTTTTTCGACCCAAAAAATGGACTTAAGTTTCACATTTGAACCAGAGAATTGTATTTTGCATAATTTTCTTACAAAAAGCTATAGTTTTACGGTCAAAAAACCTAATTAGCTCAGATTTTACGGAAATAGTTTTATTTTTCGATCCATAAATGGGATTAAGTTTCACATTTGAACCAGAGAATTGTATTTTCCATAATTTTCTTACAAAAAAACTAGAGTTTACGGTCAAAAAAAACCCTTATTAGCTCAGATTTTACGGAAATAGTTTTATTTTTCGATCCATAAATGGACTTATGTTTCACATTTGAACCAGAGAATTGTATTTTCCATAGTTTTTTTCTTACAACAAAACTAGAGTTTACTTTCAAAAAACCCTTATTAGCTCAGATTTTACGGAAATAGTTTATTTTTTCGACCCAAAAATGGACTTAAGTTTCACATTTGAACCAGAGAATTGTATTTTCCATAATTTTTTTTACAAAAAACTAGAGTTTACGGTCAAAAAAACCCTATTAACTCAGATTTTACAGAAATTGTTTTATTTTTCGATCCAAAGAAGCACTTAAGTTTCACATTTGAACCAGAGAATTGTATTTTCCATAATTTTCTTACAAAAAAACTAGAGTTTACGGTCAAAAAACCCTTATTAACTCAAATTTTACAGAAATCGTTTTATTTTTTCGATCCAAAAAAGGACTTAAGTTTCACATTTGAACCAGAGAATTGTATTTTCCATAATTTTCTTACAAAAAAAAAAAAACTAGAGTTTACGGTCAAAAACCCTTATTAACTCAGATTTTACAGAAATCATTTGATTTTTTCGATCCAAAAAAAGCACTTAAGTTTCACATTTGAACCAGAAAATTGTATTTTCCATAACTTTCTTACATAAAACTAGAGTTTACGGACAAAAACCCTTATTAACTCAGAGTTTACAGAAATCGTTTTATTTTTCGATCCAAAAAAGGACTTAAGTTTCACATTTGAACCAGAGAATTGTATTTTCCATAATTTTCTTACAAAAAACTAGAGTTTACGGTCAAAAACCCTTATTAGCTCAGATTTTACAGAAACAGTTTTTATTTTTTCGATCCAAAAAATGGACTTAAGTTTCACATTTGAACCAGAGAATTGTACTTTTCTATAATTTTCTTACAAAAAAAACTAGAGTTTACGGTCAAAAACCCTTAATAGCTCAGATTTTTACGGAAATAGTGTGTCTGACAATAGATGTATGCAAATTCCTTTTCTTACGTCTCCGATGTTTTAATCGACATTCTAAAACGCTTGATATGCTAGCTTACTCTAAAAAAAATAATGAACACATAACAATGTAATATTTTTAATGAAATAATGCTATGTAGAATATTAATACAAAAATATATTATGATACATTATTAATATCAATGATTACTTTGGACATTTTGAATCTGTTCCATAAAATAGTTCACCATGTTCTCTCTTGATATTGTAGTTATTGTCTTCTCTTAGTTCGTAATCAGTAGAATAATCATTATTCCATTTTGAATCATACACAATTTTTACTGGTGTCTCATGAACAGGCTCAATATGCTTTTCGTCTTTGGTATTATTTGATTCATTGACTGTTTTGATCAATGCCAGTAACGTTTGCTAGTGCTTTGTTTTTCATCGTTTCATCTTTATATTCCGTAGTGATATTTTCTGACAATACCATTTTTATTTTTATGACAATTTCACTGTCTATTAACACATTATTTTTACACAGGTAACAGTTTCGGCACGTAAACCAAATATGGTTTACGATATTAGTAGCAGAGTATGCCTTTCTTTTATTAGCCTTCCGCTGAATGCTAATACCCAAATGCTGATGATTGGATGTAACCGTAGGTAATGTGTCACACTGCAACAGTAGCAAGGAGTTGTCCTCTATCATCAACAATTATTTTTATGTTAGCATTCTCTTTGAGTGCAGTCATCTCTGGAGATCTCAATCTCGCATAACCATCATCATAAGAGTTGAATTTTTTCGGTATTCCAAAGAAATTTAATTCCTTACTGTCATGACAATGCATGCATACATTTCCAATAGTGCTACCACTTGTACTTGTTTCATAGTTTAAATACTTCTCCTTGTCGGCATTCAATGCTACAATAACCTTGTTATGTGAACACACTCTATTAAAATGTTCCATCTTCAGTTTTTTTTTTAAAGATATGACTTATGTGGTTTATCGTTCCACTGCGTAAAAAAGTACTGATTTAATACATGCAATAGACTAGGTAGTGTCGATAACCGGTCATAGAATACCAGTGGGAAAGCCACATCGTGTCTCTGACCAATCATAGAGCACAATTGTTAGAACCGTAAGCATATTTTGACATTTTAAGATACATACAAAAGAAAAAATAAATAAAGTTGAAAAATTTTGAAGTTTAAAAAAAAAATAGTTTGTTTTTATGAAAAAAATATTGAATTATTAGTTGAGATTTTACGGATATAGTTTTATTTTTTTAATCCAAAAATAGACTTAAGTTTCACACCTGAACCAGAGAATTGTATTTTCCATAATTTTCTTACAAAAAAACTATAGTTTTACGGTCAAAAACCCTAATTAGCTCAGATTTTACGGAAATAGTTTTATTTTTCGATCCATAAATGGGCTTAAGTTTAACATTTAAATCAGAGAATTGTATTTTCCATAATTTTCTTGCAAAAAAACTAGAGTTTACGGTCCAAAACCCTTATTAGCTCAGATTTTACGGAAATAGTTTATTTTTTCGACCCAAAAATGGACTTAAGTTTCACATTTGAACCAGAGAATTGTATTTTGCATAATTTTCTTACAAAAACTATAGTTTACGGTCAAAAACCCTAATTAGCTCAGATTTTACGGAAATAGTTTTATTTTTCGATCCATAAATGGACTTAAGTTTCACATTTGAACCAGAGAATTGTATTTTTCCATAATTTTCTTACAAAAAAACTAGAGTTTACGGTCAAAAACCCCTTATTAGCTCAGATTTTACGGAAATAGTTTTTATTTTTTCGACCCAAAAATGGACTTAAGTTTCACATTTGAACCAGAGAATTGTATTTTGCCATAATTTTCTTACAAAAAACTTCACCATGTTCTCTCTTGATATTGTAGTTATTGGCTTCTCTTAGTTCGTATCAGTAGAATAATCATTATTCCATTTTGAATCATACACAATTTATACTGGTTTCTCATGAACAGGCTCAATATCTTTTCGTCTTTGGTATTATTTGATTCATTGAACTGTTTGATCAATGCCAGTAAACGTTTGCTAGTGCTTTGTTTTACAGAAATCGTTTTCATCTTTATATTCCGTAGTGATATTTTCTGACGATGCCATTTTTATTTTTTGACAATTTCAATGTCTATTAACACATTATTTTTACACAGGTAACAGTTTTGGCACGTAAACAAAATATGGTTTCACGATATTAGTAGCAGAGTATGCCTTTCTTTTATTAGCCTTCCAGCTGAATGCTAATACCCAAATTTGCTGATGATTGGATGTAACCGTAGGTAATGTGTCACCTGCAACAGTAGCTAGGAGTTTGTCCTCTATCATCAACAATTATTTTTTATGTTAGCATTCTCTTTGAGTGCAGTCGTATCTGGAGATCTCAATCTCGCATAACCATCATCATAAGAGTTGAATTTTTTCGGTATTCCAAGAAATTTAATTCCTTACTGTCATGACAATGCATGCATACATTTCCAATAGTGCTACCACTTGTACTTGCTTCATAGTTTAAATACTTCTCCTTGTCGGCATTCAATGCTACAGTAACCTTGTTATGTGAACAAACTATTAAAATTTTCCATCTTCACTTTTTTTTGTTTTAAAGATATGACTTTATGTGTCAAATTTTATCGTTTCATGCGTAAAAAAATACTGATTTAATGCATGCAATAGACTAGGTAGTGTCGATAACCGGTCATAGAATACCAGTGGGAAAGCCACATCGTGTGTCTGACCAATCATAGAGCACAATTGTTAGAACCGTAAGCATATTTTGACATTTTAAGATACATACAAAAAGAAAAAAATAAATAAAGTTTGAAAAATTTCGAAGTTTAAAAAAAATAGTTTGTGTTTTATGAAAAAAATATTGAATTATTAGTTCAGATTTTACGGAAATAGTTTTATTTTTTTAATCCAAAAATAGACTTAAGTTTCACACCTGAACCAGAGAATTGTATTTTCCATAATTTTCTTACAAAAAACTATAGTTTACGGTCAAAAACCCTAATTAGCTCAGATTTTACGGAAATAGTTTTATTTTTCCATCCATAAATGGGAATAATCTTAAGTTTCACATTTGAACCAGAGAATTGTATTTTCCATAATTTTCTTACAAAAAAACTAGAGTTTACGGTCAAAAACCCTTATAGCTCAGATTTTACGGAAAATAGTTTTATTTTTCGATCCATAAATGGACTTAAGTTTCACATTGAACCAGAGAATTGTATTTTCCATAATTTTCTTACAACAAATCTAGAGTTTACGGTCAAAAACCCTTATTAGCTCAGATTTTACGGAAATAAGTTTTATTTTTTGACCCAAAAATGGACTTAAGTTTCACATTTGAACCAGAGAATTGTATTTTGCATACTTTTCTTACAAAAACTATAGTTTACGGTCAAAAACCCTACTTAGCTCAGATTTACGGAAATAGTTTTATTTTTTCGATCCATAAATGGGCTTAAGTTTCACATTTGAACCAGAGAATTGTATTTTTCATAATTTTCTTACAAAAAACTAGAGTTTACGGTCAAAAACCCTTATTAACTCAGATTTTACAGAAATTGTTATATTTTTCGATCCAAAAAAAGCACTTAAGTTTCACATTTGAACCAGAGAATTGTATTTTTCCATAATTTTCTTACAAAAAACTAGAGTGTTTACGGTCAAAAACCCTTATTAATCAGATTTTACAGAAAATCGTTTTATTTTTCGATCCAAAAAAGGACTTAATGTTTCACATTTGAACCAGAGAATTGTATTTTCCATAATTTTCTTACAAAAAAAACTAGAGTTTACGGTCAAACACCCTTATTAGCTCAGATTTTACAGAAACAGTGACTTATGTTTTTCGTTTCGAACTTAAGTCCAAAAATTTAATAGTTTCACATTTGATCAGAGAATTGTATTTTCCATAATTTTCTTACAAAAACCAGTGGTTAAGCCACATCGTGTCTCTGACCATCCTTAGCACAACTCAGTTAGGAACCGTAATCATATTTTGACATTTTCGATACATACAAAAAGCAAAAAATAAATACATTTGAACCAGAAAAATTTTCCATAGTTTTAAAAAATAAAACTAGAGTTTTTATGAACAAAAATATTGAATTATTAGTTCAGATTTTACGGAAATCGTTTTATTTTTTAATCCAAAATAGACTTAGTTTCACATTTGAACCAGAGAATTGTATTTTCCATAATTTTCTTACAAAAAAACTAGATAGTTTACGGTCAAAAACCCTTATTAGCTCAGATTTTACGGAAACGGTTTATATTTTTCGATCCAAAATTTACTTAAGTTTCACATTTGATCAGAGAATTGTATTTTCCATAATTTTCTTACAAAAAACTAGAGTTTTACGGTCAAAAACCCTATTAGCTCAGATTTTACGGAAATAGTTTTATTTTTTCGACCCTAAAATGGACTTAAGTTTCACATTTGAACCAGAGAATTGTACTTTTGCATAATTTTCTTACAAAAAACTATAGTTTACGGTCAAAAAAACCCTAATTAGCTCAGATTTTACGGAAATAGTTTGACAATTTTTCGATCCGTAAATTCCTTAAGTTTCACATTTGAATCAGAGAATTGTATTTTTCATAGCTTTCTTACAAAAAACTAGAGTTTACGGTCATAAAATGTAATATTATTAGCTCAGATTTTACGGAAATAGTTTTATTTTTTCGACCCAAAAAAAATGATACTTATTTCACATGATTCAACCAGAGAATTGTATTTTGCATCTTTTCTTACAAAATAACTTCAACCATGTTCTCTCTTGATATTGTAGTTATTGTCTTCTCTTAGTTCGTAATCAGTAGAATAATCATTATTCCATTTTGAATCATACACAATTTTTACTGGTGTCTCATGAACAGGCTCAATATGCTTTTCGTCTTTGGTATTATTTGATTCATTGACTGTTTGATCAATGCCAGTAACGTTTGCAGTGCTTTGTTTTTTTCATCGTTTCATCTGTATATTTCCGTAGTGATATTTTCTGACGATGCCATTTTTAATTTTATGACAATTTCAATGTCTATTAACACATTATTTTTACACATGTAACAGTTTCGGCACGTAAACAAAATATGGTTTGCGATATTAGTAGCAGAGTATGCCTTTCTTTTATTAGCCTTCCGCTGATTGCTAATACCCAAATGCTGATGATTGGATGTAACCGTAGGTAATGTGTCACCTGCAACAGTAGCAAGGAGTTGTCCTCTATCATCAAAATTATTTTCTATGTTAGCATTCTCTTTGAGTGCAGTCATCTCTGGGAGATCTCAATCTCGCATAAACCATCATCATAAGAGTTGAATTTTTTCGGTATTCCAAAGAAATTTAATTCCTTACTGTCATGACAATGCATGCATACATTTCCAATAGTGCTACCACTTGTACTTGTTTCATACTTTAAATACTTCTCCTTGTCGGCATTCAATGCTAAAATAACCTTGTTATGTGAACACACTGTATAAAATGTTCCATCTTCACTTTTTTTTAAAAGATATGACTTATGTGTTTATCGTTCCACTGCGTAAAAAATACTGATTTAATGCATGCAATAGACTAGGTAGTGTCGATAACCGGTCATAGAATACCAGTGGGAAAGCCACTTCGTGTCTCTGACCAATCATAGAGCACAATTGTTAGAACCGTAAGCATATTTTGACATTTTAAGATACATACAAAAAGAAAAAATAAATAAAGTTGAAAAATTTTGAAGTTTTAAAAAAATAGTTTGTTTTTATGAAAAAAATATTGAATTATTAGTTCAGATTTTACGGATATAGTTTTATTATTTTAATCCAGAAATAGACTTAAGTTTCACACCTGAACCAGAGAATTGTATTTTCCATAATTTTTCTTACAAAAAACTATAGTTTACGGTCAAAAACCCTAATTAGCTCAGATTTTACGGAAATAGTTTTATTTTTCGATCCATAAATGGGCTTAAGTTTCACATTTAAATCAGAGAATTGTATTTTCCATAATTTCTTACAAAAAACTAGAGTTTACGGTCAAAACCCTTATTAGCTCAGATTTTACGGAAATAGTTTATTATTTTTCGACCCAAAAATGACTTAAGTTTCACATTTGAACCAGAGAATTGTATTTTGCATAATTTTCTTACAAAAAACTATAGTTTACGGTCAAAAACCCTAATTAGCTCAGATTTTACGGAAATAGTTTTATTTTTCGATCCGTAAATGGACTTAAGTTTCACATTTGAACCAGAGAATTGTATTTTTCATAATTTTCTTACAAAAAAACTAGAGTTTACGGTCAAAACCCCTTATTAGCTCAGATTTTACGGAAATAGTTTATTTTTTCGACCCAAAAATGGACTTAAGTTTCACATTTCAACCAGAGAATTGTATTTTGCATAATTTTCTTACAAAAACTTCACCATGTTCTCTCTTGATATTGTAGTTATTGTCTTCTCTTAGTTCGTAATCAGTAGAATAATCATTATTCCATTTTGAATCATACACAATTTTTACTGGTGTCTCATGAACAGGCTCAATATGCTTTTCGTCTTTGGTATTATTTGATTCATTGACTGTTTGATCAATGCCAGTAACGTTTGCTAGTGCTTTGTTTTTCATCGTTTCATCTGTATATTCCGTAGTGATATTTTCTGACGATGCCATTTTTAATTTTATGACAATTTCAATGTCTATTAACACATTATTTTTACACATGTAACAGTTTCGGCACGTAAACAAAATATGGTTTGCGATATTAGTAGCAGAGTATGCCTTTCTTTTATTAGCCTTCCGCTGATTGCTAATACCCAAATGCTGATGATTGGATGTAACCGTAGGTAATGTGTCACCTGCAACAGTAGCAAGGAGTTGTCCTCTATCATCAACAATTATTTCTATGTTAGCATTCTCTTTGAGTGCAGTCATCTCTGGAGATCTCAATCTCGCATAACCATCATCATAAGAGTTGAATTTTTTCGGTATTCCAAAGAAATTTAATTCCTTACTGTCATGACAATGCATGCATACATTTCCAATAGTGCTACCACTTGTACTTGTTTCATAGTTTTAAATACTTCTCCTTGTCGGCATTCAATGCTAAAATAACCTTGTTATGTGAACACCACTGTATTAAAATGTTCCATCTTCACTTTTTTTTTAAAGATATGACTTATGTGTTTATCGTTCCACTGCGTAAAAATACTGATTTAATGCATGCAATAGACTAGTAGTGTCGATAACCGGTCATAGAATACCAGTGGGAAAGCCACTTCGTGTCTCTGACCAATCATAGAGCACAATTGTTAGAACCGTAAGCATATTTTGACATTTTAAGATACATACAAAAAGAAAAAAATAAATAAAGTTGAAAAATTTCGAAGTTTTTAAAAAAATAGTTTGTTTTTATGAAAAAATATTGAATTATTAGTTCAGATTTTACGGATATAGTTTTATTTTTTTAATCCAAAAATAGACTTAAGTTTCACACCTGAACCGGAGAATTGTATTTTCCATAATTTTCTTACAAAAAACTATAGTTTACGGTCAAAAACCCTAATTAGCTCAGATTTTACGGAAATAGTTTAATTTTTCGATCCATAAATGGGCTTAAGTTTCACATTTGAATCAGAGAATTGTATTTTCCATAATTTTCTTACAAAAAACTAGAGTTTACGGTCAAAAACCCTTATTAGCTCAGATTTTACGAAATAGTTTAATTTTTCGACCCAAAAATGGACTTAAGTTTCACATTTGAACCAGAGAATTGTATTTTGCACAATTTTCTTACAAAGAGCTATAGTTTTTACGGTCAAAAACCCTAATTAGCTCAGATTTTACGGAAATAGTTTTATTTTTCGATCCATAAATGGGCTTAAGTTTCACATTTGAACCAGAGAATTGTATTTTCCATAATTTTCTTACAAAAAAAACTAGAATTTACGGTCAAAACCCTTATTAGCTCAGATATTACGGAAATAGTTTTATTTTTCGATCCATAAATGGACTTAAGTATCACATTTGAACCAGAGAATTGTATTTTCCATAATTTTCTTACAACAAAACTAGAGTTTACGGTCAAAAAACCCTTATTAGCTCAGATTTTACGGAAATAGTTTATTTTTTTGACCCAAAAATGGACTTAAGTTTCACATTTGAACCAGAGAATTGTATTTTGCATAATTTTCTTTCAAAAAACTATAGTTTACGGTCAAAAACCCTACTTAGCTCAGATTTTACGGAAATAGTTTTATTTTTCGATCCATAAATGGGCTTAAGTTTCACATTTGAACCAGAGAATTGTATTTTCCATAATTTTCTTACAAAAAACTAGAGTTTACGGTCAAAACCCTTATTAACTCAGATTTTACAGAAATTGTTTTATTTTTCGATCCAAAAAAGCACTTAAGTTTAACATTTGAACCAGAGAATTGTATTTTCCATAATTTTCTTACAATAAACTAGAGTTTACGGTCAAAAAACCCTTATTAACTCAGATTTTACAGAAATCATTTTATTTTTCGATCCAAAAAAGGACTCAAGTTTCACATTTGAACCAGAGAATTGTATTTTCCATAATTTTCTTACGAAAAAAACTAGAGTTTTACGGTCAAAAACCCTTATTAGCTCAGATTTTACAGAAACAGTTTATTTTTTCGATCCAAAAATGAACTTAAGTTTCACATTTGAACCAGAGAATTGTATTTTCCATAATTTTCTTACAAAAAAAAAAAACTAGAGTTTACGGTCAAAAACCCTTATTAACTCAGATTTTACAGAAATCATTTTATTTTTCGATCCAAAAAAGCACTTAAGTTTCACATTTGAACCAGAAAAATTGTATTTTCCATAATTTTCTTACATAAAACTAGAGTTTACGGACAAAAACCCTTATTAACTCAGATTTTACAGAAATCGTTTTATTTTTCGATCCAAAAAAGGACTTAAGTTTCACATTTGAACCAGAAAAATTGTATTTTCCATAATTTTCTTACAAAAAACTATAGTTTACGGTCAAAAATCCTAATTAGATCAGATTTTACGGAAATAGTTTTATTTTTCGATCTATAAATGGGCTAAGTTTCACATTTGAACCAGAGAATTGTACTTTTCTATAATTTTCTTACAAAAAGCTAGAGTTTACGGTCAAAAACCCTTAATAGCTCAGATTTTACGGAAATAGTGTGTCTGACATAGATGTACGCAAATTCCTTTTCTTTCGTCTCCGATGTTTTAATCGACATTCTAAACGCTTGATATGCTAGCTTACTCTAAAAAAATAATGAACAAATAACAATGTAATATTTTTAATGAAATAATGCCATGTAGAATATTAATACAAAAATATATTATGATACATTATTAATATCAATGATTAACTTTGGACATTTTGAATCTGTTCCATAAAATAGTTCACCATGTTCTCTCTTGATATTGTAGTTATTGTCTTCTCTTAGTTCGTAATCAGTAGAATAATCATTATTCCATTTTGAATCAGACGCAATTTTTACTGGTGTCTCATGAACAGGCTCAATATGCTTTTCGTCTTTGGTATTATTTGATTCATTGACTGTTTGATCAATGTCAGTAACGTTTGCTAGTGCTTTGTTTTTCATCGTTCATCTTTTATATTCCGTAGTGATATTTTCTGACAATACCATTTTTATTTTTATGACAATTTCACTGTCTATTAACACATTATTTTTACACAGGTAACAGTTTCGGCACGTAAACCAAATATGGTTTACGATATTAGTAGCAGAGTATGCCTTTCTTTTATTAGCCTTCCGCTGAATGCTAATACCCGAATGCTGATGATTGGATGTAACCGTAGGTAATGAGTCACCTGCAACAGTAGCAAGGAGTTGTCCTCTATCATCAACAATTATTTTTATGTTAGCATTCTCTTTGAGTGCAGTCATCTCTGGAGATCTCAATCTCGCATAACCATCATCATAAGAGTTGAATTTTTTCGGTATTCCAAAGAAATTTAATTCCTTACTGTCATGACAATGCATGCATACATTTCCAATAGTGCTACCACTTGTACTTGTTTCATAGTTTAAATACTTCTCCTTGTCGGCATTCAATGCTACAATAACCTTGTTATATGAACACACTCTATTAAAATGTTCCATCTTCACTTTTTTTTAAAGATATGACTTATGTGTTTATCGTTCCACTGCGTAAAAAAATAGTGATTTAATGCGTGCAATAGACTAGGTAGTGTCGATAACCGGTCATAGAATACCAGTGGGAAAGCCACATCGTGTCTCTGACCAATCATAGAGCACAATTGTTAGAACCGTAAGCATATTTTGACATTTTAAGATGCATACAAAAAGAAAAAAATAAATAAAGTTGAAAAATTTCGAAGTTTAAAAAAAAATAGTTTGTTTTTATGAAAAAATATTGAATTATTAGTTCAGATTTTACGGATATAGTTTTATTTTTTTAATCCAAAAATAGACTTAAGTTTTACACCTGAACCAGAGAATTGTATTTTCCATAATTTTCTTACAAAAACTATAGTTTACGGTCAAAAACCCTAATTAGCTCAGATTTTACGGAAATAGTTTTTAATTTTTCGACCCAAAAATGGACTTAAGTTTCACATTTGAACCAGAGAATTGTATTTTGCATAATTTTCTTACAAAAAAACTATAGTTTACGGTCAAAAACCCTAATTAGCTCAGATTCTACGGAAATAGTTTTATTTTTTCGATCCATAAATGGATTTAAGTTTCACATTTGAACCAGAGAATTGTATTTTCCATAATTTTCTTACAAAAAAAAACTACGGTCAAAACCCCTTATTAGCTCAGATTTTACGGAAATTGTGTGTCTGACAATAGATGTACGCATTTGAAAGCTACGTAAATGGACTGAAGTTTCACATTTGAAAGCTACGATCGTAATAAATGATACTTGCTATCAGAAAAAAATGTCAATTGCCAAAAAAAAAGAAAGAAAAAAAAAGAAAAAAAAATGGGGGGAGGGAGCTAAAAAGTTGGAGGGGAGGGGGCATCCTTCGAGTTTGGGGATAGGGGACCTTTGGGGGGTTGATGTTTCTGCTGGTTAGGGTCATTGGTGTTTATGATCCTTGATGGTTCGTACTCACATACACCTTACTACTTGATTTGCAAGGATTTCTAAGTTTTGTTCTGAATTTCATTATTAAAATTATTTTCTTGCCATCTACATCTCTCTTAGTATCAACTTTTTAGTATACTATAACGTTGGACCCTATTTTAAACTGACAACACTGTTCAAACACAACTTGTGTATTATACAGAACACATCGGAGAGGATAAAGCTAGGTCAACTCACAATGTCATTCTATCATCATTAACCATTTTCATAGATTGATGTTGTCTCAAATTTATAACAAATTGCCTGAGTTAACTACTCCGAGGGGTTACCTTAACTGATAATCAGTTTAACCCTTTTATTTTTCTTTCTTTATTGAGCAACCTCTAATACCTCTGATTGGCCCCCTAAAAAACGGATGTTGGCTCGAAAAACTCTCTGGTTGAGTTACATAATTTCGACTATGCTCCCAAAACATGTTGGACTACTTTATACCGTGCCAGCTTTAAAAAAAAAAACCCAGTCTGCTTGAGTTACATAATTTCAACCATACTCTTAAAACATGTTAGACCACATTATACCTTGCCAACTTTAAAAAAAAAATATGTCTACGTCAAACCGTGTGAGGGAGTACTGACTCTCTTTGAAAAGGTGTAGAGGGCCCGTAGAATAGTATAGGAATTCCTAGGGCTTCAAGCAAATCTCTTTGAAAGGTGAAAAGTGCCTTAAGGGATGGCCTAGATAAAGTTAATTCAACTTGATACATTTCAGTGGCTCCTAGGACCTCTATAGAACGTGGTTCCTATGGCCTCAAGCAAATAGCATGGTCCTATACCTGCAAGCAAATAGCATGGTCCTATAGCTGCAAGCAAATAGCATGGTCCCATAGCTGCAAGCAAATAGCATGGGAATTCCTACACCTGCAAGCAAATAGCATGGTCCTATAGCTGCAAGCAAATAGCATGGTCCTATGGCCTCAAGCAAAAAGCATGGGAATTCCTAGGGGCTCGATAGAAATATAACCTGGGACTCTACTGTAGTAATAGTGTATAAGGTTTCACGGTAGATGGTATAATACGACAGGTTTCACGATAGATGGTATAATGAAACCAGGTTTCACGATATATGGTATAATGCGAGCAGGTTTCAATTGCACATGGAATTACACAAGAATATACAGTGTAGTTTCACGATAGATGGTATAAAGCGACCGATCCCTCTATATTATGGAGGTATAAAGTGATCAAACACGCTATGAAATTATAGTTGAGATTGTATAATGCAACCAGACTGGTTTCTGAGGCAACACCAATTTTTGGGGTCAATCACAGAGAGCGGAGGCTACTCCATATACGATAACCTGATTAGTAATTGAATCCAAATAAAAGGAGTGATTTTCATTGTAGTTCATATTAGTAAGAGAGTTGAATTCAGAGAGAATAGTTTATTTGAGACGATATTAGTAGAGAAAATGAGTGGAACATTTACACTATTGGAGGTTGATGATGGAGCATTTAGCAGCAGCAGCAATGATACAAGGGTACCAAACGTGGCTGTGGAAATAACACGAGGATGTAGACTAAGCCTTAAATGGGACGAAATCTATGGTAGGTACGTCATATCATTGAGCAAATTTAAAATGGAGGAACAATTATGCTTTGCTGCGAAACTGAAAATTGTGCATATAAATAGACTTCAGGCAGCGTTAGATGCACTAGTGAAATATATTGATGAAAACAAATTGAATCAGTGATTATTATTCTTGTAATTATGTTCAATAAAACTGTTTCTAAATCAAAGATATTTTTCTTTCTATAGTAGGTTAGCGTATATTTTTTAGAGTAGAAAAAAAAATCCTGGTTAGTCTGAAGTTGGTTCTGAGAGTGTTAGGACTCTAAAACAAATGGATGGATTTGAGAAAGAGCGAATCATGGGGAATCTTGTGTTTATGGAAAAACATTTGATTCTAGATGATTTTCTAGAGCTGTCTATTCAAAGGAAGATATTTTCTCAGGGAATGCTTATCGATATAATGAAAACTGATTCTCCGTCATTAGACTATTGCATGAAGCTTTTACGTTGTCGTCCAAATGCATTTACACAATTTATTGACATATTAATCACAACACAGCAAAATGATATTGTGGATATGCTTTTAAACATTAGCTTGGAAATTTAGAACTTTTTTTCATGAGAAAGATTTCATGAGGAGTTCAAGGATGATTTACTCCTCTCTCTCTCTCTCTCTCTATCCCACTCAATTTGTTGTTGGTAGCTCAGTTTTCATTTTGGTGGTGTGAGTGTCAACACATGAAAAAATGTTCCATACATTTCAACAATGCATGTACACACTGGGAAGCTGGTCATCATGTGAGTATTGTACAATGATTGATGAGTATGATGAAAAGTGAGATTATGCAACCCGTGTAAATGGCATAGAGGATATGCTGTACACATTAAAGGTTCTAATTCCTGTCTTGAAATGGTGTGTGATGCTCATCCTAGAGGGCACCTATGCTCCAATTACCACTACGATAAATGTAATCAGTGGGAGAATACATATCCTGGTATGATTGGAAAGAATCCTAAGCGTGATAATAGTTTATTGCTAAGAGATTGGTATCGTCGTGGTTTTAGATTGTTGGAGGAGCCAGGTCAGCGATTCAACTGTTGGAGCAACAAAAGAATTTGGTTTCTACGTCATCGCTGTGAAGACAATGGCTACTATGATTATAAACCCACTGATTTTTATTTGGCTGTGACGGAATGTGATTCGCCACTTGAGGACACTGTGTGTGACATTGCTTCAAATAAACAAATTGAAACATGTGAATTTTATAAAATGAATGAGAATAGTATCATTAACTATACAAAGAGATATGACAAGAGTGAAGTTATACTCTACTGTAGAAAATGTGACCCTGACATTGCAGCACATCAGGATCAGTATACTTTGAATTCAGATAATCTACCTGCATTAGTTGTTCTCGACAAGTACCTATACGTAGTAGAAGATGAAATCTAAAGAGTAGAAAAGTCGTTTTTATAATATAAATTATTTTTATTAATAAACAATTTCACATACATTTTTAGAACTTATTATTCGTAGGGCACTAGAATCAATATTAAACACGCTTGTAAGTAAATTTTCCACTAGAAAGTCGTTAAATCAAGGAAAGTCAACGTAGATGTCGAGAAACTGCTTGTAAGTATAGCCACGACATCTGAATGAAAAAGAGTAGAGCATGAAAGCCGCATGTCATAGTCGTTAAATCCTGTACTCTTCGTTGATTTTGAATAATAGTTTTCCCACTGCTGTCAATAAAGTTGCGGGTATGTGGAGTGTAGAATTTATATGATAGACCAAGAGGATCAAAAGATTCAATATTCTTCGCTCTTTGAAAGATGCATAGCCAGTGGCCTGTCTTCAAGGTCGAATGGACTGCTATTAACAATGATTAGGTTACTGTTAACACTCAGCATTTTTTCAATGAAGTCCGATGGTATACAATAGGACTTGTAGTGAGACATGTATGGATCCATAATAATACGCTGATTGTTTGGTTTGTGTTCATGGTGCTTGGTCTAGTAGAACACTGCCGTCAGGTGTGATTTCCCAATAGGTTTAAAATCGACTCAATGATATTAGCGTGATACGCTCAGTCAAAGCATCGGCAAATGTACACTCTAAACGTACATTCCCTGTTCGTACTATGTTCATATCCTGGGTCCCCGACAGGTCCAGAACATTACGCCATGATTTTTTGAAAACATTGAATCGGTTATTCCATTTTCAAATAGTTGGGAGTCATGATCTAGGGATTGCAGGGTCAACTTATACAGAGTTCTATAGGATTTTTTGTCAAATGATAGAGTGTACAGTGGAATACCGTTCACTTTGCACACAAGGCTAGATAGACCAAAAAAATTAAAATCATTGGGGGATTTACTCCAGGATCCAACAGCACTGCCACTCTTCACAAAGGCCAAAGCGAGTTTTGATGGAATTTCTCCATGGATAAATGATGAATCGGTATAGCTACGAGACCCGGTGGCAATGTGACGTTGATCGGTGATCGTATGGAGACAAGAAGTTTAATGTTGTTGCCATTGGCTCTTAGCTTTTCCACTGCCAATGCAACAGAGCTCATAACCTGTTGTTTTCGAACGTGAAAGAATTGCCGATGTGATAATGACATTTGCATCGGGTGCTGCAGGAAGTGTTTTTCTCAATATGAAATTCAACGGGGCTAGTTGCAACTTTATGTAAATCTTGACATTGGGGGGTAACCATTGGGATATATTGAATATCTCAGGATTTAATTTTCCAACTAAATGATACTCCTGGGTCACTGCAGAAGTCAACTCACCGTCAGTATTTACACCTGATCGATATTCATAGCCCAATGACTGTCCTCTCAACTCCTCATATGCCTTTGGTGTCATCATCATAAATTGTATGTAGCTTGCATACTTGGATAAATTATTGCTAATACTCACCATGCCCCATTAATAAATACATTAATTTGTTTGAACAGGCTGTGTAGAATACAGTTTTCATAGGATAGACCATTGGCATCAGTTGGAGTTGTATTATCTGACTTTTTCTTCACCGCAACATTTAAATCAATAAATTTTGATGACAAATCAATGAAATAGTCTTCATTGGAAAATATTTGAAAGTGTATATTTTCCGAGAGGGGTTGTTGGGGGTGAAATTGTTCATAGTAGCCATACTTGACTCTGACATCAACATTTTCAGCATTTAACAGATTCAATGAGGAACTGATTGATGGATGTGATTCCTTGTGGGGGAGATAAGTCCTCTTAAGAGAAGAAATCCTTCTTTGATCTAACAATCTTTTTCTTTTTCTTCTTATTGGTCCTCGTCATTTTATTCCTCAAAGTCCTTGTTGATGTCCTTCGCTTCCCGCCTGGGTAGAGACTGATGAGTGAATGACGCGCACGCATCCTTTTCATTCCCTTCCCATTTTGTTGAGATTTTAATTGCTCACCAACGGCACTTGCTGAAGATCTAATATTTTCCTTAACACTCTCGTTAAAATTCTTACCCGACCCCCAGTCCTGCAGTGTTGAGGCAGCAAAATTTGATGCAGCAGGTAAAAGATATTTTCTGGCAAGGGGTAGTGCAGAACGAAAAAGCCTAGCAAACCAGCTACCAAGACCATAGCCAGACATTGTAGTACGCCCCTTGTAGTAGTCCAATCCATGACCTATTTGACGTGGACTCAGAGCACCAACATAGCAATTGACATCAGGACAGACAAATGGGATTCTTCTATTGTTCATTTTAGGTGGTGCTGTCGCAGATGATGGGTCGAAAATGACATGTAATCACGGCTAAACCTTTTGTTATTACTAGAGGGTCACCCAATTCACTTCTTAGTGTTAACTGACAGAGTTCCAAATACGAAGTGTTTACAGGAACATACTGAAGATGCCTTATATTATAGTGATGAACAAGTTCATGGGTTGTTTTTCGTTCCAGAACACGTAGAGAGGGACATTTGAATTACCAACTCTCGATGTTTCTACAAAGGATGCATACAGAAATATGCCAGAGTCCGAGACGAAACCGGGTGGATAATCAGCAAAAACAACTTGATCCATCCCGCTAACAGTGCCAGCGTTTTCCCCATTGATCATATTCTGTTTAAAGCCAAGAACGTCTCTCAGATTATCATTGAGATGAATCATTTCAGTGTCAACAGGTGAGGTAATGTAAATCCTATCGTGTTCCATTGAATAATTAAAATGGAATGTATCTTTCCTATGATATAAGATTTTTCTATTGATTGCACGACACAAATCCATCATAGTACCATACTCTATATATCTCAATGTAACATCCGGATATTCACTAGATTTAAATGCTTCAACCCATTCATACTCGACAAAGAGTGACCAATCGAATGGTATAACTTTTATATTATACACACGATCCTTTCTCAGGATGTCATAGGTATTTTTGAGAATACAGTCGACAAGAGCCACTTCACACTTTCCGTCATCGAATTTAATGGCGGGAGAGATTTTCGTCCAAAAATCACTTGTTTTATTCAAGTCGTTGTAGAGAGGATCGGAAACGTTGGACATAAGTGTTATATAGAAATCATTGGGCAGTGTCAATATCTTCAACACTGATCTAAGAATCAAAATCAGAGGTGTATCCTAGCCAACGAACAAGTAACTGTTTCTTACCCCGGCGAGTACGAGTCTTTAATATCTTTTCAATTTGATAGATTTCACTATTATTTTTAACTTTTTGTAGTTCATAGTCATAACAACCGCCGAGAATCTCTTCATCTTTGGTATCGCGCAAACGATAAGTTATGGGTTTAGTGTCTAGGATTTTTGCCACTTTAAAAAGTTCTGTGGACCACAAGTAATTACCCTTTTCAAAAACACTACTTGTTCTATTAATTCGAACAGTATAACCAACATTAAATTTTTTCTTGACAATCGTTTCATTGGAATATTGTTTAAGAAAAGTATCAATTGTATCATGATCAGAATGATGAACTTCCGTTGGGGTTGAATTGGACAATGATCGATGAGGTCGCTGATTATAAATCAACATGATTTTATCTAAATCATGAATAAAAGTACAATATCTTGAAATTAAAAGTCGAATAGTTCTTATCAATCGTTCGGCCAATGCAGCCTTTATAGGACTATGACTTTGATAGAGCAGTGTTTTATATTTCGCTAGTACTTTTGCAACATGGGGGTTAACAAATTCACTACCGCGATCCGTTTGAATTTTTTGATACGAATCCTGTTCGAGAATACTATCAATAGCCTGATTAACTTCAACACCTCTCTTTGACCGCAATGGAATGGCATATGCATAACGACTATAAACACTGATTGCAAGTAGAATGTACTTGTACGGTGTATTTTGACGTCTTTGAATCTCATCTAGAGTTAAGAGATCTGCTTGCATTATATGCAATGGGGAAAAGGCTTTAGTTTTTCGATAATGATTAGCACGAAGCCTATGATTTCTATGCAGAGTGTAACTTGATTCATTTTGTAGATAGTCTTGTACACTTTTAGTGTGAACACCAGTGACTTTGGAAAGAGTGGTGGGGGAACTTAAACTTCCCACTTTACCAATATTTTCATAAACACGTTTCAGAACTTCAACCATTTTGAACGTAAACACGTAGTGTAACGTCCGCTACCCTTTTGTATACTAGTGCTTGGTGGTGGTGATGGTGGAGGTGACGTTGACTTGATACGTCTTCGCTTTTGTCTAGCTATCAGTGGTGTTCTCATCCTCCTCATTGTCAAGTTTCCACTAGGTGTGCTAGTATTTTCCAAGATTGATTTAAAATCTTCTTCTTCATTTCATATTTTAATGGTGTTGAGGGTGCATGTTCATTTTAATTTTTTTAGAATTTGCCTATTGCTAATAAGGCTTTTGGGGAAGTTTAATGTATTTAGAAAGTTGTATAGATGAGCGTCAAATGATAATAGTCCTTTATAGTAATTTGTAACCATATCATATATTAAATCAAGTATATTATAGCTCTTGCCCTGAATTATAATCCCTCTCCCATTGCTATCAATTTGAATATGATCTTGGCCACTTTCCATGAGATATGTTATGAGTCGTTTACTTTGTTGAAGATATGAGTGTGTGGAATTAGATTTCCAATGCTAGACACTATTTTATCCAATTCCTCTTTCTTTAATTGTCTTCCAGAAGAAGAAGAAGAAGAAGAATCCTGAAGAGATGGTTCTTTTTTGTGATCAATACCACTGGCCTTCACACGATAGGGCTTATGCTTGTCCACTCGGCGAAGTGCATCTTGAAGTAAAAGCAGTTTTTTATCATCCTCAATATTCTCGTTGTCAATGAATTTACTCAGATTGTTCTCAAAGTGTTCCACGGGCGAGAGAGCGAGTTCTATTGGTGTCAATTTATAGGGTTTAGCCTTCTAGAGAAAACTGTTTACAAGTCCTGGAATTATTGGCAGTAAAAGTGTGAAAAAGCTACCGCCCGCCTGAAGAAGACGTTTCCTTTTAAAATTCTTTCCTTTCTTTTTACAGGCCAATGTACGTACAATGGAACGATGTTGATTTGCCTGTTGCTTAACTACTTCTGGCAGTTGAATATTGCCCTCGGTCAAATTTGAACAGAGTTCAGATATTAGATTAATGAAATCTTTGTCAATACCATGTTTGAGTATGGCGTTCCTAAGTCGGGGTTTTGAAGTGCTTAGAACTGAAAATAAATGTCTATTTTCATGTAGTTTCCTCAGTGTCATGATGGCAACTAATAGCCTATTTTACTGTTCACGGGAAGATATACTGTAATTTCATTGTCAAAAATATCTGTGACTACACGCAGATCCTCGGGTGTACTTTGATTAAGATCCAATAGGATATAGCCGTAGGGTTTATTAGTTGCCTGATTGTTATTAGTTGCCTAACAATATTAGATTTTTTTTCGGCTTTTCCACAAACATTTTATCGCAATTTTTAATTATTTTAGTTAAGAGTGTTGTTTTGCCTGACATTGATGGCCCACACATAACGATCTGAATGGTGTTTTAAATTGATACATGTCCCCTTCAACAGTTCACCTACAACTAACTGTAGACTATAGATGTCTAATGACTAAATAATTTCCCTATTAGTACTAGTCTGTTCAAGAATAATGAGAAGAAGAAAATCAATAAAGAATCATATTTTCTTTTATTATACATAAAAGTAATAGCACTTTATAAATAATGCATTGAACATGAAAAAGGCACATTAAACAAGAAAAATACACTTTTTTGAATTTATTTATAATAAAAGCACAACATTTTTTTACATAAGCACTGGAAAAAACACTTTAATAAATATACTTTTTTCTTCAATTTATTTATAAAAAATACACCATTTATTAAAAATATACACACAGACTTAAAATAATACACTTTTTTTCAATTTATTTATAAAAATACACCATTTATTAAAAATACACACACACAGACTTAAAATAATAACACATTTTTTTTTTTATTTGAAATTGGATCCCACCCCCCTGGGGGAAGCCGCTGCGGCGGCCGGGAAGCGCCGCGGGGCCCGCTGCGGTGGGCCGAAGGGGGGTATTAAATAGTGGAATTTATGAGGAAATTGCTCTGCCTTGCACATATTGAAAATTGTTTGTGATAAAAAAGAGAAAAAGAATTTAAAAACACCCATCACCTAAAAAACCCTCCCACCCAATTTGTACTTTTAAAGAATTAAAGTTAATTTTTGTAGACCGAGTTGTTTTTCTGTACTCTACACATTCAACTCGGTCTGAGATTAAATAGTGACCGTGTGGTAGTACCTTCTCACCATCCTCAAGTACATAGACTTTGTCCGATATGGCTGACATGGCGTTTTTTCTCAACTCTAACTGTGTAGTTTTTAAATTGTAAAGAGCGAATCGCCATGACTTTCGCTCTTGGGACTAAACTACGTTCCACACAGTTTCTATACACACTCATGTCGAAATTATTTTTTTACAAAGTGTTAAGGTACCCCCTTGCAAACTTGCTTGATACCCTTGTTGTGCGTTTCCACACAGTACACCTTCGGCCCAGGAAACACACCACTGGATATCAGATCGCTACCCGTTTCAGATTTTAACATTAACAATTGATTTGGGGCCTGGTGTTTCACTAGCTCTGGGCAGAGGGATTCATCCCAATTGGTGTAGTCCATTCATGAGCTAATGTACTCGCCCTTTTCCAAATCATTCAATTAATTTTCAGTTTTAACTTTTAAAAGGAGTGAATCAGTTTCCCCGTAATACACTTGAACTTGTCCCTCAATCGGCCACTGTACCTTGCATACATTATAATAAAATGACAACATGAGTTTTTTTAGATATTTCAGTTATTTCACTCCCCCCTGTAATATTTTTATTTAAAACAATGTTTCTTTTCTTGCGATGTAGGAGCACCATATCAGAGTCTACAATTGTGAACGATGTGAAGTTTGGATCCGCAATGATTTGAGCACAATCTTTGGGATTGGTTACAATGTCACATCGATTTCTGTTTCGTACGCTTTCGCATATTTTACCGAAGGCTGAGTTCAAAATGAGTTTATAGACTTCTTTTTCAACTTTCGTTTTCGCTTGTGAATGCTTACTGACAAAGGTGTCAATAAACGTTTTCATGTAAGGCTTTTGATCAAATTGGAGGGCTCTATGAATCTTTGTGACTTTGAAACCATTGAAAACCATCCATTTCAATAGCACATGATGAACAACGATATTATGTTTCGGGTTGAGGTCGGCAATTAGTTTTTGTTTTGAAGGTACCCAGTGCATACTCCCATCCTCTACTAAAGATAAATTGTAGGGGCTCAGAGAGTCCCTACCCACCGGTCTATTTATGCACGGAAAATAAAGTCTTTTACCGAGTCATGGATTTCCATGGTTATTTCACCGTCAATTTCAAAAAAACCATCCCTGTGCCCCATTCTCCTCAACGCTAGCAATGTTGGGGAAATTCGAAGCACATGGATTGTTAAGCCATTTATAATTGCCACACGGCAAACAGTAGTGAGACATTACCGAATGGTAAAGAGAATTCATATCCAAAAAAACTGCGACTGACTTTTCATCGGTGTGCTGTCCGGTCGGATCAGTTTTCATGATACGGTCCCCGTGAAAAACGTACCCACCCTCATTGATCTCTCTACAAACAGATGCTGATCCACATCGGCGATCAGCCCTATTTCCTCTTTGCTGATTGATTTTAATTATCAAGTCCATCACCAGATGAGGAGCGGAAAAATAATACCCTAAATTCACCCAAATTCCCCATAGCTTTTATCCGTATTCTTGTACACAATGTCCAGAAGAGTGAGTAAGTCACTGGCCAAGTATATTTTACAATAATCCAACCCGTTTTTTTACATCCACCCTTTACCCAAGCCCTCTTAGCAAATTCATAGTCACTAGTGGTGCACTCACTCTCAGTAAGAGAATTGTAAAAACCTTCAATGGGCGGTAATGACACCTCATCTAGCCTCGAAGCAGAGTTGTAATAATCATATGCATATATGCCCTTACACATTACTAAATCATACATTTCATCATCGGGGATGCGCTGTTTGAGGAGGAGGGGAAGCTATCAAAATTGTCACTTTTCTGTACCTGAATCAATTGACTTAAGGATCTGAGGGAAGAAGCTGAAAGAGTCTAAAATCGGATTTTATTCAGGCACGTGTTACCCTTGTCAACTGTTTTCCACATGAATTCTAGCAGCAGTAGCTTCTCCGATGATTAGGGTATGATATTAAATGAAAAAGAACCATCTATCCATGCGTCATCTACAACTCCACCCTTGGCAACACGGGCCAATGCCGGTAGAACAAACTTTAAGTCATAATCGGAATTGTGTATAAAAACAGTACAAATTATTGTTGTCTAACGTTTAAATTGCACGACTGATGTGCAACCCCTCTAAAGTTACTCCCTCCCGATTTAATTTCCTGCCACAAATGATCATGGTTGATCACCTTTCTCCTCCCCCCATTCCCAACACCATCATCAAATTCTCCCTTGAAAACCCAACATATTTTACGATTTTTAATGGCCAATATGTCATCTGGTGATAGGAGCATAGGATAGTTTGTGTAACGAAGGCGCGAAATTGCACTGTTCGCTGTTTTGATTAGACTGACCAATGCCGAGCACATGCAGTCTTCGCCACCCAACGACTCAACTACATCCAGCACTTGCATGGTATTATTGGAATCTCGTTGCGCATGAGCGTAAGAGACCCCTATGGCTTCATGTATTTTAACACGATTTGGATTTGACGAATCGTACACGTCTGTGAGTCTCGCCTCGCAGTCTAAAGTGATCTTATTGCTCTGTAGGAGCGTGTCCTGGAAATTCTTAAAACGTAAGATCGCTCTATCTCCGCTTACCGTCTGCACAGCCTGGTATCCATGACTTTTACAGTGTTTCATGTGATGCTTTAACTTTAAATCAGAGCGAAATCTAGAGAGGCATGTCGGCCAGTAATAACATACACACCCATTTTTACCCTCCCCCAAAAACCCTACTAATATCGGTAATTGGATTAAAATGTACAATTGAATCAGGCTCTGTGGGTGGCGTGTATAGAAGCTACACCCATTGTTCTACTGATTCAATTGAAGGAGCCCTCACTGGAAATAATACGCCCTTCTTATCTGAACGCTGACCCTTCACAAATTCGGTTTCATACTTCAACACCGTGACACCAATCTTTAAATGTGCATTAGCCCGCTCGAAAATATCTATACATTTTAATGTCACGGGAAATTGACCATTTAAACAATTAAAATCTACTATGGGGAACTTTGAACCCAAACTACCATTAACTGCCATTCGTCCGACTTTTTTCTTAGATGCATTATCGCGCAGGGGTCTATATGAGGCAATCAAAAATGCATACTTGAAACACTGTAGCCTCGTATTGAAACAGATTCGTTGTATCCCCCTACACCCCTCTAAATCTGAATAATGTTTTAAAACTATAGAACCCGGCCCCCGCTCCCCCTCTTAAAATAAAATCCTTTTTAAATCTACAAATATTAACGTTTAAACTCTCAATAAATAAAACCACCGACCCGCTACCCCCTCGTTATAATATTCCCATTTATTTTGAATACTATTAACCAAATCTAAAAAAAAACCTCCTCATAATTTGATAAATGCGGGCGAATTGCCAACATCTCTGTGTGCAAGTTTTGAATACAGCTCGCTCGCATTTTCATTAAAAAAATATTTTTAGTGCTATTGATGCTTTTAAACTGACCCCCACCCCCACACACCCCTATCTGTTGTTCAAGAAGGGCTCTAATCTTGTTAACATATAAATGGGTAATGTCCAAGGGATGTGTTATTATACCCCCTGACACCAAAGAACTAAAGGGATCACTGAATTTGGCGCTGTAGACTTTTGTATGGTGCAAGGTAGAGTTGGAAAGATAAAAATCTGGAAGTGGGGATAGTTGTGGTGATGTTATATCATTATTAGTACTAGTATTAGTGGTATCATTAACCAGAATCGTAGGGGGTGGCATAGAATCGTCAATAGCGCCACCCCCAGTCTGTTCAATTGCATTGGATGGACGTGGAATGAAATCCTCTAGGCTACTTAGTATGTCTTTCAAGGTGTTTGGGGATAGCTGATCAAGCCAGCCTGTATTGTCCTGTGACGGAATTTCTTTATGAGGACCCGGTTTAGATGCACTACTACTACTACTACTACTAATATCACCTAAATGTTCTCTCATAAATCTATCTGTCCATTCCGGGTCCTCCACCATGTCAATGCCACAGATTAGATCATCTAGGCTGGCCATGCCCCAAAACAATCATTTAGAAAACCTCTATGCCACTCCGTATTATCAAGAACTAGTGTAGCCTCATCTCTAAAATCCATTGATGGTGAGATGATGTGTTCAGGTCCACTAAAAATGGATACGTCATTACTTGATGGTACTGGTGGAGCTAATTCATTAATCTATGGAAAAAAAGGTTTATTTTTCATTTGAATATCTATTATGTTATAAAGTTAAAAGACTACGTCAATTTTTCACCCCACCCTCAAAACCTAATTCCCCCTCCCAGCATTATATTGCTCGTAACCAGACTCTTTTTTCTTACAAATCTATGCCATCGTCAGATAATTCAATAGTAACGAAAATGGCAGAACCCTCCATTGTGCGCAACACATGTAAAACCCGATAAATATTCACTAGTTTGGTGTGGCATACACAATGCAATGTTTTGACTAATAGCAATAAAGTAAAATAAAAAAATATTTGTCAAGGAGGTATCATTAGCAATAACCTATTTTTCCAATGAACCATTTCGTTATAGTACTACTCGTGTGTTTACTGGATACTAAATAAGTACCAAAAGTCATGTAGCAAAGTTATGATTTTCTTCCCCACCCCCCACTATGGTTTTCTTCCTGATATTGTTTGTATTTAAAGGAGACATATTGTTCAATTATACTCTTAAAAACAAGATATTTCTGTAAAGGTACATAAGAAACATTTAGAGCCTAATAACCTATACCTGTAAGGAATGTCATAAAACACATTTTTAAATATGATACATGAAAAAAAATATAAATTTTCTTCGTCTATTATTTATTCAGAATATTAATGGTGGGCGCCCCTTCCCCCATCTCCTCTTTTTTTCTTCAATAATTACCCCCTTGAGTAGATACATATACACTTATAAGTAGCTGATTCGGAATTATTATTATTATTAGTCGAGTACGCAATGCTCCTTTCGTTAAGTTTGCGTAATTAAAATCATCACAAAATAAATTTAATTGCCAGGCTCCTTAAGTCAGGTTTCACTGCATTGCATATTATTTACAGGTCAATCTCGAAGGAGTCCTATTGACCTGGATCACAGAAGGCTTTGATTTAATAAACTATTATTATTAAAGTCTCAGAATATTTATCCCCGGGAACGATAAATAACAATTTTCCTTAAATTCCAATGTTAAATATCTCTTGCATACAAGAAACTGGCGGGATTTTAGACATAAATTTATTACATCCAGAAGGGACCCACATATCATTATACCAAAGAGGCATGCTAATCCGATTTCTACTATTATTTTTTAACCGCACTACATTGATGCCTTAAGTCAGGTTTCATCGCGTCGCATATTATTTACAAGTCAATCGCGAAAGAGCCTTATTGACCTCAAACATAGATTTGTTACATCCAGAAGGGACCCGCATCTCATTATACCAAAGAGGCATGCTAATTCGGTTTCTACTATTATGTTTAAGCACACTACATTGATGCCTTAAGTCAGGTTTCATCGCGTCGCATATTACTTACAAGTCAATCGCGAAAGAGCCTTATTGACCTCAAACATAGAAGGAATCGATTTAATAAATTATTATAATATTTTCGGAATATCTATTTGCACTTACGTCAAAAATCACAGCTAGGTCGCTAGAAACCCCCTTTCCTTCGGAATGGGTTGCGAAGCGAATTACACTTGGTCTGATCGAATTTAATGATTTGATCAGGCTTGTCTCAGTGTTGTCCTGAGGGCCGTCCAACTTTGCACACTTTTGTAGTGAGGTTTGATCAACAACATCCTAAAATAAAATAATTATTTTCAGTTTTCAAACTATGTGGCTTATGAGCATATAGCCCTAAATCGTCTTAAACATACAGAGAAGAGAGCGACAGTCCTAGACGAAGCCTAAAACAAATATGTTTTAATATGATGCATGAAAAAAATAGCACAATTTGATTAGCTACTTTAATTCTTACTTATTCAGAATATTAATGGGGGCACTACCCCTTCAATTCCACACTACCAAACCCCAAAAGTTGACAATTACAGATCTTTTCAATTTTATATGTCACGCTTTCAAAACTAATATGCCTAAATTGCAAAATACTTAAAATCATAGAAAAAGGAACAAGAAGAGTCCTAGACGAAGCCTAAACCAAATATATTTTTAATATGATGCATGAAAAAAATAGCACAATTTGATTAGCTACTTCAATTCTTACTTATTCAGAATATTAATGGGGGCACTGCCCCTTCAATTCCAAAGTACCAAACCCCAAAAGTTGACAATTACAGATCTTTTTCAATTTTATATGCCACGCTTTTAAAACTAATATGCCTAAATTGCATAATACTTAAAATCATAGAAAAAAGAAGAAGAGTCCTAGACGAAGTCTAAACCAAATATATTTTTAATATGATGCATGAAAAAAATAGCACAATTTGATTAGCTACTTCAATTCTTACTTATTTAGAATATTAATGGGGGCACTACCCCTTCAATTTCACAGTACCAAACCCCAAAAGTTGACAGTTACAGATCTTTTTCAATTATGTATGCCAACGTTTTTCCTTGAATAATTTTTTTAAGGAAATTTCCCCTTAACTTAATGAGGAGACAAAAATGGATTTCTTTTTATTTTAATACAAGAAAAATTTACTCACCAGAACTCGCTTAGAAGTCTCCATACCTCTACCAATGCAAATGATCAAAAAATCTATAGATACAATGAATGAACTATTCAAACTGTACAAAATTCTAATTTGAATCTCTATTTTATAGTCAAATAAAAACTGAATATATTAACACATATCCAAGACGCACCGGTTTTTGGCTAGGATAATGAGCTCACCCTAAAAGGCATGCAGGTCATATATATTATGAAGTAGAAATCTGACTTACATGAATGAAAAGTCAGAAACCTGTCCCCCATCGCATATACCCTTGGTAAGTCAATGTAACGGATAGACTGCACTGTATATTCATGCCTCAGGCCAGAGGTAAGACATATTACGCAATCACTGGTGAAACCTTTATATCACTGTCCTTGATAAGACAATTTACCGGTTAAACTGCACTGTATATTTTTGTGTAATTCCATGTGCAATTGAAACCTGCTCGCATTATACCATCTATCGTGAAACCTGGTCGCATTATACCATCTATCGTGAAACCTGGTCGCATTATACCATCTATCGTGAAACCTTATACACTATTACTACTCATGGATGCGTGTTCATTTGTTTTTTGTTTGTTTTTTTCCCCAGGGGTGATCTTATCGACCCAGTAGTCCTAAATATCGTGGCAGGGCTCATTGGAAGGGAAATTAAAAGTTCTAGTGCCTTTTTTAAGTGACCAAAAAAATGGAGGGCAACTAGGCCCCCTCCCACGCTCATTTTTCCCCCAAAATCACCCGATCAAAATTTTGTGATAGCCATTTTGTTCAGCATGGTCGAAAATATGATAAATATGTCTTTTAGGATGACTTAGTCCCCAAAAGTCCCCGGGGGGAAGGCTGAAAGTTATGAACTTTACCCAATGCTAACATAGGCTATAGTATTGGTTATTAGGAAGTATACAGACATTTTCACCACTTTACATGGAGGAAGTTTTCATGTGGGAAGGGACATTGCTATGAAGGGGGCGTCGAATTTCCCAGAATTATTTAAAAAAAAGATCAGAAATTAAAATTTAAAAAAAAAACAAGTTTTTCAACTGAAAGTAAGGAGCAACATCAAAGCTCAATACGAACAGAAAATATTTCGTATATGATTGGGTTCGCTAACTAGTCAATACCAGTAGAAAGGCCTCAATTGATCCCATCCCTCACCCCTGCTGCCACCTACAACTTTTTTACATAATTTATGCATGTTTTTATGTCTGTTAATTGTCAGTGAGAATGAAAAAAACAGGATTTTTCTCACTTTGATGGATGGTTTTTTTTGGACGGTTATGTGTGTTGATCAATTTATTTGTTGTTTTTCATGGATGCCAACATCAATTTATGTCTGTTTTATGGTTCGTTGTCAGTGAGAATGGAAAAACAGGAATTTTCTCACTTTGATGGATGTTTTCTGGATTATTGAGTCTAATGGGGAACCGGGTCAATGACACTTCGTTCAAGATCAATTGATTTGTTGTTTGGCGAATGTTAAGGTGTCCAGAAATAGGAAACAGTTAGATCACGTGTTTCCTTCTCAGCCAATCAGCGAGTCGGATACATCTTCCTTCTCAGCCAATCAGAGGGCTGGTTACATATTAGCGGCGCAGAGAATATGAGGAAAGGATTTTTGCTATAGTTGTTTTATTAGTCTGTGAATAGAATTCAAAGGAATGAGAAGAACAGTTTGACTTTACTCATTTGGATATATATATATATATATTTGTGTGTTGATGATGATGAGTGGAATGTTTACTCTCTTAGAAGTAGATAGTGGAGTTGATGGTAATAATACAAGAGCGCCAAACATTGCGGTGGAAATCACGAGAGGATCACGACTTTGTCTGGAATGGGATGAAGTATATGCAAGATATGTGATATCCTTGAGCAAATTTAAAATGGAGGATCAATTATGTTTCGCTGCAAAAGTTGATATAGCCCATGTGAATAGACTTCAATGTGCTTTAAGTGCATTGGTGAAACATATCGAAGACAATAAACTCTATCGCTAATTGTACATGCTTAGTATTATTGTTGTAATTATTCAATAAAATTGTTTCGAAATCGAAAATGTTCCCTTTCTTTTCTGATTAGGTTAGGCTAACGGATCAGGGTCAGTCTAGAGTCAGCAGTCAGAGTGAAAGGATTGAAAATGAATAAATTTGAGAAAGAGAGAATTAGATCAAATCTAGTGTTTATGGAAAAACATTTGATTTTGGATGACGATTTTCTCGAGTTATCTCTTCAACACAGAATATTCTCTCGTCAGGGAGCACTTGACAATATAATGAGGAGTGATTCTCCCCCATTGAACTATTGTATGAAACTTTTAAAATGTGACTCAAGTGCTTATAGTCAATTTATTGATATATTAATTGGAACAAAGCAGAATCATATCGTGGATATACTTTTGAAAACATTGCCAATGGATTCAATGTAGATGGCTCTCCCGTCATTCGAAAGAGGTAACGTCACAGTTACTCCTCCCCCCATTCCTCCACATTGAATTTATCCATCGGCAGGAACGATCAGTTTCGTTTTAGCTGTGAGTGAGTCAAGTGACATTGGAAACCAAAAAAATGTTCTATACATGTCCGTTGTGCATGTACACTCTTGGCAGTTGGACTCAATGTGAGAATTGTACAATTATTGATGACTATAGTGAAAAGTGTAAATTATGAAATCCTTGTAAATTACATAGAGGCTATACAGTACAAATTAAAGGATGTAATTCATGTCTTGAGGAGGTGTGTGACTCGCATCCTAGAGGGCACCTGTGCTCCAATTGTCACTATGATAAATGTGATCAGTGGGAGAATACTTACCCCGCTATGATTGGAAAGAATCCCAAACGTGATTCTAGTTTATTTCTACGAGATTGGTATCGTCGTGGATTTAAATTATTCTGGGAAGAGGAATCTGGTCTACGATTCAACTGTTGGGGTAACAAGACAATTTGGTTTCTACGTCATCGTTGTGACGACACTGCCTACTATGACTATAAACCAAGTGATTTTTATTTGGCAGTTACCGAATGTGATTCACCATTTGAAAACACTGTATGTGATATTGCTTCAAATAGACAGATTGAAACTCGTGAATTTCATAATATGAATGCAAATAGTATCATTGACTATACAAAGAGATATGACAAGAGTGAAGTTACATTGTACTGTAGAAAATGTGACCCTGACTTTGCAGTCAATCAAGATCAATATACAGTGAATCCAAATGATTTACCGGCATTAGTGGTTCACGACAGTTGCTTATACATCGAAGAAGAAATCTAAAGTGAAGATTTAAAGACATTGTTGTATATATATGCATTTTATTAATAAACAAATTCACAAACATTTTTTAAGCACTTTACTCTTAGGGCACTGAAATCAATACTGTATAGGTCTGAGAGGATATTTTCCACTAGAAAGTCGTTCAGACGAGGATTGTCACTATAAATGTGGAGAAACTGTTTGTAAGTATAGCCGCGACATCGGAACACAAAATATAGTAGTGCATGGAAGCCACAGCTTTTAGTCGTTAGATCCTGAACCCTCTTCCGATTTTGAATAATAGTTTTCCCACTGCTCTCAATATAGTTGCTGATGTGAGGTGTGTAGAATGTATAGGGTAGACCAAGAGGATCAAAAAATTCAATCGTCTTCATTGTTTGAAAGATGCACAGCCAATGACCTGTCAGCACAGTCGACGGACTGCTATTAACAATAATCAAGGTATTGTTGACACTTTGAATTTTTCCAAGAAAGTCCGAGGGTAGACAATAGGATTTGTACTGGGACATGTAGGGGTCCATATTAAATACATTGATTATTTGACTGGTGTTCATGGCGCCAAGTCTAGTAGAACACTGCCTTCGGGAGTGATTTCCCAATAGATTTTATATTGATTTAGTGAGATTAGTGCAATACTCTCAGCCAATGGATCGGCAAATGTACACTCTAAACGCACACTCCCCGTACGTACTATACTCATATCCTGTGTGCCAGACAAATCCAGAACAATGATACCATGTGTTTTAGCAAACATTTCTTCGGTTATACCATTTTCAAATAGTTGAGAGTCATGATCTAGGGTTTGCATGGTCAACTCATACAATGTTCTATAGGATTTATCAAAAGATGGATTGTAGAGTGGGATACCGTTTACTTTGCACACAAGAGATGAAAGTCCAAACATCTCGAATTTATGTGGGCATTCAGTCCACGATCCTATTGCACTGGCGCTTTTCACAAATGCCAAAGCGAGTTTTGACGGAATTTCGCCATTGATAAAGGATGAATCGGTGAAGATGCGTGAGCCCATGGCCATATGACGTTGATTGGTGATTGTATGAGGAACAAGTAGTTTAATATTATTTCCATTTGCTCTCAGTTTTTCCACGGCCAAAGCAACAGAACTCATGACCTGTTGTTTGCGTACATGAAGTATTGCCGAGGTGAGGGAGAGACTTACATCAGGATTGGCAGCACGTTCTTTTCTCAATATGAAATTGGAGGGTGCAAGCGTTAGTTTTATATCCACTTTAACATTGGGTGGCAGCCATAGGGGTATATTAAATATTTCATGATGTATTTTTCCTGATATATTTTAACTAGATGTAATTCACTAGTTGTAGCATTTTTAATTGCATCTGTACTATCAGTATTAGTAATATATTCATATCCATAGGAGGTGCCTCTCAATTCCTTGTATGACTTGGTTGCCATCAGCATGAATTGCATATAGCTTGTATAATTTGAGAGATTGTTGCTAGTGCTCACCAGCGTGCCATTGATGTAGACACTAATTTGACGAAATAAATTATGTAATATACAATTTTCATAGGATATTCCATCGGCCCTAATTTGCATTGTATTATCGGATTTCCGGACTTTCATTTGTAAATCTATAAATGTTGAAGACATGTCCATAAAGTAGTCTTCATTGGAATAAATTTGAAAGTGGATATTATCGGAGAGGGGTTGTTGAGGATAAAATTGTTCATAGTATCCATGCTTGACACTCACATCAACATTTTCAGCATTGAATAGATTCAATGAGGCGGTGATTGAAGGTTGAGAATCCTTATGCGGTAGGTAGGACATTTTAGGAGAAGAAATCTAGTTTCGATCTAACAATTTTCTTCCTGGGGCTTCTTCTTCTGTTTACACTACGTGTCGGCTTTTTCCTTCTTTTCTTTGACAAGAGGGACGATGTCTTTCGTTTCCGACCTGAGTGGAGACTGATGAGTGATGCATTGTTTCTTGACCTTTTTAAGCCTTTACCATTTTGTTTTAATCTCTCGCCAAGGGTTCGCGCACTGGACCTAAGATTTTCCGAAGCACTTTTTTTAAAATCCTTGCCAGAGCCCCAATCGTATAGTGTAGAGGATACAAAATCTGTCGCAGCCGGTACAAGATATTTTCTAGCCAGTGGTAGTGAAGAGCGAAACAGCTTAGCAAACCAACTGCCAAGACCATACCCAGACATTGACGAGCGACCTTTGTAATAGTCCATTCCATTGCCATGTTGTCTTGGACCAAGAGTGTTAACATAGCAGTCAATATCAGGACAAGTGAATACCACTTTTTTATTAGACATCTTGCTTTTGAACGATGGGACGAAAATGGCATATAATCACAGCCAAACCTTTTGAAATTGCTATGGGATCACCCAATTCGGTTCTTAGTGTTAACTGACAGAGTTCCAAATAGGAAGTGTTTACGGGAATATACTGAAGATGCTTTATATTGTAGTGGTGAATATGTTCTTGATTGGTTTTTCGTTCAAGAACTCGTAGGAGGGGAACATTTAAATTACCAACCCGAGATGTTTCCACAAATGAAGCGTAGAGAAATATACAGGTGTCTGTGGAGAAGGCAGGCGGATAGTCAGCAAAAATAAAATTAGTGTTTCCGGCACTTTTACCATTGATTATATTGAGCTTACAGCCAAGAACTTCCTTTAGATTATCATTGAGAATAAAATTTTCACTGGCAATAGGTGAACTAATGTAGATCTTGCCCTCCTCCTTTGAATAGTTGAAATGAAAAGCTCCTTTTTTACGAGCGGAGATTCTTTTATTAATAGAACGACATAAATCATTCATACAGGTGAGTTCCTCGTAGGGTAATTCAATGTATGGATAATCCATCCAATTGATTTTTTGAATTTGTTCTTGATCACTTGAGGATAGTGGTGGCGGCCAAGCATAGGGTCTAATTTTTATATCATATTTACGATCCTTTCTCAGGATGTCATAGGTATTTTTGAGAATACAGTCGACAAGAGCCACTTCATACTTTCTATTGTCGTCGAATTTGATGGTGGTGGAGAGTTTCGTCCTAAAATCACTTGTTCTATTCAAGTCATTGTAGAGAGGATCAGAAACATTGGACATGAAAGTCACATAGAAATCATTGGGCATTGTTAATATCTTCAGCACTAACCCAAGAATCAAAATCTGAGTTGTATCCTAGCCAGCGAACAAGCAACTGTCTCTTGCCCCTACGAGTAAGACTCTTTAATATCTTTTCAATTTTATAAATTTCACTAGTGTTTCTAACTTTTTGCAGTTCATAGTCATAAAAACCGCCAAGAATCTCTTCATCTTTGGTATCTCGCAGTCGATATGTCGTGGGCTCGGTGTCCAGGATTTTGGACACTTTAAAAAGTTCAGTGCTCCATAAATAATTCCCCTTTTCAAAAATATTGGTGGTTCTATTAATTCGAACAGTATCACCAACATTGAATTTCTTCTTCACATTTTTTTCTCTTTTTCACCATTGGAATATTGCTATAGAAAAGCATCAAATGTATTTTCATTGCAGTGAACATCCCGAGGGCTTGAGTTGGACAGAGATCGATGAGGTCGATGGTTGTATATCTGCATGATTTTATCTAAATCATGAATAAAAGCCGGTGTATTTTTCAGGCTACAATATCTTGAAATTAATAGACGAATCGTTCTTATTAATCGTTCAGCCAATGCAGCCTTTATCGGGCTGTGACTATGATAAAGTGTTGTATTATATTTCAAAAGAACCTTTTGCACATGGGGATTAACAAATTCATTGCCACGATCTGATTGAATTTTTCTATATGAGTCCTGTTCAAGAATACTTTCAATGGCCTGAGCAACTTCAACACCTCTCTTTGATCGCAGTGGAATAGCATAGGCATAGCGACTAAAGACACTGATTGCCACCAGAATATATTTGTAGGGTGCATTGTGACGCCGTTGAACTGCGTCTAAAGTTAAAAGATTCGTTTGCATTATATGCAGAGGGAAAAAGGCTTTAGTATGTCGATATTGTTTGCCGCGAAGCCTGGGATTCCGATGCAGTGTGTAACTCGGTTCATTCTCTAGATACTCTTTTGCTTTTTTCAATGTGGTGGTGCCGGAGACAGCTTTAGAAAGCGTTTTCGGAGAACTTAAACTTCCCGCTTCACCAATATTTTCATAGACACCTTTCAGAACTTCATCCATTTTGAACGCAAGCACGTAGTGTAATGTCCACTCCCCTTTTGCACACTGGAGGGTGAATCAATTCGTCTTCGCTTTTGACTAGCATTCACAGGTGTTGTAAAATCATTGCTGCTGCTACTGATAGTATTTTCAAATATTGAATATTCCCCTTCTTTTTTAAATGGTGTTGGTGTTGGTGTTGTTGGAGGACTATATTCTCCTAGTTTCTTTAGAATTTGCTTATTGCCAATAAGACTTTTGGGAAAGTTTGATACATTTAGAAAGGTGTATAGATTATTGTCAAAGGATAATAGTCCTTTACGATTCGTCACCATATTACAAATTAAATCAACTAGATTATAACTTTTTCCCTGAATTATAATTCGTTTCCCTGTGCTATCGACTTGAACTTGATGTTCATCAGCAGTTTCCAACATGAGATATGATAATACTCTTTTACTTTTTTTCACGATAGGTGAGTGGCAATAGGTTTCCAATTTTCGATACAATTGAATTCAATTCCTTCTCCTTTGATGCTGCTGCAAAATCTTGAGGAGATGTTTCCTGTTTAGAGGGATCGGTAACAGTGGCGGCGACGGTGGGTCTCTCACGATATTGTTTATGTTTGTCCACACGTCACAATGCATCTTGAAGTAAAAGCAATTTTTTGTCATCGGCAATATTCTCATCATTAATGAATTTGTTTAGATTGTCTTCAAAATGTTCGACGGGCGAGAGGACAAGTTCAAATGGTGTCAATTTATAGGGTTTAGCCATTCTCTCTCTAGAGAAAACTGTTTACAAGTCCTGCAATTATTGGCAGTAAAAGTGTGAAAAAGCTACCGCCCGCTTGAAGGAGCCGTTTTCTTTTAAAATTTTCCCTTGTTTTTTACAAGCCAAGGCGCGTACAGTGGAACGATGTTGCTTTGTCTGTTGTCTAACTCTTCTGGCAGTTGAACATTGCCCTCAGTTAAATTTAAACAAAGTTCAGATATTAGATTAATGAAATCATTGTCAACACCATGTTTGAGTATAGCCTTCCTAAGCAAGGGTTTTGAAGTGCTTAAAACGGAAAATAAATGCCGTTGTTTGTGTAGTTTCTTCAGTGTCATAATGGCAACTAATAGCCTTTTTTACTGTTCACCGGAAGATATACTGTAATTTCATTGTTGAAAATGTCGGTGACTACGCGTAGATCCTCGGGTGTGCTCTGATTAAGATCCAGCAAAATGTAACCGTAGGGTTTGTTAGTCGCCTGAGTGTACGCTGAAAAACAGAAATTTAGGGGCGCCGGGGTATATCTGTTTATTGAGAGTTATGAGCGAGCTAGAATCACGAACAACTCGATAGATAATATAGATGGTGCAATTCAAAGCAAGGGTTCGCATACATTTGCTCTGATGAAACAGATTGTGTAGAACTAGGATTATGGAAATGTTTTCATGGTGGGAGCGAACAGTGAACAGTTGTAGCATTTCCTGTGAGAACTGTTCAATGGATTCAGCCAAATCATCAATAATCAGCCACGAGTTCGATTCAATGCTATTGAAAACATCAAGTCCCCGTATGAATTGTATTGGTATGGTTGTGGCAATAGCTTTTATTTTATCGTAGGACTCCTGCCAAATACTATAGCAATAGTAGATTTTTTTCGGTTTTTCCAAAAACATTTTATCGCAATTTTCAATTATTTTAGTTAAGAGTGTTGTTTTCCCCGTCATTGAGGGACCACACAGAAACGATCTGAAGGGTGTTTTAAATTGATACATGTTGTTGCTGCTGCTGCTGACAACAGTTGGACTACAACTAACTGTAAATCATATGTGTCCAAGGAATAAGTAGTAGTAGCAATAATTTCCCCATAGATCTATCTAGTACTGGTTAACAACAACAAAAAACAATATTTCATGTCAGCATTTATTTCGATAACATGAAAACAAATATTTGTTCAACATGAACTGCAATTGACAACGATATGAATAACACTTGTTCAACAAGAACAGTTGACAACAATATTTCATGGCAGCATTTATTTCGGCACTGCATGAAAACTCTATTTGTTCCTGACATGAACAATTGACATTGATAAAAATGACACTTTATGTACAACATAAATAAAACACTTTTTGTCCATCAACAGCAATAACACTGCACTTCGATTGTCAACTTAAACACTCTTCTGTACAACAACAACACTTTATATCGGTACACTGAGCTGAGCAAACACATACACTTTTCTATACAACAAAAAAAACAACACTTGAAAAAACACATGGAACATGAACTAAGCACAGTTGAACATTACAGTGAATTTAAACGTGCCCCCCCCCCCAGGGCCGCGGGGCCGAAGGCCGGACGGTCGCGGGCGGGACCCCCCAACCCCCGGGAGCCGGCCGCGGGAAGGGCCCCCCCACCCCCCCCCCGGAACCGTGGTGGAAAAAAACTGTACAATAGTTGTCCGGTCACTGCTGCTACAGGTTAGGTTAAGGTTGGGTAGTGGTGGTGGTTAAGGTGGTTAGTTGAGGTTGGGTTAAGGTGAGGTTGGGTTAGTTAATTTATGAACGGGTTGGTGGTGGTTAGTTAATTTATGAACGGGTTGGAGCATTTAATTTATGAATGGGTTGGGTGGTTAGTTGGTTAGTTGGTTAGTCAGGTTAGGTTAATTTATCCAGACCAAGTTGATTGCGATAGTCTATGCATTCAACTCGGTCTGAAATACGGTAGTGGCCATGAGGCAGGACACTCACACCATTCTCGAGCACATAGACTTTGTCAGATATACATGACATTGCATTCTTTTCCACTCTCACAGTATAATTTCTATACTGTAGAGAGCGAATTGCAAGCACTTGTGCTCTCGGAACTAGGCTACTTTCTACACAGTCTCTGTACACGCTCATGTTGAAATTGATCTTTACAAAATGTGTAGGCACCCCTTTACACGCCTTCTTTTCATCCCCACTATGAGTTTTAACGCAATAAACTTTAGGGCCCGGGAACACCCCCCTGGATATCAAATCACTCCCCGTCTCTGATTTTAACATTAATAGTTGGTTGGGGGCTTGACGTTTCACCAACTCGGGGTAGAGGGACGGATTCCAGTTGGTGAAATCCATCCGCGAGCTGATGTGTTCCCCCTTTTCTAGATCACCCAATAATTCTTCGGTCCCTTTTACCTTTAACTGCAGAGAATCTGTATCCCCATAGTAAACTTGAACCTCCCTCCCGTGGCCATTGCACCTTGCACACATTGTAAAAAAACGACAACATGAGCTTTTTGGAAATTTCCAGTACTGAACTGCCGCCTGCTATATTCTTGTTCAGTACCACATTTCGCTTTCGCCTGTGTAGAAGAACCATGCCAGTCTCTATGCTCGTGAACGATGTAAAATTGGGATCGGCAATAATTCGTGCACACTCTAGAGGGTCAGTCACAACGTCGCAGAGAGATCTGTTACGTACGCTTTCACACATTTTGCCAAACGCTGAATTTAGGATGAGTTTATACATTTCCTTCTCCAACTTTGAGTTTGCCCTAGAGCGTTTATCGACAAAAGTATCGATAAACGTTTTCAAATATGGTCGCTGATTGAACTGCAGGACCCTGTGTATTTTGGTGATTTTGAAACCATTGTTTCACCATCCAGTGCAAAAGCACACGGTGAACAACGATATTCTCCTTAGGGTCCAAATCAGCAATCAGTTTCTGTTTGGAGGGAGTCCAGTGCATCCCCATGTCCTCAACCAATGATCGATTGTATGGGCTCAGAGAGTCCCTGCTCACGGGTCAATTGATACAGGGAAAAACAAAATCTTTGACTGAGTCGTGAAGCGCCAGCGGAATGTGACCGTCAATTTCAAAGAACCATCCTTGTGGCCCATTGTCCTCGACGGTGGTAATGTCGGGGAACTCACAAGGATTCTCAAGCTATGGATAGTTCCCACACGGCAAAGAGTAGTGAGACATTGCCGAGGGGTACAATGAGTTCATGTCCAAGAACACTGCATTTGACTTTGCACCGGTGCTTTGTCCGCTCGGATCGGTTGATAAGACGCGGTCCCCATGAAAAACATACCCTCCCCTCAATGAACGCTCTACAAAAAGGTGCTGATCTACATCTGTGATTAGGCCTATTTCCTCCCTACTAATTTTTAAAATCAAATCCATCACCAAATGGGGTGTGGAAAAATAGTAGCCTATATCTAACCCGAACTTTGAATAGATTTGGTCTGTGTTCTTACAGACTATATCCAACAGAGTTAAAACGTCACTGGCCAAGTACAGTCTACAATAATCCCACCCATTTTTACAATCCCCCTTAGACCACACCTTCTTGGCAAACTCAAACTCCTCGGCTGTGCATTCACTGCTGGTCAGTGAATTGTAAAAAGCTTCAATTGGAGGTAGTTTCACCTCGCTTAAGCGAGCGCCAAAACAGTAATAGTCGTATGCGTATACACCTTTGCAGGTCAACAGATCATACATTTCACTGTCTGGAAAGTGCTGTTTAAGCAAGGGAAAGCTATCAAAATTGTCGCTTTTCTGCACTTGAATCAATTGACTCAATGCCTTGGGAAAAAAACTAAAAGAATCTAAAAACCTGATTTTATTCCAACACGTATGCCCATTATCCACTGCCTGCCATTTCAGCTCGAGAAGCAACAACTTCTCCGCCGATTTGGGAATAATGTTATAGGTAAATGAACTGTTTACCCATGGGCTGTCTCCTCCCCCTCCCTCCCTATGCATACGTGCCAGTGCCGGTAAAATAAATTTTAAATCATAATTTGAGTTGTGGATAAAAACAGGGATTAAAAACTGCTGGCTAACATTTAAGCTACACGATTGATGCGCAACCCCTCTAAAATTACTACCCCTCGAGGATATTTCCTGCCACAAATGATTATGATCTCTGACTTTCCCCCTCCCCCCTCTTTTTCCTTTAGTCCCCTTATTCCCCTCTACAAACTCCCCCTTACAAACCCAACATATTTTTTTGATCTTTAATCGCGAGACGATCCTCTGCAGACAAAACCATTGGGTAATGGGTATTTCTCAAACGAGAAAAAGCACCATTAGCCGTGCCAATTAGTTTAGTCAGTGCCTTGACCATACACTCGTTCTCATCCAATGTTTCTACTATTTCTAACAACCGCATGGTGTTAGAACTGTCTCTTTGCGCATGAGCATAGGACACTGCAATAGCCTGGTGTTCTTTGACTCGGTTTGGAAATCTAGGATCATTCACCTCCACCAGCTTAGCTTCACAGTCCAAAGATATTTTGTTGCACTGAAGGAGGGTATTCTGGAAATTTTTGAAGCGTAAAATAGCCCTATCCCCTGAAACCGTTTCCACTATCTGGTAGCCATGCCGGCTACAATGCCTCATGTGATTTTGCAACTTTAATTCAGTGCAAAATCTAGAGAGGCATGTTGGACAGTAGAAACGTGAACTCTGTTTCTTACCCTCTCCCAGAACTCTACTGATGTCTGTAATAGGATTAAAATGGCCAATTGCATTCGGTTCACTAGGTGGTGTGTATAACAACCAAACCCAGTTTCTGACCAAATCAATTGACGGGCCCCTTACAGGGAAGACCACCCCCTTCTTTTTTAAACAAATCCCATCTTCAAATTCAGTTTCATACTGAACCAAAGTAACGCCGATATTTAAATGGGCATTAGCCCTTTCAAAAATATCAATAGATCGTAGCGTTACTGGGTATTTTCCTTCTAAACAAGAGAAATCTACAATGGGGAAATTGGACCCTTCCTTCCCATGTACAGCCCAATCGTCTAAATTCGTCTTGGTAGCGTCACGTGCTAGAGGCTCGAATGCTGATATGGGGAAAGCATATCTGAAACATTTTTGACCTGTTTAAAAACAGATCCGCTGGACACCACGACAACCTACTAAATCTGGATTATAATTTAAAACTGTATCCCTTTCACACCCCGCTGCCTGCCCCCCCTCTTAAAATAAAATCTTTCTTAAATTTACAAATATTTACACTTAAATTTTCAATAAATAAAACTAAAGACCCACTACCGTTTTCGTTAAAGTTCTCAAGGTGCGTTATAATTTGACCTACCCAATCCATGAAAACACCCTCAAAATTTTCTAAATTCGAATAAATCAAACGCATCTCGGAATGTATATAATGGTGATAAACTTCGCTTTTCCCCTCATTTAAATCAAAAACCTTTAAAACAATAGAAACCTTAATTGAATCCCTCCCCCACAATTGAATTTGGTTCTCCAGTAGTGCACGAATTTTATCTACATAGTCGTGCACAATTTCTACGGGGTCAAAAACAAATTTCCCCCCCATTAGTGAATTAAAAGGGTCCCCAAAAGTCAGAGTGTAAACAACTATTGCATTTAAAATTGTGTTGGACAATTGAAAATCGGGAAAAGTTGTACCCCCCTCACCCTCTTGTATATTATCCCCTCCCCCTCCCCCAAGTTGTTAAACAATATCTGGGGTATGTGAATGCTCCACTTCAGTTGTTTGAAGTGGATTCGTTTGGGTATCGGAGGCTGGAGGAGGAGGAGGAGGAGGGTTCCCAGTTAATTCGTTTGTGAAATCATTTAAAAGCTGTAGTGTATTTGGGCTCACTTCCCCCTGCTCAACTGTGCTATTATCTACATTTAAAAAATCATTTAAATACTCATCAATATTTAACGGTATTTGACTGTCATGTAAAATGCTATCGTCCCATGTTAAATTGTTGGGGAACTCCACGTGTGCTTCCTCTCCTTCATCAGCTGATGAGGACGATGATGATGATGAATAAGAGACCAATGCTCCAACCTATAAATAAAAAAATAGCTTATTTTCAGTGTTCAAATCATCCCTACTGTTTTTAAAATTTGGATTATTATTTAAAGTTAACGCTTAGTAGTAGTAGTAGTAGCAGTATGCACATTTTAGCATTTGGCTAATTCAACTGAAAGCAGTCAATTTCCAACTTAATATAAGATATTTACAATCTAAAACATCGCTTTACATAGAAGGCGGCAAGTTGATTTTGTTAAAAAAATAGCTTATTTTCAAAGTGTTCAAATCAGCCCTACTGTTTTTTTTTACTTTTTTTATTTATTTTTTTTTTCGCGGCACTTCTCGGGCCACAGCGCTTCCCGCAGCGCTTCCAGCAGCGCTCCCCCGGCCCACAGCACTTCCCGCGGTGCTTCCCCACAGCGTTTTTCGGGGCCATTGACGCTTCCCGGACTCCCACACCGGTCCCAGCGGTTAGTATAAGATATTTACAATCTAAAACGCATGACATAGAAGGCGGCAATTTGATTTTGTTTAAACAATTCCTCCAAATAAAATTTCATATTAATACTCTTTATCTGATTTGGAAAAAAAACATGATTTGAAATGGATAGCCATCTCCTGTCATGATACACAACTCATTCCGATAGAAAGTTGTTTTTAAGAAATTTGTATAGGCAAGATTAACCTTTCGTTTATATCGCAATAGAAATTACCTAACCTTACTATGACCAGAATAATATAGTGCCTTTTTTTTGGCTTCACTAATCTAATTTAGCAGGGTGAATGCATGCACTTGACATGATTCAAAAGGGAGAACATTATATTTCCTTTGGGGAGAAAAAATCTCTTAATATCTCTGAGATACACTTTTACACAGTGTTTGAAAATGGTGAAAAGAAAAGACCAAAAAAACATTGGAAGAAATAGGTAGATATTTCTATAAGATAGGTAGGAAAAAAATGCTTACATTTGCAAATTCCGTCTGGACTTGGGTGTCGGATGGTTCAGGTAGCGTGTGTTCGAGGGCAACCACATGATTTTTGTGTAGTTCCTGAGACCCTCGACAATGTAGGATAAGAGGATGACGGGCAAGCTACCTCACAATTTTCCGCAACTGGGGCATTGAAAGCATCCATCCACTCTCTTTTGGGTTTTCGGTCTGGCTGTATTGTTGCCTGTGCAGATGAAGCTTGGGCAGGCAGTGTAGAGTTAGAGGGTATCGGACAGCGACCATTTTGTATAACTGACGCCCTCACATGGGTTTTATCTTGGACCCTAGCTCTCTTACTGGGTGGCGGCGACGGGCATTCTTCACAATTTGCCTTAAAAGAGAGAAAAAAGTTAGTATCGAAATAATTTCCCCCCTTTTTTACAGAAGGAAAATTAGTATCACCATCCACACGAACCATAATTTTGTCTAGAAAAGCATTTATCACTAAGAAAGGCCCCCTACGCCAGCATTTTCCGTAAAGCAAAAAGTAAAAATATACTAAACTCAGAAATCAAATGCTATTTTAATTAATTAAAAAAGCTTATTCATAGACATCCCTGTCTAGGGGGTTTAGGTAATAAAAAGAACATATTTTATGTTTCCTAGTGAGTATAAAGATTGCATGGTGGTTAGGTTTGTGGGGGAGGGGGTACTTACCTAAATATACTAGAGGGTGACCAAGGAAAATAATTTTATTTTGAAAATAAAAAATGAAAATGTACTCACATTGCTAATTGTGGCTGCCAAGGCTTCAAGCTCATCAATAATATTTAGTGGTCTATCCATTGTCAGGTTACTTTACTTTCTGATAATTTAATCGCAATGCATGTCCGTTATATACGAAATCTCAAGGGCGAATTGTTATGTAACGGGGAAAACCATATGTAACCAGCTCTCTGATTGGCTGAGAAGGAGGATGTATCCGACTCGCTGATTGGCTGAGAAGGATGCATGTACTTCCGGTTTCCTATTCCTGGACACCTTGACATTCATCCCTAGCATGCACTTGTCCAAAACAACAACAACAACGAATAAATCCCTCAGGCCTAAAGATTAAAGAAACCATAATGTTTCTTGATTCCCCCTTCGTGAATCAATACATTCCCCTAGCGATTATGTAAATCAATTTCTCAGGTTAGGTTAGCCTAAAGATCAAAGAAGCCATGTTTGTTTCTTAATTCCCCTTTCGTGAATCAATAATTCCCCCGCAGATTATGTAAATCACCCCAATGTCATTACACCTGGACAAACAACAACAAATAAATCGACCTTGAAACATCCATCAAAGTGAGAAAAATCCTGTTTTTCCATTCTCACTGACAAAAACCATAAAACATCCATCAAAGGGAGAAAAATCCTGTTTTTTCATTCTCACTGACAATTAACAGACATAAAAACATGCATAAATTATGTAAAAAAAGTTGTAGGTGGCAGCAGGGGTGAGGGATGGGACCAATTGAGGCCTTTCTACTAATACCTCGCTCTTTAAGCCAAAGATTTTACTTTCTTAAGAGCTATATATCCTAATTAGCGGCTTTTGTGATTAAGGGGTCATTTTTAAAGAATTGGAACAAAATTTGAACTTTAGCGTAAAGAGCTAGGTATTGACTAGGGGGCGAATCCCCTAATATACGTATTAAAAATATATGAATATGGAAGTTCGTTACGTAAGTTAATTCGTAAGTTACGTATATTTATTACTGATAAAAACGTTCGTGAATGAAATTAAACAATGTTCGAGAAAGCCATTTAACCAAATAAATGTAAAAATTAATAAGCAAATTTGGTTTTAATTATTCATGTACGGTGAGCCAAAATCAAAACCTGCATTAATTCAAAAACGTTCAAAAATTAAATAAAAAAAACAAGTCTTTTTTAACTGAAAGTAAGGAGCGAAGTTAAAACTTAAAACGAACAGAAATTATTCTGTATATGAAAGGGGCTCTCCCTTCCTCAACGCCTCGCTCTTTACGCTAAAGTTTGACTTTCTCACAACTCTATTTTTTTTAAAATAAACATTAGCGTGAAGAGCGAGGCGTTGAGGAGGGGACAGTCCCTTTCATATACGGAATAATTTCTGTTCGTTTAATTTTTTAACTTCGCTCTTGACTTTCAGTTAAAAAAACTTTGTTTTTTTTTATTTAATTCCCACATACAAAACAATAACCTCTGTCTCTATCTTGCAATTCCCTTGACTAGTCTGAACAAAACCTGGCCGTATGTCCTCTTTTATTACATTTATAGCAAACCATATTTGGGCAATCTCTCTGTAGATGACATGTTCTAAGACAATTATAACACTTTCTGGAGGGGGGTGTATTACTACTACTTCCTTGGGACATGTGACCAAACTCTTCCCTACTAATATTTATATAAAAACTTCTATCCTGACCTCTTTCTCTACTTTTGTATCCCCCAGTAACTGACCTACCTCTATAGCTCTGACATTGTTTTACGTCGTGCCAGCCTTGACGACGGAGTTCCTGATCTTGCCCTGTTAATCTCACGTCAAATCCTGCGGCAGCTGAAAAAATTCTGATTTCTCTTCTAAAACAGCATTCTCAATAGACTCATAACGTCTTGCAACCTTGTATGCTTCTTTCAAAGTATTATATTCGTCCTCATGCTCTAATAAATACCTTTTTTTTATTAATTCTTGAGCCCTCTACAAAACAATGCAAAGCTATCCCTTCTGAAAAAACAGATGGGGTCCTGAATTCAAATCCGTAAATTTTGGCTGTATTCTCAACTCTCATATAAAATTGGTATACTGTTTCATTTCCTGACTGTTTAAGCTCAACAAATTCCTTAAATTTTCTTCCCGACGTTCTCCCCGACAAATATGTCTCAGTTAACTCTCTTTCCAATTCCTCTAGAGTTAAAATATTTAAGAAATCTCTATCTTCAAAAAAAATTCAATAGCAGTCCTTTCACCGTTAACGGGATTGCATTGATCATTTGGCTATCAGACCAATTAATCAACGCGTAGATCCTCTTCAACTGGCTGAAAAATTGGGCCTAATAAACTTGGGGTTGTCTAAAACTGGAATGTTTGCTAAGGGGTCTATGATGGGTCCGATAAAACTCCGACTTTCATTAAACCCTTGACTGTCATCTCTTAATACTCCACTTATTGCACTCTGTCCAGAAGTACTATTCTCATTACATTACCGTTTTTGGGATTGGCTAAAAGGTTTCCAGTTTCTATCAAAAATTTGATTACTTCATTAGGCTCATAACTTTCACTTTTGGAATCCAAATTGCCTGGGACGTTAATGCCTTTACTTTCTATTTCCCTCAAAAATGAGACAGTGATTGTTTTATTATATCTATAATTAGAAAGATCAAGAACGGGTATGCTCATTTTTATACAGATAAAAAAAGGTTGAAAACGGTTAAAATTTTGCGATAAGTTCAAAATTTAAACAATGAATGTCACTTATAACAAATGTAAAAAAACAAGTGCGAACAAAAATACGTGATTAACCAATTCACTTTTCTAGGAGGACTGTAGGGTAGAGAATAAACAACGGGCTCCAATGAAAAAAATCCTCAGTGGATATTTGAAAATAAATAAGGGGGGGGGGTATGGAGCTAGGCCATTCTAAAGACAAGGAAACCTTCTCCATTTAAGATATATCTTACTATAACGAATCTTTTTATGAATTCTCATTTTTCTTGTTTTGACATAGAGGATTTGAGAGGAAAGGGGAGATGGGAGGCAAGAGAGGATTTGTGTGGCACTTTTAGGTTTGATGCAGAAAACAACACTAGAAACATGTTCAGAAGAAGAAGGAGAGCTTTCAAATGATTTGCTCTTTGATAAGCTTTGACAAAAAATTAAAGACCTCATTTGGTCTACCTCTAGACTAGGCTACCCCTATAGCAGTAAAAAATAAAACATAATTGTATATAATCATGCAACACCTCATTTGAAAGCTCCTGATATAAAGATTTTAAATATCCAAGTCTTATCCAATAGTTTTTGAACCAAATTTGAATTTGCCATGTTATTCTTTGGGAGGTACTTACATACAGAGGTAGGAGGGTTTACAGAGCTAGGACATTCCTAGGCAAGGAAAACTTCTCCATTTAAGATATATCTTACTATAACGAATCTTTTAACGAATTTTCATTTTTCTTGTTTTGACATAGTGGGTTTGAGAGGAAAGGGGAGATATAAGGCAAAGAGGATTTGTGTGGCCCTTTTAGGTTTGATGTAGAAAACGAGACTAGAAACATTTTCAGAAGAAGGATAGCTTTCAAATGATATGTTGTTTGATAAGCTTTGACAAAAAAAAAAGAAAGACCTCATATGGGCTACCTCTAGACTACCTCCATAACAGTAAAAAAAAATATAATTGAATAGAGTCATGCGACACCTCATTTGAAAGCTCCTGACATAAAGATCTTAAATATCCAAGTCGTATCCAATAGTTTTTGAACCAACTTTGAATTTGCCATTTTTTTTTGGGGGGGGGGGAGGTACTTATACTCAGAGGTAGGGGGGTCTATGGACTTAGGACATTCCTAGGCAAGGAAAAAAAAAGGAAAATTCCATTTAAGATATATCTTACTATAACGAATCTTTTTACGAATTTTCATTTTCTTGTTTTGACATGGAGGGTTTGAGAGAAAAGGGGAGACGGGAGGCAAAAGAGGATATGTGTGGCTGTTTTTGGTTTGATGTAGAAAACAATGCTAGAAACATGTTCAGAAGAAGGATAGCTTTCAAATAATGTGCTGTTTGATAAGCTTTGACAAAAAATGAAAGACCTCCTTTAGGCTACCTCTAGACTAGGCTACCCCTATAACAGTAAAAAAATAAAATGTAATTGAATATAGACATGCGACACCTTATTTGAAAGCTCCTGACATAAATCTTTTAAATATCCTAGTCTTATTCAATAGTTTTGAACCAAATTTGAATTTGACATGTTTTTCTTGGGAGGTACTTACATTCAAAGGTAAGAGGGTTGTTAGAACTAGGACATTACCAGGCAAGGAAAACTTCCCCATTTAAGATATATCTTACTATAACGAATCTTTTTCCAAATTTTCATTTTTCTTTTTTTGACATGGAAGGTTTGATGTAGAAAACAACGCTAGAAACATGTTCAGAAGAAGGATAGCTTTCAAATAATGTGTTGTTTTATAAGCTTTGACAAAAAATGAAAGATCTCATTTAGGCTACCTCTAAACTAGGCTACCCCTATAACAGTAAAAAATAAAATATAATTGAATATAGTCATGGGACACCTCATTTGAAAGCTCCGGACATAAAGATCTTAAATATCCAAGTCGTATCCAATAGTTTTTGAACCAAACTTGAATTTACCATGTTTTTCTTTGGGATGTACTTATATTCAGGGGTAGGTTTACAGAGCTAGGACATTCCTAGGCAAGGAAAACTTCTTCATTGAAGATACATCTTACTATAAAGATTCTTTTTACGAATTTTCATTTTTCTTGTTTTGACATGGAGGGTTTGGGAGGAAAGGGGAGATGAGAGGCAAAAGAGGATTTGTGTGGCTCTTTTAGGTGTGATGTAGAAAACAACGATAGAAACCTGTCCAGAAGAAGGATAACTTTCAAATGATTTGCTGTTTGATAAGCTTTGACAAAAAATTGAAGACCTCGTTTGGGCTACCTGTAGACTACCTCCATAACAGTAAAAAATTAAATATAATTGAATATAGTCATGCAACACCTCATTTGGAAACTCCTGAAATAAGGATTTTAGATATCCGGGTCTTATTCAATAATTTTTGAACCAAATTTGAATTTCCCATGTTTTTCTTGGGGTGGTACTTATATTCAGGGGTAGGGGGGCTTATGGAGCTAGGACGTTCCTAGGAAAGGAAACTTTCTCCATTTAAGATATATCTTACTATAAAAAATCTTTTAACTAATTTTCATTTTTCTTGTTTTGACATGGAGGGTTTGAGAGGAAAGAGATCGGAGGCAAACAAGGATTTGTGTGGCCCTTTTAGGTTTGATGTAGAAAACAACGCTAGAAACATATTCAGGAGAAAGATAGCTTTCAAATGATGTGTTGTTTGATAAGCTTTGACAAAAAATGAAAGACCTCATTTTGGCTACCTCTAGACTACCTCCATAACACTAAAAAATAAAACATAATTGAATGTAGTCATGCGACACCTCATTTTAAAGCTCCTGACATAAAGATCTTAAATATTCATGTCATATCCAGTAGTTTCTGAACCAAATTTGAATTTGCCATGTTTTTCTTTTGGAGGTACTTACATTCAGAGGTAGGAGGGTTTATAGAACTAAGACATTCCTAGGGCAAGGAAAATTTCTCCATTTAAGATATATCTTACTATAAAAAATCTTTTTATGAATATTCATTTTTCTTGTTTTGACATGGAGGGTTTGAGAGGAAAGGGGAGATAGGAGGCAAAAGAGGATTTGTGTGGCCCTTTCAGGTTTGATGTAGAAAACAACGCCAGAAACATGTTCAGAAGAAGGATAGCTTTCAAATGATGTGTTGTTTGATAAGCTAAAAGATCTCATTTGGGCTACCTCTAGACTACCTCCATAACGGTAAAAAATAAAATATAATTGAATATAGTCATGCAACACCTCATTTGAAAGCTCCTGACATAAAGATTTTAAATATCCAAGTCTTATCCAATAGTTTTTGAACCCAATTTGAATTTGCCATGTTTTTCTTTGGGAAGTACTTATATTCAGGGGTAAGGGGGTTTATGGAGCAAGAACATTCCTGGGCAATGAAAACTTCTCCATTTAAGATATATCTTACTATGACGAATCTTTTTACAAAATTTTCATTTTTCTTGTTTTGTCATGGAGGGTTTGAGAGGAAAGGGGAGATGGGAGGCAAAAGAAGATTTATGTGGCCCTTTTAGCTTTGATATTGAAAACAACGCTAGAGAAACTTGTTCAGAAGAAGGATAGCTTTCAAATGATGTGCTGATTAATAGCTTTTGACTAAAAAATGAAGCAGGAAAATTGGGCTGCCTCTACCTCAATAGGCCTAACAGTCAAAATATTTTTTTTTGAATATAGTCATGTAAACACCTCATTTGAAAGCTCTTGACAGAGCAATCTCAAATAACAATGAAAAATTCTATGAAGTAAAGAATTCCAGGCATTAATTTTAAGTTCACGCTTATATTCTTACTTTTAAGTAAAATATCAAAAACAGCAAAAAACTCAAAAACTTAGTATCATTTGAGAGCTGTAAGTGTTGGCTGTTTTTTTTTTTAAGGAATAATTTTTATTTTCAGAACTATAGGGTAAGCAATTTTAGGTCAGGGAGATTAACCCGGAGATGGGAGCCAGGAGATAACTTCATCCTGGTATTTTCGGCTTGAGTTTTGTTCTAAAAAAAGCTTAGGTTTTTGGTTTTCCTCTGACCTGCAAAGACAACCTGATTACTTTTAAGAAAGAATGCAAATAATTTTACTGTTTTGAACAAAGAGAAATATATAGAACTAAGGAAAATACCTAGAGAAACGTATAGCTCTTGATTTAAGGGAAATTTATACTGATGATATTTAACACAGGTGAATATACAAGCTTTCAGTGTGAACAGTTCTTGGGATTTTCCTTTTGGTTTTCCGATGTGAGATCCCATGCGTATGAATTCAGTATTAGGTCAATTTGTTCCTAGGATAGCACTTTGTAATATGACTATTGCAACCACTGAAATGGACCCACAGTTCAGTATTTCCACAATCCCCGAATTTTTGGAGATTTTCCCTGAAATCCCTGTGTTTCCCCAAACAAAAAGTCGGTTCCCCGAATCACAAATTTTTTCCCAAAATCACCCAATCAGTTGCAAGCCCTAGTGATTTATCAAAAGTGACTATCCACCCCTAGTGACTATTACTTTTACTTTATGTCACTTATTACTTCATCCACGAGAAACATACAACCATTCTGAAATATAATACACCTGTAATTAGTAACTTCACAAGTGTTGGAAACTCAGGATTGGTTCTCGAGACTGAGGCTAGAATTACATCGTTTTGAGCAACCTTCTGTTCTCACTTGCTGGCACCATTGTCTTATTCTTGCGAGGCTTGCCCATCAGAACGTTTCTAGTAAAGTTAGACTAGGGACAGAAAGTTGCTAACACAGTGAGACAAGGCCTTGGGCCCTACTTTAAGAAAAGATTTATTGAAGAAAAGGACGATAGAGGAGATGGCAGATGTGGGTACTTCCAAGTAGTTGATGATCTGTGTTTCATTCTGCAGTGATGGGCTTGACACTGGAGCTGATGTTTTTGATTTAGTTGAGTGTTCTAATGCTAGAGCTATTTCAGTGCATTCAAAGTTGAAAAAAACGTTGGAAGTCAAAAAGGAAAATGATGTCATGATACAAAACCGGGCCGATTTCTGTTCTGAGACTGGGAATTCAATGATGGGGTGAAAATTTTGTTGCAAAGATGATCAGTCACTATTACACATGGGCTCTAGTTGTTAAGTGCAACTGGCACTCCACCCATATGTGCGCGTCATATACTTGTAAAAAAGCTGCTAAAAACACTTGAAGACTTATGTCACCAAATGTATAATTACTTGTCAGTGAGCACAAAACGAATCACTGTCTCGAAAGAATTCCTAGTTTTTTTCAAATACTCCAATCCACAAATTTTTAGCCCACGAATAAAACTCTTTAGTTTTTCCTCCAGACTTGCGTGCGAAGAATATTTGAGCAGTGGAAGGCCCTATTTGTGTAAATCACAAGCTATAACTTCGATGACCCTATTCATGCAAACGAACTTGTTCTCAGCACGCTCAAAAACCCTTTTATGATGACGTTTATGATGTTTGTTGACTATGCTATTGGTCTTCTGAAAGATTTCAATATGCTGTTTTTGTTGCAGTCAGCTATTTTCCATGGAATGAAGCCAGAAACACTAAAGCCTATTGCAACGCTTGTCGTAAATCAGAAACTTCACAAGTTTACTCTTCCTTGACGCAACAAACGACATCCAGTATTTAGTCGTCAAAATGGTTTGTCTAGTATATTCAGCACATGACGAACTGGCATACTGAGTAAGTTTTAGTCTGGATATCTCGCAGTCTGAGGTTAAGAAGTTCTTCACCACAGGTCGGGACTCTTACAAAGAAGCTATACCCCAAACATGAAACGACTCTTCTTTTGATTCCAATGTCTACAAGAACACAAAAATGTTCGAGTCTGTCAGTACCCAAAATTTGAATCCCATTTGCCTAGATCACATCGGTTGCCGTCATAGACTAAGGCTTTAATTAATAGAGAGTGGCGGGAGCAAAGCACAGTTTTGTTGAAAGATGCTGACATTGATATGGTGACTGCTGAAGACTATTGGAAATTCGTCTTCCAACATACCCACCCTCAAAGAAATCCGACGATTGAAAACCTGAGAAATGTGTTAAAGCTACTGCCACTGCCGAAAAAGCAGCTGCGAGTATCTCCGGAAATCCAATTTAATTTTAAGCCAAATTTTGTTAAACTTTTCTAGTTTGTCTGGTTGTTTGTCATTTTTCATATCACTCAATTGCATTTTGGTAGACCAAAAAAAAAAAAAAAATGAAATGATTTTCATGCTTCATATGCCCAGTGTTAAGATGCCCAGTGTTAAAAAAGCTCTGAATAAGGATAAAAAATGATTGCTAGTGACAATAGATTTTGCTTTGTTTCACTTAATATTAATGGGAACCAAAGACAAAGATCTTTTTATTGATGCGCTTCTTGTTTATGATATAGTTTTCTATAGGAACATTTTCTAATTAAAGCTAATACAGATACTCTTAAACGGTCACCCACCTACCGAACGTTTGTACGTGAAGCTAAGAAAACGCGCGGTCGACCCTCTGAGGGCCTTGCAATTTTAGTTCGCCTCGCTAAGAAACCTGAGCTTGTTTCTTCTGATCATAATTTACCGGCAATAAAATGCGGTAATATGGTCCTCATCAATGTCTATATACCATGCAATCGCAAGAACATTTCTTCCATATCTGTCTTCGCAGGTTCTTGTAATCGACTCAGGAATCTTCTGCTAAGAGTGACGAATCAGGGATTATATTAGATTGTGGCTGGTGATATCAATGCCAATTTTCTGTCCCAGTCTGAAAGAAGTGACCCTTTTTTGATACTTTGTCTAACGGCTATCAGTTAGTCAATAAAGATAAACAGTTTTTCTACATTCATAACCGTGAGGGTTCTAGATCAAATCTTGATCATATTATAGTTTCAAGTGGATCACTCGTGATTCCTCCTGTCATTGTTTTGGATGATAAAATTGAGGATGATCACTTGCCTTTAACTTGCGAAATTGAGTCGTCTGCTCTACTGGCTTATAACCATTTTTCTTAACATAATAAATGGTTTGATAAGCCAAATTGGAAACGAGTAAATTCTTCTTCTTCTTCTATTTCAAAGCAGGCAGGTTTTTCAGTCGATACTATTTAGCCCTTTTCCTTTTGCTTCACTCTGTGGGCTACAGAGCTACTGGCTTGGTTGTCTCTTATTTGTTAGATATTCTCAGATATCTTTCAGATATTCTCAGAGATCTTTCGACTCAAGGAGTTCAAATATAAGGTGATAGATGTCGATTTCTATGCTCTGTGTGCAGGTATAGTTGGCTAGGCTCTTGGCTGATAGTGAGATTTTGTGGTGTTAGAAGCAATTTAACTGTTTACAAAGCAAGGTATGTTGTACAGACGTCAGCATATTACATTCAAATAGGCAGTGGTCAATTGTTTCATTATTCATATTACAATACCTGCAGAGAGGGGACAGGGGAACTGAACCACTTGTTTAAATTCTGAAATTTATTTGTATGTTCTTTGCTCGTTATTATCAAGCCTGAAAGTGCCTTTTCAACTTTTACAAACCTCTGTAAGGTCATCGACAGCTAAGATTGATTTAATTGTTACTATTACCAGATTGTACATTGTTTGAAGGCAGCTGCTTCAGTTCCTGTCGAACGTGTTAGATTTGGCACCAGAAAACCATTATGAAATGTGTGCTCAGAAGTGAAAAAAAACTAAACAACGCGCGAAGTTTTGGCTTCTCCTTTGGTTTGCTTGTGATCAGCCCAAGTCTGGTGAAGTATTTAAAATTAAGCAAAATTTGAAACGTCAGTTTAGATCCTTTATGCGTCAAGCCCGCCTGAATGGTTTTGATGGCCCCTTGGATCGGAAGTCTTGGTCCAATGTAATTATTAGCAGCAAGTGTGTGCCTGCTACCGTTTCGATGATCAAAATCAGTGATTTTGTTGCTCATTTTACTCGTGTTTTTTCTACATTTAATCATTCCATCCAGTACATAATTTCTTCCTTATTGCATAAATCTGTTCCTCGAGTTCTTTGGCAAGTCCATATATTGTCAATATCTAATGGTGATATCTATTGGGCTTTTAAGAGTGTTCAGAAATCATGTGCTCCTGATATGGATGGTCTGTGTTACAATGACTTCAACATTAAGTGTCCATTATTGTTAACACACATTCAGCTAATATTCCAGATTTGTTTAGCCCAGTCCTTAGTTCCAGATAGTTTTCTTTTGGGAATTGTAACATCAGTTTTGAAAAAGGGAAATAACGCAGATCAGTGTTCTAGTTATTGACCATTTACAGTGTCCTTCTTCATGAGCAAGCTGTTCGAGTATGTCGTATTGCCTGAGTTTGTGACTAAATGTTATTTTTCTGACTATCAAGTTGGGTTCAGAGCTGGTTTTGGTTGTTCTCAAGCCCATCATATGCTTTCGTCAGTTGCTAGTCTCGGCAAACATGCAAAAAAGGCCACTTTATTTTTGCTCGGTTGTATATCCTTAGCGCTTTTCACAACGTTGTACATTTGCAAGCACTTCACTGCTTAATTAAAGCAGGAGTTAATTCTTCCGTAGTAAAAGTTCTACAATATTGGTATTCCAATTCGTTGGTTCGGTTAAAATGGATGTCTGATATATTTGAACCTATCTCAATAAAGAAGGAAGTCAGGCAAAGTGGTGTGCTGTCTCCACTTGATATATTTATAAAACTGTGCTTGCGTACTGTTTTTGAATCCTGTCTCCTACTGGGTTTTTGGAAAATACTGATGTTGGTCACACTGCCTATGCTGCTGATGTTCTGCTAATTAGACATACTAGGTCAGGCCTCACAAAAAATCTAAATGTTCTGATTAATGCTTTGAGTATGATTGGGCTTTCTGTAAATGCTTCAAAATGCGAGTTTCTATGTTTTAATACTCCTCCTCCTCCTTTACATGTTGGCACAATGCTACTCAAGTGTGTCTCAAAGTTGAAATGGCTTGGGATTACTTTTTCTGATAAACGTTCGACTACATGCTCGTCTCTGGTTGCTAGTGCTCTGCATTGTATTCGCTTCTCATATGGTAAAATCTCGCCTAATAGAGGGAGGTACAGCCGCCAAGGCTTATGTAATCTTTACCATCGTTTTTGTTCTCCTACAACTCTTTTTCTTTCCGGTCTGCAGCCTTTAATGCGCAAAAAAGACCGTCTTCAGCTAAGGAGAGGCTATTTTAAATATTGTAAATTCCTGCTATACTTACCAATGTGTTACAGAGATCACAAGATTATTTCTCATTTTGAACTTATTGACCCTCTAGTGCTGCTTGACAACATCGCTAAGAACCTGAGGACCAATACTATAAGGAAGATATGTGCCAGTGACCCCTTCATTTATTTTTTTTTCCAGATTAAAGATTTATAAATATTGTTATGTTATTTATGTTGTGTTTTCTTATTATTTCCTTGTGGATCATATTATTTTTGTTTTTCTTTTTTACTTCACATTTATTTTATTTTGCGGCTTATAAATAAACTTACTTACTTTACGTGATAATAAACCAAATGTATAATGATTTTAATTCTATATACCATTTAATGCTCTATGTAAATATGGCAGACATTCCTTGCGTAATTTAATGTCTGCTCACTGAAGATTATTCATTAATTCAGAGAAATCATTGCAGATGTTGATGCTGTACCTCTGATTATTGTCTTTCTATGCAATATTTTTGCCATCTTTCTGAAAATAAGCATCCTAAAGCTTCGTTTTCAGGTTAAAAGAATAGACTAACAAAGATAACGTAATAAAAGGCTAATGTAATCAGAGTATATCTCGGCTATTTTTTTTCTTTGAAAACGATTTTAAAGTTTTTCCACAATATCAGCAATAAGTTATTGCAATACCAATTTCAAATAAGCAAATTTCAATATCAGTATTACGGTTATAGAGTGTATTTTCTAAAGCGCTTGATTTACTAAGGAGAATATAAACCGTGTTGGAGCCTGAAAACGAAGCTAAAGCCAATTTGGGCTCCCAGATTTTCCCACCAAAATTCTATTTCTTGTTTCCCCCGAACACAGTTTATAGAATTATCCAGTAAGTTTATCGCAGATCATTTCTGGTCTTCATTCTCGGTACGAACAAAAAAGCTCCTCCCACTTCTTTCGGCATTAGCGGGCTAGTCTGTTTCTGTCAATCAATGAGAAATGGTTACTAAGTGCATTATTCGTAATAGCGGGTTTCCGCTTGTTTCCGATTGTTTCGCGTCTGACTTGTCTACCCGTGAAAAGATCTGATGCTGCCTATGTTTCTATCTGCGAAAACGTTCTCTGGAGCACTCGCACCTTGGTCCGGGTTTTTATAATGAGGTGAGATAGGGAAAGATCATACTGGATAATTATATAAACTGTGCGCCCCGAATATTCCCTGAATTCGGAAGAATTGTCTCCCACTTTACAACTTGGGAGTATAAACGCTGTCGGTGTTTTCTGTTAATTTTAAAGTAAAACCACGCGGAAAAATTTTAATGAATATCGAAATCCTTCAGAAAAAGCTGCAGGCAAATAGAAAAGAGATGCAACTTCTGGAAAAAAAGTAATATTATTTTATGATTTTAGAAGAAAATTGGTAATATCTTAGTTCCTAAACATTAGAGTGGTATTTTCTTGGCTAGTTAAGAAGCTATTATCTTGGAATCAATGAAAATCACCAACTAGCCTAAATCCCATGCCTATTTTAGAAGAGGCTGTAAGTTTTTTTTTTTAACCTGGATAATTGTGACTCTCTAGAAGAAGATATTCTAGAACAAAAAGAGAGACTGTTTAGATTACTGTTTTGATGCTTGTTTTCATGGCTTTTTTTTTCCATTTTTTGACAATACATCCCCAGACCATAGGCTATTTTACAACCTTAGGTTGTAAAAAAAAACAACAAGAAACAGTAAACAGGGTAAAATTCTACTTTAGTTTCCTTTGGAGCTCATAGAAAGAGGTTAGGTTAGGAAAATGAAACTTTCAGGGATGGGTCTACATGCTAAAGTATGTCCTGGGAAGGTATTTTGAAAGGTAAATTTCTAGGTGGCCCTATAATTTAGTTCAGATGAAAGTGAAAACATCATTTGATGCCTTTTTATGCTCTTTCATAATTCAAGAGGCCTAGGCCTAATTGCTACTGGGGCTAATTGTATCTTGAGCCTTTAAAGGGGCCCTGAACATATTTTATATAAAGGTACTATTGTATTAGCTGGTACCTACTTGATAATGCAAAGATCAGATTGGATATAAACCTGTTAGTCTGCAACACACAAGACAGATACCTGGTACTAAAATAAAACAAAATAACATAAAAATATAATGGTCTATGAACAAAATTATGAGATTTACAAATTACAGTTATGTGCCCAGAAATACCCAAATGTTCTTCACAATCACACTAAAATAAACTGGGCTTGTCTTTTTCTGTCTTTGGCAAATCCTAAATTGTAAATTTAACATCTATATTCATTCAATCACTTATCATTCAGAACTAACAGGTTTTTATCTGATCTTTGCATTATTGTGTGGGTAACAGCTAATACAACAGTATCTGTATAAGTTATGAAAGAGCATAAAAAAGCATCAACAGATGTTATCACTTTTGTCCTTGCTAAATTATATAGCCCAATGCAAATTTGCCATGAACTTTACCCATGTATTTTGCAGGTTAGGTTATAACTTCTTTGTGTGGTTACAAAAATGAAATACCTTTGGGGCCCCTTTAAGCACTCAAGATGCAACTAGCCCCAGAAGCAATTATTGTATTATGAAAGAGCATAAAAAAGGCATCAACTGATGTTTGCACTATCATCCTAGCTAAATTATAGGGCCACCTAGAAATTTACCTTTTGAAGTACTTACCCCCACTCCTTTTCCCTCTAGAGGGTCCTGACCTTTGATGACTTTTAAAAATCTGTGTGTTATAAAAGTGAAATCTTGCAAAATAGATTTCTGCTTAAGTACAGTACAACAAAATTGTTTTCAGGTTCACAACTTTGCTCAATCCTAATTTATAAGGTTTTAAAGATATGCAGATACATTTCCTAAATTTTGAAAAAAAAAAAAAAATGTTGATATGGCTTAAATTTCTACTCAAATAACAGGAATTGCATTTTCAGAACTAAAGCTACAGAAAAAGAAACTGAAAATTAGGTAAAATGTTGTTTTGTCAAGATTTTCTATGGCTTTAGTTCTGAAAATGCAATTCCTGTTATTTGAGTAGAAATTTAAGCCATATCAATGTTGTTTTTTTTTTCAAAATTCAGGAAATGTATTTGCATATCTTGGTTCTGACAAGCTTCAGGACCATCTAGAGAGAGAAGAAGTGGATGTAGGTACTTCAAAATACCTTCCTGGGACATACTTTAGCCTGTAGACCCATCCCTGAAAGTTTCATTTTCCTAACCTAACCCCTTTCCAAGATAGCAAAGAGTAGTTAAAGTAGAATTTTTACCAAAAATAGGGCTGACAAACAATTTAGCTAGGATGAAAGTGAATAATTCACTTGATTCTTTTTTTTGGTAAATTAGCAGCAGTTTAAATTAGCCTACTGACCTAGGGAAAAGGTGAACATACCACTCAGTCTCTTTTTTATGCTCTTTCTGAATGTAATGATCACTTTACTTGCCAATTTAATTTTGAGCCCTTTAAGATGATAACCCTCAAAGATGATACCTTTTTTGGTGCTTGTGTATTACATGGTAGGCCTACATACTCCAAAAGTGAAGTTAGGTTAATCCTAATGAAATATACAGAGATTTAATGAAAATAAAATGCTTTAGTAACAAAATTATGAAAACTACAAAGAATTATGGTTGGGGGGGGGGGCAAACAGAACACATTATATTGAAAATCCAACCCAACCAAAATACCATCTCTATATATTAAATATTAAATAAAAAATACCTACAACATAGATTTCAACTGAGCCTAAGCTAATCTTCTTCAAATACTGACAGTATAAACCAGTTATTTTCTGATCTGTAAATCCAAATTCTTGAGTGTGTACCATATAATACACAAGTACCCCTTCTTCTATTAATTTAGATGCTGATTATAAACTTCTGTAAGTATCACTCTTGTTTAAACTGGTTTACCCATAAAGTGAATTGATTGACAAAACTGAGAACTTGAAAATACATGGGAAATATATAATTTGGGCTATTTATTTACACATGAAGGGGGGAAGGGGTGTTAATACTGTATATTGGAGTGCAGTTGGAATGTATTACCTACAATTATTCTGCATATGATGAAGTAAGAATTATTGTTTCTAACCCTTTTATATAGCTTTTATAGAGAAACTTTTTTCAAAAGTGCTTAAAAACTTTAGTGTAAAGAGCAAGGTGTTGGGGAGGAGGCAACCCCCTTCATATACAGAATAATTTCTGTTTGTTTTAAGTTTTAATGTTGCTCCTTACTTTCCATTAAAAAAAAACACTTTCTTGTTAAGAAACAATCAAAAATGGGGTTTTTCAAGGTCAAACAAAAATACTAAAAAAAAAACAACACAAAGTGAATATTTCAAGGGGACAATCTCCTCTCTTCTTTAGAACAATATATATATATATATATATATATATATATAATATATATATATATATATATATATATATATATATATAATATATATATATATATATATATATATATATATATATAATATATATATATATATATATATATTATATATATATATATATATATATTTAAGCTAAAATATATAAGTATATATATATATAATATATGGTCTGGGTGATCATAAATGTGTTCTGCAAGGGCAGATGTGTTCTGCAAGGGCAGAGTCAAATTTTTTTGTTTTTTTTAAGGGTCTTATCAATTGAAACAGAGTGCTTAGTCAGGGATGTCATGGTTGGGGGGGGGGGGGGAGAAGGGCACTTTCCTCTCTCAGTATTTTTGGTCACTTGGTAAAAAAAAAAGAAGTTGGTAGCATGATGGCGCTTTATGCTGCAATTTTTCTGATGCTGCTAAAATTCTTTTTTTTTTGGTTCAATAAAGACCACAAAAATACTGGGCATCATCTACAAAAATTTCAAGCTTGGTTGTTAAACACAGCAGTTTTACTGACACTCTGCCATGATTTTACAGACGGTACTGCAATTTTGCATTTTTTTGTAAAATAAACAGTATTAAAATAGGGACATGATATGTACCAAAATCTCAATCTCAGTTTGTAAATTCAGTGGTTTTACCAACTTTTGAAGTGATTTTATGTTTTGTATTGAAAACAGACATTATGCTAATTTTTTACAAAAACAGTCTGGAAAAATGACCAGCCAGTTAACAAAACCTCTTCCCCTCCCCCAACATTTTGGCTAGTAATGAGCCTGTGCTTAGTTATACTGAGTCATATTATTTTATTTAACCAAGCTTGCTTAGTTTCATACAACAAAGGTGTTGTCCAGCACCGCAGAGAAGCTGTTGAAATTTATAAATACCAACATTTAAGTCTAGCTTTGAACAGGGGTTCCAGTGATTTAAGAATAAAAGAGTCATATTTAGGTTTTCTCGAAAGAGAAGCCTATACTTTATTAATCCCTGATATGAACCTTGAACCCCCTTCATAATCACATAATCAAATGCACCATCAACCTCTTAGATCTCAAAGAGTGTCTGCAAGGAATGCTATTATTAAAATCAAAAATCAGGTGACATAGTTTTCCAACTTATTTAATTGCTGTTTTATTTTGTTGAGTGAATGAATTTTTCATTTATTTGTCAGTTGTTTGCTAGTATCTGTTGATGGCAGTTCAAATTTTTGGTTTTTGTGCAAATTGCAGATATTGGTGAATGACTGACTTTATGGTTTGTTAGACTTTATTTTGTTTTAATTCTCCTAATTTTGGCTTTTATTGAATTTTATACATCTTTTAATTTTGTTTTTTTTTCATTGGTTTCTATTGGTTTTGTTTTTTTACATTGACTTTCCATGTTTGATTTTGTTTTTTTTTCTTTGTCTTTTTTGGCATTTTCCTTAAATATTTTTTTTTTGTGCTGAAGAAGAGAGGTGGTTGTCCTCTTCAACATATTTGTTTGTGTGTGTTTTTTTTTTCAGTATTTTTGTTTGGCCTTAAAAAAAAACATTCTTGATGGCTTCTTCTTTATTTTTATTTTTGAAAAGATACAAATTTACCACCATTTACACTTTCTAAAGGTAAAAACAATAGAAGTTTAAATTTTGGATTTTGGGCTTTTCTTTGGTTGATGTTAAAAATAGAAGCTCTGTTGAAACAAAAAATAAAAACTGAGTCTCATTAAGACTTTAAAAATTGATGTTTTTGCCTGATCTTACTAAATGAATGTTAACCCTGGCTCAACCAATGTCTCTTGGTCATAGATGACTAGATGTAGTTTTTATGAGTTTCAGCTTTGCAGAATATATTTCCCCTGATGCTATGAATACTAGTAGTAATGTGAGAGCTGCCTGCAAAGCAATCTAAAGATGATGTACATTTTTCTCCAAGTTTGATTTTAAAACAAGATAAAGTTAGCTATGTCTTTGGGGTTACTGGCTTAGTAGCTCATTTAGTAGGCCTACTACAATCCAGATTTTTCTTCCAAGCTAGATTTGAAGTAAGATTAAAGATGTCTTTTGGGGTTACTGGTGCTGTAGCTCATTTAGAACTTTGCTGGTAATTCATTTAAAATTACAATCCAGGGCTATAAAATAAAAGTTTACCTTCAATTTGTGTATCCTGTAGTGGCCCCCTTTACACTCATAAAAAAAATTGTTACCTGTTTTCCTTCAAATATTGTATGGTCAAACCTTGTTCAAATTTTGCCAGAATGTCAAGATCTTTTCTGTTCTCCCTAGTACCTACTAGAATCTCCTCAAAACCATCACTTCTTGATTTTTTGATCAATTCTCTGGTTTTGTTGCAGCAGATTTTAGTCATAGGCCTTTGTCTGAAATACTTTGCTGCTCAAATCAACTTTATCTCCCCAAATGGAGATTTAGATGCAGAGATATCAGCAAGGCAAAGGAGAATGCTCTCTTATTCTGACTTTTGAGAACAGTTATTCACAAACCCCAGATCAGTTGCATCACAAAAGTATAAATTTTCTCTTCTTTGGCAGCTAGCCTTATGCTGTGCTTGTCAGAGACTTGACCCCATGACTCAGACGCAGAGGATGAAGGTAGATGCTGTCCAGACAAAACACCACTGCAAAATTGAACATTTTAGATGGTTTAACAGGGTATAGAACTTGGAGATCTCCCAGTCCTTTATATTGCTGCCCCTGTCTGAGCAGCTTGAATCTTGCTTGCTGGGTTGATGTAGTCATCTACTTCACCTGCCCCACTCATTTCCAACTTTGATAAAATGCAAGCAGCTTGAAATGCCCCAGAGGTAGACCCTGCACAAGATGGGTAGACATTATTCATGGTCAACCCAGAATGTGGACCCCAGTGAAGCTCCAACCCTTGCACAGGACAGTACACTCTGGAGAGGACTACTGGTGCTGGCATCTGGTTCCATCTTTGCTGGCAATGTTGCTGAGTAAGAGCTTCAAGTCAAGATAACTTTCTACAAAATTTTGTACCACAGCACAAGAGATACTACTGACTTTAATTTTTCACATAATGAGCAGAGCAGACAACCCAATCTTAGTGCTGAGCAAATATGGAAAAGGAGAAATTTACCTGCTGCTTGCCTAAACGTGTTTCTAAAGATACAAATCAAAATACCCAAATAAGATAAATTATAAGAGAAGTGAGACCAAAGTGTAGCCTTGTAGTGATAGTCAAGCAGAAAGAAAGGATGTGGAACCACAGCATAGGAGAAAAGCTTCAAGCTGTATTAATTAGGAGTTTAGTTTAGCTTTGCTGTAAAAAATAGCTACAACAAAGCAGGAGTCTGATTCTATGGTAAATTACAAACTTATGACATATTAGGAATAAATCCCATCCTGTAAGTATTTTTCTATTCTCAAAAAATATTTCCTACTTTTTTGAGTCTCCTCTTATTCCCTGTTCCTTTGTAAATTCTTATGCTAATTTTGGGATAAATTAGTTTGGGATTCAAAGGAGTTTTGGCTAACAGGATGTCCTTAGGGTTTATTCCTATTCTTTAATACAAGCTTCAAAAATAGTTGATGTCCTTCATAGATATGCTCTTGATTTATTCAAAAACTTTTAACTCCGTTTTACATTTTCAAGCTCTGTATTTTCTGGCTTCCAGTGAATTTTTATATTATTTGTATCCTAAAGTTTTTGGTATTGAAATCCTTTTCTACGTCTTAAAACTGGTGATGGCTGTTATTCAAGTTATCTAATTTGCATACAAATATAAACTGTATGTTTCTAATAAATGGAGTAGCCTTCTGACTACCTTTTTTTTCTGAAATTCAAATGTCTCAAACCTTGCTATCACAGTTGACATTCTCCTAATATGTTGTGTCAGAACTTCCAATTGTGTCACAAACTTTCCAATTGTTTTTTAATTCTTGTGCCTATTCTCTCGACTCTGAATGTTGATAGATATGAGTTTCTCTCTTTTAGTTTTAAGGGTTTTTCTAGATTGCTTCTTTGGTGTCAACTTTTTTCCATGCCTTTCATTGAATCTATAAGGTAGTTGGAAATTGTGATTATATATATATATATATATATATATATATATATATATATATATATATATATATATATATATATATTATATATATATATATATATTATATATATATTGATTATTTTTTTTTGGTGTCTGATGCTGAGCTTAAGCTCCAGATTGGAGTCAAGGAATAAGAGTAAATACCATATTAGGATTCTTCAAAGATGAATATGCAAAAATCAGACTGTCTTCCAATCCTGAAAAAAACCCAAGTTGTTCTTTTGCAATGTGCAAATTCCCTCTACTTCTTTACTAAATTTGGATGGTTTCTCTTATCAAACCTGCAGACCACATTACATACCTGGGCCTTCTGATTGGATATCTATTGGCCCCACACACTGTTTGCTGATATCTCATGTTGAGGATAAAATTAGTATTTCTTATGCTGAAATTGTAAAAAGCAAACTATGCTTCAACAATCACCTTCTAGCATCCATCTATGAACCTGTAGCCCTCCTATAAAAAAAAGAATTGTTGGAAATTGAAAGCTAAATATTCTCTAGTGCTCTTTTGGGGCTTGGATTCAATTTTGCCTCTGTGGTAAAAGGGCATAAGTGAAGTTCATAGTTCCATGGTATCTACCAAGAGGGGTTGTTTGATCAACTAGAATTCATGGAGTATAAGAATAACTGCCCCAGTTGTTTTTTTTTTGGTACTTGTGCACTAATTGGTACACACTGCTATAGACTGTATCAAGGAAACCAGACACGACAAACCCGCTAACGGGTATTTGCAATAGAGAAATGGAATGCGAAGCGTGGTTTTCATTACATTTACAATATTTAAGCTGTTGTTTTTCGGGTTTAGGGGGAAAAAAGGGAACTAGGTTAGGTTAGGTTACGTATTTAATATGTGCTATACTTTACCCCCCACCCCCGCTAATGTGTTAATGTATAGCCCAAATTTATTTGTAAACTATTATATGTTCATTCTATTTTTTTTTTTTTTATTAGCATTAACCAAACTTGACTTCTTTCGTGTGTATCATTTAGTGCACAAGTACCTTTATTTTAGAGTTCAAAACAGTCTAACCTCCTTGTTTGTTGAGTGCAAGGAATCTAAATTATTGTCATCATGATGTCTTCCAGAAGGTATCATTAGATTTAAACAAAATTTAAGTCTAAGTTAAGTTTTAGCAAGTTTAAATGAATTTAAGTATGGATAAATGCAGCCATGTTGCATTAGTAAAATTGTAGTTGACCTTCTCTGATTGCTAGGTATTATTTTTATCTGCTTTGTTCCCAATGTTTCTCAAAAAGTACATCCAAATTTTCTATGTAAACATGCTTTTGGTGTTTCAGGTTTGGAGATTGGCCACCATAGTAGTATCCCCAGAGGCACTTCTACAACGAACATAGCAGATTAACACAGGGAAATAACATATGGTTGTTGGTTGTTGATTGTTGGTTATGTTTGTTGGTTATTGGTTATGTTTGTTGGTTTTGGAAATGGGGTTGTTGTTGATTGTTGGTTATGTTTGTTGGTGTTTTATTTTTATCTGCTTTGTTCCCAACGTTTTCTCAAAAAGTATATCAAATTCTCCATGCAGCATGTTATTGGTGTTTCAAGTTTTGGAGATCAGCCACCATAGTAGTATCCCCACAGGCACTTCTACGATACACATAGCAGATTAACACAGGGAAATTAACATATGCTTGTTGGTTGTCGATTGTTGGTTATGTTTGTTGGTATTATTGTTGGTTATAATTATTGGTTGTTGGTTATGTTTGTTGGTGTTATTTTATCTGCTTTGTTCCCAATGTTTCTCAAAAAGTATATCCAAATTCTCCATGCAGCATGTTATTGGTGTTTCAGGTTTTGGAGATTGGCCAACTTGGTATAAGAACATAAATATTCTACATAATATTAGTACTCCAGACATAATGGGAAAATTGTCCCTTGCTGTAGAAGGGCTATCTGGGTCTGCTGTTTTGAAGTTGGGTCATTTCTTAGTCTTTTCCTATGCTTTCACCTAGTTGATTGTTTATTTTGTTGTTTTTCTACATTTCATTCTTCCACTTTTTTTGGCTGTTATAAAGAGATGTAAACAAACTATTATTGTATAGTTGATCAAAACAGAAATTGTCTATCCAGAAACCCATTCAAATTCTTCAGTTACCCATGGTCCTGCAACACCTCATGGGGTGTTGTTTCTAGATTGTTCTAGATTAGTTCTTTCTAGATTGTTCTAGATTTTTCTAGATTGTTTTGACTGAAAACAAACCTTACTGACTGGATTTTTAGTAAAGTAAACTACTGGTTACAAAATGAATTTCTGCAGGTCCAGTTTTCAGTTAAAATAAACTCTTTTATAGTAAAATACATAAAAATACAACAACATTAGGTTCTTTTAGAATAGCTAGGATCGTGCCTGAAATGAAGTGGTGATACCTTCCCTGGGATTGACCTAATATTATTTTCTTTTTAATCTTGCTTTTGTGTTTGTAATTGGGAAGGTTGGGCTCACATTATTATGTATACTTTATTTCAAAATATTTAATTTTATTCTAATGGTTTGATATAATATCTGGCAATAATGATGGTTGACCATATGCTCAAAATATCTAGAATTGTTTTCTGTTCTATTTTTATTGCCTTTCCTTTTTCTGTCTGTATTGTGATAAGCAGTGGTTTAATTTAAACTAGTCAAGGATTTTGAATAAAGAGATAGTCGGTGTTTGGTAGATCTTGGCCTGTCCAAATTAAGGCTATTGATCAGTATAGATTTTATTACACAATATCAAGAGTTTTTTTCTATTCCATTGTCTTGGAAAAAACAAAGTATTTTATGTTTCTTTATTAGCCCAATATATATTTATTTGTTATGTAAAATAACTGAAGTGTTAACAAGTTCTGTTGTGCATTTTTTTTTGTTTCTTAGGCTACTATTATTTCCTTAAGATGTAGTGTTAAAACTATTGCTGATGATTTAATTGAGGGCATGATAAAATAAAGTATTTTATATTTTTTTATTACCCCAATATATATTTATTTGTCATGTAAAATAACTGAAGTGTTAACAAGTTTAGTTGTGCAATTTTTTTTGTTTCTTAGCCTACTATTTCCATTAGGTTTAGTGTTAAAACTATTGCTGATGATCTAATTGAGGGCATGATTAAATAATTCAGTAAAATCTCATCTTACTTGATATATCCAAAATAAATTAATCCTTTGTGAGACAAAATATTTTTTAAGTAGAATACATACTTTGCTTCAAAAAATCCAATGAGATGTGAATGTTGTTTGAATGCTATCTGGAAGACTTATAAAATTTCTGTCTCAAGGTATAATTTTTTAAAATATATAGAATGTTGCCATTCTTCCAGTGAAATATTAAGGAAATACTGTGCATTTAATCCTCTTAATTTATGATTTGGCTTTCTAGATGGCACCAATTAAAAATCATGGCCCTTTGAATATGGAAGAGGCCATAACAATTAAATGGCCCTTTCAATAGGCCATAAGAAAACAATTAAAGAAGTACCAAGTTTCATGCCCGAGCATTTTGTTGAGTGTCCTCGCTGCTGGGCAAGTTTATATATTTAGTTGTTGCTTTATTTTGAAGATTAAAATCTTCATGGGAGGCCTTAGAGAGTGAAAATCTGAGTGGGGCAATGGAGAAGCATTTGTTGTTTTTTTGGCTTTAGGCAACTTCGTGTTCTGATGAGTTGTTAGTAGCATTAGCATTAACTTAAGGCTTTATTTTACAGGAAAATGAAAGACTAGTCCTTAGGCAGAAATCACTGCTGTGGCACCTGACAAAACTTCAAAGTGAAAGGTGTTTGTGTGGTTGATAGATTAAAACTCCATAAAGACAATTATCACTCAGCAGCAAAAAACTATTATTCCTATTTGAAAGAGGAACATTCACAGGTGAGCATATTTGCAGTAAATGTCAAGAATGTTATGTAACTATGTCATGTCATGTCAATGTCAGTAAAATTGGAGGATCTTGTTATTCCAGGGGAGGGCCAAAATTTTTGGGTTGGAATAAACAGAAATCCAGTTGCCAAAATACGTTTCTTTGCTCTGTGTGCAAAGCTGACTTTCATCTGATTTTGATCCAGCAAAGCTACAAAGCCAGAGCTACGACCCAGTGAAAAACAAAATCACTAGATTTTAGTGCTTTTTGGTCTATTTAGTGATTTTCTTCAGCTGTCTAATGATTTATGGGCTTATTAAGTGATTTTTTTTAATCAAATAAAAAAAATCACTAGAAATTTCGATAAATCACTAGTGGTGGCAACCCTGTACAAAGCTAATAATGGCAGCAAATTAATAGTTATTATTGTAATGATAATCGTTACAAAATACTGGAATAAAATCACATAAAACTTTCTGGCATGACTTCATGTTTTTTCACAAAAACGAGGGTATCCTGAGAATTAAAATGCATTGAAACCGATTGAATTATGATCTAACTCCTTGCCTTTTTCCTGAAGACTTTGTTCTACGTGTAAAAATGTATCCCACGAAAGGCTTAGAACTGTTAAGGCCTTTTTGGCCCAGAGGTTGTGTAAATTTCTATTCCATCCTAATGCTTCCACCCTCCCCCACCGTGATATGCCTATAGTGATTTTAAACGTCCTTAAGTCATATTTTTCTAATATAACAAAAAAGACATTTTGCCGTTAAGAAATAATTGGAATATTCTAATCAAATTTTAGTTTTTAATCAAGAAGTAACTAAATATTTTGAGCAAAAAGATCTGAAGGATTCTCCTAATTATGAATGTCTTTTTGACTTTATGTTACTTTGCTAATTAAGTGGCTTTTCACTCCCCTGATAAAAAATAGAACTTTAGCTGTCCTATGTAATACTATTGGTGCAGTGAAGCAACTTCACTCCCTTGACAAAAATGGAACTTCAGTTGTCCTGTGTAATACTATTGATGCAGCTTCACTGTTGGTGCAGTGAAGTACTATTGGTGCAATGAAGTAACTTCACTCCCCTGGTAAAAATGGAACTTCAGCTGCCCTGTGTAATACTATTGGTGCAACTTCACGAATAGTGCAGGGGGAATTACTATTGGTGCAGTGAAGTAACTTCCCTCTCCTGATAAAAATGGAACTTCAGCTGTCCTGCTAATACTATTGATGCAACTTCGCTATTGGTGCCGTGAAGTAATTTCACTCCCGTAATAAAAATGTAACTTTAGCTGTCCTATGTAATGCTATGGGTGTGCAAATAAATGTCTTCCAGAGCCTTTGCTGTGGCATAGGGCGTCGTATCAACGTTTTGATTGCTGAGTCTTTTTTTACCAGGACTTTTTTTTGATGTAGTTTATCAAAATTACAATTATAACTATTACATTTAATAAGAACTATAATTATAACTATTACACTCAATTAGAACTACAATTACAGCTTTTAGTGCAATTTTTATTATTCAAAGAATGTTCTATTTATTTGGAGGAAAGCTGAAGGATTTTCAACCAGGTTTGAAACATTATCAAATCCCCTCGAAACCCCCATAGTCCCTTCCCTGGGTGTATGTCTTTGTTGGTAACCATGGGTTTATACTTTACTTACTTTTGATTGTGAATGTTGCTTTTGTTAAGGTAGAAGCAGATAATCTTGTCATAAAAGGCACACAATGTTTTTTTTTACTATTTGTCTCATGATTTACCATAATTATCACATAATCTGTTCAGTTTGACAAATTGGAAAAAAAAAGTAAAAAAGGCCTTTTTAGACAAAAAAGTATAGAAAAGTGTTTAGACAAGACATACCCACTAGAACCTAGATTTTCACCCCCAGACGGTTGCAATAAGTCTCAAGGTGTATTTGCACACAGGGAGGGGGCTAAGTTTTTATTCAGTACAAAAGCAAGCGAAATCAATATAATGTGAAAACGCATAGAAAAGACGAATTTAGCGTGAAGACCGACATAGTAAAAAAAAAGAAGCACAGTTCAAACTGAGAATAAAATCGAGATAAGTTAAACTGAACTTAGTCCGCACCCATTGCCAGTTGTTTTTGGAAAGGTACTTCAATAACACAAAATTTAAATAGGGACCATGTAATGATTTTCAAATTGATTTATGTATTGGGTATATATGATTATGAATACTTCTTCCTTTAAGGTAGAAGACGGCAATCTTGTCGCAAAAGGGCCATCACGGAAAATGAAGAAACTTCCAGGTCAAAAAAGAAGATGTCAGGCGATAACAAGAAGAAGGATAAATGGAGAAGCAAAGATATGCCAAAGAAGCCGAATAATCCATATGTTCAGTTTTGTTTAGAACAAAGAAGTGTTATTGAGGAGGAACATGCTGCTGGTATGAACGTGGAATTATTTATTATTGTTATTAATTATTGTCTTTCTTAACCAAAGTTCTATCGCTTTTCTATTACGATTCTTTCTATCTATTTCAGTATTTGTTCTCAGAACTAATTTTATTGATTTTTTTAATCAATTAATTTTTGGCTAATTTTTTAACCTGATTTCAGTCATCTGATTGACTCTGAATTTTAGCAAATATCGGCTATAAAATCCGGTAAAAAATTCACTTAATAGGAAAATGAGCAAGGCCCCTGGAAAAAAAAAACCCCTCTCATATGGCGCAGTTCAAAATTTCAAAATCAAGATTATAATCCAATGCATTTCTTTTTATTGCTAAAGTTTAATGTCCTAGTTTTAATAAAACATATACTCTGTAATACAACGGTCTATTTGAATATTTCTGGAATAGCCCTGTTAATGTTATGAACTCTAATAAAATTTATTTTGAATTTCTTACTGCAAATTCTTAGAATACTAAGACGTTGGTGAAAATACTATTTTGTATTTTGTTTCGTCATTGCTTGTATCTTTTTATTTACCTGCCTCTAACTTATTTCCTTGTAGTTGACCTCTATCTTGCTTTGTTTTCTAGTCTGATTTGGCATTTTAGAACATAAAAATTATACCCCACATTGGGTATGGAAATATTTTGGTTGGTCCATGGGAAGGACATGCACCCTTCGTTGGACTGTGCTTCAGAGCCTTAATTTTGAAAGAAAAAATTCGCGAGGATGACGTCACATTCATATGCATTTAGAAAGCCAAAAATATGCATGATAGTATTGTATAAAACATGTCGTATTTGGGTGATATTTATCATTAATTTAAAAGATGCCAAAAGGACGACCCGAAAAAAGGAAACCAAGTTGAAGACACATAAAATATTGAAAAAAATCAATATCACGAGGGGGGGGGCATCAGGATTTATAAATGTCTAGGTAGGGCATGGCACAAAATCGGTTGGGAACAACTGGTCCAGATCATATAAACAAAACGAAAAAATCGCAAAGAAGAGAGAGACGATTACAATAACAATCAGTGAAAAACAGAGGAAAAATTATGCAAATATTTCGGTCGAGACCTCCGCTCAACCGTCCTCAGTGCAGAATTAGAAATAAAAAATACTGATAAATACCCACGGGGCAATATAAAAACCAAACCTCAAAACAAACACTGAAACTAAAATAAGGACTCTTTCGAAACAATAATAAGGACTAAAATAAGGACTCAGTTACCCTTTCGATGAAAGGGTAACTGAAATAAAAAATACAATAGTGAATGGCATTTCAAACTTTCATTTTATGTAAAGCTTTTTTAAAGGCTAATTGCTTATTAGGCCTAGTATTATCAGAGATCCTATTTGGCTGCGAAATATTTTTGTGGATGTTTATAAAAAAAAGATCGGAATTAATAAGTTCATTATAAATGGGGCTTCCAGTGACTCTATTTGATATAAAAAAAAGATACAATTTTGGTCAGTTTCGATGCTATTTCTATGCATACATCTTGTGATATTAAAAAATGTGAACTGCTCTTCAGAGGAAACTAGAAGATAACATTGACCAAATGGACTAAAAAACATTAGACATCGAAAGTATTATGCGTCAAGTCCACCTTCGCAATGTTTCTTCCTTATATTTTCGATATAATAACCAATTTCTCACCCAAATTATGGTTCTACCAATAGGTACGAGCTTTTCACCTTTTTTGGCCACTTTTTATATGAAATTTATTGAAAATTCTTCTTATTAATGGAATCTTAATTTATGGAAATATGAGGAAGAAACACCGCGAAGATGGACTGATGCATAATACTTTCGATGTCTAATGTTTTGTAGTCCATTTGGTCAATGTTATCTTCTGGTTTCCTCTGAAGAGCAGTTCACATTTTTTAATATCACAAGATGTATACATAGAAATAGCATCGAAACTGACCAAAATTGTATCTTTTTTTTTTATATCAAATAGAGTCACTGGAAGCCCCATTTATAATGAACTTATTAATTTCGATCTTTTTTTTATAAACATCCACAAAATAATATTTCGCAACCAAATGGGATCTCTGATAATACCATGCTTAATAAGCGATTAGCCTTAAAGAGATTGCGGAAAAAAAATGGCCCTAATGGGCTAGTACCCAAAAGGCTCTTTTCAACAAGAAGTTGAAGAAGTATAAAGTAAGAATGATGGCACTTACTTGCTTCATGTGCTCTCTAAAAGGCCCTTTCTGTCTTTATACAAAATTGCTTTCTGTTGCTCTTTAAACTGTCTTTTTCTCTCTTGCATAAGTTTGCTTTCCAAGGCTCCTTAAAAGTATTGATTTCTCAAAGCTTTAAAGCTGATTGAAAATACATTGGCTTTGTATTAACGAGTTCACGATGCCAGAGCGTGTTATAAAAAGCTAGTGAATTGTTAATGTAGTTAAAGTTGGCCCATTCAATTCATCCATCCCTTGATTAGTCCGTATCCCCTGGCCCGTGAAAAAGGCGAGTTTGCTTGCTTTCATGATTTTAGTTCAGTTCATAATGAGTTGACAGTCTTTTCAAGTTGAGTTTGTGTTACAATCTGGTAATTAAAAGTGAGTAGTTTTCAGTATGCTGCTATTGGCTATTCCCTGATTTAGGTTGGGGGAAGTTTGTGAAAGCTGAAGATGTCAGCTTTGTCGAAGATTTCCCAAGTAGAGGGGGAATATCATTGCAGTAGTTTTCTTTTGCAATTGTGAGGCTTGTAATCAAAGGCTCAAAGACGTTTTATACTTATAATGGGAAGATTTTTAAGCCAGTTCTTAATATATGTTTAAGTGTGGTACCCGCATTTGTCGGTCTGGGTAGGTAGCTAGTGCCCTCCTCCGCACCTCTAAATAGATATCATTAGTGGTAGTGATAAAGGATTTCATAATTTTAATAATGAAAAAATTTAATCTATATTGATAAATGATAAAGGAGTTCATCAAATGATACTGATACAGCGAGGAAAGAAGTTATAATTTTATAACAAAAAAGAATCTTGATAGATAGTGACAAAAATTTGATAATTATATTATGAACTGGGATTTCAAAGGATAAAAATGAAGTGACGAAACATAATTTTACAGTGAAGAAAGATCTGAAAGAGTACTAATAAAGTGATAAAGAAGTTCATAACTATGCATGAAGAAGGATTTCAAGGAAAGGGATAACGTATTTAAATAATTTTGTAATGAAGAAGGATTTTGAAGGATAGTCATCTAGTGATAGAGGATTACATAATGGAAAAAGGATTTGGGAGGATAGTGATAAAGTCCTAAAGGATTTGATAAACTTATTATGAAGAATTTTGAAGGATAGTCATAAAGGATTGTATAGTTTTATTATCAACAACGAAATCGGAGGATCGTGATAAAGTAATACAGAATTTGATAATCTTATAATGATAAAGAATTTTGAAAGACTGTGATAAGGGATTTCAAAATTTTATAATGAAGACGAATTTCGAATTTCGAGGTAATCATATAGTGATAAAAGAATTCAAAATTTTAAAATGAAGAAGGATTTCAAAGGTTGTGATAAAATGATGGAAGATTTAATAAACTAGTTCATCCAGAGCTAAAATCTTTGTTGTCAGAAAACGACGAAATCTAGTCCAAAGGCTAATAATGAGAAAAAGTGAGTGTTAGCCTTCTGTGTGAGTGTTAGCCTATCTCTTAGGATGCAGCTATGAAACGTTCTAAAAAAATAATTCTCCTTTTTTAGGGAATGTATCAGAACAAGACGATTCAAGAGATAAACCGTCACTAATGAAGATTTTAGCTGGTAGGTGGAAACAACTTCCAGAAGAGGAAAAGAAGGTACTTTGATTATCTGCTGCTGATAGGCGGAGGCTTAGATTAAGTCCCATTAGCTGACTGATAAACTGACATTCTGATTTTAATAGACACGAGGTTTTCAAATTTTAACGCGCAAGTTATACTCTGTAAAATTCGACGTTTCTTTTTCAATTCCTTTTACATTTGCATTGTAGATTTCCTGTTTTTATTGACGTTCTAATTGTGAGAATCGAATGTTTAATGACAATTAGATTCTCGAATCGACAATTTTAGATAGATTGATACGATATTTTATTCAAAAACTTATGGGAGCAGACCCCTGACCCTCCATGGCCTGACTTCCTCTCCCCCCCCAAAAAAATATTAATAATGTTTTATTCCAAAACTTATGGGGCTGACCCCCTCCCCTCCCAAAAAAACTGATTAATTATATTTAATTAAAAAACCTAAGGGATCTGACCCCTGACCCTCCGTGGCCTGACCCCCCCCCCCCCCCAAAAAAAAAAAAAAAAGTAACGATAACAATCGACAATTTACTTGCGAGCAGAATTAAAGGTCTTTTCTGGCAAACAAATTGTTGATCGGCAATGCTGAACTTGACCAACAAGTTTGGCAGACAATGAATTAAATTTTTGGTTACCAATACCTTTGTTGGTCGCTAGAACTTGTTTGTTCTTCAGCAATATATCGCCAAATTTTTTGATCCACAATGTCGCCGGAAAAAGCCTTAAATTGGATTGTCAAAAAAACGTGCGCAAAAATTTTAGATCAGCCCGAATGACAAAACGAAATAAAAAAAGACGTAGATAATTTCGGTATAACCAGATATATACAGTGACCGTCATCAGTAGTAAATATCTAGTATTTTTTTGAATTTTTATACACTGTCTATTAAAAAGGATTTTATCCCTATTTTGAATTTTTATTTTATCGAAATAAAAAAAAAATCAATCCTGTGAGTAATATACAACTGTAAATGTAAACTACAACCTTTACTACTTAAGCAAATAATTTTGGGACTACCTTATACAAAAGCTGTAATTTACAGTTTGAAAATTAGCCAAAATTCTGTCTAAATTCTTGATGAAGGTATGTGTGAACTTTGGAAACCCAATTTCTAACCTGTCTATCCTTTCAGCTATGGGGGTTACTTGATAACTTCCTTCTAATAGAATCATACGAATTTTTGAAAAGCTATTTTCACTGTCATTTGGGTTAGTCAACACACGTCAATAAGGCTGAGTATATAGTTACTAATAAAAGAAAAATCAAATCTTGGGCAACAACATATCAACATTTTCGCCAAGTATGATTTTCATAAGGTTTATAGAAAGCCCGAATTTAGATGGGAATTTGGATCGCAGGAACCTACGTAGTAGCAATGTTGCACACGGGAATGTACAAAGGATTCTTTTCTGGCGGGAGGGGGATTCAAACAGAATAAAAAACAGGCAACATATAGGATACATTGTAAAAATCTCGAGACTGTTGTGGGGCTGAGCTGCAAAGCATCCCTTATCCCTGTATACTTGGCTGTTTCCCCTCATATTACTTTGTACTTGTTAACCCAGATGAACTCTGTAAAATTTTCTTTTGAGGTTCAAAATTCTTGACATTTTCGCCCTTGGAAAACTGAAACGAAGCCAAAACTTTTTTTGTTTTAATTCAAACATTCAAATAAAACATAAAAAGTAAGGAATGAATTGAAGTGAGGCTTTCTTAACAAAACAGGCTTCCTGTAACCAGGCCTGGACTTACCAAGAGGCCCGCGCCAAGGGGCGCACAATGCCAGAGGGTGCAGTAAATGATCAGTGCATAATTTTTTTCTCAACGAAACTGGGCATTATTTGATTTATCGTCAAAGTGCCAGGTGTACTCCGCCGCCGCGCTGCCTATTCACAGAAACGTGACTTTGAAACAACATAGGAATTCTGTGAGCACTTATAAACTGTCGGATGTCGCCCAAGAATAGCAGCCGAAAGTTCAGTATCACCTCTCTTTCATTACTTTTGGCTGATCAGTTGCGCTCTGTTCAGTGCCTCCACTATCCCCCGAATTTTTGGGATTTCCTCGAAAATCTCACAGAAGCGGGGCGGCAAAAACGTTTGGGCCTAGAAATCTCAAAGCTTTAAATCCGGCCCTGTCTGTAACTTATCCAGGGAAAGCATTTATTTTGGAGGGTCAAAGACTTGATACAATTTCTTATTTTTTATAAGAAAATAGGCAGTTTTAAATAAAAATACAACTAAATTTTAGTTTTTTTTTTTTTTTTTTTCTTTTTTTTCTAATTATTTTTTTCCCTTTTTTGCCATTGTCTAATGAAAATTTTTCTTTTATTGGGAATTTGGCGCCTATTACTAGCAAAACTGCACAACTATATACTGATGCCTTTTTCATTAAAAGTTGGATTTCCGATTTTTCCTAATTTTAATTGTGTAATATATTTCTTTATGATTGTTTAGTTTTTTATTTATTTAATTTATATATGATTATTATAAGTTTTCATTCTAAACCAATTCAGTCAAATCTCACTTTCGCTATCATTGGTACTTAAAGTTATTTGAGTTTTCCGGAACTGGTATAATGATGTGTGAAATTATTATAACATAGTTTCTCATGGTGAATTTCAATCGAGATAGCTCACGGATTGACACCATTTTTTCAAAAAAAAACTCAATAACAGCAACATCACCTTATAAAAACAAGAATGATTTGAATTTTAGTAAGTGAGATTAAATAAAAAAAAACAAGTTTTTAAACTGAAAGTAAGGAGCGACATTAAAACTTAAAACGAACAGAAATCATTCCGTATATGAAAGGGGCTGTCCCCTCCTCAACGCCTCGCTCTTTACGCTAAAGCTTGACTCTGTCTCACAACTTTATTTTTTAAAACAATAAAAAAACTTTAGCGTAAAGAGCGAGGCGTTGAGGAGGGGACAGCCCCTTTCATATACGGAATAATTTCTGTTCGTTTTAAGTTTTAATGTCGCTCCTTAATTTCAGTTTAAAAAACTTGTTTTTTTTTATTTAATTTCTGATCGTTTTTTAGTTAATGCAGGGGATGTTTCCCCCCTCTTTAAAAAATCGAGTAAATTTTCTCAGGCTCGTAGCCTTTGATGAGTAATACTAAACTTAATAAAATTTTATATATTTAGAATCAGCATTATAAACACATTCTTTTGATACATTTATTGACATCAAAATTCCGTTTTTAAAAGTTTCGATTACTATTGAGCCGTATCGCTTGTTTTTTTATTGTTTTTTTTTTATTACGTATATGTTATTACGTATATGAGGGGGTTCTCCCCTTAGTCAATACCACGCTCTTTACGTTAAAAGTTAAAAAAAAATTTGATTCACAAACCCTGAACCACAAAGGCCGTTTAATTAGAATAGATAGCTCTTTTGAAAGCACTAAAAAAAACTGTAGCGTAAAGAGAGCGAGGTATTGACTTGGGGGAGAACCCCCTCACATACGTTATAATTTCTGTTCATTTTAAGTTCTAATATTCCTTCTTACATTTCAGTTGAAAAAACTTGTTTTTTTTTTTTTTTATTTAATTTCTGATCGTTTTTTTAAATAATGCTTGGAAATCCGGCCCCCCTTCATAGAAATGTCCCTTACCCCAAAGAAACATCCTCCACGGAAATATTCTCCAGATTAACCCCCTCGTCTAGCCCCCCCCCCCCTCCAGAAAAAATCCTTCCTGAAAATGGTTGTATACTTCCCAATAACCAATAAATAATGCTGGCAAGTCCGGCGCCCCCTTCATGGCAATTTCCCTTCCCCCATGAAAACTTCCTTCATGAACAGATCCTCCAACATAACCACCGACCCACCCTTCCCTCCCACTACCAGAAAAAAAAACCTCCTGAAAACTTCTGTATACTTTCCAATAACCAATACTATATGTTAACATTGGGTAAAGTTCATAACTTTTAGCCCTCCCTCTGGGAACTTCGGGGGATTAAGTCATCCTAAAAGACATATTTATCATATTTTCGACCATGCTGAACAAAATGGCTATCTCAAAATTTTGATCGGGTGACTTTGGGAAAAAAATAAGCGTGGGAGGGGGCCTAGTTGCCCTCCATTTTTTTGGTCACTTAAAAAGGGCACTAGAACTTTTAATTTCCGTTCCAATGAGCCCTCCCACGATATTCTAGGACCACTGGGTCGATACGATCACCCCTGGGGAAAAAAAAAAAAAAAACAAACAAACAAACAAATAAACACGCATCCGTGATCTTTCTTCTGGCAAAAAATGTAAAATTCCACATTTTTGTAGATAGGAGCTTGAAACCTCTACAGTAGGGTTCTCTGATACGCTGAATATGATGGTGTGATTTTCATTAAGGTTCTATAACTTTTAGGGGGTCTTTCCCCCTTTTTTTTGAAAATCAGCCAAATTTTCTCAGGCGCGTAACTTTTGATGGGTAGCACTAAACTTGATGAAAGTTATATATTTGAAATCAGCATTGAAATCTGATTCTTTTGATATATCTATTGGTATCAAAAACCCGTTTTCTAGAGTTTCGGTTACCATTGAGCCGGGTCGCTCCTTACTTACAGTTCGTTACCACGAACTGTTTGATTAAGTTATTGTAGGAAAAGGCTATTGTTGCCGGCATAAGTTGGCAACAAGATACTAATTTTCTTACGGAAATATTAGTTTTATGTTCATGGGAATTGAAAGGGTGGCAATATTAATCCTAATGAATACCGCCGTTTATGATTACGCTAAACTATTTTCAAGGAGGCACAGTTGTGCCTCTATAAAGAGGCGACCCACCACAATGTTAAGCGATTTCAGGTCCTAGAGGTCGCAGAGAGACGGCGGAAATCGCATTTTGTAGCCCAAGCTCAAACTAAGAAACTTGCAAAATTTCATCCTCCTCCGACTTTATCTTCATGGGGTAAACTGGGCCGGAAGTTTGGACCCTCCCACCACAGCCCCCCTTTAACGTTGTCCGATTGGGCTGAAATTTAGAAGTTAAGCTTTCCTAGGGCCCGGGAGCTTATCCTCGAAATTTCAGCTCAATCCGATCACTCCTTCCCTGTTTTCAAAAAACCAAATATAGCCACTTAAAATTCATTTCTTTTTTTTTTTCTTAGCCACGCCTACAGGCCACAGTTGGTAACGGATCCGGTTGAATGAGGACTCATTCGAAGCAGAATTCGACCTGTTAGGGCCTTTTGATATTTTCAGACCGAAAAAATTATCCCCCGAATTTACATTTACGAAAAACCTTGTTTTTCCTATATTAGCCCATGTTAATTTTTCCGACCACAACTCCCCTTTAACGTTGTCTGATCGGGCTGAAATTTGGAGGATAATCTTTCCTAGGGCCTGGAAGCTTATCCTCGAAATTTCAGCTCAATCTGATCACTCCTTCCCTGTTTTCCAAAAACCAAATATCAAGTTTTTTGGGAATTTGCTTGCGTCGAAAATAGCTTCCATATACTAAAAAACAATTACTGTTGTGTCTGTATAGTCTAGCGGTTACACTCCAGACTTTCAGGCGGAAAACCCGGGTTCGATTCACCGTCAGAGCAATTTTTTTAATACTGAATTCAAACTTTAAAAAGAAACCCAGTTTCTTTTTTAAATTATTTGAAAAAAAATTACGTTTTCTAAAGAGTTAAAGAGGCTGAGTTACAAGGAGCAATAATAAGTAATAAAACTGTACAAAAACGTGCAGAAATTATTTGAAAAAAACTACGTTTTCTAAAGAGTTAAAGAGGCTGAGTTACAAGGTCGAACCTTAAAACGTACAGGGATTAGGAGGCACAGTTGGGGGGTTGCCGCCCCCCAAACCCCCCGCTTTCGCAGCCTTTAAATAAAAAAAAAAGTTTTTTAAACTGAAAGTAAGGAGCGACATTAAATCTTAAAACGAACAGAAATTATTCGTATATGAAAGAGGCTGTGCCCTCCTCAACGCCTCGCTCTTTACGCTAAAGTTTGACTTTCTCACAACTCTTTTTTTAAACAATAAAAACTTTAGCGTAAAGAGCGAGGCGTTGAGGAGGGCACAGCCTCTTTCATATACGGAATAATTTCTGTTCGTTTTAAGATTTAATGTCGCTCCTTACTTTCAGTTTAAAAACTTTTTTTTATTTAAAGGCTGCGAAAGCGGGGGGTTTGGGGGGCGGCAACCCCCCAACTGTGCCTCCTAATCCCTGTACGTTTTAAGGTTCGACCTTGTAACTCAGCCTCTTTAACTCTTTAGAAAACGTAGTTTTTTTCAAATAATTCATTTATAAAGTCCTTACATCACGTCATATTTTATTAAAAATTTATAATCTTTGGTCTTGTTTATACCAATGAGAAATTTTAGTTGTTATGTTCAGACTGGATTTTTTGCACTGTCAAATTTCTTGCAGTCACGCGTAGCTTTTGAATTAACATCATCCATGGGGATTGTAAAAAAAAAAAAAAAAAAAAAAAAAAAAAAAAAAAAAAAAAAAAAAAAAAAAAAAAAAAAAAAAAAAAAAAAAAAATCGAGTTGCACGATATTAGTTGTATGATAAACGGTTTGTATATTTTTATCTCACAATTGCTTCTCTGTCAATCTAGGTTATGGTGATTACAATGCTGAATAATTTTTTTTTAACCCTTTTTTGTTTTGTCTTTTTAGGTGTACACTGAGCGCTATAAAATTGACAAGGAGAGATATGCTGTAGAGAAAACTCAATATTCAGCTAATAAAACCACTATTCAGTCGAATGCGTCTGTATTCTAAGGACAACACCATTCTAAGGACTAGTTTTCATATGAAGCCGGAAGGTGATCTGATCAAGATACTAATATCTGCCTGAAATAAAAAGTGATATACTAAAGGAATATCTATACTTTTTGGAAAGTAATAGAGGAGTGTATTTTGACTATGTATGGCAGCAATATTTACTATCTTGAACCACACTATGTCGTGTTGAATCATTCGTATTGGACTCAACGCCATCAATGTAAGATGTATCTTCGTTAGTATTGAAAAATCTTGAAATATTTCCAAAAAGGGATACAAGCAGTGTTTTCTTCAGTATTAGGCCCTCCCAAAGAAAATGTGCCTCTTGCGCGGCTTATCTTAAGACGACTGAAATGACATCTCACAAAATGAATTGATATGAACTGTATTTAAGGAAGGGCAAATAACTTTTATTAAACTATGGTTTTAGAATTTGGATGATTTTTCTTGGATTTAGCTTGCAAAATAATAAAATAAACATAGATAATAAATATCAGATGTCAAAAAATTATATCGAAATTAATATTCTGAACCGAAGAATTCACTAAGCGTGAGCTGAAAAAAGAGGAAAGAGAACCAAATAACAATAAAAGTATGCAGGAGGAAATATTGGCGTGTCTCTGTCTATATTTATCATATTAATTACTTTGTGTATATATATATATATATATATATATATACTAATTATAATCTCTTTTTGAAATATAATTCATACGTTATTTTATACTGTTTAACGTAATTTATTTAATTCGAAGGGAAGAGGAATCAAAAATGAAACTATACATATAGCCATCATGCAGTTAGTTTTGTTTGATTTTCATGGTTGAGGCTTTTTTTCTTCTAAGCGACAAGTTAAGAAGGTGAAACGACTATTGTCGGTTTGAGAGGCGCTAGTTCAAAGCTTGACATTACTATGGTCTAAACTTATTCTGTCTAAGCATTATTTTGTTGAAGTTTGGATAATGTTGTTTTATTTATAAAAAGGTTATCGTACCATCTGTTTAGTTCCTCTACAGATACTGTTTGAGTGTTTGGTGTTGTGCTGGGTATTTCCCCTCCAAGTATTATGATTTTTTAGGGAAAATATGCTCGGCTTTCACACTATGCGTCACCAAAGAGTTATAAATATACTTTACAAGTATATCTGTAGATCTTTTATTTTGTTTACCGGCGCCATCTATTTTGCTATTTTACTATGCTACATACATTACTCTCGGAAGTCATTGACATTCGTTAGTCTTAAGGTGCATAATCAGTGCCGTACCGATGTCTCTGGCAACAAACAAAAAACGGGAGGCAACCCGCCGCAAAAATCGTAGGTACTTGCCGGTATGTAGTTACCTTTAAATTGTTGGGAATAAGTGGATGAAAGTCTGGACGCTTTCCTTGTTCATTGATATCTGTATAGCCGCTGCTAGCAAGCAGCATTCATTTAGCGCTCGACGCGTACACTTAAATTAGGAATCCTTGGATAAATATTAACCTGCCCTATGATTAATGACTTTTGCTTGCTAATGGACTGATTGCAGAATGGATACGTCAATAGCGTAAGCATGACTGGCTACAAAATCTATTGCAATAAATCCATTACTCTGAATTAATAATGTAGTAATAAGTAAAGTAATAGTTAGCAATGTAAAACTAGTAATTGGATTTGATTTATAATTTAATATAATTAATAATATGTAATAATTAATATAGCTAAAAATAATTAGTAATAATCCCATGATTTTTTTTCCCTTATTTACGTTTAAAACAATGGGATAATCTGATCTCATTCAACGTTTGTCCTAAATCCATTATGTGCAACACTTTGAATTCACCCCATCTTCTTCTCCCCAATAATCATGGTATGTTAAAACTACCAAGGCCATCAAAATAAGAACATTTTTGCTTCTTGAATCTTAGGGTCCTTGCTTCAAACTTGTTGCATAATTAGGAAGTTTTTAGGGCAGTATCACATTTTCGCCGGTGTTGCCACTTTAAATTGGTGAAATAAATAAGCAAAATTAGTTAATTAAATTTGACAACACATTCTGTCCGTCAAAAATCCAAAGATTAACACCATGGTGATTCTCAAAGACAACAACACTTTTAAGGAAAGCTACACCTTCTTAAGCTGCTTGGTGCCAGCTTTTTTAGCTGATTTTTCACCCATGCTTCTTTTTTTTGAATTTGGCGCACACTGCAACCAAAAACTGCATATAGAGGTCTGCTTCATTAAAAATTGAATTCCTGATATTTCCTAATATTTAAAGACACGGCGATTGTGTGTGTTTCCATTTAACCAGTTAAAACGCATAGATCTCGTTTTCAATGTCCTCGGTACTTCGATATTTCCAAAAAATAAGACTCGACTAAACATTTATGCATTCACTTTAAATCCATGTAATAAATGCGTACAAAATAAGAATAAAACAGATATATACATATTTATTTTTAGCTTTGAACATTTTCTTGCACATCTTGTCGAATACCAACCATTGGATTACTCAGGAAAGCAAGATTTCCCTTAGTACACCTATTAGCATAATGCCCTTTGGCGTGGCATTTGTAGCAAGTTACTTCTTCGAGAGGTCTCAATGGTCCTCTTTCTTTCGGGAAGGCTGGATTCGATGGTGTTTGTGACTCTGTGGCAGATGGTGCACCACTTGGAGTAAATCGAGCATGTTCACTGTACTGCATTTGAACCCTAATTTCGGGAGCAAGCTTAAAACAATGTGTGATTTTGTGGCCAAGTTCACCACAGTGGTGGCACACAAGTCGGGGTTTAGCTACTCCTTCCACGTTTTTGTCTAGTTGCGGAAGCTCGAATCTTGGACTGAAAAAAATAAAAAATTAGGAGAATACTTACAGCTTTTCTTAATAAATTAATCTCAGTAACAGAATAGCCTATTCAACCGATTGTCAATACAACTTTAAAATTAGTTCAACGACCGCCGAAAATCGTTGTTTAAAAAAAGGATATTCGTTTTCTCTGCCCAGAGCTGAATTGCAGACTGTGCAACGCTGCAGACTATCCGAATGAAATACCGAAGTTTGTGAATGAAATACCCAAATGCTCAATGTGATGTGAAATTGCAAGAGGGAAAAGTATTGCACTACAGAAGAAGAAGAATCGGATAACTCGTCTCATCTTCTTCTTTTAAGTTTACAAAACTAAGCTTATTTTTGTGGAATTTTGCTGGTAAATTCAAGCCGACTGATTGTGTAACATACATTTCACCTTTAAAAGAGTTAACCATTTCTTTAAACAACAATCCATTTTTCGAGAAATAAGTTCACTTTTGACGACACATTAGCGCTATGAACACAGTGACGCCCCTCCCCCAAGAACTCCTCCAAGCAAATCTGGAAAATGTCCTAATAAACATTTTACACATACTTGGGGGTCTAATAAAATAAGATAATACCTCTTATCCAAGGCCGTATCCAGGATTTTTTTTTTTTTTTTGGGGGGGGGGGGGTACAAAAAAACGCAAAATGTGTTTATATGAATTTTCGAAACGTTTTTAACGGATCAGACAAAAATTTCGAGGGTGGAGGGAAGAGTTCGAACTCTGAGCCCCCCCCCCCCTTGAATACGGCCTTGCTCTTAGCAAAACTTCTTGAAGTATTTTTACTACAACGACCATTAAGCCGCGAGGTTAGCAACCAAAGATCCAAGTAAGTTATGTTCACCTTCGTAACAGAAAAACAACGCATTGTCTAGGCTTAGCCTGGACTGATTCTTACTTTGTTAAAATCTAGAAAGTAGGCAAATAGAATGCAAGTCATTTTATGGGGAAGGGGATTAACTTTGAATATTCATCAGCAATTGATTCATATTGGAGGTTTTGTGGCAATTGCGAGCCAATTTTTTGAATTATTCCGAATAATTTTTGAAAAAATAATGTTGAAACAATTATAAATTGAAAAATTCCAATTATTTAAATTTTTGAGTTGTCACTTAAAAAAACTTTAATTTGTATTTCTGGCACAATGAGGCTGTTTTGAACTTTAAAAACTGAATTTTAAATTTTAGTAGTTATGCTATATTATATAATTTCACCAGCATTTTCTAACATTAAGCATTTTCTGTGATGACTACTCAGCATAACTTCCTTTCCACAAGTATTTCCCGCAGGAATTTTCACTGTTTTCCTCCCAGCATTTCCTCTTTTCTTTTGAATGCCAGATAGCATTTTTCAAAGTAAAAGACTTTTTTTTAAATAATAGTTTTTTTTTTTTTATATCAAAAACTAATACATTTTCTTTTTTTCTAGTAGCATTGCTAATCATTCAAAACTGAAAAATGAGAGGGGGAGGGGGCAATGATCAATCTTGAAACTACCATGCGTCTATTTTTGTTATCTGTGCTTTTTTTCTTAAAGGAATTAAATAGAAAAATACAAATGGCCCTTCATTTTGTTTGTTTGAATCCACAAACAGAATTAAAATGAATAAGTACTCAAAATATTCACAAAAACAAAAACAGAACAATTATGAATTTGCCTTTAAAGACATTTTCAGGACTTAAGTTTTTACATTTTATTTGTGAAAAAAGACGATTTTTTTTGTAGATTTTGAATTAAATTCTGAATTAAAAAACATCGAAATTGAATTAAAAAATCGAATTTGAATTTTTTAATTGTATCGAATTTGAATTTTTTAATTGTATCGAATTTGAATCTTTTAATTGTACATCGAATTTGAATTTTTTAATTGTAGATTCTGAATTAAGGAACATCGAATTTAACAACCTACAAAATCACAATTGTTCACCAATATCACAAAAATCACAATTTGGAAATATCTTTAAAAAATCATCTTTCCCTAGGAATGTTTCCTGTTTTTAAAGAAATTTGTTCATCGGAACAAATATTTGCTCGGAAGAAGAGAATTACCTCTTTCGAGTTAGACGGATTCAAATTTGTTTAAAACTTAGATATTTGGAACCAATATCAAAAGAAGAATTTTAAAAAAAATTAGAAATGGAAACAGCCAAATTTGAAATTGTTTTTAAAACTTTAAGCCTTCACAAATAAATCTTAGACCGATATTAAACATTGAGAGCCCTCTAGTTTCTTGTTTTCCATTTGGGCTAAATGTAATGGGAAGCATTCGGGGAGGCTTACTTTTGTTTGTACATCACTATGCACATACCTATAGACACAAGGGAAATTTGTGTTCACTTCCCCTTAATTACTTGTGCGTACCTTCCCCACTAATTACATGTGTGTGCCCCCCCTCTAATTACTACTATTATTTTGCGCATAACCTCTTAAAAAACATCAAAAATGCTGACAGAAGAGGGAATAAAGAAAAAGAAAATACGTAGAAGCAGACAGAATAAAATACGGCATTACAGATACAAAAAAAAAAAAACTTTGCCAATTGCACAAGTTCCACCAACCCTTTTCGAGTAATCTTCAGGTATAGGGGGAAGGGCCTATCTGTATACAGGCTAAAATCCTACACTCTTTTCTGCTTACACTCAGACATTGCCACCTTAATTTTTTTTATTGGGCTGCAGGATTAGCTTTGGTTTTGGTCTGTTCCTTTTTTATGCTGCTGCTAATTTCAGCTTAAAGTGGTAAGTGGTAAGGGTCAAACCTTGATGGTTTTATTGAAACTTTGCATTTCCTGCTGGATTGATGAAAATGCTATTACATTTGGAAAGCTACGAATCTTTCATAGCTGAGGCCGAAAAGGGTGGTTTTTGCTTGTCTTTGAGGCAGAGCAAATTGTGAGTGAGCTGATGTGGATTTCGATAGTTTATGTCAAAAAGGACTAACTGATGTTATTCCCCCCACACTTTCGTTGTTTCAAGCCACGTTTCTGCTTCTGAGCAGAAAGCTTCATTCAAGCAGCAGTTTCTAATTAAAGTGGGATTAAAATCTAAAATGCTTAAAATGTTGGACGGTTCCCTGGCTCCATCACAAAAATTCTTTTTTACAATAATTAATAGAAAAATTGGATATACAAAGAGGCGTTTTCGAACAGGTCCAAAAGTGCTGCCATCTACTTTTACAAGTCATTTCTGTTTGGGATTGAATTGAGTTCTTCCTTTCATTTTTGTTGTTTGGTTCTGAGGTAGAGGAACAGTATATTCTTTCTAAAATGTAGTATATTAAATAGTGTTTCTAATATAAAGTATTTCTAAAGTAAAGTTTAGTATATTCTTTAGAAAGTATATTCTTTCTAAACTTTAGGTTCTCTCGTTGCTAAGGAAATTAGGAGTTTCTAGTTGGTTCTTTCTTAGTATTGATTAAAAAAAACTTTTTTCACAAAATAAGTTTTTCAAAGAAAAGTAAAGAACTACATTAAACAAAAAATGAGCAAAAAATAAAATCAAATAATCTACCAAGCGTGAAACTACCACAAATCAGCATTGATAAATAAAGGAAACCCAAAACGAACAGAAATGACAAATAACCGAGTCAAACTCAAAACAAGCAGAAATTAATACGAGTAGGGCTCAAAACCCCCTATGCCATCCCAAGGCCAGAACATAATTTGCACTTTACTGAAAAAATATAAATGTTTTTACTTTTATAACTTTAATAAATCAAATAATATTAACATTTTGATTACTAAATATCAGTATATGTATATTAAAATGACAGTGCACATTCATTTGTATTTTTTCAGTAAAGTGCAAATTATGTTCTGGCCTTGGGATGGCATAGGTGTTTTGAGCCCTAATCGTGTTAATTTCTACTCGTTTTTAGTTTGACTCGGTTATTTATTGTAATTTATGTTCATTTTCGGTTGTATTTATTTATCGATGCTGATTTGTGGTAGTTTCACGCTTAGTAGATTATTTGATTTTATTTTTTGCTCATTTTTGGTTTAATGGAGTTCTTTACTTTTCTTTGAAAAACTTATTTTGTGAAAAAAGTTTTTTTTAAATTAATTTCTCCTCGTTTTATATTGACATAGTCTTCAGTTAAAATTAACATTGCTCTTTCCAACAATTAATTAAAAAAAAAATTTCCACAATATTTTAGTAGGGCTCTAAACCCCTATGTCTTCCCAAGGCCAGAACATAACTTGCACTTTACTGAAAAAATATAAATGTTTTTTTACTTTCATAACTGTAATAAATCAAATAATATTAACATTTTGATTGCTAAATATCAGTATATGTATATCAAACTGACAATTCATATTCATTTGTATTTTTTCAGTAAAGTGCAAATTATGTTCTGGCCTTGGGATGGCATAGGTGTTTTGAGCCCTAATCGTGTTAATTTCTACTCGTTTTTAGTTTGACTCGGTTATTTATTGTAATTTATGTTCATTTTGGGTTGTATTTATTTATCGATGCTGATTTGTGGTAGTTTCACGCTTAGTAGATTATTTGATTTTATTTTTGCTCATTTTTTGTTTAATGGAGTTCTTTTCTTTTCTTCGAAAAACTTATTTTGTGGAAAAAGTTTTTTTAATTAATTTCTGTTCGTTTTATATTGACATAGTCTTTTCAGGGAAAAAGAAAATAATACTTTAAATCTTTTCGTTTTTAAGACTTTATAGTTTGGCCTGCTATTTGTATGCTTGAGAAAAATTTTCAGCAATTTTTAACAACATACACCCTTTTAAAAATCTGGACACAAACAGTACTGTTTAATTTAGTTTCATACCTCCTCTAGTTGACCTGAAATGGAAAACTTGATACCATTCGCAAAAAAAGATCTGTTTACTTTGTTTGATAGCTTAGATACAACGCTATTTTGATTTGGTTAAATTTTAAGAGCAGAAGTAGCCCCGAAAGTTTGAACATAATACCCTCAGTCGTTCTTGGGATACTGCTGAGATGCCTTATTGGGAATTAGCATTATCACAGTGCATTTTGATTTAATCCTAAGGCAACATTTAGTTTTTAAACATAATGGGCAAATGGGAGGGTGGGAGTGGAAGGGGGATTAGTTGCCCTCCAATCACTTTCGACTATTAAAAACGGCATCAGCCCTTCCTATTTTCAATCGAATGAGCCCTTTTCGAAGTTCCCACGACAACTCCTTCGATAAGAAGTGCCCTGGTCTAAGCAACAACAACAACAACAAATATCACTAATTACTTTCGACTATTTAAAAGGGTACTAGCCGTTTTGAATTTCAAATCGAATGGGCCCTTTTTCAAGTTTCTACGACAAAGATTTCAATAAAAACCTTATATGCCCCCAGGGCATAACTTATAACCCATACCCTGAGGGTTGTGGGAGGGGGGGGGGGGGCTAGTTGCCCTCCAATCACTTTCGACTATTTAAAAGGGCACTAGCCCTTTGAATTTCCAATCGAATGAGCTTTTTTTGAAGTTTCTACGACAACGCTTTCTATAAAAAACCTTATATGCCCCCAGGGCATAACTTAAAACCCTTTGCCTGAGGGCTGTTGGGGAGTACCCTCCTCAAAAACAAATTTTCTATCTGGAAATCCACTACGCTGAAGAAAATGGCTATCTCAAAATTTTGATTGGATATGTTTAGGGGAATGATGGGCGTGGGGGGGGGGCTAGTTGCCCTCCAATCACTTTATACTATTAAAAAGGGTACTAGCCCTTCGAATTTTCAATCGAATGAGCCCTTTTTTGAAGTTTCTACGACAACGCCTTCTATAAAAACCTTACATGCCCCCAGGGCATAACTTAAAACCCTTGCCCTGAGGGTTGTAGGGGAGTGTCCTCCTCAAAAAACACATTTTCTATCTGGAAATCAACTATGCTGAACAACATGGCTATCTCAAAATTTGATTGGATGTGTTTGGGGGAATGATGGGGGGGGGGGGGGGGGGGCTAGTTGCCCTCCAATCACTTTCGACTATTAAAAAGGGTACTAGCCCTTCGAATTTCCAATCGAATGAGCCTGTTTTGAAGTTTCTACGACAACGCCTTCTATAAAACCTATATAGCCCCAGGGCATAACTTAAAACCCTTGCCCTGAGGGTTGTGGGGGAGTTTCCTCCTCAAAAACACATCTTCTATCTGGAAATCAACTATGCTGAACAAAATGGCTATCTCAAAATTTTTATTGGATGTGTTTGGGGGAATGATGGGCGGGGGGGGGACTAGCTGCCCTCCAATCACTTTCGACTATTAAAAAGGGCCCTAGAACTCTCGATTTCCAATCGAAAGAGTCCCTTTTGAAGTCTCTACGACGACCCCTTCCATATGAAGTGCCCTGCTCTAAAGTAAAAAAAAAAAAAAAATGATATATGGTACATTGTGCCAACATTGTTCTTATATGCCCTCAGGGCATAACTTAAACTCCTGCCCCGAGGGTTGTGGGGGATTGTCCTCCTCAAAAAGATATTTTCTATCTGGAAATCAACTACGCTGAACAAAACAGCTATCTCAAAATTTTAATTGGATGTGCTTGGGGGAATGATGGGCGTGGGGGGGGGGGGCTAGTTGCCCTCCAATCACTTTTGACTATTAAAAAGGGTACTAACCCTTTGAATTTCCAATCAAATGAGCCTGTTTTGAAGTTTTTCTACGACGACGGCTTCTATACAAACCTCATATGCCCCCAGGGCATAACTTAAAAACCCTTGCCCTGAGGGTTGTGGGGGAGTGTCCTCCTCAAAAAAATATTTTCTATTTGGAAATCAACTACACTGAACAAAATGGCTATCTCAAAATTTTGATTGGATGTGTTTGGGGGAATGATGGCCGTGGGGGGGGGGGGCTAGTTGCCCTCCAATCACTTTCGACTATTAAAAAGGGCACTAGCCACTCCAATTTCCAATCGAATGAGCCCTTTTCAAAGTTTCTACGACAACTCCTTCGATACGAAGTGCCCGGGTATGGAGAAAAAAAAAAAAAAAAAAACACATTGTGCCCACATCGTTCTTTACTTAGGCAGCGCTAGCGCGCTACCTATGAAAGATATTTGGAAAGTTTTCCCAGTGCAAGAAAATCCATTCTTGAACTAAGAGAATTATTTTTTTCTTTTTATTGCTGGTTGACTTTCCTTGAAGAGCTGATGAATATAGACACTGTATCAGTTTTTTCTGCAAAAACTAATGGGATACACCATTTAGCAAATATTGAGGGATTGACTTATTTGTTGGAACTGAAAAAAAAAAAATTGAATAGAGACTCTTTTCAAAAGCACGTTAACACCTTTCCTATGCCTTCGCTTCGGTGCCAAGACCCTGTCTGTTCCTCGATTACGTTCCATCATCCCCGAACCCTACCTTCCCGCCCGAAAGAGACCGTCCCGTATAAATTCCCAAAAGTCTCCAAACTGACTCCTATCCCCACTAAACATGGAAGATATCGGAAGAGTTTTGTTCCCAGTTTTGTTGATTTATACAATAGCCAGGAAAATTAGTCTTTAATTTTATTGTTATCTATTTATTTTTTTTTATTTTTGACTTTTGAACTAAATTTTTTACTCATCATATTTTTTTAATGTATTTTCATTAATTTTATTGTTTTCTATTTTGTTTTTATTTTTGACTTTTTAATTCAGTGTTGACCTTTTACATATATTTTTTTTTTTTTACAATGAATTATGTTTGACGTGAACGTCACGTTCAAGTGCTTTTTTTTTTTTTTTTTTTTTTTTTTTTTTTTGGACGTAAAATTCAAATTCGGCAAACATGCAGTGAAAGAAATTTTTAAAATAAAATCCTATTCTATTCTATTCTTCTATACCTGACTGTTGAAAAAAAACAAGTTGGAGGCGTAAAGTGGACCCGCGACTCTTCATTCCTAACCCATTCCCCTCCGCACAACCATGCCTAAGGTTGGCATATTGCACTAAATATTGGCATGTTGAAAATACTATATTTTCTTATCTAAATGTTAAGACCCCAAAAGACCTATAATTGCAGGCTATATTTTACATATTATTTTAGGGTACAGTTCATGCAGCCGGCCTTACATTCATACAATTTATTATACAAAATGCTGCATCCTGGCCACATAGACATGAGTGCCATTAGCAAACTAACGAGAGGGAAGCGAGCCAGAAGCTTCGTTTTACTCAACATTTAAACGATATATTTCTCACTTTCCGAAACATTTTTGTTTTGAGATTTGAAACTTTAGAAATGCATGTTTTAAACATGGGAATCGGCTTACGCGTCATTGCTTTGAATTTGATTAGTTAAAGCTAAATGGCAAAATACACACCTTTACTTATAGAAATGAGTTGAAGATGGGCTTAAGTCCCCTTATTAATGGAGCAATTTGTGATTTCCTTAAGCAATCACATCCCTCCAGAATTTCATCAGAATTTGAATTGACTAGCGGCAAGGCATGTCAAATGACATAAAAAATGAAAAAAAAAAAAAAAAAAAAAAAAAATGTAGGGTATATTCTTTTTTGATGATCGGAAAAAATATTTTTGTCCCCTAAAAACATAGAATTATCGGTAACTCCCCCACCCCCATAAAACTGTCCTGGAGAGTCTCAAGTTTATTTCCCAACCATAAAACAACATAGAGTAGACTTGTATATACTTTAGAAATACTCGTTTAGGAAGAGAAGAGAGAGACCATAGACCGTTTAGCAAGAGAAGGGAAGATATCCTTCCTCCTTTTACTTAAATTCTTTATCCATCTGCATGCATAAACAAGTCAAAAATTGATTTTGCTTCACAAAAACAACACTTACCCCCCCCCCCCCCCCCCCCCCCCCAAAAAAAAAAACAACAAACAAACAGATTCTCCATACTTTACTTTTTAGAGAGAAGAAAAAAATAACATCGGACTCATGCCTAAGACCCAGTGGCGTAATTTCGTCTAAATCATGGGGGAGGGGGACTTGGAGCCAATTTTCCAAAATAAAGTGAAAATGACTGTAAAAACTGAAAAAATGAGCCATTTGGTAGCATAAAGGTACTATAAAGGTGCTTTCTAGTACTATAAAGGTAAATATAAACTAAAGGAAACTGATCCGTTTCTGTTGATGCTTGAATTATGCAGGCTTATCTTAGTTTTGACAAGATTTTTGAAGAAACTAAATTCCCGCTGGGGGGAGGAGGGGGGCTGAAATCTGGGAGGAGGGACAAACCGAGGTCTGAGAGGGGCAGTTGCCCCCCTGCCCAATTGCAAATTATTCCCCTGCTAAGACCCTGACAGTCTGGTGCCCTACCACCTGAGTTAGCCAGGATTGTTATTTGATTTTACACTTTTCAGGTGTTTATGTAAAAAAAGAACGAACTTCCTATAAACTTTATTTCTCTAGAGCTACTGACACTTATTAATCGCATAAAATGAGATATACAATTTTTAATTATTTTGTTTAAGGATATTCTTGATTAAAAGCCTTGCCATGAGGCAGCAGAGAACAGAAATAAGATCTAACTGAATCTTTTAGTGACTTATTCCCTTTTACCCCTCAAAACAAAACAACTTACTGCACAAACTTGCAGCCAGAGCCATTGGCACAGAATCCAGCCACATAATCCATACATAATACTCTCCTAACGTGTCTGTGTCGACAAGCAGCGCCATGACGACAGAATCCACGATCATACCAAGGACAGTCTCGAATCTTACTTTCTGGGTCAATATGAAGAAAAGGGCATTCTTTATTATGACAGGCGTTGAATCGGGCAAAGAAATAGCATTCGGGCATTTTTGTCATGTCGTATTCGTGAAGAAATTCACACTGATCACCTTTCTTGCAAAGACCTCTTAACCAATGCTTGCATACGACTGTCCTATCGCCACGAACATGACGAAATGGACAGTATTGAGATTTTTCACATGATCCAATTGAGTAGAACACGCAAACTCCGGCAGTTGATTCTGAAAATAAAGGCAAAATTTAACAGCAGTCAATAATTTGAAAAAATGCTAGTACTATTAATGACAACTCTCTGCAAATCAAATCGTCTGGAGCCAGCACACCTCCGCACGCTTCTACTTTTGCCATTGAACGCAGGCAAGTGCATTGTCTGCAAAATAGTAGTCATAGGCACAAAGCTTTGGTCCCTCCGAGCCCCCAGTTAAAACAAAAAGTGTTTTGAAGGCATATCAAACCTTCAAGTATCTTGAAGGAGAGAGGGGGGGGCGAGCCTTCCTCAGAGACTGGAGTTTTTGGAAATAAAACCCATTCATTTCATAAGCTGAAAACTTCATGAGTTAATACTGAAAATAAAGTAAAGATCTAGCAGCAGTCACTACAATTAGCAAAAGAACAAAAATCTACAGCTTAAATTTAGTTGCATATGCTGTTTAATAATGGTATTTGGGCAAAACAATTGTTCTGAAATTTGTGGTTTTCTGAACAATTGTTCTGAAAACCCTGCTCATTACCAAACGCTACTTTAAGTCCCTTAATACTTTTTCAGGTGAAAATAAGTTAAGATCTTAGGAGTTGAGGGTTAAAAAACGAAAAGAGTAGTGGGGTAAAGTGTATTTTAGATATGATTTTTTTAGTTTCATCTGATGTTAGTTTAGAAAGACTGAAAAGAGGGACTAACCTTCCATTTTTTACTTCCATTACTGAATTAAAATAAGTCAAACTCAAAACGAGCAGAAATTAACCTGAATAGGGCTCAAAACTCCTATGCTTTCTAAAATCCAGAATATAATTTGTAATTTAATGAAAAAATTCTTTTAAATGTTTTCACTTTGATAACTTTAAGAAATCAAAAATTAATTAAGATTTTTAAGGAATAAATATCTGCATATGTATATTAAACTGACAATGCATATTTTTTTCAGTAAATCCATGTAATTTTTTTAAGTAAAGTACAAATTATATTCTGGCTTTTAGAAAGCATAGGGTTTAGATCCCAACTCAGATTAATTTCTGCTCGTTTTGAGTTTGACTTATTTTAATTTCTGTTTGTTTTGGCTTCATTTATTTGTTGATACTGATTTGTGGTAGTTGTATGCTTGGTAAATTATTTGATTCTATTTTTGTTCATTTTTGGCTTAATGAAGTTCTTTACTTAAAAAAAAAACTTGTTTGTGCAAAAAGTTTTTTTTGATTAATTTTTAAAAACATTGGCCTATGTGTTATCTTTTACCCCAAATATGGAATCTTCCTCTAAAAATCTTGCAAATCTAAAACCCCGACAAAATGAACCTTTCCACAAGTTCCATCCTTAAATTGTAGGAATGTTGAGCTTCAAGAAGAAAAGAAAATGACAATATACTTTATTTAGAAATACTGAAACCGGTTTCAGGAAACCGCTCCTCGACAGTTGCTTTTATCTTGTTAACAAATTGAAAATCATCCATTTCCACCATAAGCGAAATAATGTTAATGCAAAACTAGCTCTAAATGGAATAATTATTCCAGAGGACAATCAAATAAATTACCTAGGTCTCATACTTTACCATAGATTTAATTTCCACCTTCACATCACAAACACAATAAAAAAATGCTATAGAAAAATAAGAATAATACAAAGACTACTATCCACACCCTGGATTTGTAATGAGAAAACTTTACTCCAACTTTATAAATCACACATAAGACACCATATTGATTACGAACTCATTGTTTATGGTGCATGTGCAAAAACAATACCTCACATACCCTGCATAACTGGTTAAGAAATCCATCCATGTATAGAGGCATTGCAAATGAATATGCCAATACCCAGAGCCCACAAAGTCTATTGCACCTACCCCCCCTCCCAATGGAGTTGGTCAATCCCCATAATAAACACTAATTTCTCAAAGTGGACTAAAGAACTTACCCCCATTACATTCATCCAGAAAAAATTGCTGAATTTAATACAATTACATACAAAAAACATTTCTAAATTTTTGTTGATGGGGCCAAAATAAATGAGGAGGTGGCAAGTGGAGCTTTTCGTCCACCCCTTAATATTACAATGGGTGAAAGAATGTATGGTAATGTGTCTATAATGTCTGCAGAGTTAAATGCCATAATCATGGCATTAGAGCACCTCATGAATAATCAACCTTTGATAGCTAATTCACAAAATATTATAGTTTGTTCCGACTCTTTGTCAAGCCTAGAGCTGCTGTCTTCAGCTTTTCAGTATAAGATGGATATAGACGCTTTTATTGTCTTAGCATTATTGATACTCTTGCTTCAAGAGGCGTAAGAACTTACCTTCAGTATGTTCCGAGCCACTCAAGTATAATTGGTAACCATCAAGCGGATGAAATTGCAAAAAAATGCTCTAAATACTGACCAGCCAAGTGGAAGACCAAACCCCATTAGAGACATATACCGCTGGAGATTATCAGAGGTATTGTTAAATAAGAATAATCCAATTTCATCTCCCTTCCCCAATAAACACCTTTCTAAAATTTATCATAGAATTCGGTCTGGCTCAAATTAACTAAATTTTCAGGCGTTTTCATATCAGTTCCCTAACTCAAGTGGCTCAGTTCCCTCTTCCCCTCTTTGCAGGTATTGTAATATAAAAAAAAATACTGACCATTGCCTATTTGAATGTAATATGCTGATGTCTGCATAGTATACCCTGCAATGTAAACTGTTAAAGTGCTTCAAACACCACAAAATCTCACTATCAGCTAAGAGTCTAGCTAACTATACCTGCACACAGAGCACAGAACTCAATGTTTATACTCTTATATTTCAACTCCTAGAAGCAAAAGATTTACTGAAAAAAATCTAAGCAGATTCTAGATAAATGAGAACAGCACTTCATAGTCATAAAAAAAAGAAAATTAAAATATAACTAGATATAGAGCGCCAGACCCTGTGCAGCAAAATAAACATGCAAGAAAAGTATGGATTTTATCAATTAAGTAAAGAAGCCGAATAAGAAACAGTAGGAGGCAGGGAGCCATTCAGAATGTATATATAAGAATAGATATAAACTTACAAACCTTGAAGACAACTAAACTTGAATGACATCAAACAATCACTTTTTGTGAATTCATGGCACAACAATTTAGCAATTCCTTTTTTCAAAGGTCTTTAAAATTTATTTTCCCTCTCTCACCCCCACAAGAAGTCGGATACAGTGCAGACCATAAAAAGGCGCATCTTTGACCTGTTTTCTTACTTTTCACAAAGTTGATTGGCATCTGAGTACCTTTCTAATATATACGCATATGCCAAAAATTTATGGCCTCCTTTTTTCCCCCTCAACTAGTCACATTAATCTCAAAATTCAAGCATTCACTGTCCACTAAATTTTATCGAACTCCGATATTCGGTTCTTGTAGATGTATGATTACAAGAATTTTCCCCACCCTTTCCCCTATTATGCACAGGAAAAACACTCGGTCACTAGCCCCTAAGAACTAAAAAAAACCTCAAATAGAAAACTAGCCCTTATTTACCAGTAAGTTTTACTTGTCTGGCAGCCCATTTTTTATATATTATGATGTCATTGATAAAGGGGCATTACCCCTCCCTCCCTCCACAAATGTCATATTTGCAACAGACTCCCAAATGCCAAACTGCTAAAATCATCCCCTTCTTACTCTTCACCAAGATTAGTTAAGATAAAAAAAATCTTCTGGCATTGTCCTGATGGCAAAACTAATTAAGTCCCATTTCTCCACAACAGCCAGAGTGCATCCAGACACCTAAAGGCATAACTAGGACGTTAACTCTTATATTTCACCGAATTTGGTTGGGATCAAAAATCTTCTTCTGGCAGACATACTAATGAGAGTAATTTAGGCCCCTTTTCCCCACACTCAGGCAAAAATCAAGCTGGACAGCCAAAAGACCCAAATGGGATACTAGCTGCTATTTCCATATTCTCCGCTGAGTTTGCCAAACCTCCTAAAAGAAGTATTTTTTTCAGCGTTTCAATGAAAATACAAAAACGGCACTTTTTCAATGAAAATACGCGAAATAGGGCACTTCTTAAAATCTAGGGGGAGACAGTCCCCCCCTCCTAGATTGCGGAGACCCTGACCAACCGGACAACCCAAACTTAGGGACCCTCATCCGCCTCCTGACTTAAGATTAGAATGGATTTCAAAAAAGCATAGTTGGGCATTGCTTCTTAATTCAATTCAACTTATTTATCAGACAACCTAAGGTTTGTGATGACAAGAATTTTCGAATCCCCTTCCTCTACAGAGGTGAAAATGGGTATACTACTCTATAGGCACAACCAAGACACTTGCTCTTATTTCTGAACAAGTTTGGTTTAGATCATATATTCTCTTCTACTTGATACCCAGGAGATGGGAATATAAGGATCCATCCAATTCAGGGTCCCTTTTAGTGCTTACTTAGACCAAGGAAACAGAAAACCTATCTCTATATGATTTAGAGCAAAATATATCAGCATATAAATTATCTTCATGTTAATGCACGTTAGTGAGATGTGGCTTCTAAACACAGAAGCTTGAAGTCAAGGAAAACGAGCTCAAATGAAAATAAAACTGGACTACAATTAGAACTAAACTACATATAACAGATCTACTGAAAAGTTTGACCACAACTAACACTGCTGGAAGATCAAAGCTACCAGACTAATACCATTTCCTAAATAAAACTATGATGAGATTCTGCCCTACCATTAATTTTAGTTTCCAACAACTCCACTTGGTTCAAATTACCTAATACCCAAAAAACAAGCACAGGTCATACCCAACCCTTGCTTTAACATTACATTTTGCAGTTATAATTTAACACATACCAGAAAATTGCTGAATCACCTTAAATTTGAGGCATATAAGGAAAGCAAGAAAACTAAAAAACAACACACACTTCCATTACTGCAGATTTGTTAATGAAAAGAAGGAATGTGATAAGTTTGCTTATGATTTTGCCAAGCTCTCTGGTTTCTTTACCGGATTAAAGCCATGAAGATCACGGCCAACAAGATTTGCTTTTAGCTTTGTCCTTTTATTCTTACTAAACATAGGGACTCAAAATTTGTTCAAATTTAATTTGAAGTTGTTACTGTAAAACCAAAATATGTAGCAAATAAAGTCGAAAATTCTGCCTACTGATCAATTTCTTGGATGCCTAGTAAACAATTTGACAAAAAAATAAATAGCTAAAAAACTACTAAAATTGTAATACTTTTTACAATTGCAAGTCAAAATAAAGAATTTTTAAGGCAACAGGGTCAAAATTATAAAAAAAATAGATGAAGAGCTGTCTTTTTTCGTCTAAAAAAATACAATTTACAAAAAAAGGTGTCACTTTTTGATAGAAAATAGTGTCATAATATCACCAATGGAGCAAAAGTGCAACACTTGGCAACCCTACTCCATGTGATTTACATTGCAACATCAATAGAATCAAGATATTCTGAGTGCTTGCTTTGGAGTTTTGATACTACTCAAATTGACTCTTGCAAGCCTTATATCAATGTAGATCATATGTAGATCATATTATATATATATACATATATATCATATTATATCAATGTAGAGCTTATATCAATATGGCTAAGTTCTTAGCCATATCTAAAGAACATGAAAATTTTCTTTGAAAGTTCATGGTTGTTCATTATTGTAGCAGATCAGGGTCTAAATGTATTCATTACTACAGGAGAAGCTACTTTCATGCTCCATGGAAGAGTACATTGCCATAAGGCAATTTACTGTTTGTCTTTTGAAAGATTTCAAAGCAAATTTTATATGTCACTTATTCATGGTTCCTTCTTGAGGGTTGCAAGAGTTGTAGTTCCAGAATGTCCCAGTACCCCTCAGCGTATCATATGATTTTGATCTCTGAGTAAAAAAATTAAAGGCTTTTCTGTTTAAAAAGTCTACTAAAATATCATTGAAAACAGCATGTGTTCTGAAGGATATGTTAAGTTATGTCTAAATTATGCCTTTTTATCAGTTTAAGTTGTACAAGTGTTGAAAACAGTTCGGAAGAATAAGAAAATAATTTGGCAGACAAAGATTAGAACATTTGAAGTCAAAGCAATGACAGTGTTCAAGTATAGCTCTAAAGCTACACATAGCATGTGATAAATGTGACACTTCAAAAGGCTGAGGAAGTCATGTTAAATGTGTAAATTTGATTCCGCCTTGGCTCAGCATGTGTATGACAACCTGCACCATTTCGTTTTGTTCGATAACACCTCCATCATTGCCCCTGTTAAAGGTCTCATCCAAGTTTTCAGGGAGGCATTTGAGATAAAAAAAAAAAAAAAAAAAAAACTATATTCACCGAAAAGTTGCTCTCGATAGAGACACAGGAGAAACCTATTTAAGCCCCATTTATAATGAACTAATTAATTCTGATCGTTTTTACTTAAATATTAAAAAAAAAAATCACATTTTGCAACCTAACCTAATCTGTGATAATGTTTTACCTGGAAAGCATTTAGCTTTTAAAAATGCTCTGTATAAATTAAAAATGAATTCACATTCAGTATTGTATTTTTTCATTCAGTTACCCTTTCACCACTACATGGAGAGGGTCTTCAAATTTTAGTTGCGCTTTGTTTTAAGGTTTGAAATTTTTTTATAGTATACATGGGTTTTTATCAGTAATTTTAATATTATTATCTTGCACTGAGGATGGTCAAGCGGAGGTTGGGCCTGCAACCGACCTAGGGTCGGTTGGGCCTGCAACCCTCCACCCGAAAATTTTACCACAACGAAAAACGATGATACTGCCATGGATGACCTACCCCCCTTTACCTTCCACGACCCCAGCATGTCCCTGGACCGATTTCAGACCATCAAATGAACCTTATTAACAAAGGTGGAATACGACTCGCTACCTGGAACGTACTCACACTCAACTTTCCTGGAGCTAAATCAATGCTTGCCTATGAGCTAAAACGTTTCAATATAGCTGTGGTTGGCCTTACGGAAACCCGCCTTGTCGGAAGAGAGTCCGAGGATATTGGTGAAGGATATCACCTGATCTGGTGACCCAAAAAGCAAGACAAATGGTGTAGGCCTCGCGCTGAACGCCAGAGCCAAGAGATGCCTTCTCTCCTATAAACAAATTTCAGATAGAATACTGATAGCTCAGCTCCAGCACAACAATGGAAAGTGGAAAATTATTGTATGCTATGCTCCCACCAATCCGAGTCCTGCGGAAGTGAAGGATCAGTTCTATGCGGAGCTCTCAGCAACCCTGTCTAGAGTCCCACCCCACGACATCGTCACCCTTCTGGGAGACCTTAACGCGACGGTAAATCACAGGGAGGGCGTGTGGAGAAGTGTTCTCGGCCCTGTGACTCCAGATTCACTGAATGACAATGGACAAAGACTCCTCCAGCTCTACAATATGCATAATCTGGTCATATCAAACACGCTCTTTCAGAGACGAGATATACACAAATACACTTGGTATAGTAACGACGACCAGACAAAGAAGATGATCAATTATGCTATGATCTCGGGTCGCTGGCGCTCGTCAATAACAAATTGCTGGACTTATAGGTCGGCCGAGCTTGGAAACACAGACCATAGGATGTTAGTCGCCACACTCAGGCTACGCCTGAGAGCACAAGGACAAAAAAGACGGCCTCCCAAGCTCGATCTGAGTAGTCTGGCTACATCTGAGATGCAACAAAAGTATGCTCTCGATATCTCTAACCGGTTTAGCTGCCTCCAAGTTCTGGACGACCCTGAAGTAGCCTGGAAGTCATTCAAAGAAAATATACTCGATTCTGCTGGCAGTACCATTGGCCACAGCAGACACAAGAATAAACCCTGGATATCCCAGGAGACTCTGTCTGTAATCGAGCTGCGCCGGAAGGCCCGCTTAGCAAAGAATATGCCAGAGTACAGACGACTCAATGGCCTGCGCAATAGCCTACTGCACAGTTATAGGAAGACCTTTGTCGACAAGAAAGCCAGCAATCTTGAGAATGCCTCAAGAAAAGGAGACACCTGCTCCCTGTACAAACACCTCCGCGAGCTGACGGAAGGGAAGACTTCCACCGTGAGCCGTGTTTTGTCTGCTGACGGAAGCATGCCGGATGACGATGCAGGCCAACTCTCTGCCTGGAGCAGTCACTTCTCAACGCTTCTGAATGCCGAGGCAGTTGCTCATCCCGACCCTGATCTGATTCAAGCAGCAATGACCACACCCAAGGCTACTTCCCACCTCGTATCGCAACCGTTTACCACCTTTAAGATCCAAAATGCTGTAAAACGGTTAAATCATAATCGAGCCCCCGGCGCAGAACTCCTCAAGTACGGTGGTGCAGCGATGATTCTGTGGCTCCAGCTAATCTTCTCAGCTATATGGACGACAGAAAGCATACCGAATGACTGGCGTGCTGGCATCATATTGCCGTTCTGGAAACGTAAGGGCAGCCGTCAAATCTGCTCCAATTATCGCTGGATCAGGCTTCTCTCCGTTCCTGGTAAACTCTTCGCCATGTCACTCCTGGTTAGGTGTTCCACCTTTTTGCGTAGAAAGAGAAGAGTCCAGCAAGCCGGATTCATGCCCGGCAGGTCGACGACGGAGCAAATGTTTACTATGCGCTAGTTGATCGAGAAGACGCGAGAGTTTCCACCAAAAAGCGTACATCGCATTCGTGGACTTTAAGGCTGCCTTCGATTCTGTTGATCGCCGTTCACTTTGGCTGATACTAAGAACTACGGGTCTACCCAAGAAATATTGCTCACTCTTTGAAAAGCTGTATGAGGATACGGAAAGCTGCGTGCAAGTCAATGGAAAAGACGCAGTCCCACATTCGCGGTGAAGACTGGCGTCCGGCAAGGTAGCGCCGCCGCTCCCGAGCTTTTCAACCGCGTCATAGACCATGTTATGACCCGCACGACGAATCGCCTTCAGTTAGGTCTTCAGTTCGGAGAGCGGCTACTCTCTGATGCTGACTTCGCCAACGATATAGCACTAGTTGCGAGCACCGTCGAAAAGATCATCAAATCTCTCCAGGTGCTCTCAGAAGAAGCCTCGAAAGTTGGACTGAAGATCAACTGGCAAAAAACCAACGTTATGCTCCTTGAGCCCCCCCCCCACGTCCCGTTCTACTGTAAAGGAAGTCAACATCGGAAGCAACCGAGTAGATGTGGTTGAAGACTTCACTTATCTGGGATCTATTCTGTCGAATGATGGCTTGATCACAAAAGAGCTTACATCTTGAATTGCCAAAGCTTCAGCACTTGTTGGGAGGCTTAGCAGCATCTGACGAAAGCCAAACATAAGCCGCTTTACCAAAATGCGCATTTACAATGCGTCAGTCAGCACCGTCCTGCTGTATGGAGCGGAGACATGGCCAGCTGCAAAATCTATCCTCAGCGCCGTCGATGTCGCTCAGACAAAACATCTCCGAAGAATCGAAAGACTTCACTGGACTGACTTCGTTAGCAACCAGACTCTCCTGTCACGTACAGCTCAACTCCTTTCTCGACGCAGCTCGCCCAGCGTACTGTTCGGTGGTACGGCCACCTCCTTCGCATGCCACGCGACGCCCCAGAACGAGTCGCATTCGACTTTGACCCCACCCTACACGGATGGAAGCGACCCAGAGGACGCCCACCCACTAGGTGAAAGACAAAGCCGATGAATTCCTCACCCAAGCCCACATCCCGGTGGAAGAAGCTGCAATCCTGGCAAGCGATAGGTCAACCTGGAGGCGCCTAGTCTCATCGTTCTCTATGCCAAACCCTCAGCAGGAGCCTTAAGTCAAGTCTAAGTTAAGTCAATTGTTTCGTTTCATGTTAAATGTGTTTCAGACAAATTGTCTAAGGATACATTTAGGTACTTATTTGACTGACAGATCAAATGAAATAATGATCTTTACTAAAATGTGGTGGTTCAATCTCATTTTTAGGGCTATAATGAAATAAGGTCAAATATTGTGGTTTCTAGTCATCCACCTATGGCAAAAAAAACAGGTCATCCCTGAATGAGGTGGAAAGACATCATAAGAACTTGTCACCCAACATGAGTAAACATCAATATTCACATGAAAAGTAAAAAAAAAACAATAATAATAATTCCATGCATAGACCTAGTAGGGATTCAACTCCTGATCTACAAGACAGTGGCACAGGTCTGATAAATACACTAGAAAAATCAAGTGTTATAAAAAAAAGCTTTCATCTTATTATGCAGTTGAGAATTTTGATGCTTTATCAGATTTGACACTAACCTATATTATTTCTTCTATGCCATCAGTTATTTTGACTACTGATCAGGTATTTGAAACTCTTGCTTGGCAGCATTGACCAGGGAACCAGCCATCAGCCCCGTTAGTCTCCTCCATAGTCGAATGTAGTGGTCAGGGGTTGCAGCTTTGCTGGGGTAGATGTTTCTGGGAGTGAGTTGATTGTAAATTATGTATACCTATCTGGTGTGCAGTTTTTTTCCGGGGCTTTTCCAATCATGTGCTAGCTAGGTCAAAGTCAAAGATGAGTTGGGCAGGAGTTTGCAAGGGTAGACAAAGTAGACACCAGCTGCTTGGACAAGGGTGGAAATTTGAAGGAACAAAGAATTTCCAGATTCTCTGCCCTTTGAAACAACCTTATACAATCAATTCCTTTGAGGTATTTCATCTGGATAGCCCCTCCTTCACCACCTGAGTCATAGAAAACATCTCTGACAAGTGTAGCACAGCACTAGCTACCAAGGCAGAGTAGATTTGCACTTTAATGAGACAGCTGATCTGGGGTTTGTGAAGAAATATAGCCTGGTACCTTGAAAATTCATAAACTAAATTGAGATTTACATTATTAATACCTTAGATAATAGAAAAGCATTAGTGAGGCCAATTTGCTTCCACCAGAATTCCAAGCTTTTCAACTCTAGTACCCCTATCTGTCATTTGGTATGGTAAATACTTGAGGTATGCTACTAACTTAGTTGTACTGAACAACTTAATTTAGCTAAGCAATTTTCCTAGACAGCAAAACGTCTATCACCTAGTTTTACAACTAATTTTAGCTCGAAAAATTTCCAAGATAACATGGGTCATGACAATCATGGCAAAACAAGAGAATGTAGAACACTGAAGAAAAACAAGGTGATTCAGCAACCAGTGAAAAAGAAGAAAAATGAAAAAAATTTCAGCCAAGACATCTGCTCAGCCATCCTCAGTACAAAGAAATAAGAGTAAAAAGTAAAAAAAAAAACAGGACAATATAAAAAACAAACCTAAAGAAGAAACACAAAATGAAAGAGAAGAAGCTGTTTCTGAAGTAATGGTCAAAAAGCAAATGAATAAAAAAAAAAACCATGCCGAATTTAATTTTAAATTGAGAAATAGTTTTGTCTATATATTTTCTGAATGTCAAAAGATCAAAATTACCTTAAATTACAGCTTTGAGCAATTTGAGGCTGTTTCCTTGTGAAGCTCTCAAGTTGATGATCAACAAATTGTTTTAGTGTTGTTTATTGACTAGGTCAGTTGGAAAACCAATAACTTCTCAGTCAAGTTTTAACTCCCTTAAGGACCACTCAACATCCAATCTTAATTTGAGAATGTCAACAGAGGCTCACTAGTTTACGCAGCACATAATCAGTGAAGAGTAGAGTACCACAGGGAACATGGCGTGGGCCCAACATTATTCAACATTTATATAAGTGTTGCCCCTGATTGCACAAAAAATAAAATAGCCTTCTATGCTGATGACTGAAAGCTTGGAGAAATGGTAGATACTGCTGAAGCAAGAGCCTCTACATAAAAATTTGGATAGCCTAGCTTATTTGTCAGAAAAGTGGCTGCTACAATACAATGCTGAAAAAATGCAAGGTGCTCAACCTAGGACCCAATAACTATGAGCAATATTACTAATTAAATAACCCTAGACTTGGCAGCAACTCCAATCTAACACCAGCAGAAGAGAAGCAAGATCTTGGTGTTATGGTCAACTTCCAGCTGAAGTTCCATCAACACAATCTCTCAGCTGCTGCAAACACAGGGAGATGTCTTAGCACCATCCAAAGAACATTTGTCAGCTGTAAGCCCCATGTTATAAAAAAACTATGCATGAAAGAAAAGGGGTACCATCATTACAGCTTTCAAGCATCTACAGGCTAATCCTATCTCAAACCTTCTTCCCATCAGCCTCAGGCAGAGCCCAGGGAAACTCAAGAAAATTACTGAACAAACTACCAGCTGCAGAGGGTGCTACCACTTCTTTTCCAACTATGTTGCCCCACTTTGAAACTCCTTAAGCAATCAGACCCTCAAACCCTGGAACCATTCAAGCATGGCATGGATAGGGACTGCAAGCAAAAGGGACAGCATCTACACTGGAACTACCCAGAGTCCTCAAACCAACTTTGAAGTCATCACAGGCAGGCATTTTTAAAAGCAGCCACCCTTCCATGCCTTCATATTGTAATTGAAGGTAAGAGTCAGCAGCAACTATACCACAAGTGAGTTTGTTCTAATCATTAAACATTCTTGAGGGAAAAATTACATGCAGACCCTGTTTTGGGTAGAATGCTTTAAAAGTTTCAGCTGATGACCTCTGGTTCTTAAGTTACAACCAGCAACACGAAGGAATGCTGGGAGAGTACTAAATTTTATCAGTTTGAAGGTTAGAATGGCATCACCTCTTCTTGTCCAGTATACAAGTGTTAGGAGTTAGTGATAAGTTGAAAATATGAGGAATTGTATTTAATATTTTTAGGTTAGTTTTACAAAGAGATGTCAGCAGTTAAATACACATTTTGATGATCTTCATAAATGTTACCACTATGTCTTAATCTCAATAGGATGAAAAAAAAAGTTCTCAATAGATTATCTGGGTAACACAATAGAGTAGGGCCCCTTTAAAGAAAAGCATGTCAACAAAATAAAATTAGTACCATTAGATTCCTTATTAATAGCCTTAAATAACATATTTCTTTGTTTTGCATCAGCTAATACTTTTTTTTGAAAGGTCTCTTAACTAATCAAACCATTAAAGCTACATTTGATTGTAAAAAAAAAAAAAAAAAAAAAAAAAAAAAAAAAAAAAAAAAAAAACAGATAGGCCTATGTTGAAATTTACCCAAAACAAACAAAATTACAATAAATAACCAAATCAAACTCAAAATGAGCAGAAATTAACATTAGTTGGGCTCAAAATCCCTATGCCTTCCCAAGGCTGGAACATAATTTGCACTTCACTGAAAAAAAATCAACATTTTTACTTTTATAACTTTCCTAAATCAAATAATATTAACATTTTGATTACTAAATATCAGTATATGTATATTAAACTGACAATACACATTCATTTGTATATTTTTTTGGTACAGTGCAACTTATGTTCTGCCTTGGGAAGGCATAGAAGTTTTAAGCCAACCTCATGTTAATTTCTGCTTGTTTTTTGAGTTTGACTTGGTTATTTATTGTAATTTCTGTTTGTTTTGGGTTTCATTTTTTTATTGATGCTCATTTATGGTAGTTTCAAGCTTGGTAGATTATTTGACTTTATTTTTGCTCATTTTTTGTTAAATGGAGTTCTTTACCTTTCTTTGAAAAACTTATTTTGTGGAAAAAGTTTTTTATAATTAATTTCTGTTTGTTCTGTATTGACATAGTCTTTTCAGGGAAAAAGAAAATAATACTTTAAATCTTTTTGTTTTTTTAAGGACTTTATAGTTTGGCCTGATATTTGTATGCTGGAGAAAAATTTTCAGTAATTTTTAACATTATACACCCTTTTAAAAATCTGGACACAAATAGTAGTGTTTAATTTAGTTTTATACCTCCTCTAGTTGACCTAAAATGGAAAACTTGATACCATTCACAATATGGCAATATACCATTTGCCTTATATGCCCCACAGGCATAACTTACAACCCTTGCCCTGAGGGCTGTGGGGGAGTGTCCTCCTCAAAAACAAAATTTCTATCTGGAAATCAACTATGCTGAACAAAATGCCTATCTCAAAAATTTTGATTGGATGTGTTTGGGGAAATGGTGGGCATGGAAGGGGTGTTAGTTGCCTTCCAATCACTTTTGACTGTTAAAAAGGGCACAAGCCACTCCAATTTCCAATCAAATGAGTCCTTTTCCAGGTTTCTACAACAACTTCTTCAATATGAAGTGCTCTGGTCTAAAGGAAAAAAATAATAAATAATACATTGTGCCAACATTGTTCTTATATGCTCCCAGGGCATAACTTAAACCCTTGCCCTGAGGGTTGTGGGAGAGTGTCCTCCTCAAAAAACATATTTTCTATCTGGAAATCACTATGCTGAAAAAATGGCTATCTCAAAATTTTGATTGGATGTGTTTGGGGAAATGGTGGGCATGGAAGGGGTGTTACTTGCCTTCCAATCACTTTTGACTATTAAAAAGGGCACAAGCCATTCCAATTTCTAATCAAATGAGCCTTTTTCAAGGTTTCTACAACAACTCCTTCAATACAAAGTGCCCTGGTATGGAAAAAGACAAAAAAATAATACATTGTGAAGCTGCCAACATTATTCTTTACTTAGGAAGCGTGATTGCACTGCCTATGAAAAATGTCAAGCCTTCCAATCACTTTTGACTATAAAAAGGGCACTAGCCCTTTGAATTTCCAATTGAATGAGCCCTTTTTGAAGTTTCTACAACAAAGCTTTCTATGAAAACCTTATTTGCCCCCAGGGCATAACTTACAACCCTTGCCCTGAGGCTGTGGTGAAGTGTCCTCCTCAAAAACATAATTTCTATCTGGAAATCAACTATGCTGAACAAAATGGCTATCTCAAAATTTTGATTGGATGTGTTTGGGGAAATAGTGGATGTGGAAGGGGTGTTAGTTGCCTTCCAATCACTTTTGACTATTAAAAAGGGCTCTAGCCATTCCAATTTTCAATCAAATGACCCTTTCCAAGTTTCTACACAACAACTCCTGATATGAAGTGCCCTGGTCTAAAGGAAAAAAAAATAATACATTGTGCCAACATTGTTTTTTTACTTAGGCAGTGCAATTGTACTCCTTATCATGAGTTGTTCAAGAGTAATATATTCCAAAAATACTTATTTATAAATATTCTAACCAAATTTATTTGGCAACTCAAATATAAACTGTTTTCCTACCATTTCATTGTTTTAAGGGTGGATTTTTCAAATTTTGTCAACTAAAATAGCACTGAATTTTGCAATTGGAAACTTTGCCTTCAAAATGCACCCTTAAATTGAAATGGTGGAAAAACAGTTTATATTTAAGTTGCCTAATAAATGAGGTTTGAATATTTATAAATAAGTATTTTTATTTATTTATTTTTGATGTTTGTTTTGTGATCCTATCACCTTTATGCAGGCTGATTCTTTCTAATGGCAATGGGGCAATATTTGCATGAATATGCATGCCATACCCACTATTATTTCCTTATCTTAGTACTCTTGAACAACTTATTTATAAACTAGATATGTTTTTTAAACCACTTTTCAATAACTTAACTAATGTTAATAACTTCTTTGTGTGGTTACAAATTGAAATACCTTCAGGATCCCTTTAAGGGCTCAAGATGCAATTATTGAATTATGAAATAGCATAAAAAAGATAACCAATGATTTTTTTTTTTTTTTCTCTTAGCTAAATTATATGACCCACTGCACATTTACCTTGAATTGTGCATAATCATGGAATAATACATGACAGTCTGATTAATAGAAAACTTGCTGCATATTGTAAAGCCAGAACTTTATTGTTTTGGCATTTTCTTTTAGTTCTTTATACACCCTAGGGTTGTATCTAGGACCACCAGGGGTAGGGGTGGGCATGCAGCATTAGAAGAACAACAATGATATTTGAAAAGAGCACAAAATAAGGAATCCAGACAATACTTCCATCCTCACTACAGAGCTATCAGCAATAAAAGAGGCTTTAATGGTCATCAATATTAACCCACCAGCTTTCAAAAGAGTAGTATTGCTCTCAGACTCCAAAGGCAACCTTCAGCTCATTAATAATATTCATTGGAGTGCTAAGGATACAGACCTGAGGACAATCAGAGATCAATTATCAGTCTTCAAAATAGCCTTATTGAAGTCAAGTTTCCAGCATATCTCCAGCCACCAAGGCATCAATATATAATGAGATAACAGACCAGCTAGCTAGTAACTTCTTGAATAATCCAATTGATCTCAATTTGAAGGCCCAGAACCTTCAGAGACATACACAGAAGAAGAGTTCCTTCAAAGACAAAATGCCCATTCTATACTTATTTCCATCACAGGCAGATAACATTCTTTATTATAGAATCAAAACCAACTCTTTGATCCTGAGGAAAGAATAGTTTATTTGGCATAAACAAGCCAATCTATATTGCAGATTTTTACAACTCATTCCAGAATCCTTGAACCACCTGATTTTTGAATGTTAATGCATCCAGCAAGAAGTAATAAACATTAGGATAATCTTCAATAAGGCAAAGCTCCAGCCTGACATGAATGTGTTGTTGCTCCCAAACCTACCAGCCAACACTGAAAGACATCTATACAAAAGTATTTTCAATTTCTTAAAACATAACAATATCTGTGAGTAGTTCACATAGAGGTTAGCAAGACTTATTCCTGACCCATCATCTCCTGTAGATTGAAAATCATTGTGAAGCCAAAAGAAGACCAAAGTGGACTCCAGAAGGCTTGGCATTTTAAGAAGAAGAAGAATCTAAAGGTGTTCCATACTACATTTATCTCATTAACATGTTTCCTTGAGTGATGTTGGACTGATATTGGGTATTTGGTAAAGTTATACCAAATCATATTATTGACTTACGCATAAAGTGAATATACCACTTGATGCCTTTTTTTATGCTGATTACAAATATAATAATCATTTCTATCAGAAATGAATTTCAGCCCCCCCCCTATATATGCCAGCGTCTTATTCAGGGTATATATTTCTACATTAGGGGGGGGGGGGGGGGGGGTAAAGTTTAAACTTACCTCCCATTTACATCAGAAACAAAATTTGCCCCCCCCCTAACGTAGAAATATATACCCTGAATTGGCATATATAGGGGGGGGGGGGGCTGAAATTCATTTCTGATAGAAATGATTATTATATTTGTAATCAGCATAAAAAAGGCATCAAATGGTGTATTCACTTTATTCCTAACTCAATAATATGATTTGGTAGAACTTTACCAGGTATTTTATTTGGTGTTTGATTATATAGGCTATTTTGGTAAAAATATACCAAATCATATTATTGAGTTAGGAATAAAGTGAATACACCATTTGATGCCTTTTTTATGCTGATTACAAATATAATAATCATTTCTATCGGAAATGAATTTCAGTACACTTCCCCCCCCTATATATGCCAATTCAGGGTATATATTTCTACATTAGGGGGGTGGGCGCAAATTTTGTTTCTGATGTGAATGGGAGGTAGGTTTAATCTTTACCCCCCCCCCCCCCCCCTAATGTAGAAATATATACCCTGAATTGGCATATATAGGGGGGGGGCTAAAATTTATTTCTGATAGAAATGATTATTATATATTTGTAATCAGCATAAAAAAGGCATCAAATGGTGTATTCACTTTATTCCTAACTCAATAATATGATTTGGTATAGGCCTATATTTACCTATATTTTTTAGCTAAAAGCTATCTAGCCTATGGTCACAACATGATCTAGACATAGGCTAGATTATATTTTTATGGATAATAGCCTACTTTCAACCCTAATTTTAGCTCTTCATTGTTTTTTATATTTATAAAAAGGTTATCTGGCTCTTTGAACTTGTTGCTGGTTACTGATCTAGCCTAGCCTAGATCAGTAGCCTAGCCTATAAGCTAGGCTATACAAAAGGTTGACTCACATCAGCTAGCCTAATAGCCCATGGCTTTGTTCTTTTAGCAAGCACTTTAATTTAGAAAAGTTTCTACAACAAAAACCTGAAACTTTTTCGGCCAAATTAGGGCATAAACAAGACTCCTACCAAATAAAATATTACAATAACACTTACTATCCATTCCAGCAAAAGGTAAAGGCTGAGCACCAGTTTGCTGTTCCAAGGCTGACTCTATATCAAACCTCAAATGGCTAACAGGCGCTATGAGAGCTTCCATTCTAAATATAAATTTTGAAGAACCTGTAGACAGCTAGTTATTCTCACTTAAAACTTAGGATTTTCTACAAATAAAACTAGGTCACAGAATGGAATTTTGAAATGTGCGCGAAAAAAAATCCTATCCTAAATACCAGTAGAGAAAAATTTCAAAATTAATTTAAAAAAAATAATAGATACTTAAATTATTTCTAGAGATAAAAATAAACAAGTAAAATAGCAAAAACCTTTAAGGCTTATTATGTCAAACTTACTTTTGGAAATAATTATAAACGTTTCATAGGGATGTTCTCGATTCGTTCAATTTAAAATCGCGGTAAGTGTGACTTTGCGTTAGTAGTCTACTGAATATCAATCGAGAATTCATGAGTAAATAGAAATTGGTATTCCACCATTACAGGGTACATCACCATCATTGAAACCAAGGTCAGTTAAAGCATGGTCAGTTTCAGGTAAGTGCCTGAGAAGTAAGGCACTTACCTCTTATTTACAGCAGAAATAAAATTACCTCCACCCCTAATGTGCAAATATATACCCTGAATTGGTATATATAGGGGTGGGGGCTAAAATTCATTTCCGACAAAAATGATTATTATATTCATAAAGAGCATCAAGTGTTATATTTACTTTAGCTGTAACTCAATAATATGATTTGGTAAATATTTACCAACCTGGTTCTTACTTGCTACCATTTTGCTGTCTCATTGATTTTTTGTTAAAGGTCAAATTAGGGCTATGGTAAAATTTTACTTTTGACTATCTTGGAAAGGGTTAGGTTAGGAAATGAAACTTTCAGGGATGGGTCTACAGGCTAAAGTATGTCCAGGAAGGTATTTTGAAGTACCTACCTTCACTCTTTCTCTCTCTAGAGGTTCCTGACCTTTGATGACCTTTAAAAATGTGTCAGCTATAGAAGTTGAACCTTGCAAAATAGGCTAGATCTTCTGCTTAAATTAAGTACAACAAAATTCTTTTCAGCATCACAACTTTGCTCAATCCTAGTTTATAAGGGTAAGGATATTATTTTATTCAATAAAGGAGGAAGCCATAGGCTTGTCACATAGACTAACAAGCACAAAAAAAATAACAGCTCAAACAGCAACACTGCAAAACACAAAACAAAAAAATATTCATCAGTAAAAAACAACTATGCAACAACTATATTACAAAAACTGTTTTTCATAGAACTCAGTTTCAACAAGAGCATTGTTAAATCATTGCACTGTTTGAGTAGAAACTACAGTAGGCTATCAGGTAAACTATTCCAAAGTTTTGTTGCACAGTTAACAAAGCTACATTGACCTATTTTCTTGTGCACTTGTGGCTGATACAGTTTATATGAGTTTTGTCAAGTGGCTGAGTAATGACTAAGTTTGAAGAAATCAGCCCAGTCCACATTATTGACACCCTTCATAATACAGAATATATTAATCAGGTCATTCCTATCCCATCAAAACTCCAGAGAAGGAAGTCCCAAAGACTCCAGTCAATGCTGATATGGTAAATGACTCAAATATGGCTCAAACTTTGATGGCCCAATGTTGAACCCTTTCAATTTGCTGTGAGTCACATTTCCATGTAGGATACCACACAGAAAAACAATATTCTACCACCAGGCATGCTATTGTCTTGTATAGTGTCATAAAAGTGTGAAGGTTAAATTTTATGAAACTTCTCTTAATCCAAAGCAGACTGTAATTAGCATTTTGTGAAATTATTGATGACATGCTTGTGAAACTTCAACTTGTTATCAAAGTGAATACCTAAATCCCTTACTGAATCTGCAGATGAAACAGGTGTATCACCAAAAAAATAATGACAAGTCAAGCTTTTTGAAAAGTAATGGAGTACAAAACATTTTTGATGGTTTACAAACACGGAGTTCAACTTACACCAATCATTTATTCAGATCCTCTTGAATAAGGGTGACATCTACCAGGGAGTTAAAACTTTTATACAGTTTTTATATTGTCTGCAAACAGTTTGACAGTGGAGTGGTTAAATACTTCAGGCAAATCATTGACAAACAAACAAAATAACACTGGGCCCAAACAACTGCCCTGTGGCACACCACACACCACTCAAAAAATTGGACTCTCACTTGAAAGTGCACTACCACTATAACTTGCTGGGAATGGCTTGATGAATAATCTGTAATCCATGTTAAAGCTCTACTGCCTAGCTTATACTTTTCACATTTTTCAAGCAACAAACTAATTGAAACTTTGTCAAATGCTTAACTGAAGTCAATGTACAGAGCAATCAAACTGAGATGAGCCATATTTTGGAGATCTTTTACAACTTCTAGCAACTGTGTATTACATGACCTGTTTTTTTCTAAAACCATGCTGTGACGGATGCCATAATTTATTTTGGTTGAAGTAATCCTGTATCCAATTTACAATAATCTTTTCAAGAACTCTTGAAAAAATTGAGGTGTTTGAAATTGGACAATAGTTTCCAAATTGGGATTTAGATCCTCCTTAGTGTGGAGTGGCTTTACAACCACTTTTTTTCCACACTGCAGGGCATTTACCACTCAATAGACAGTGTTTTTAACAAAAACACAAGAGGTTCAGCTAAACACATGGCTGTCTTCTGAAGAAAAGCATTAGAAATACCATCTATATCTGGAGCTTTATTAAGTGGCTGAGAAAGGTCAGGGAGAATTTTTAAAACCTGCTCTGAAGAAGTATCAGAGTCATCCCATAAAAACAGGAAGCCACTTTGTCTGCTAAAACAAATTTGGTAAAACTAGTGGATGGACATCATTTGGATTTACAAAAACTGAGGAAAATTTTTGATTAAACACATCAGCCTTTTTCTGATCATCACTTATTAATTCACTTGTAGCTGGGTCATCAAAAATGCACAAATCAGTTGAGGAGTCAGTCTTATTTCTATTAACATACTTCAAAACTTCTTTGGACACCCTCGAATATTAGTAATGATTGATGATTCAAGTGATTCCCAGCTAACGCGTAGAGAACAAGTGGGTGAGATTCTGAGCCCTTTTATATGCACACCACAAGTCTTCATTTTTTTTCCAACATATACTGTCTCCATTGTTTTATTTTAATTAATAGCATCAAGTACAAATTTTGGCAGTCATCTTTTTTTTTTCTTGAACCTTCTTTTATGTATTAATGTGGAACAAAACCTATCACATGCATCTTTTTTATAACCTCTTTGATGAACTCAAAAGCAACATCCACATCTGCATTACTAGACTGAAGCTCCTCAAAATGAAACAGATAGCCATATGGAAATACAAGTCTTGAATTTCATCATAACAACCCTTGCTGTAATCATAATAAAGTTTAGAACCAGAGTTCACCACTGCATTTACATTCATTGATAGAAAAATAACTACGTGGTTGCTTTTTACCTAGAGGTGGCAGCATCTTAAGGTCTAGTATGTCATCTGGAGATTTTGTGATTACCAAATCCTAGTACATGGGGAGTGGAATTGCTTCTGAGTCTTGTGGGATCCACAACATGCTGTGCAGAAAGGTGTCCTGTTAAAGATATTCAAATACATTTCCTATATTTTGGAAATAAAATATTGATATGGCTTAAAATTCTGCTCAAGTGACTGAAGTTGCATTTTTCAGAGCTAAAGCCAGAGAAAAGAAACTAATAATTGAAAATTAAGGTAAAATGTAGTTTTGTCAAAATTTCAATGAGTATAGCCTAGACCTCTCATGTAGGCAAAGTTCAGGACCCTCTAGAGGGAGAAGGAGTGGAGGTAGGTCCTTCAAAACACCTTCCTGGGACATACTTTAGCCTGTAGACCCATCCCTGAAAGTCTCATTTTCCTAACATAACCCCATTCCTAGATAGCCAAAAGTAGCTGAAGTAGAATTTTACCAGGGTTATTGAGAAGGAAACATAAATAATTGTAGCCTAGAATAATAGTAGTTAACACATTTTGACTGCACTTCCACCTATACTTTACCCCCAACTCCTGTAATATGGGAAATTATTATCCAAATTATATATTTCCCATCATCTATTTTGTCACCTGTGTTTTTCTGGTTTTTGTTTTGTCATAGTTGATTCAGTTTTTAGTTACTCAGGTTTAAACAAGAGAGACACATTGGCAGAACACTACTACTAGCCTACTATTATCAACAACTCACCACAGCACCAAGCCACTGAGGCCAATACAGCTATGCATGCTCCTCCTCCATCCCAATCAATTCAAAGCCTCTCTCTTTACACCCTCTCAGGAAGTTCCCATTCCCCTTCAAATTTGTCCTTGCAAAATCCTCTTACCATGACCAAGGACAAACTCCTTTCTGTTTAGCCATAGAAAGCTGACAAACAAGTGCAATCTTGGTAATCTGTCATCCTCCATCTACAGAATTTGCCCTAGCATGCTTAACCTTTCTCTTATTGTAGCCCTAGAAAGCAGGATTAGACCACACTTTTTTTTACAGCCTAATGTTTGAAATACAGTCAGTCAATCAGGTATCCAAAGCAATTCACAGGCAATTTCGCTAGAAAATATCTAGCAAATCTGCCTTTTTTGTTTTGGAATGCCCATGCTTCAGAACCATATTTGACCACTGTCATTCTAATATTGGTTTGCAGACTTATCTTTCTATTCTTCCAAACTTGTTTTGACTTAGAAAAGATACCTTGGGCCTTGGCTATTCTGCTTTTAACATCTTCACTGCCCCAACCATCTTTAGCTATGCCTACCAGGCATGTGAGCCTGTCCATTTGATCAATCTTTTTGTTACCCAACATCACCTTTTCATATTCACTTATTTGTAGCCTTAGCAACTTAGTGTTCTTAACATTAATTTTCAAGCCTAATCTAGCACCATGGAACTCATAAAACCTCTAGGAGTTTATTCATTTTGTTCACTTTTTCATCTAGGATGCTTCAATCATCAGCATAATCTAAGTTCAGGAAAGTCTTCCCCATTTGGTTCCCATTCTCCCATTGCCTTTCTTGTGCTTCTTAAGACAAAGACCATGAACATGATCCATATAAGTAGGGGTAGAACACAACCCTGCTAAAGATAAAGCTCTTCTATTAGCTGAATCAAACACTTGCTTGTAATCTATAAAAATGAGGACTAAATGTGTTAGATGACTCAGGCACTTCTCAATTATTAACCTAAGAGTAAAAATTTTGTCAATACATCTTCTACTCTTACTAAACCTGCACTGTTCTTCTCTTAAAACTTTGTCTACAGCATCTCTAATTCTAAAAGGCATCATCATTCTGAGAAATTTGCTACCTACTGAAGCCCAGCTAATGCCTCTATAATTGCCACACTCACTCTTATCACCTGTTTTTATACAGGGTTTTTCTAAAATTGCTAGAATTTTCCCCTTTTCCAAAAACCATATTAATGATCTTCAGTAACTTTTTCTGACCTCATAACTATTATATTTAAAAAAGTCATTTAACACAGTGTCAGCACCTATGGCCTCATTATTTTTTAAGCCTTTTAGTACTTGCAGCATTGTGAACTAATCTGCTTGCTTGTGCTTATATTATGCTGTGCTATTTGCTTGTGTATGCTTATATTATGCTTTTGTTCTAGGTGCTTTGGTTTTAATTAAGCTATAAATCAAAGAATTCTACATGGTTTCAGAAGTCATGGATATCACACCAACCATCAATCAACTGGAATGCTGACAATCTCCATTCAGAATGGACTGCATTAAAGTCATGCAGTGCTCATGTGCGCAAAGGATCCCTTGCTGAAAAGTCTTAGAAAGTAGCATGCACATACCTTCTAATCTGGGTTGGTGCACAGGACAGAGAGATCTTCAGCACCTCTGAGCTTGCAGCATCTGAAAAAGACAACATCCAGGTCTTCCTGAAGATGTTCAGAGAATATACAGACCCCAAAAAGAATCAAGTATTCTCTTGCTATATGTTTCAGAAGCAAGACCAAAAGGATACTGAAAATGCTGACAAATACACAACAGAGTTTGTGATCCCAGCTAAACCATGTGGATACACAGTTAAAGTGAGATGGCAAGAGACAAAATAGTATTTGGAGTCAGAAATCCTAAACTATGTGAAAAACTATTTTCCACTGGTGACAGCCTTACACTAGCCTAAGCTCTCAACATATGGAGAGATCATGAGTCAACCCAAGCACAGCTTAAAACTTTGAACAAAAGGAAATAAAACAAGAAGGCTGCTATTGCACAAAATAGATTCAGCTCCCCATAGAAGAAGATAGAGTGCTACTTCTGTGGCAGAGACTACTCACCCCAGCATGTATGCCCTGCAAAAGAATATAATAAAAAAAAAAAAAAAAAAAATGTATGCAAAGTTCAAAAAACAGAACCATTTTGCAAGAGTATGCAAACATAACACCCATAATCAGTTTCAAGGCAGGCAAAGCCATGAATCTGGTCAGGCTTTTTCCTGAACATCAAATAGTTGCCAGTAACTGAACATTGCCATGTATTCAAGGGCATAGGGAAACTTGAAATGAAATGTGAATTACACCTAAAGGGCAACATAACACCCATAGCACATCCAGCTAGAAAAATACCATTAGCTCTGAAGCAGAAGGTCATGAGCTTCTACTTCAGACAAGCTGGAATGACCAGAAAGTCTTGACATCATTGAAAAGATCAGTGAAGCAACAGATTGGGTTAGTACCATGATAATGGTTGAAAAAAGGGATGGAAGTATAAGACACTGCATTGACCCAGTTGACCTGAACAAGGTGATAAAAAACCCCACTGCCTGTTCCCAACATTCAAACATGCTGTTGCTGAGCTTGATGGAGCAGCAGTATTCAGCAAGCTAGATGCCCACTCAGGCTCTTGGATACTCCCACTTTCCACACGATTTTCCTGCTACACAACGTTCAGTACCATCTATAGATGATACAGATGGAATAGATACCCCTTAGGCCTGGTGTCTGCAGAGAAAGGGGCTTATATGAGACAGATGAGAAAACACAAAAAATGAGAAAACCTCAAATAGAAGAGAAAAACAAGGGTATTGTCAGCCAGTAGAATATACTACACTTTCTTTATAATTCATCTCTCAAGTCACTCAATTCTACACACTCATACATCACATGACCCACACTCTCATCCATACTTCCACACATCGTATAAAAGTAAGGGTGGATGGTGTTTACCCCCCCCCCCCCCCTCCCCCGGCGATTACCCCCGCGGAAAATACCCACTAAAGACCATCCTGTCACCTCCACTCCACAATGCGCCAGCATGATGAAAAGACGAGTGTCTAATTGTCTCTTGTGAAGTCTACTTCGAAAGGTTAGATTGTTTTTTTTTTTTCGTTTTTTTTTATTTTTTCTTAGCACTGAGGACAACTTGAGGGAGGTTCTTGTGGAAATATTTAGTTATTTTTGATAATTGTTCCACTGGCTGACACTATCCTCATTTTTCTTTGCTATTTCATTCTTTTCTCATTTTTGTTGTGTTTTCTCTTCTTTGTTTCATACGTTGTGTACAGCCAGTTTGATCAGATCCCATTTGGAAACAGTTAGTAATCCATGAACTAAAAGGCCAAGATTGCCCCAAGACATCAGCCAAGATAGGGCGCCACCAATCATTGACAATAAAACTAAACAGGGCGCCTGCCAGGAAGACCTTCATCCAAAAATGTGAAATGTGCAAATTTGGAATAACATCAAAAGGAGCCATTGATTAGCAGCCAGCTGTCCTCACTACCATGGCACCATTCTGGCATTGACCTATTTGAGTGGAACAAAACCTGTTGTTATCATAACTGCTGACTACTACAGCAGATATTTTGAAACAGATAAACTACAAGACAGACATCAGCCACAATCATTGACAAACTGGAAGCTAACTTTAACATGGTTTGGAATCCCTCAACTGATAACTTCAGACAAGGGTTTTCACCTTTCTCTTGGGAGTTCAGAGACTTTGCACAAGTATCAGTTTGAAAACCTCCAGCTCTATCTATCCAAGATCAAATGGTCTAATGGAAAAATAAGTACAAAATTGCAAACGGATACTAATGAAAGCAAAAGAAAGTAGAAGTGACCCACATATTGCACTTTTAGAATATAGAAACAACCCAGTTGATGGTTATGCCTCACCCGCCCTACTCCTGATGAATCGCCAGCTGCGGTCTGTCCTACCATCACCTGAGACCCAAAATTATCCCCTTCAATACCTTTTTACAACACAGGTCAAAGGCAAAGGATTGTATCAGGATAATGTCTGCAAATGGTTTTGCATGTCTGCAAAACCACTACCTGTACCACGACCAGACGATCAAGCTTTTCTCCAGAAGAAAACGAATGGCCCCTGGACAAAAGCGAAAATCTATCCCATCTTGGAAACCCTAGATCATAGGTAGTGGAGACAGAATATTGTTCCAGACTACAATGAAACAGTGTCCACATCCTCTGGTGTTCTTTTACCCCAGCCAAGGATGCAGTCAGGATCCCATCAATAACATGGGATGAAAGCAGCTACACCTCCCCCCTCCCTTCAGCCAAACCCTGCAAACATTGGAACTCTGCTAAGAAGTCTCTCAATTCCAGGAGAAGAAGGAAAGCAATCTTGCCACCCCTCCCCCCACAAAGTATCATACTTACATCCCAAAATGTGGCTGCCACTTGCCCAGCCACAAGGACTCAATGCTCCACCACCACACCAAAGGTCATGCCGCATGCCCGCAACAGCAGAGTGATGAGACCACCCATAAGGCAGGACATGTAAGCAGACATTCCTAAACGAAAAAGAAGGGAGATGCAACATTGTCAACTAATCCGCTTGCTTGTGCTTATATTATGCTTTTGTTCTAGGTGTTGGGTGTTAATTAAACTATAAATCAAAGAATTCTACAGTACTGTCACTAATTCTTCCTCACAAATAATTCTTTCTTCACATCCAATGTATCAAAAACTTTTTCATTTTCCTCTGTATCTTTTTCTATAACTCTGTCCTGGCTTAGCACCTTCTCAAAATGTTCTGCCCATCTCTCTTTTACTCTTTCTTTATCACTAATTGTGGCCCCATAGCTATATTTAACTGGGACAAGTCCAGATTGACTACTCCCTCTCATTTATTAACATGCTAGTACAACATTAAGTATTATTCTGTTTAGCTGCATCTTCTAAATCCTCAGTAATTTTATCCATGGTCTCCACTTGACACCTCCTTAGTTCATGTTTTAATGCTTTTTCCACTTTCTTTACATTGCTCTTATTTTCATGTGATCTATCACTCAGATAATTCTTTTAGAAGCCCCTTCTCCTCTATTAAATATAAAGCATTTTCACCAATATTCCTAGCTGTGTTCCTAACTTTCTTCCTGAAGCATCATCAGTAAATTCACAAATTATTGACAGAATGCATGGGAAGTATATAACTTGGGCTTTATACTTGCACATTAGGGGATGGGAGGGGATAGGGGTTACAGTATAATGGAGCTGCAGTCAAAAAATGTTAGCTACAATTATTCTGCATATTATGAAGTAAGAATTGTTTTCTTAACATGTTTCCTTTTCAATAGCCCCTTCTCTAGACCTTCACCAATCTTTTTTTATCCATCTTTACTTAGTTATGTTAAAATTCTTGATAATGTGTTTTGGTGTCTTCAGAATTAGTTGGGTTTAATAAATGACACTTTCAGAAATACCTTTGCCCCCTCCCCCTCCAAAGGATACTGACTTTTTATGAATTGGGATAAAGCTTGGGGTATAATATAGACGTACAGCATTAAAGCGTATAATAAATGGACGTACAGCATTAAAGCGTATAATAGTGCAGAAATACTGCCCTTCTGAAGGAAACATCTCAATCAAATAAAATTAGTAGGCCTACTATTAAACTCGTTATTTGATGCTCCATTTCAGTATAATAGTCACATAACAGTGCAGGGTTATAGCTCTTCTTATGGAGATATCTTAATATAAAAAAAGTAGGTTTTTTTGAATGGGAGAAAGATCTCTCACTCAGAACGTCGATGGAAACAAACCTTGTGTAAAAACCGTGTTACCACCTGCAGTAGTAACATGAGATGTTCTAAAGAGGCAGGACCACCATATTTGATATGTAGAGCATGAATTTCATTTATGCCTTGTGACTTTGGTGTAACTTTGATGTAACTTGTGCTTTGATGTAAGGAGCATAATAGCATCAGCAACAGACATTACAGATGCAATATAATCAGTGTCAGGGAGAGCTTGCAGAAATGGGTCAAGCTCTTCAACATATTTGTGTTCAAGTCGGGGGTCTTGTGGAGAGAATTTGGCCTCATAGGAAAAATACCATTGAAATAGGTGACAACAAAGAAAATAAAAGTTATCTTTGATCTTTTGTGTTGTCTGTTCTGTGATTTGCTTGCAGCTATTCTGAAGTTCCCTAGAAAACGTCTGCTTGTTTGCAATGTAAATGCAATCAACAGGACTAGGTTGTGATTGGTTGCATTTAATCCATAGATGTAGCCAAAACTTAGCTGAATCATGCAATGGAGACTTTGATTTTTCCTGTCACTTAGGGACAGTTTCTAGGTGGCAATGCTTCAATGGAACAGCCCATTGCAAAGCATGGCACCATCTCTGCACAATAAATGTCAAGGAGGATACATTTTTCCTCAGCAGGCAGCAATGAGAGCAAGATCATCAGGGTAAAGGATATCTTAACCTTGGAATGGATTATAGAAACACTATTCCAATACAATTGAGTTTCGATTGATGCTCAATTAAACATATACAATGGATTTAGTGTTTTTGGGTCATTAGTAGGTATCTGAGAAGTTTTATTTGTTGACAAAGAAAATGATAAAGGGAAGTAATCAGATTGTAAATGATCACAAAAAATCTTTGGTTGAGAGACATCTAAGGATGGAGAAGCATCCACATGTTTTTGTTGGATGTGGGTGTGAAATTGTGAATATACGTGAAATCTTTGTCTTTTAGACAACCCCCAAATGATTATCAATGTTTCACCAACCAGAGAAGAGCAGGCAGATGAAGTAGTTAGGCTACAGTTAAAATCTCCAGCTATTAAACATGCAGAATTACTAGAAATAATTCTTGAATAATGTTTTCAGAGGCAAGAGCAAAAATGCACTCAGATGCATCATTATGGGAATCAGTCAGCCAATAAACACATTATAAACTTAGACAGCAAGAAAGACTGGATTATAAAATCACCAAGTCTAAAATCCATGTAAGGCACAAGACCTCCCTATGATCACAATACCTCCAGCACACTTTTGCTTAGCCGGAGTTGTATAGTGCCTTGTATCCAAGAGACTAAAGCTCAACTCACTTAAAAGCCGCTCTTGTGAGCAAATCACATCAGTCACATTTATTGTTTTGAAAAGGAGCATAAACTAAGGAATCTAATGATACTACTTTTTATTTTATTAAGATGTTTCCTTCAAAAGAGTTGTAACAATGCACTTTTACCCAAATGACTTCCAAGGAAAGCCTTGTAACTTTACTGAATCCTGATTTAGCCTATAACGATTTTACATCTAGTCACGTTTATTCAATAGCCCAATTAGTTTAACATGAATTGGGTTAAACAATTAAAGTAAATACACCATCATATGCCTTCACAAGGCTCTATAGCTAGGAATGGAGGGAGAAAGAAGAAAAGAATAAGAAAGGGAACACACTAAACAAATAAAATGACAAACGCCTGCCCACCATTGATTACCCATGAAAAACCAAGACAAAGCAAAGTACAATGTATAACAAACAGTTAAAGCATACATTTCCAACTCACCTCAAAAACTTCTACTATATAAAAGCATAAAAAAATAAATGACATTAAAATATTATCCAGAAACAAAAATATTTCAAAATTTTTTCTAAAGGCACAAATAAGTAACTCTTTTCAGGCAGGACCAATGAGCTCAACCCCTGTGTCTAGATTTGTCTTTTGGTCATGCTTTTGGGAATGGTCTAATATCGTCTGGCAATGGAATAATTGGTTGATTCAATATCTGCCCTATTTTTGGAGTTTGAGGTGTGGTTGGCATCTGTATAGGCTCAGTGTTTAAGACATCATTACCAACTTCTGTATCAGAGTCCCTGTATGGATCTTCTATATTATATTGCCAGCCCTAGTTTCAGGTTCTGGCCATCTGTAATTGAAGATAGTGTATATTCATTGTTAATGAATTTGTTATTGTTGAATGATAAAGCTTAAGAATACAACACTGGACTTTGTAGTCTCTTCTGATGGCGCTGATATATATTTCATGACCCTTCATCCAGGAAGTGCATTGTAGGGTTATGGGCCAGCCATCCCGTGCTTTTGCACACACCCTTCCTCCACACCATTCAGGTGTGTTTTAACACATAAAAAATGTGGCTTAGAGCTCACAGTTGAAAATACAGATACTGTGGCTACAAATCGTTTCAATATCTATTCCCATTACCTTGTCTGGTTTTCCTGAAAGTGTCTTCCAAGGATGCACTCAAAACTAAATGCACAGATTTTACAATCATTAGTAAATATACCTGCTAAGTCTTTGTTAACCTCTCTCTTGAAAATCACATGGATCGCTAAAATGAAAACTTCACCATCTATGAGTAAAGTTATTTGGGTGCAAAGTAAAGTTATTAGAGGTAATTACTTGGCAAAAAAAAAAAAAAAATGAGAGAGAGAAGAAGAAAAAGACTGTCATCCTAATCCAGCAATTGAGATGAATGTGCACTTGAACGAGGTTTTGACCTTACTCAAGGTATATATATATATATATATATATATATATATATATATATATATATATATATATATATATATATATATATATATATATATATATATATATATATTATATATATATATATATATATATATATATTTATATTATATTATATATATATATATATATATATATATATATATATATATATATATATATATATATATATATATATATATATATATTATATATATATATATATATATATATATATATATATATATATATATATATATATATATATATATATATATATATATATATATATATATATATATATATGCATGCTTATAAGATCGCTTTTGACCAAGTCAGGGACTCCTTGTATGCCATCTGTACCTCTGAAAGATCTTTGTCCTTATCCTATCCTTGGACCTAGCTGGTTTTCAAGGAAGCAAATAAGCCCATTGAGATAGTATCGTGCAAGATTGCAAGATGGCAGTGTAATTTCTTCAAATAGAATTTGCATGCCTTTTTTTTGCATTAAATTTGCAAACAAAATTTGCAACCAGGGGTGTAATTAACTATGGGACATGGGGGCAACTGCCCCCTCCAGACCCAACTTTGAACCCCCCCCCCCTCGATATGTATATGCATGCTTATAAGATCGCTTTTGACTAAGTCAGGGACTCCTTGTACGCCATCTGTACCTCTGAAAGATCTTTGTCCTTATCCTATCCTTGGACTTATCTGGTTTTACTCTTATTCAGGACTTATCCCGTTTTTGCACTGCGTCAAATCTGTAGCTTGGAATCAGCATGTGTTTGCACTGACATTGAAAATCCTTGCATGATTCCATTTTAAATAAGGTGAAATATGCCCAATTTCTGCTAAATAGTTTGCAGTTGAGGGGAGGGGATCGACTTGTACCCCTAATCCTGCGTGTTTAAATTCTTTGAAAGATTCTGGTTTTAACATGTTGCAGCGTAACCGCCTCTTTTTTCTGCTAAAAGGTACGGATGAAGAATGGATCAACTGCATAATTTGAGACCCTTGCCAGTGAAATTGCATCGTTAATGTCCCGCATAGATACATTTTTTTGACCTTGGATCCTTGTTGGGAGAAATTTTGCTCTTTACTTAGTTAACACTACTGTGTTCATTCTGATTTGAAAGGCAATGTGCACCTCTGCGTCATGGTATGTTCTTAAAATGGAGGTTTTAAGCAAGATTTTGATTATTTTAGACTGATTTACTAACTGTATTTTCTATGGATGGCTCTATGTCTCCTCTTCTTGGAGCCGACAGTATATTCTTTCGTGCAGTTATCGCTTATGTTTAGGCGAATCTGAATAGAAAAAGCTAATAAAATCCACAATTACATAAATATAGATACAAAGGTCCAACCACTCTTCTCCCAAAGGTTTAGATTTGTTAAAATACTGAGGAGAGGCTGGGGGGGATTATTTTCTCTTTTTTTAGTAAACATACAAAAAAGGCAACTTTCAAAATCTAGGAAGAGGTGGTTAAAATGAAAATATCATTTTTTCGATAAATTCAATAAAAATACCAACAAAATATATTGTCAAAATGTATGGGGAGGGTAGAAAGTCTAGTGGGTCAGTGACCCCTCTCTCCAATTGGCACCCCTGCGTTCTCCACTGTAAATCTTTTGATCCGTAAAAAGCTCTTATGAATTCTAGTTGTTAGTGCTAGTTTTTAAGGCTAATAGTTTTTGATCGGTTAATGCAACCTAATAAAGGTTGCTTTAAAGCAGCCTGCGAAGGGGTGCTCACTTTCAGAAATCATATATACCACGTGGTGGAAAGTGGGCGCTCCCTCGGCTGCATTTTTTTTTTTTTTTTTTTTTTGCACATATCCATAGGCAGAGGGTGGATTCTCCTCGCCCGAGGTTGGTATTAAAAAAGATGTCTCGAAATATTTTTTTTTTTGTTTTTAACAAATCGAAAACTAATTTTTTGTCTAAACCTAAATTAATTTTGGTTTTTCACTACAGTTTGAAAGACGATTTGAACAGCCAAATTCTTACCACGTGCGTTAAGTAATGAGATGTAGGCTAATTGGTCTCGTAAAACAAGTATAACTAGAAACTCTTTCACTTGTCGAATCTTATTATGGTTGAGCGGCACCTAGTAAAAATTACAAACTAGTATTGAATTTGAAGATAAATTTAGTTTTGCAGATTCGGAAAAAGGAAGGAAATAACTCCGATGGAGAAAAAGTAGAAATTTTTATCCTAAGTTATGCTCTAAGCATTTTTATTGAAAGAAAGCAACATTTACACTTTTTTCACAGGAGGGGGGGGGGAGAACCTTGAAGAGGGAGGTCAGATCTTCAGTAAAGTTTTTAGCATTGAATTTGAAGATAAAAGCAGCCAGCTTTGTGTATATTTTTCTTTGTGCTCGGATCTGTTTCCAAGGCCAAAGAAATAAAAAAGTTCCAGCAACGAACTATAATAGTAACTGAGACACTAAAAGGCAAAATTTTGATAACAATAGACATAAAAAGAATTGGCCTTTTGTCCTGATTCCAAATATATAAAATTCATCAAGTTTGGTGTTACCCATCAAAAGCTACGAACCTGAGAAAATTTGCCTGATTTCCGAAACACATTTTTGATACAATTTGTAAAGTTTTTTTTTTTCTATAAAATACCCCCTTCCCCCTGGACAAAAATCCTGAATACGCACTTGTTCTAAATATTTGTTAAGTTTTTTTTTTAATTTTTCTGCTTAAGAATCTACATGTTGGGCTGTAATATAAATGTTGAAAAAAAATTTTAATATCCAATCAAGTTTTCGATCAACAATAGTTTTATATATTAAATTTGTAATAGTACTTTACTGATAATATGTTTTGTGGCTGAAGCGGGGACTGAAGCCATCCTGACCCTCGTCATGTAGACACCTTTGAATGTAATCCACTATTTTTATTTGAAGGATCTTGTTAGGCCATGTTATATTTTGTAGTTATCGGTTGTTTATTTAAATGGGAATGTAATTTACTAAAAGAAGTTGTGTTTTATTGTCTTAAAAAAAAACGTACGTCCCGAATCAATGCAATTGAATTTGTTTTCTGAATTTATGTCCTAATTCAGGTTCCCTCGTTCCCCAAATTTCAATGGAGTTGTCAATATGGCCTGAAAGTTAAAAGCAACAGATCTGAGTAAAAAATCTAGTTTTTTGCTGTAAGAATGGATAAAAAACATTTTCTCCTGAAATATATTGTTCTCGTCAAGGTCCCCTTGGTCCAGTATAGATGTCCTGAAAGTTTCATGCTGATCACAGACGAAAAAGTTTTGCTCATTCTAGGGTTACACGAATCGCTGCAATCCACTTTAGTACTTCAAAATATTTTTTCCTCATATGTTTTTATGGCCTAGCAATTCCGTACCCACGATTTTTTTTTTCGGGGGGGGGGGGGGTTTACTCAAAGATTTTTTTTTGGGGGGGGGACACAAAAAACCATCAAAAACGCATAAAAAATTTGTATATATCCATTTTTGTTACGTTTTTACGAGTCAGACAAATATTTCGGGGAGGGGGTTCAAACCCCCTTACCCCCCCACCCCTTGGGTACGGCCTTGTGGCCTAGTATACATGCCAAGTAAGTTACTAGCTGAATAGGGAAAAAATATATTTAGGGCGTCACAAATCGATAGAAGACAGAATGTTTTCAAAACCTTTTTATCTTCATTGTCTTTAGACAATATTTTTATTGTCTCTAAGATTCTCTTTTCAATATCTCAATCCCCCTCAAACCTAAGCCAATCTGAGGAAAGAAAGTGTTGTCTTAGTTTCAGAATCTTTAAAATGTTTTTGTTTTCACTTACGTCTCCCTGGCCCTGTTTACATGCACTGTAAGTTACAAACTTATCAGAGACGAAAAAAAAAAAAATAGGGCGCATATTGAGATATCACAGACCATTGTGGCCAAAATTAGTTTCAATTTGGTTTTCTGTAAGGGGGTCCACCTGCCCAAGAAACTTGCTAATTCCGTTTTAAAGAAGATTGGAGAGACGAAATATTAGGCCCTTTTTTTGTGCATCCCAGTAGCCTTTTTGCTTCGAATGATCAAACACATTAAAAGTCAAGTAACTGAGCTGAACTTATTAGGAGTATTAGATGATCGGGAAAAAATTATGTTTTGGGCCAATTTTCGGGTAAAATAGTTTTTCTTCAAGTATTTTCTATCCATAAAGACTCCTTTGGACCAATAGCTTTCGAGGATGAGTTACAAGCTTTCAAGAAAAATTGTCGAAAAATTGTCGCTTTCAAGAAAAATTGTATTTCGGACAGACAAATAGGAGACAAAGTGTTTTTACACCCTTATACCTTTCTTGAAGCCTAATATTTGGGTCCCCTTGGCCTCCTAAAATCCTCCCTGAAAGATTTAACTTGATCCCTCTGGTTGTTCCTGAGATACTAAAGATAAGCTATTTTGATAGTCTGGGTCAATTCTAGTTTTGTTTTTGTCTACCTCACTACTTCACCGTGAATAAATTGAAAGTTGCTTTTGGGCTAATATTCCGAAAACTTTAAGGTGGTTCGGTGACATATATTTTTTTTTTTTTCTCCCTTATATTTTCTCTCTATCCCACCAAACATAAATAATGAAAGGCCCTTGCCTCTTCCTACCCCCAGCACTCCGAAAGCTTCACCTCAATCCCCACCTTTCGTTCTCAAGATGTTACAGATATGCAATTTTGATAACCTGGATGCATAGTTTCTTTTGATTTACCTCCGCATCTACCTTAAATCAAATTCAATGTCTACTTGGCACCTCAACACCCCCTGTAAATTTCAACTCAATCCCCTAGCTGGTTTTGTGATACTAATCCTTATTTCTACATCGCTACTTCACCGGAAACATATTCTAGTAAAACTGGGGCCTATCAAAGTTTTGAACAGATTGGACACCAAACACTTTTACCCTTCTCCTCCCAAGCAAAGATTTGAGGTCTCTTCCCCCTCCCCAAGACTCCCTGAAAGTTTCAGCTGTATCTTCAAAGTCGTTCCCAGGATATTGTAGATATGCTGTTTTGACCATCTGGCAGCACATAATGTGTTTTGATTTACTTTGCTTCTTAAACATGAGTGGGCTGTGAGTCCTGTAGAGGATTATAGTGAAAAAGCATTTGGTTGGATTAGAGAAAAAACATTTTTTAGCCCCATTCCCTCTACTCGCTCCCCCAAGTCAAAATGTGAGGTCCATTTGGTCCTCCTAAGACTTTCTGAAAGTTTAAAAGTGATACTCTAGGCCATTCCAGAGATATTGCAGAATCGCAGTTTGGATAATCTCATATCATATAGTGTTTTTGGATCTACATCGCTTCTTACACCCGAAACGTTAAGTCTCAGTGGTGCTTCTAGTACAAAAGATTTTTAGATGGATTGGGGACAAGAATTTTTGCTCCTCCTCCCTACAACAAAGATTTTCCCTTGCCCCCCTCACGATAACTGGGCCCTCAGAGTCGTTCCATGAATTGCCTCTGCTGTCTCCCCAAGTCAAAAGGCCCCTTGACCCTATAGCACCTCCTGGAAGTTAGTTTCAACTCGATTCACCAAGCCGTTCCTGACATATTGCTAATACCCTATTTCACTTTTAACTATTTCTTTAACTGTCCAAACTATTTATGACCACTTTTTGCATGCAAAACGATCAGGAAAAAATACATTGAAAACTTGTGACATTTTACTAAGGCAGTGCCATTGCAGTGTCTCTGATAGAATTTAGACAGCGTGTGTTTTGGGGAACTGCTTCTGCTTTTCCTTCATGTCATCAGCTTTACTTGAAAGGTCAATTTGAAGCAGGCAAAATAAGTTATTTACGTTTGCTTATCTGTTTTCCTGGTTTATCAATACATTTTTCCCATTTGCTTGATGGCTGTTGTACCTGTTCACGTATTGCCCTGACTTTCTATATTATTCGGCTTTCTAGTCAGTTTAAATCTATGATATTACCTAGTATATGACCTAGTCAAGGTCAATATATACAATTTATGCATGACATGATAATTTATTTGAAAATTTCTAATTTATTTGATATAATTTGTTAAGGATTTATTTAATGATAATAATTTGATATATAATATATTGTATTTGATAATTTGGTCAAGGTCAATATATACAATTCATGACATGATAATTTATTTGAAAATTTCTAATTTATTTGATAATAATTTGTTAAGGATTTATTTAATGATAATAATTTGATATATAATATATTGTATTTGATAATTTGTATATAAGACAAGTGCCCAGAAATTCGGGTAAATCTGGGAATAACTAAAATTTAAAAAATGTTTCGTACATATACTACTGTGGTATAAAGGTTGAAAGAACATCTCATTCGTAAAGTCTTAGATATAAGTGCTTAGGAGAGATATTTAAACCTGTCCAGAAAGATATGCAGTACCCTCTCTCTTGGCACCCCTATGTGTGTTCATTCCTACATTGATGTAATTCTTTCCTTAATTGATATTATTATTATTTTTTTTTTCGCACAGAATAGCCCTCATTTAGTGATTGCCCCCGAACTGCAGCCACAAGAATAGAAACAAGTTAGAGGCTAGATTGTCGCTAGTTTTCGCTATTTATTTCATTCTTGCATCGTAAAAAATCTGTTCTAAGAATATAGCGTGATTTCGGGTGAACGGCCAAATCAAGCCGCGAAATTTAGTGGAACCTGGCCTCTATTTTTTCCATCCCTATGACGGCACAATCGGTGGAGACACGAAATACATATGGATAAGGCCATAGGTGCAAATAGCCAAAATTTGTATAAAATGTAATGTGTTTTTGCTTTACCATTTTTGTGGTCCAGAATTGAGGGAATTTTTTTGGTTTGATTGGTTTTAAGACACGTACTATTTATAGTGCAAAATTTAGAGTTGCCTTAAATTGCAAAAAAATTAAATGGTTAATGTTCTGTTTTGAAATTTTGTAAGTTGCATAACAACATGGCGAGTTGCGCAATCAGACAGATGTTACGCTTCATATTTAGTCGATGACTGAGATCTATTTCACTTAAAGAACAAAAACTATCGAAGTCATTAGCAAAAAAATTAATTACAACTGATTTAAGCTACCCTCCATAATTCTGCGATGTCCTATATATATTGTCCCAATTATATATGTGTCTTTTTTTTATCATAAGTTGTATTCGAATGTGATATATGCAAATATTTGTGCATATTAAAAAGACGTTTTCGTGGAGACTGATCTCTCACCAAATATCATTTTGGATGGTGACCCCACCGTGTCCTGATATGAAGCTTATAAGAGCTAAGAAGGGATCCAAGTAATACCAAGTATTCATTCCGACAATTCCGTTTCGATCATTTTGGCATCCGTTTCAACCAGCTATTGTTCAGCTCAATATCGTTTTATGACCTCCCATTTGAAAATTTCCTCTCCCTTTTGAATATTTCGGAGTGAAATGCGCTAATTAAAAACAACTATTATCTGTAGGCTATAGTGAAGATATCGAGTAAATAGTGGGTTAACTTTTAAAATGTCATGACACAAAACGTTTTGTTCTTTTTACTGCTTAAAATTTCATAAAAAAAAAAGAAAATTGAAAAATGGCCTTTGCGTTTTTTTTCTGGCTCGAAATTTGATGAAACAACAGGTACATGCTCCAACGGCTTAAAAAGACTGGGTTATTTGGCTTTCCTTTTCGGCGCACGCTTAAAGAATAATGTGATTGGCCGAAAAGAAAATGTGATGTCACAAAGATAAACCAGTGGAATTAAAGGGCATTTTTAACACAGATTTATAGGATAGTAGCACCGTTACCAAAACGGTATTAGAGGTCCTGGTACAATGCGGTACACTTGGCAAACATTTCGGAACAACACATATTTTCCTGTTGGCTATATTTTGGTTTTATTTGCTACTTTCTTAATCGGATATCTGTTGTAACGAACATACTTCTTTAGAACAAGTTTTAGTCTATCGTAAAATTTCTTAACGTGACGGCAAATTTTAACCTGATGTTCAAATGGTACAAAGTATCCGCTTGCGGTTCAATTTTAGTCAGAAAACAGATTCAGTTTACTTCAAAGCTCCTTAACCCTGGACAGTTGTCTCTCGTTTTCTCTGTTCATAGTTATTGGATCTTTCAACTATGCTGAAGGAAATGGATATCTCAAATTTTGATCGAGTGACTTTGGGGAAAAAAGGGGAATTGAATTGAATGGAATTTATTTTTACGCCCATCATAAACACAAGAAATTGATGAAAAAAAAACAGCATAAAAAAGAAAACAAAAAACATACACTTAATGGAACAGACAAAGCAAGTACACATACACATCAATCAAAGTGACGAGAGTAGAGGTAGCCAAGGATGGCTGCTACCCTCCAACTTAGCACAATACTTGTCAAGCAACTGATTAACTGCAGAAAATGGATCAGTTACTGCGTATCGCCGGACCAGGTACGAATTACTCGTTCTCAGTGGAACTTGCAGCAGAAACTTCAAATATCTGAAGAAAATTCTACGGATTTTAAATTTATCTTCTTTACGCAGAAGTTTCCAAAATGGTGTTATATATAATATATGTGGCAGCGCGACAGCATTATAAATTCTAGCCACCGAAAACCTTTTAAGATTTCCCTTCGAAGAAATTGTGGCCCCATACGCAGTTCTAATTTTACGCTCTATATGTGTGATGATTAGCGAACGGGTAGATGACAGTGTGTCACCGATGGGTAGTCCCATGTATACTAGTGACTCGACAGGTTCGACGGACTGGGATCCTAGTTGAATGTGAGGTAGAACAGATTTATTCCAATTAAACAACACTACTTCCGATTTTGGCACATTAAAACTAAGGCCAATATCACCATACTGAGATGACAGGATATTAAAATTACTTTCTAGGGATGTTATTTGCCGAGAAAAATTCAAGATGTCATCCGTAAATCCAACTATGGTCACATCTATTCCTCTTAGAATACAGCTTGTAGTGACTTTGGACTGCACCTCGGAAATACTATTAATAAACAGCTCTGGCGAAGAAATCGCACCCTGTTTAATACCTTTTTTTACAGGGATTGTCATAGTGGTTCTGCATTAGGAATGCGTAAAAATACATTTAATTGGCGATACAGATCATAGAGAGATCGAACAATAGCTGGGTCGACACCATTTTTCCGTAATTCTAGCATTATCTGCGCATGTATGCTCGAGTCAAATACGCGGCGTACGTCGTATTCACCAATAGCCAGCGATTCATTAGAAATGTGTGCATCTAATAGAACATTTGCTAGAACATGTAATGCGTGAGCGCATCCCATTCCTGACTGGAAACCAAACTGGTGGGGAAGGGGCCTTGCAACACTTCCTAATGCCACCTATTATTAACAATTCAAAAGTTTGCAAAAAACAGAGGAAATAGTTATCGGTCTATAAGAAGAAGGTTCTGTTGCGGGTTTTTCTTTTTTCAGTACAGGCGTTATGGATCCTAAGCAAAATAAATCTGGTACAACACCATGCGCCATAATAATCTGGTAAGCAATTGCAAGATGTTCAAATAAAAGAGGACTACCATTCAATAGATGATGTGCACATATCTTATCGGCACCACTTGACGATTTTTTCTTTAATTTTTTGCACACTTCGCGGATTAGACTACTATTCACAACAAAATAATTTAACTCTTTAGTAAGGAGGGGACTTAGTTGCTCATGAAACATTTGGTTTTTCGACTCATCTGGGGCTGCAAATTCCGCACTAATATAATCAACCCATTCTTTCTCACCAATCGCACTGGAAATCGGATTATTGTACTCATCAGGCTTTGCACGCAGATTCCAAATCAGATTAGGATTATCCATGATTTTCGACACAGTTTCAAGTTTTAAAGTACTATGATGTCTACGCAGTTCTTTTGCAAATTTCCGCTTAGCAAAAATACGAATTTGATTGACTGCTCCACTTTTAGGCCTGTCACACTCATGCCGAATCTGCAGCCAAAACTTGGCTGCAGCCTTTGTATTAACCAAATCGGAGTTTTGGGCCCATCCTTTTACTCGAGATGTACGGCGCAATTCAACACTCGGAACAGCTGAGCTTTCAGCTATTTTTAAAGCGTGGTATATTTCAGCAAAGTATAGGTTCAATTGCAGTCTTATTTCACTATTAGGTAAGTCAGCATTCCACTGGAGCAGATGAAAATGGGATTTTAATTTTTCCGAGGACTTCGTCACACTTTTGTTGGAGTAAAGGGCGAGAGGCCCTTTTTCCAGTCACTCACGAACTTCGGTTTAGGTTTCGGCGGGTATGCATTCACAGTACATGGGATAGTGACAGACAGGGGCAGATGGTCTGAGTACATTCCGTCAAGTCCTACCTGTACGGTAGGTAGCTGAACATTATAACTAATAGCGTGATCGATTTTAGACACAGACTGAGAGACACTTATAAATTGCTTGTTTTTCGTGGGCACGAGAGTTGCTGCTGTCTTCAATGTTACAGTTAAAGTCCCCCAAAATCACTAATGGTAAGCCGTCCCTAAGTACTTTCTTTATTGAGTTTCCGAGTCTCTTGCAAGCGATAGCGAACTTTTGCTCCGAAACAATATTATTGTAATTAGTAGGCAAGTAAACAATGGCTACAATGAAATCCCCACACTTAATAAGCTGGAAGTGTTCACTTTGCTGGAGACAGGCAGGGGGGAGGGGACCAGAATTGGAGATTATAGCGAGCCCTCCTGAAGGACGTCCGTGGTTGCCAGATTTGCGTGCTGGCTGTATAATATAATGATGATCTGGAAATTTTTTTAGCAAGTTGACACTGGCTTCCGTGAGAAAATGTTCTCGGAGACAAATAAGGTCATATCAAGGAGGCACACTTGTGCCTCTTTAAAGAGGCGACCCACCACAATGTTAAGCGATTTCCGGTCCTAGAGGTCGCAGAGAGACGGCGGTGATCGCATTTTGTAGCCCAAGCTCAAACTAAGAAACGTGCAAAATTTCATCCTCCTCCGACTTTATCTTCATGGGGTAAACTGGGCCGGAAGTTTCGACCCTCCCACCACAGCCCCCCTTTAACGTTGTTCGATCGGGCTGAAATTTAGAGGTTAAGCTTTCCTAGGGCCCGGGAGCTTATCCTCGAAATTTCAGCTCAATCCGATCACTCCTTCCCTGTTTTCCAAAAACCAGATATAGCCACTTAATGTTCATTTCTCTTTTTTTTTTTTTTATTAGCCACGCCTACAGGCCACAGTTAGCAACGGATCCGGGTGAATGAGGGCTCATTCGAAGCGGAATTCGACCTGTTAGGGCCTTTTGATATTTTCAGACCGAAAAAATTATCCCCCGAATTTACATTTACGAAAAACCTCGTTTTCCTATAAGAGCCCATGTTAAATTTTCCCACCACAGCCCCCCTTTAACGTTGTCCGATCGGGCTGAAATTTAGAGGATAAGCTTTCCTGGGGCCTGGGAGCTTATCGTCGAAATTTCAGCTCAATCCGATCACTCCTTCCCTGTTTTCCAAAAACCAAATATCAAGTTTTGTGGGGATTTGCTTGCGTCAAGAATAGGTTGCATAGACTAAAAATAAAATAACAATGTCTCTGTGGTACAGTGGTCGCTACTCCTGACTGTCAGGCGGAAGACCCGGGTTCGTTTCCCCGTCAGAGGAAATTTTTTTATATATTGAATTTAAAGTTTTTAAAAAAGAAACTCAGTTTCTTTTTTAAATCCAATCTATTAAATCCTTCGGCTCAACAGGCGTCTTCAGAAGAATATCACAGTCGGCCTTCAGGTTATAGGTAGGTCTCCACTGCTTTGATAACATGCCGTATACCCGCATGCTCGAAGACAAGTTGAAAAAAGAAAATCTTACTGTGCATTTGATTTGAGTATTCAGGAATTAAAAGCCTTAACATAAGAATCTTCAAGAGCGGGGGGTTTGGGGGGGGGGGGGGCGGCAGCCCCCCAACTTTAACTCCTGACACGATCAGCTAACAGTTAGTCAAGCAATAATAAGTAATAAACTGTACAAAAACGTGCAGAAATTATTTGAAAAAAACTACGTTTTCTAAAGAGTTAAAGAGGCTGAGTTACAAGGTCGAACCTTAAAACATACAGGGATTAGGAGGCACAGTTGGGGGGCTGCCGCTCCCCAAACTCCCCGCTTTTGCGGCCTCTTTTGTTAAGGTTTTTAAGTCCTGTACCCTGCAATCAATTGGTCGTACCAATACGAATGAAACTGTTTCAATGGCATTTTTTTAATATCTCCGAGGATTTGGCAATCCTCAGTCTGTTACAGTTATAACTACAAACTTGTCTCTGTGCCAGGTAGTGTTATGTACTCAGTGTGATCATGTATGATGGTAAAATAAATGAACCTGAACTGCTAGTTTATTCTGAGCCCTTCTTCTGTTCCCTGTTTTTCTGTGCAAAATTGTTTAAGTTCATCACAGTATAGCTTGTTATTGGTTAGGGAAAAAAATCTCCTGAGGAAACGGAAAATAATAATTCTCAGTAGGGTTTTTAATCAAATAAATGCAATAGGGTGTTCTTATGGTAAAAAATTCAAGCAGACTTTGTTTTTGTTGTAAAACAGTTCTTTGCAAGGGCAAAACCGGGGGGCGGTAGCCCTCATCGATAAAAGATGCAATAGTTGTTTTTATGGTAAAAAAAAACTACAGCAGACTTCGTTTGTGTTGCAAACCAGTTTCTTCGCAAGAGCAAAAGCGGGGGGTAAGGGGGGGCGGCAGCCCCCCAAAATAAAAAATCTTAACAAAAGAGGGCGCAAAAGTGGGGGGTTTGGGGGGTGGCAGCCCCCCCCCCCCAACTGTGCCTCCTAATCCCTGTACGTTTTAAGGTTCGACCTTGTAACTCAGCCTCTTTAACTCTTTAGAAAACGTAGTTTTTTTTTCAAATAATTTCGGGGATAGATCTCTAAGAAATGGCAATTTGTCCAGCACTTTACCATTCAAATTCCAACAATACACCTTGCAAACCCATCATGATACAGGAGGCATAGACGGCTGTGCTTGATTAAATGGGCATGAGGTGTGGTAGCAATTGTGCTTTTTTGAGATACAATTTAAACACATTTGGGGCTTTTTACACGGGCTAACTCTTGAAGACATATGATCAGTGCCGCCACAGTGTGAGCACTTTTCTTGTTGGTTGCAGAATTTGAGGGGAGCTAGTTTTGCCCTGCAATCTTTTTGATCATTTTAAAAAAATATTAGAACTTTTAATTTCCGTAAGAATGAACCTTCATCCGACGTTCAAGGATCATTCATTCAATACGATCACCCCTGGAAAAAAAACAAACAACAAATAAGCACTCATATGATGATCTTTCTTCTTGCACAAAAAAATAAAAAATTATATTTTTGCAGATAGGAGCTTGAAATCTCTTCGGTAGGGTTCTTTAATGCGCTGAATTTGATGGTGTGATTTTAATTAAGATTGCTTGACTTTTTGGGGGACTCTCCTTTTTCGAAAATCAAGCAGTTTCATAAGGTTGTGATTTTCGATGGGTGAAATCAAACTTAATGAATTTTATATATATGGAATCAGCTTGCTTGCTTGCTTGCTTGCTTGTGGCGGGAATCAGGCGTTTCCACCTCGCCCGGCATCGATGATCTTGGAGACCTTCTTGGACCATGTTGAGCGATCTTCTGCCAGCTGCTCTGCAAAAGTAAGCCACTGAGTTGACCATCTGTGTCCGAACTTTCTGAATCCCCCGATAGGTTCAAGGTCTGATTTGGCCAGGTTCCACCAGTTTTTTCCTCTGTCCTCCTTGGCGTCTCTTCCAGGAGCTAATAGGCTCGACTAGAAGTATTTGGCGAGGCAAGTATTCTGGCGGCTTCCGTAAAACATGGCCCAACCATTTCAAACGGCGTTCTTTAATAGTGAGCGCAACATCTCTCTGAATATTGCACATTCGACGTAGATCCGCGCTGGAGATACGGTCACGCAGCTGTATTCTGAGAATTCTTCGCAGACAGGTATGCTCAAACACCTTCAGCGTATTCTCATGCTGTAGTTTTACCGACCATGTTTCGCATCCGTAAAGGAGAACGGTGCGGACTAGTGCCATGTAGATTCGAACTTTCGTTCGGACACTGACTTCGCGGCGATTCCATAAGGGTTTCTGAAGGGAGGCAAAGACTGTCTGCGCTTTCTGTATTCTCTGTTGGATATCAGCGTCGGAGGATCAAGATCCGTCAATACATATTTGGGAGCCTAAGTATGTGAAACATTGACTTTTTCCAGCTGAACTTGATTGACAGTTAGTGTGAATGGTCCTGTGTCGTGGTTAATAGCCATGAATTTCGTTTTCTCTGTGCTGACTTTCAGCCGATCAGGTCTGCCCAGGCCACCACGTTGTCAAGCATGTTTTGAGCTTCTACGGGTTCTGACAGGAGGCCAACATCATCCGCATAATCGAGGTCCGCATAAGTGAAAGGTCAGTCAGTGATGCCACAATCTGAGAGGGACAATCGGAGGAGGGACCCCAGGGTTGTGTAAAAATATAAAATAAGATAATTTTTGTGTCAGATGTCATAAACTGGAAGGGGGCAGCTGCCCCTAATGTACAGGCCTTAGACCGTTACTGATTGTGCCGTGTCGCTCCTTACTTACAGTTCGTTACCACGAATTTTTTGATCATAATGAAAATTTTAACCGTTATATTTAGCTTTAAGGTACAAGATCTTGTAAATCATCAGTGGGGTATCAAAAGGTCATTTCTCCATAACTATAAAATTTTCAGAAGAGCAAAAAAACACAACTTTTTTATTTTCTTCTGGTAACCATAAAGCAAATCAGATTAATATGTAAAATAAATGCATATCATTTTTTTTTGTTTTTCGGTTATCGGAGGGGAAACAAAAAAAGTTGTGTTTTTTTCTGCTCTTCTGAAAATTTACAATTATGGAGATACGACCTTTGATACCCGACTGACGAAATACGAATCCCAATTTAAGTCACAATTTACCTGCACGAAATGTCACCTCAGAAGTTTTGTCTCTAATAAAGACCAATTTTTGGTAACAATTTGGTTTCTTCTAATTTGTTCATGCAACTAAATTATTTTATTTAAGAAATACTCCACAGTCGAAAAGGTAGGATTACGAAGTCTTACTCAAGGGGTCAAGCACCAAGCCGGTTTTTGTAAAATTGGTGTTAAGGGCATGGGCGCCCTTAAGGGGGGCAGGGGGGCGCCCCCCTGGCTGAATGATGCTGCCTTAGTTTTATATTTTTGTTCTGAGATTTCTATTATATAGCATTAAAGGTGCCAATTAGACCAGGTTGGCCCCCCCCCCCTGGAATTCAGCTTATGGGCGCCCATGGTTAAGAGGCAAAATTTGAGCTAAATGTAGACGGTGAGAAAGCAAAAGCCACAAGTGTACACAATTCATTGATCTTACCTTACGTCGTATGTATATTACTTTCTCAGTATTTTTTTTTTATATTTCCTGCTAATATTTTCCTTGTAGACCTCCTGAAATTAAGGCTGTTAAAATTAACTATGTAGATGAAAACTGATGCCCTTGGTTTCTCTAAAAATAGTTATGGTGCAGGTTTCAGATTTTGTTTCGTTAATTAGATCCCGTTCCCTTATACTTAATAGAATGATTTTTAGTTATTTTGTATGTCCCGAGAAGATCTCAATAACTAGAATTTCCGAGTTTTGTTTTTTCAGAGCAATAATTACAACATAATGTATTGCTACAGCATAACAATTACAACATATTTCAGACAGTAAACTGTACGAAAAATGTGTTCAATCCCACTTTCTAGGGCTATGACGAGAAAAAGGTTAAGATGGCTGGCAAACGGGCTATGATGCTTCTAAGTCAATGTTGAGATAAAGGTTGAGATGGCTTGCACACGTACTGCGGATAAGTGATTATATATTGCCAAAGATTGTGCTTGTCAGCCTATCGGCTAGGGCCAATCGAAAAGCAGGTCGTCCCCGAATAGTGAGGTAGGAAGTCGTACGGAAAGATTTAAATGAAATTGGCGTAAACAGGGAGGCTTTGAATAAATTGGGATAGAGGAGGAGCTTGCGTTTCTGTGTTGGCCTTACGCGGTGAGGTGCTGCAGTGAGGTGGTAATAGTAGTAGTAGAGTTACAACATACCGTAATAATCCCCTAAATAGGTAGAAATTTAATATTATATTGGTACTTATATGATATAACCCCTACCGCTCAAGTTGTTCATTCACGCATTAAAGAACCGGTTTTTTCGTTAGTTTCTTTCAGCTTAGCGTGAGACAAGACAAAGAGAAGTGACAGAATAGATGGAAAAATATAACTTGGGCTATGTATTTGCATATTAGTTGCGGGGTGGTGGTGGTAGTAGAGTATTTGGACAGTGTGAAGTTAGAAATAATTCTAACTTTACAACATGTAGAGTAATTGTATCTAACACATTAGGCATGCAGACCCGCTACACTTTACCCCCCCCCCCCCCCAAATATGTAAAGATGTAGAACAAATTTGTTTCTAAAAAAGTATTATATTTTTATCATACTTAGGTATATTTCATTAGGATTGAGCATCAAAGCAACATATTAGAAGAATATTAGGTAGGGGCTATATCATACAAGTACCATTACATTTTTTAAATAACAGAAATTTAATTACTAAAATGTATTGTTATAAGTCGGAAGTCTACTAAATTTGCTATTTATAAGTGCGTCGGAGACTTATTCGTTTAATCTGAATTTGGTGGCTTACAGAGGACAAAAAATTGTTGGTATTTTTTACCAACCAATTATTGTTTGCCACCCAACAATAATTGAGTTAAATTTAATAAGCTTCATATTTGTCATTACAATACTGCAACTAGTATAAAAAAGCGGGGCCTTTGTATAGTTTACTTTCTAAACTTTTTTTTTAGTACATTTCAGCCTGATGGAATCAGAAGTGCTAATCAAAAGATAATTGGCGTTTTTGGAAGATAGTTTTTTAGTCATAAAAAATATTGTATTTTATTAAATCAATCATGTGATAGCGTCGATCCTGGGACCAGGAGTTGACGAAAACGGGGGGGGGGCAAAAACCATATCCAGGATATTTTTTTTTCGCGGGGGGGTTTACACAAGCAATTTTTTGAGGGGGGTACACAAAAAACCCTCAAAACACACATAAAAGATTGTTTATATCCGTTTGGTTTTTTTTTAAGTCAGATAAACATTTCAGGGGGGGGAGGCACGACCCTCTAATCCCCCCTGGTTACGGCCTTAGTGGGGGGGGGGGGGTGTTACCCTTGATTGTTTTCGTGAATGCAGAATATAAGGTGTTCCATAAATTAGGGGGAGGGGGCATCTTTGTTTCCAATTTTAATGAGAATATCAAAAACGATATTTATCTCAAAATGCAAGGGGGGGGGCTGTTTTTTTTCGATTCCCTTTAATAAAAATACCATATAAGTATTTTCTTAGGTAAACCAGGAAGTAATCTCCCTCCATCAATTGGTGCCCCTGCCTGGGAGGGAATTAAGACCAGACGATTCTATTTTTAGATCGCCCGTTTTTCTTCTTTTGATCAATGATAGATCCTTGACTTGATCCGAAAGAGGGTATTTCCATCCTGTGTACACTGATAAACATTCCATGAGCGTATCATTGTACGTTTTTCGGCAGGAGTTCATCATATTGAGTTTTACCCAATTCCAAATTAGTACGAGTAAATACTTATGGATCATATGGAGCTCTTTCGAATGTTTTTTTTTGTGTGTGTGAGGTCAGCCCCCCCAAAGAGCGCGGCGATGGCTCTTGTTTTCTCAAAGTTTGCGCCCATGCAACCATCATTGAACAAGTCAACTTCTCTTGTTTGACAGAATCCACCGACATGGGCGTAGGCAGCATATTGTCTAGGGGGGGGGGGGCAGTCGATAGTGTGATGGAGGGCCTTTTATCAACTGCTTTTCCAACCATCTGCTTTTCAGCCATATCTAATGTAAATTTGAAGGTCTAGGGGGGCAGCTGCCCCCCCTGCCTCCCCCTCCCTACGCCCATGTCCACCGATGACATTGTCAATACCATCAATAATCCATGTTCATTGAGAGGATCTATTGCCTTAGTTAGAAAAGTTAGAAAAGATTGGATGAAAAACGTGATTTTTTTTTTCTGGGTTTTGTCTACTTTCTGTTTGCACCGAGGATCGCTGAACGGAGGTCTGAGCCGAAATATCTCCATTTCTGTTCTTTTTTTCACTAGCTGTAAATCACCTCATTTTTCTACGATTTCTCGTGTTTTCATAGAAATAGTTCATAACCTTAGTGGTTCTAAAGACGTAGAGGGATTTAAGTTCCAAGGGCTTTTTAACATAAACAGGAATATGCCGTAAAATTATAATTTCAAAACCTTAGAATTGTCTATAGTAAAAAATTAAATTTAAAGGAGCTTATATATTATTATAACCAGCTTGTCGAAAATGAGACCAAATTCAAATACTGGGGATTTTAAAGACACACATTCGTTGTCTTGGAAATGTTCTCTTCTTTCTACAATTTTTTCAACTGAAGCTCGTTAGTAGTTTCAACGTTTCTAGGTTCTACGATAAATATCTTCCAGAGTCATTGATGGCGTATAGGGCGTCGAATCGACGTTTCAGGTACTAGGTCTTCTTACAGGGACAGGTAGCAACCCTGTCTCCCAACCTTGCAGCAGCAGGAGTTGAAACCCAAATTGCACAGCAGACCATCAATCTTCTGTGGTACCACACCTTTCACCGTCTATGCTAAGTTTGTCACCCAAAAACAACTTGCTCATTCGAAACAAAATTCAGTTTTGGATTATTTTCTTTTTATACTTAAAAACATATTGTCTGTTTTCTTTGTGTAATTAAATTTGTTTTTACGCGAGTTAAATTTCCAAATATTTCACAAGCTTTTTATAAAGCGTTCTAGACGTGCATTCAGTCACTCAAGAATTCACAAATAAGCCACAAAACAGTGTATTCCATAAGAATTACAATATAACAAAACATGGTAACTGATATAATTCCAACAAATCAAGGAAAAAACAGTAGCTAACCAAATTTTTAATTTGGCTGAAGATGTGCGAAGATACAAATTCCTAATGCCCGAAAAAACAATTTTGGCTATGTCTAATGAAAGTGTGATAGAGATCCCTTTGGCCCACAAAGAATAAAGGAAACCAAATGGAAATATTTTACCCAGGAGAGGGGAGGGGGTCTTGGCCAGACTGTTCTTCAATTGAACTATTATTATTAAAAATAGGGGGTGGATCCACTATCCCTGGATCGAGGCTCAGGCTTTCAAGGGCCGTTGCCTCCACACCCCGAAAAATGTGATCCACTTAATTTGGTATTGAACTGGTAAGATTACGGTTTCCATTTAGGCCATCGTGTGAATAGGCTTTACGATTTTAAGGTTAAAAAAAAAAAAAAACGGTCATGAGCCCAATGCCAGTTCATAATAAGAAACTCAAAGTTTAAAAAAAATTATCACACATTAATCTTTGAATGATACAAAATTAGTATCGCACTTCAATCAAATTTTTCAACTCAAATTTTTTTTTTTCTTTTTCGACAATTTAATTTTCTACATATTGAAATAATTGAATGTTTATATGTGGTACAAAAAACATAAATGTTAATCTAATTAAAGCGGTATTTACTTTTATATTAGGATCTTTGACTTTTTCATCTTATCTTTTGAAATAAACTGCAAAATAGAAAATGATATTCACTGAAGAAAAGTTAGAGATTTCTTAAAGCAGGTTAGGTCTCAAAAGAACACAAATTTTGCAAAAACTGATAATGCCCAGAATACAGCGACACATTGTACAACAATATAGTTCCTTCCATAAATTTGATCTTCTTACGAGCCCTGGCAAGGGTTTCTGGGTATTCTCTGAACAAGAATTGTCTCACACCAAGGGTATAGTTATTGTAATAGGAATTCCATTCAATTTTCCGGATATCAAACATAAAGGTTTCTTGGTCCTCGGGGAGAGGGATTCATAAAGCTTGATTGTATTTTCAGCATGGTATTTCCATTCGTTGTACATAAAGAAGCGAATAAATTTCAGAGCTTTACCTAGTTTTTGGTGAGCACGGACTAGCATTGGTCGTTGTCCAGTTAATCTTAGCATCATGTCAATTGCATACGCTGGTATAGTGTGCAAGTAAATACCCTGAAAATGGACAACCCAGTCCTGTTTACGGAATTTGACATAAGGAGGCAGTAATGCCCCTAGCAGAGGATTTTCACGCCAGTAATGATTGCACAGAATATCTTCTACGTGTTTTCATCATCATCGGGTTTTCCCCGCTTGTAGTACAGTTATAAATTTTCAGCCCAGAACTTTGTTTGCTCATGTCATAGGCAGCTGCAATCATGAGATTAACTGCGACGTCGACTGGAATGAAATCAACTATTATATCTGGATTACAGCTTACTCTTCGAATTATTCCTTTGCCAACGGCTGCAATCAGCCCTGTTGGTCCTCCAGCATTGTCAATCCAGCCTGGAAATGGTTCGCGAAGAGAAGGAGTCACTTGACTGGGTCTTACTATCACCACAGGGAGTGTCTCACGAATTGATTGTAAATAACTTTCAGCTAGAGCTTTGCTGAGTGTATATGAATTTGGATGGCCGTCATAGAACTCGGCGTCAGCCATCGTAGCATCATTCTTTTCTGCAAGTTCAGCAATTGCATCTTCTGAGTATTTTGGGGGATAGATCACTTCATCTCTCGATCTCCCAAACGATTGCACGTTGCGTAAGCACTCGAAACGTAGATCAATACTGGATTGCCAATTGCTTTGCAAAGGCTAACCACACGCTTTGTTCCTTCAACGTTTGCATCTAATGATTGCTTTAATGGCGTTTCGAACTTGACGTCTGCAGCACAATGGAAAACGACAGACACATTCGCTCTTTTAAGTACTTGTATGTTAATTTCATCGACACCAAGATTCGGTAAAGTAACGTCTCCAGCAACTGATATAATTTTTTCATAAAACTTCAATCGTCCATACTCTTTTTTCATGTATTTTTTCAAAGGCTCTAGAATTGTATATATCATCCAATCTGCTTAGGTCTGATTTATCACCTTTTCGCCGAATCAGAACATAGATAGCTTTGATATCAGGGCATGATGTTAAGAACTTTTTCCAATAGAACTTTCCCGAAAAATCCTGTTGCACCAGTGACTAGCACGGACTTCCCTGTGTAGAATGAAGCGATCTCGCTCATGTTCAACACCTTAAAAAAGAAGAAAAGAATTAGTATAGTATAGAACAGCTTAAGTGATTTGGAGGGCTATTAAGTTTTTTTTCAGAGGTCAGAACATAATTAGCTTTCATCCATATCCCTCTTTTTGTTGCAAGTTATCCTGTCGTTATTCATACAAAAAAGGAATTTTGAAAAAAATTGGACCCTAGCATCGTATAATACACCATTTTTGCATTGTGTCATCATCATCAGTACAGCATTATGGTCGCTTTTCTGCTGGTCTTTTCTCGTTAAGGGATTTTTAAAATTTAATGTTCTGTTTTGCTTGGCGGAGTTAATAAAAGGTCGAATATTGAGAGTGAAACAGATGAAATGTGTCCGCGAAGTCACTGGGTTTGTAGCATTATTTACGCTAGATGCACGGATGTTGCTGAATTAATAACAATAAATATAGCAAGTGTTGCTAATATAGAAGGTAAATATTAAAATGTTTAGGAAGAACACCGCTACTCAGCACTTCCATTTTCTCCAAAATATACGGGGATTCTCTGAAGTTCTCCAAAAGAAAATTGGGTTCTATGGAATCTTCCTGACAATTAACCATTTATATTTCATATTAACCTTCGAGCATTTACAAACCTTAAATATCAGGAAGATTTCACAGACAAAAGTTTTCTTTTCGGGAAGTTTGGGAAATATTTGATTTATTTTCGGGGGGGGGGGGGGGGGAACATTGCCGCAAAAGCAAAACGACACATTTTCAGATACATATCAATGAGTCAAATTAAAAATTCGAATAATCGTCATTAATAGAAACATTCCTTGCATTTCTTAAGCCAGATAAATTATGCAAGGCCTGCTCGAACACAGTCTCAATCTTGTCTTTGAAAAACTAAAACGTTATCTAGTCCAGCTAAGTCATTAAGAGTAAATAAAAATATTATTTGTATTTATTTAATTATCTTCTTTTTCCTTATTTTTTCGTTGGTTTACAGACAAAAACCTCTTTTGACAAAACGGCACATTATGCATTTTTCTTTGTGCTTTGGAATCTGACTTTGTTTATTCGATTAAAATCAATTTCAAAAATATTTTCTTTTCATTTATTTTCGTCAAGCGTACGGCTTTAAGAAACTTGCGTAAAAGATGTTCACTATTGTAAAAAAAAGGATGAAAATTGTTCCACGATTTAACGAAATGGGGAATGAATCTTAGATTAAATTAAAGGCACCCTTAAACGATCGTTTAATTAAGTATACTGATATAAAAAAAAGCGAGATCTTGGTTGTTCTAGTAGTTATTTTGGACAGGGATTGATATTTCAATTAATCTCTATTCTGTATACTAACCTATCCTAGAGTATTCTAAAATAAAATGAAACACTTATTTGTCTACTTCTAAAAAAACACAAATTTCCTCAAAAATTAAATTGAAATTTTAATGAATTTAAATGGAACTTGTTTGATTTTTTACTCTTTATTATACCGCTACGCTTTCAGAGGAACTAGTAGTTGTGGTAGTAGCAAAAACCTGCAACATAGTAAAGAGCGAACCCCAGTCCATAGTAACTGAAAAAAAATTCCCGTCTAAGCCGTGTAAAAGCGCCGAACTTTAGTTTACCGTGATTATCTAGTTATCTCTTAAAAATGTGTATATAAAACAAATCGACATACCACTTTTACGCTAAGCAAGACAGAATAGGCAACTTTAAATCCATGTTCATTTTTTAACCAAATTTTTATTTAATGTAACCTAGGTTAAACTTTGAATAAGAGTCTTAAATATTTACTAAGGCTATTTACTATTTAGATGGTTAAATATTAAGGTGGGTCGTATATGAAAAAGGAATTTTCTGGATAAAGACTACAGAAACTAAATGACAAAGATGCGTGAGAACACCCAAACATTTTTTACGAGAAATATAATACTGATAAGTTTCCAGAGAACGAGATATTTTTTTAAGAGCATCACATCCACTGCCGAGGGTACCATGCAACCTGCGGCACATCACACACGCGTGACATGCTTTTGCCAAGCGGTTTCATGCGTTACACGTACCACTTGATGTACGCAATTTTTAAAAGTGGGCGACTCTTCCGTCAGTTCACATTAAAATGTTCCTTGTGAATCAGATCTAGGGTTTATGAAGGTTCCCATGTAAGGCCTGAAACACACAGTCTTGGCGTTACCGAGCGTTTTTTTTTTTTTTTTTTTTAACGTTTCTTAGAGGTGTATAGGATAGTATTGCAACTGAACCATTAAGCTGTATAAAAAAAAAAAAAAAAAAAAAAAAAAAAAAAAAAAAAAAAAAAAAAAAAAAAAAAAAAAAAAAAAAAAAAAAAAAAAAACGCTCGGTAAAACAAAGGTTGACCCAATTCAATTCAATTTGGCAACATCTTAGGTTGAACTAGGTTGACTTGCATGGGAGTTTGAGTTGAAAGGAGGCTGCATTGAATGGGGGTTGAGTTAAAATGGTGTTAAGTTCAATGGGGGATGAATTGAATGGTGTTGAGGTACACGCACACCGTTCATGAACGCACTGAAAAATGTTATGTTACAACTGTGTTAGGGTATTTGTACTTTAGAAATTGAATAACGGCCATTTTTAAGCTTAAATTAAAAAATTCCAGCCAAAGACCACTGACTAAAAGTGCGCACACGTAGTGAAGTCTTTTTTGGCACTTTGTAAACCTACAAATAAATTTAGTGTAGACAAGTGCGGTATATAGTTGCTGCTTCTTGGTCTGACGGAATTTGATATTCTATTAAATTATGTGGTTAAACAGTGGCTTCATCCAAAAATAACCATAATTATTGTACAATTAAATAATAAAAAACAACCCTTTTTCAAATGAAAGTAAAAAGCAACCTTAAAATTTAATACAATGAAAAATCTTCCTTTATTACAAGGGGGTGGGAAGGGCCTGCTTAATGTTAATTATTTGAAAAAAAACTACGTTTTCTAAAGAGTTAAAGAGGCTGAGTCAAAAGTTCGAACCTTAAAACGTACAGGGATTAGGAGGTATAGTTGGGGGGCTGCCGCGCCCCCAAACCCCCCGCTTTCGCAGCCTTTAAATAAAAAAAAATTATTTTAAAGTGAAAGTAAGGAGCGACATTAAAACTTAAAACGAACAGAAATTATTCCGTATATGAAAGGGGCTGTGCCCTCCTCAACGCCTAGCTCTTTACGCTAAAGTTTTTATTGTTTAAAAAAAAAAGAGTTGTAAGAAAGTCAAACTTTAGTTTAGCGTAAAGAGCGAGGCGTTGAGGAGGGCACAGCCCCTTTCATATACGGAATAATTTCTGTTCGTTTTAAGTTTTAATGTCGCTCCTTACTTTCAGTTTAAATTTTTTTTTTTTATTTAAAGGCTGCGAAAGCGGGGGTTTGGGGGCGGCAGCCCCCCAACTGTACCTCCTAATCCCTGTACGTTTTAAGGTTCGAACTTTTGACTCAGCCTCTTTAACTCTTTAGAAAACGTAGTTTTTTTCAAATAATTTCTGCACATTTTTGTACAGTTTATTACTTATTATTGCTTGACTAACTGTTAGCTGATCGTGTCAGGAGTTAAAGTTGGGGGGCTGCCGCCCCCCCCCCAAACCCCCTGCTCTTTAAGATTAAGGAGGCACACTTGTGCCTCTTTAAAGAGTTCTTCTGGAGACGCCTGTTGAGCTGAAGGATTTAATAGATTGGATTTAAAAAAGAAACTGAGTTTCTTTTTTAAACTCTAAATTCAATATGTAAAAAAATTTCTCTGACGGGGAATCGAACCCGGGTCTTCCGCCTAACAGTCAGGAGTAGTGACCACTGTACCAAAGAAACGTTATATTATTTTTATTCTGTGCGATGTATTTTTGACGCAAGCAAATCCCCACAAAACATGATATTTGGTTTTTGGAAAACAGGGAAGGAGTGATCGGATTGAGCGGAAATTTCGAGGATAAGCTTCCAGGCCCCAGGAAAGCTTATCCTCTAAATTTCAGCCCTATCGGACAACGTTAAAGGGGGGCTGTGGTGGGAAAATTTAACATGGGCTCTTATAGGAAAACGAGGTTTTTCCTAAATGTAAACTCGGGGGATAATTTTTTTCGGTCTGAAAATATCAAAAGGCCCTAACAGGTCGAATTGCGCTTCGAATGAGTCCTCATTCACCCGGATCCGTTGCCAACTGTGGTTTGTAGGCGTGGCTGATAAAAAAAAAAGAGAAATGAACTTTAAGTGGCTATATCTGGTTTTTGGAAAACAGGGAAGGAGTGATCGGATTGAGCTGAAATTTCGAGGATAAGCTCCCGGGCCCTAGGAAAGCTTAACCTCTAAATTGCAGCCCAATAGGACAACGTTAAGGGGGGCTGTGGTCGGAGGGTCGAAACTTCCGGCCCACTTTTACCCATGAAGATAAAGTCGGAGGGGGGTGAAATTTTTGCACGTTTCTTACTTGGAGCTTGGGCTACAAAATGCGATTACCGCTGTCTCTCTGCGACCGCTAGGACCGGAAATCGCTTAACATTGTGGTGGGTCGCCTCTTTATAGAGGCACAAGTGTGCCTCCTTGATGCTAAAGTTTGTAATTGCACATTGCTAGTTGGAATGTTTTTATGTTTGAATTGAAATGATTTGAATTTAATTGAAATAAATATTATCTTGAATTGAAAATCAAATATTTTGCGGGCATCAAGACATGGCTACTTGTAGAAAAAGCCAAGACAGATAGTCCGAGTGATTGAGAGGGAAATTAGGGATAAACCCTTTTTAGGATTGTATAAAAATGATGTAATTTCATTTTTTGTCTATCTATCATCCATACATATGTCATATGTATGGTCTTTCAAAATCTTTGAATTAAAAATACAACTAAATGAGCCTTTCATTCTTCTAGCATTAAAAAAAAAGTTAAAGTGTAGGATAAAGAGTGGAAGAGTGAGGGGAAGTGGAACTTTGTATAATGTATTATTTCTTACCACTAAATTTTTTCGTTGCTCTTTACTTTAATGCGAAAAAGCGCGTTTTTTTTTTAAATTTTTTAACTCTGTTTTTCCTTCGCCTTCAATATCACAGGATTTTCCTAAATATGAGGGGGGATGGTCACCTCCACAGATCCTCATTCTTTGCGATAAAATTTAATTGTAGCATATAACGAAGCTTCAAGGATTAAATTTAATTCTCAGCTGAATTTGATGGGGATATCGCTCCCCTCATATTTGGAAAACTCTCTTTAAACTTAAGTTTCATAAAACATTTCGGCAATGAAGAGAGGGGGGGGGGGGTTGATTTGCCTAAAATAAATTTTAATCTCTCAATTTCAAATTTTTTTTTTCAAGGGGGGTTGGGCAAGGCTGTAAGGCGATACTAAGGGGAGGGGATTACCGGGTTTGAAATTCTTAAAAGAATTAAAAAAAATGCATATAAGCACATTTTTGACACGTATTGTAGTTTTTTGTCCCCCCCCCCCCCCCCCCCGAAAAAAATCCTAGATACGGCTTTGGGGTCATAAACAACAAAACAAGAAGTAGAACAACAGGGAATTTTTTCCTAAGACAGTGGAATTCCAAACTTTAAATGAACATTTCGACCCTATGTCCAAGGGCCGTTCTTAGCATAACACAAATGAAAAAACATAAAAGAGAAACTTACATTAAAATACGACCTTTTTTTTTTTTTTTTTTTTTTTGTACAGCCTTAGCATCATGACTTCAACAGAGTTCAACCAGGACTGATAGATAAAATGAGAAGTGTCGATGCAATTCATTCAGACGAAGTAAAAACAACTAAATACACACTTTCAATGCTAATCTTGCCTTTTAGGCAGCTAACCCTTAGGATCAGGGCATTTTCGGATAAATACTGTTTAAAGGATAAGGGATCCCATCCTTTTAATACCATTTCATATGAAAGTGATCTTTTATTGTACAGTCAGAATATTTCTTCATCAGGTGAAGTTGTATCCACCCCCCCCCCCCCCCAGTACTCATATTATTCACTTAGTGAAAATATATCCCACCAAATTATAGTCGGTTAGAAAGTGATTTCCCCAAGCTCTCCTATTGATGTGAAGATCTCTCATGGTCAAACCTGATAAGCTTAGCCTACTATTTATGTATTGCAGCGCAAACTCTTCTGTTATTAGAGCTTTCAAAGGGCACTAGAACTTTAAGTTTGATTTTGTATGAGTCTTCTTCTGATTACGTACACGTATTCTGCGGGAAATTATGGGAAACTTTGTATTATCGCTGATAGGTACTTGAATCCCCATTTCTAGAAGTTCAAGGCATTTTGAATGGGATTGCATAATCATCAGGAATGAACCCCTTTTGGGGTGTTTCGCCCCAATTTGTGAAAGTGTTCTATATCAATAAGTTTTGTTGGGTTCAGGGTTGCCAACCTGCGAGAAAAAAATCACTACATTTTAGTGATTTTTTGTTGATTTAGTCATTTTCTTCAATAATCCAGTGATTTATGTGTGAATTTAGTGATTTTTTAGCTTAGGCAATATAAAAAATCACTAGATATAGTAATAAATCACTAGGGGTTGCAACCCTGGTTGGGTAACTTTAAACACAATGGCTTAAATATTCGAAGTCCGTATGAAAAAGTTGATTTTTTTTAAATGAATACGGCATGGTTTAATAAATAAACGGTTATACCCGCATTAAATAGATCTTGTGCAATTAGTTTTCGTAGATTCGTCAGTGTAAAAGGCCTCTGATTGATCGACAGTGATCGCATAACGTCACTTTCAAGCAATTAGAGGCCTTTTTCATTGACAAACACAAGACAAATAATTGCAATAAACTCTATTGAACGTTGAATTTGATTGCAGTTTTGTTTGGAAATAACGCAAACCCTTCCCAAAGTTTCCTGAAAGGTTAGAGTTGGCGATTTCGGAATACTTCAAGAGTGAGAACTGTTCTAGTTTTTTTTTTTTTGGGGGGGGGGCTGAAAAGGATTATTTTAAGTTACTCTTTTTTTGTTCTTCTTTTAGTTGGAAAGAAATAACAGAATGGCACAAAAAAGTTTGCTAACAATCTCGTGCATGGTCTCTTATTAACTAAATCCTATAATAATAAAAGAGAAATGCTATTTGATTCCCATTCAACGCAGTTTCCAAATATAATTGTTACTGTGATTGTCCGAAATCTGGGGCTAGTAGGCTAAGCAAAGCAAATTGTCACGGTAGCGATCATTATGTTACCGTGAATGTCCGAAATTGGCTAATTTCAACATTCACCGGTGAATATCCGAAATTCCTATTTTTCTGCTTGGATTAATATCCAACTAGAGCTTTGCAAATCAGCTTTTTCAGTCTTATGCAAGCTTTGATGGTAAAAGTTAAAGTTAGATTAGGTTGGGTTAGGTTATAAATCTCAGAAATGGATTAAAAACCCAATCCAACCTAACCTGTCACCATCACACCTTGCATAAAGCTGAAAAGTTCTGGCAACGCTGACTAAATCCAAGTAGAAAAAAAGGTTCGGACATTCACCGGTGAATGTCGACATTGACCAATTTGTGGACATTCACGGTAACATAATGATCGCTACCGTGACAATTTGCTTTGTTTATCAGCCCCCTGGTTCTTGTGCAATTTATGGCACACACCGCTATATATTGTACAAGGAACTACTAATGGATACCCGTCAGACGGATATTTGCAAGACATAAATTGATTGCAAAGCGTCATTTCTCATTGCGTTTACATTTTAAACCGTTTTTTTTGGGATTTAGGGGGGAGGGGTACCTAGGTTAGGTTACGTATTTAATATATGCTATATTTTAACCCCCCCCCCTAACGTGCAAATATATAGCCCAAATTTGTTTGTAAACTATTATATATTCATCCTATTTTATTATTACATTAGCATTAACCAAATTTGACTTAGCGGTGTGTACCATAAAATGCACAAGTACCGCCCCCCTTCCGAATGAGGCAAGATATGGCCGTAAGCTACATGCAAAACTTTACAGACTCTGTCGTGATTTTTTTTTTCAAATTAGCATGATTTCGGATTATGAACCCAACTTTTGATGAAATACACCTATAAAAAAGATAGTGCTATGTAGCCTATGGTTATATCAGTGACGGATCCAGAGGGGGGCGAGGGGTGCGCCCCCCCCCCCCCTAGCGTAGTCTAAAGTAGTGTAATTTACTTAATTAACTCAAGTTAATTGCGTTAATTAAGCTTGCTCCTAACGCAAGTTTATCGGATCAACCTATTTCGCCCCCCCCCCCCCTCCCCCTAAAAGATTTTTTTCGGATCAACCTATTTTGCGCTATCTCCCCCCCTAATAAAAATCCTGGATCCGCCCCTGGGTTATATTAGACTCCATTAGAGGGGAGAGGACTGGTACTCAATTGTTGCGGTAGCGACCATTATGTTTGGAAAAAATTTTGGATTCAATGTTGCAACTACCCTCTTGTCATTATAGTGTTTACTTTAGAAGAGGCCATCATACGACTGCTACCGAGAGTTTACTGAATACCCATTAAAACGGAAGGGTTGGCTGTAAGTAAACTGTAAGTGAATTTCGACAACAATTGGCAAATTAAAAGAATTGGATTTTTTATGCTGATTCTCAATATATAAAATCCATTAAGTTTAATGGTATCACACCACCAAATTCAGCATATCGGAGAAAGCTGCTGATGAGGTTGCAAGCTCTTATCTACAAAAATGTGGAATTTCGTATTTCGAGAGGGGGGCTCCAGCCGCCCTCTGGCTGAATGATTCTGCCTTATATTTTATATTTTGTATTAAGATTTCTGTTATACAGCATTGGAAGTGCCGATTAGACCATGTAAGCCCCCTTCCTAAAATTCAGCTTATGGGCGCCCATGATTCAGGCACACGCTAAAAGATTTTCTAGTTGGAGGGGGCCTGGATTCAATGTTGGGGTTTCTCGAAATTTAGGGGAGTACGGCTCAAGATTTAGGGGAACCTCCTTCCCTCGTACTGGACTGAAGAATTCCTACCTGGGGTAGAAGTTTCTGAGGGAGGGGTAATTTCCTGATTTTCAACATTTTTTAAAGTCTATTTGACTGTGTAAACTAGCCCCTTCCAATTGGACCTTCTGAAAAACTATTCTAAATTAGCCTAATTTATTTCGAAATTTTCTGTCCAGGGTCTATAAATTTTTGTTGACAGTATATTTCAAGAATATTGGTACTAGTGCATTAGATTGTCACTTCTATATACTAATGATAGACGAAACCCGCCAGACTGTTGTTTCTCAATAGCGGTCTCTTGAAATGGAATGCAAAGAGTAGTTTTCATTGCGTTTATGATATTTAAATTGTTATTTTTTGGGGTTTAGGGGGAGAAAAAGGTACCTAGGTTAGGTTACGTATTTAATATATGCTATGCTTTACCCCCCCCCCCCTCCCAATGTGCAAATATATAGCCCAAATTTGTCTCTAAACTATTAGGTACTGTTCTATTAACCGGACTCCTTTATTATAGTGCTAGTTTGGTTAATGCTAATGAAATAAAATAAAATAGGATGACTATATAGTAGTTTAGAAACAATTTGGGCTATATATTTGCACATTAGGGGGGGGGGGGAAACAAAGCATAGCATATATTATATTACGTAACCTAACCTAGATACCTTTTTTTTCCCCAAAAAACAACACTTTAAATATCGTATACGTAATTAAAACTACGCTATACATTGTATTTCTCTACAGCGGTGTCTTGTATCATCCCGTTGAAAAACGGGTTTTTCAAAGCGTCTCGAGTTTGAGATATAAAAAGAGTCCGGTTAATAGAACAATACCAACTAGGCTATTATATATCACCCTATTTTATTTATTTCATTAGCATTAACCAAATTTGACTTTTTAGAAGTAAGCATCTAATGCACCAGTACCAGAATATTTCCTATTAGTCATGCATTAGTCATGCATTTTACGATTTTGCGAACCCCCAGCATCTTTTGAAACCATTCCAAATTAGCCTAATTTCTTGCGAATTTTTCTGTCCAGGGTCTATAACTTTTTGTTGACAGTACATTTCAAAAAAATCTCCTATTAGTCATGCATTTTGTGAACACCCAGCACTCCTTCTGATTAGACCCCGAAGCCGCGCCGAAAAGTCGGCGGCGGCGAGCTTGCCGCGTGCGCCGAGCTTGCATCAGCGTGCTGACGCCGCCGTTTTTTTTTTTCTCTTTTTTGCTTATCGATATCGAACTTCAACCGTCATCCCGGCTAATCTGTTTCTTAAAGATAAATACTGTTATCTTGAAACAAAAATTCTACCTTCCACTTTAAAATTCTGTTCATTTTTCTTTCTGATTTTTCGGATGAAAAGAGGTAGGCAAAAGAGCATTAGGCGGTTCAGGATGTTATCATAGGCAGCGCAATCGCGCTGCCTAAGCAAAGAACAAGGTTGGCACAATGTATTTTTTTTTCATACCAGGGCAATTCGTGTCAAAGAAGTTGTCGTAGAAACTTCAAAAAGGGCTCATTCGATTGGAAATTGGAATAACTAGTGCCCTTTTTAATAGTCGAAAGTGATTGGAAGGCAGCTAACACCCCTTCCACGCCCACCATTTCCCCAAACACATCCAATCAAAATTCTAAGATAGCCATTTTGTTCAGAGTAACTGATTTCCAGAGAGAGAAAATATGTTTTTGAGGAGGTTACTCCCCCACAACTTTTAGGGCGAGGGTTTTTAGTTTTGTCCTGGGGGGATATAAGAACGATGTTGGCACAATGTATTATTATTTTTTTTCTCCTTTAGATCAGGGCACTTCGTATCGAAGAAGTTGTCGTAGAAACTTTGAAAAGGGCTCATTCAATTAGAAATTGGAGTGGGCTTGTGCCCTTTTTAATAGTCGAAAGTGATTGGAAGGCAACTAACACCCCTTCCACGCCCACCATTTCCCCAAACACATCCAATCAAAATTTTGAGACAACCATTTTGTTTAACGTAGTTGAGAGTTCTGGAAATTAGGTCTTAGAGGATGACAACCACCCTCACAGCCCTTAGGGTAAGCGTTGTAATTTATGCCCTAGGGGCATATAAGGTGTTAATAGAAAGCGTTGTCGTAACCCAAAAAGGGATCATTCGATTGGAAATCGAAAGGCCTAGTGCCCTTTTTTTCTTTTTAACAATCGAAAGTGATTGGAAGGCATGACATTTTTATAGTAAAGATCGATGTGGGTATAATGTATCATTTTGTTGTTGTTGTTGTTGTTTAGACCAGGGCACTTCGTATCGAAGGAGTTGTCGAAAAGGGCTCATTCGATTGAAAATAGAAAGGGTTGATGTCCTTTTTAATAGTCGAAAGTGATTGGAGGGAAACTAATCCCCCTCCCACACCCACCCTCCCATTTGCCTTTATGTTTAAAAAGTTAATGTTGCCTTAATATTAAATCAAAATGTACTGTGTTAATGTTAATTCCCAATAAGGCATCTCAACAGTATCCCAAGAACGACTGAGGGTATTATGTTCAAACTTTCGGGGCTACTGCTGCTCTTAAAATTTAACCAAATTAAAATAGCGTAAGTGTATCCAAGCTATCAAAGAAAGTAAACAGATTTTTTTTGCGAATGGTATCAAGTTCTCCATTTCAGGTCAACTAGATGAGGTATAAAACTAAATTAAACACTACTATTTGTAACCAGATTTTTAAAAGGGTGTATGTTGTTAAAAATTGCTGAAAAATTTTCTCCAGCATACAAATAGCAGGCCAAACTATAAAGTCTTAAAAAGCGAAAAGATTTAAAGTATTATTTTCTTTTTCCCTGAAAAGACTATGTCAATATAAAACGAACAGAAATTAATTAAAAAAACTGTTTCCACAAAAATAAGTTTTTCAAAGAAAAATAAAGAACTTCATTAAATAAAAATGAGCAAAAATAAAATCAAATAATCTACCAAGCGTGAAACTACCCAAATCAGCATCGATAAATAAATGAAACCCAAAACGAACAGAAATTACAATAGATAACCGAGTCAAACTCAAAACGAGCATAAATTAACAAAGTTGGGCTCAAAACCCCTATGCCTTCCCAAGGCCAGAATATAATTTGCGCTTTACTGAAAAAAATACAAATGAATGTGCATTGTCAGTTTAATATACGTACATATACTGATATTTGGTAATGAAAATGTTAAAATTTTTTGATTTTATTAAAGTTATAAAAGTAAAAACATTTATATTTTTTTAGTAAAGTGCAAATTATGTTCTGGCCTTGGGAAGGCATATGGGTTTTGAGCCCAACTTATGTTAATTTTTGCTCGTTTTGAGTTTGACTCGGTTATTTATTGTAATTTCTGTTCGTTTTGGGTTTCATGTATTTAACGATGCTCAATGGCTCCAGGCAGAACGAACAAACTCACTTTTGTTACATCAGTTGTAACTGAAGTGATGTAACCGCTGATTTAAAATAGTTGGTGTTGTTAAGCCATGGTATCTGACTTGTATACAGTGTTTTTTCGATGTTGTTGTTTTGTTTTTTCACTTCCTTTTCGTATGTATTTGATGAACAGGAGATGTTTGAACTTCAAACTTTGAAAGTTATACACACATTAGCCGAAATCATTAACAAGAAGGAAATGACTAAACACAGGATTTTATAGGAACAATGCGATGTTAAACATAAACACAACATAGGTTTTCCTGGGTCTAGTGGCTAAAAATGAGGATTCTACTTGGTCTGATCGACGGTGAACATAAACACTTTCCGCACGGCCCAACAAATTCCTGTTTTGTCATATTGTTCTTGCATGTTTTTAGCCAACCATTTAAAAATCCTTACTAAAATCAAGTTCAGGTTGAACGTGCTTGGTGAAGTGGAATTTTTATTATTATTTTTAATCAGAAAAATCGGCGCGCCGTGGCGCGCCGCCGGTCAGAAATTGGGCGGCGCGCCGCCAAAAAAAATTTTGCGCCTGGCGGCGCGCGCGCCGCCGATACTAAATCACACATCCGCCGCCGTCATGTCGGCGTGGCGCGGCTTCGGGGACTACTTCTGATGCCATGACATCGTAAAAATTTCTTACAAAAGAACTATGAAAAAAAGGCAATTTTTTTTTTTTTTTTTTTTTTTTTTTTTTTTTTTTTTTTTTTTTTTGTCCCACAAGTATCTCCGTCTACACGGTAAAACCTAGCCTGGGTGAGTAACTATTGATTATTTAGAAAGTCTCCAGCCATTTGATATTTTAGTCGATACGCTGAAAAGGGAGAAAACTTGATATCTTCCCAACAGGGCCCAGAAATAAGGATCCGTAGTTGTAATTTAATGTTTCCGCATGTGGTTAAAAACGCCATGAAGGGAAAGAACCCAATAATCATCTCTATTCCACACCAAAAATTTTGATAAATAACATTTCAGAATGGTGTAAAAGAGTAAGCTTACCTATATATTGTTAGAAGCATACAAATCACACACGACCTACTCAAACAATAACTCGTTTCCGACTGAATCGAGCAATCACTTTTAACGAATTTATTTGGCTGGCGGCCATTGGGAATTGGGATGCTTTTGTGGTGTGTTGATGGTTGAGCGTAGGTGAATCTTACAAAAAATTGCAATTAGCTATTTAAAAAGTAAAATGGAATTGTAAAGTTGTATGGCTGTAACCTGCGTACTATTTGTTTTTGGAGCAATTTCCTTCTCCAGTGGAACAGATTGGCGGAAGAAATTCCTTTGGCGTTTTGCAATAAGGGCATAAGTCCACTTTTTTTCCGAAAATGAGTTAAGCATGTGGTTCAAAAGAGATCTATCGGTTGGTCTATTCAAAATGGGCTTATCTTTAATTCTGACCAAGTTTCTTAAATTCTGATTTGTGAGAAAATTTTTCATTGTGCGTTTTTATTTTCATTTTGCTCTTCTGGAATATTAGGAAACGTGTACTTAAGCCCTTTTTGAAAAATACTACAGATTTGGCCCCTAGATTTTGACAGATACTTTTTTTTTAGTATTCTCATTGAACAAAAAATCGAAAAAAAACAAACAAAATCGTCCCCCTGTATAGTTTTGAAAAAAACACATTGTGCCCCCCCCCCCCCAAACATTGAAGTCAGTTTGCATCAATGCCCATCTCCAAGAATGAAAATTTATTTGGTGCTTTCTTTTTAGCTAGTACACACTCGAGAATTTGTATTGCGAACATGAGCCAATAACCGGTTTTCACGATCTTTATGCCAAACAATTAGCTTTGGCTCGATGGGAAAATACATTGTAGCTATATTTCAATTAAATATTTAGTTGGTATTTTGGTTAGGCTAGGTTAGTTTAGATTGCGTTTTTAATATAAAGCGGTCGGGGTGTCCCCCCTTCCATAATTCTCTTTTGTAGTTTCCATAATTTTGTTAATGAACTGTTATATATTTTCATCAAATTTTGGTATATTTCATTATGATAAACCTAAATTCAATTCTTGAGTGTGGACTGGATAATACGTAAGTACCATTTGATTTCCTTCGATGCTCTCTCGGCATCGCAAATGGTCAGCGAAATTCTGCAAAAATTCTATCTGGGGAGCTTTTGTTCATCATTTAAAGTAGTTGAGTCCTTCCTCCTTCTCTATTAATAAAACGTTGAAAACTAATATAAGATAGGTCTATTACCTATGTTCATAGGCTAATGTGTCCACGAAAAGGTGTTTCCATGTTCCTACCTCTATTCTTCCCCTATTACTGAAGCTTCGAAATTTCATATAATACAGGTTCTATACCTGTTTCAAGCCTATCGTATGTCGCGAAAGGTTTTTTCAAGTTCCTGTCTCTGTGGCCCGAATCGATATTTTTTTTTTAATTTTAGACATAGACCAAGATTTAACACAGATATTTCACTGAAAACATTCTCTTGGCCCTTGGTTAAGTTGTACATATATTTGTGAGAGTTTTTTTTTATAACATAAAGTTTGTCAGAGTTTATCAAAAGCTAGTGCCCTTTAAATGGTGAAGGGGGGGGGGGGTAACATCCATCTTGAAACAACAATATGCTTGAAACCTCCATCCCATGATGTAGTCATGGAAAAAGTTTCGTTCGTATGCTACTTTTCAAGATAGCCAAGTGCCCTTCTTCTAGAATTTTCCCCAAAATCCATGTACAGGGGCAGGAGAGGCTTTTGGTCGTTTCCTCTGAAACCTGAAACGTTTTGCCCTTCGTCTTCTACCATTTATTGTGTTTTTCATGTAAATCGGTTTTTGTTGCGTTTAAATATTGAACACCGAAAATTCCCTCCCCCCATCCCCGAAACTAATGTGCACATGCCAGCACACATGGGCTTAGAATTTTAAATCACGGTTTTGTCCACTTTTCGCCGCCAGATGTACATTTCGGAGTGCCACATGTGCCACTGAGTTCCGCTACCCATGACAGACTTAGGCCTACGCTACGCTTGACATAGTCCATGAAATGCTTGGCACACTTTCACCACTCTTGGCACGTGTCACGTGATGTACGTGATTTCTGGAAGTTTGGAGCCCCACTAGGGTTAACTTAAATGCGAACTTTACACGAAAATTACATAAAAAGCTACATATTTAAAGAAGTTAAGATGTGGATTCAATGTTAATAATGATTTAAATTGTCACTCTGCAACATAAGCTGCTTAACGTAGGAATTTATTTTGCACACTACCTAGAGAGAGTCAACTTTGATGTTTTATCGTTTTTTGTGTTTTTGTTTTTTTTTAATATCAAAAAGCTATTTTTCAATTGAAACACCAATAAAAAGTATTTTTGCAATCTAAATGGAGCTACATAGGGAGTAAAATGGTTTCACTCCTGCCCAAACATCCCCACCATAATTGACGAGCCTGAAAGAGTATGCTTTAAGTAGTATGACCTCAACCCATACGAGCAGAACCCTACCCCGATGTACTATTGGAGTTGCTAACACCTTTTTTGGCATCATTCCAAGAATATAGAAACTGGTTTCCGAGAATTTCGAGAATTTTAAGAATGATGCGTTATCTTGTATTGCATAATCATTCAGGTTGTCGCGGAAACAATACAAAGTATACAAGCGGGCCCATGTTATGATTTCCGAGAATTTTTTGGCAAGTTTCCGAGAATTTCAAGAATGTTGCATTATCTGATATTGCATAATCATTCATGTTGTTGGTGAAACAATACAATACGGTCTGTGACAGCCCTCACATCTGGTCATTTGAGATAATAACTGAGCCAACTACATTTTTAACTTCTAAGTAGTTCTCCGTTTATTTTATGATATTGATATCTGATGTATGAATCGAACGTGAGACCCATTATTTCCTACGGTAAAAAAAAACCACACGTTACTCGACTGAGCCAACAAGTCATAGATGATAATATGTTCTTAGAAATACATTCTAGGCAATCAATGTATTATTTTTTGGGATGCTAGCCAACTGATGTTAAGCATCACAATATCGTAACACGTTACTTGCGCAATTGATTTCTCAATCGGAGTTGAATATATGGTAAATGCTATCAGTGATTTGTTTCCGGGCACATTTTTTGGCATCACTTCATGGATTTGTATAACACAGTGATTTGAGATGCTTGCTAGACAGACATATTCTTTTGATGGTTAATGAAACTTGTTTCGATCTCCAAAAATTGTAATGACTACAACCGAGAAGGTATCCTTTTTGTAATGTAATCGTCCTGAGTAGTCCCCGAAGCCATGCTGCGCCGACATGACGGTGGTGAATGTGTGATTTAGTATCGGCGGTGGCGTCAAAAATTTTGCGGTGGCGTGCCACCGATTTCTGACCGGTGGCGCGCCGCGGCGCGCGGATTTTTCTGATTAAAAATAAAAAATTCCATTTCACCAAGTACGTTCAACCAAAACTTAATTTTAGTAAGAATTTTTAAATGGTTGGCTAAAAAACATACAAGAACAATATGCAGGAATTTGTTGGGCCGTGCGGAAAGTGTTTATGTTCACCGTCGAGCAGACCAAGTAGGATTCTCTTTTTTAGCCACAAGACCCCGGGAAACCTATGTTGTGTTTATGTTTAGCATCGCATTGTTCCTATAAAATTCCGTGTTTAGTCATTTTCTTTTGTTAATGATTTGGGCTAATGTGTGTATAACTTTCAAAGTTTGAAGTTGAAACATCTTCTGTTCACCAAATACATACAAAAAGGAAGTGAAAAAAAACAAATAACAACAGCAAAAAAACACTGTATACAAGCCAGATACTATGGCTTAACAACACCAAAAATTTAAAATTAACGGTTACAAGAAGGCTAATTCAGAGATGACTTTCTGAACAAGTTTTGGTTGTCATGGATACAAGTGAGTTTATTCACTCTACTTGGAGCCATCATTGATCTTTTTGCAGTCACTATCAATGCTGTCGTGCTAAAAAGCCCTTCAGCTGGTGTACTTGTGGCTGGTAGAGCCAGAACTTGACGAGCATAAAATGCCACTCGTGTGATCTGATGTTTGTATTTTTTTCAGAAGGTTAATGTCTGGTTTTTATTTTCAAATAAATTCAACCGGTTGGCTTCAACAGCCAACGAGAAATAAAGATCCTCCTAACGCCGGATTATCAAGTTGATCTCTTCATGTTCTGCAAGTGAATGTGCATCCTGGCCGTTCATCTGTTGGAGTAATTTTTTATGGACAGTTTCTCAGTTCCAGCAGATGAATAGAACCTTTTCGCAATTGGTTCTGATGGTGCCTCATTATCGTTCGGAATTTCAACATCACTCAAGTTTTCATTTTCTGTCTCTTGTGCAATAGCGGGGCTAGAACCAGCAGCACCCACATTTTTCCCATCACCAATCTCTTCACAAATTCTTTGAGCTCATTTTCTGTCACAATTATTTTTTATCATGTCAAAGAGTAAATCTCGTCGGTTTTGAGACGATTCAAGGAGGTGCTCATCATTTTTTTAGTATACAGGTCTCAAAATTAAATAGCACTGCTGAGACCATCAAACTGTCTCGAGGAAAACGATTTTCAAACTTGGCCCCCAAGTTTTGCTTGAGCTCTGCTATTGGGGAAGTTTCATCCCCCTTTCTTCCATATGTTCCTTTAACATTCTTCTACATAACAAAGCAACGTTCAGTGTCGGAAAGGTCTAATCTTCAGTTGCTTGCACAAAGCAGTCATGAGCTGAAGATCATTTTCGTCCAAAACTAAGTCAGGTTTGCCAGTTTTATAAAGGAGAGTAGACACAACAGCTTTATGGTTTAAAACACTGTCCAGCATTGTATATGTTGCTATGTTGCGTTCCACCGCGTGAGAAGATCTCTTTTGAGCATCCTGTAATGGTCATTTCTTCCACTGCAGGGTATCTCCTCGGTAACATGAACAACGAGCAGCCCTGAGTCTGCATCTAAAACCTGATCAAGCTTGCTCAGTTCTTCAATCGCAAAAAAAAACTTTGGATTTCTATTTTTGGAATTCACGGCTTAAATCAGAGCCTCTGTAAGTCAAGGATTTGACAGTAAGTTTAGCCTTTTTCACCAAATCACAAACCTCTCTAACTTTTGACACTCAATCAACTGTGATCAGATTGTGAAGCTCATGTGTAACACAACCTCTTGACCTCATATCCAGAATTGTACAGGCTAATGCTACATTTGCACCTCTCTCACGCACAAGTTATGTCCCTTCCTCCAATGTCAAAAAGATTAACACAGATAAAATATTCTTCTCTAATGTTGTCAGCTGTATGTCGCTCATCACCAAAACTGTTGGTTGAAAGAGTCATATTCTTCATCTCAAACTTTGGAATGATGTACATGAGTCTGTAACGCTGATAGCTAAGATTGTCCTGGGCAACAGGGCAGATAACTCTGCCCTGTTGCCAATGATCTTTTTTCACTGTTGTGAATGTTGCATCATATATGTCCTGCAAGAAGGAAATGGCAATGTTTCTTTCACTTGGCAAGTCTTCTGCACCTGCAACAATGTCATACTTAATGCACAAAACTGTGAAAAGCCTATGCCTTTTACAATATTGAAGGGAAGATTATGCTGTGCACTCAGCAAAGCAAGACTTCTGCCAAGAATATATTTTACTTCTGAATCCATACTAGCATTGGGTCTTGGGGTCCGACAGAGTGCCGCAAATGGGCTTCTTCTTTGTGTCTGATGAAATAAGCTGTTTTTATCAGGGAGAACTAATCTGCACCTTTATCGTAGGGCCTCTGCGCCCTACACTACAGGGGCAACTAAACCGTACCTTTACTCTCTTTTCTTATCAACACTGAATAACCCTCCAAAATTTTTTTTTGAAAGAAGTGATCGAGTGCTGAAGTTTCAAGTCAAAGTTTAAGGCTACTTCAACTTGAGTGTGCTCTGCTCACTGTGCAAAACAAATGTAATTCATTTCTATAGATATACAGTAGATATATTTCTTTATTTGCTGTTGCTCTTTTCCAGATAACATCCTGAATTGCCTAATGCTCATTTACCTACCTCTTTTCATCCGAAAAATAAGAAAGAAAAAAATGAACAGAATTTCAACGTAGAAGGTAGAATATTTGTTTCAAGAAAAATTTCTTCTTCTTCCTACGAATCGATGTACATGGCGAGCCCAATATCACAGTATTTATCTTTGAGAAACAGATTAGTCGGGATGACGGTTGAAGCCCGGAGGTTTATATTGATAAGAAAAAAAATAGAGCAAAAACAAAACGGCGGCGTATTACTGACGCCGCCGCCGATAGAATCAGCGACGGCGTCAGCACGCTGATGCAAGCTCGGCGGCGCGCCACCGTTTCTTCGGCGGTGCGCCGCCGACTTTTCGGCGCGACTTCGTGGTCTAGTCCTGAGCACATCCGTTTTCCACTAAATCTTTTTGTCTCCCCCCCCCCCCAATTTTTTTAAAGTCCATTTTTTTATCTGCAAGTTTTTCAACTTTTTTCCGTGTCTTAAAATCACATGAAATATACTCATAACAAACAAAATTCACTTATGATTTTAAAAAAATAAAAATGAAGATGATAGAAATAAGTCAGTCGTGATTTTTTTATGGAAAAAATGTTTATAGTGACGTTTTTTACTTAGTTTTATTTTAAACTGAATTTTTTCAACTTTTTTTCTCATGTCTTAAAATCAAATTAAGCATATTTATAACAAAAACAATCACTTGACATTTTAAAATGCAAAATGAAGGCGATACAAGCCGAAAAATACATTATTAGAAAAATAATGGATAGAAGGTACATTATTAGAAAAATAATCTTTGTAGTGACATTTTTTTGGGACAGATTTTTTGGGACTTTTTCTTTTATTGGACTTAAATTTTGTCAATTTTTTTCCGTGTTTTTAAATCACACGTAATCTTTGGTGAACATGGCTATTGGATTTATTTATGTGGCCGTCTTCGTGATACTATGTGGTTGGACATTGACAGTACTTGGTTTATTGTTTGTTTTCGATCAATGTTAATTGTGCCCTGGAAGGATAAACACATACGTCTTATTTTAAAAAGTAAAGATGAAATATGTCAAGAAAGTGTGTCTACATGATAGACTTGTCGTAGCATTGAATGCTGACAAAGACAAATATTTAAATTGCGAAACAAGTACTAATGGTGACATCATTGGAAATGTATGCGAGCGCTGTGTTGACAGTGAGAGATAAAATTTCTTTGGAGTACCAAAACGATCCAATGGTCATATTGGTGGATATAACAGAGTAAAATTTCCAGAGATGATAGTGCTCATAGATAACGCAAGCCTAAAACTAATAGTTGATGATGAGGGTCAACTTTTTGCTAATGCTGCTGGTAACACATTACTCGTTGAAAAATCATATCATCATCTTTTTGCTATTACCATTCAACGGAAGGTAAAAGCAAGGCAGGTGTACTCCAACACCAATGTCATAAATCATATCTTGTCTATGTGCCGGAGCTGTAACCTATGTAAATATAATGTGATAATAGACAGTGAAATCGAAAGCAAAACAAAAACGGGTAATGGTAGATAACATCACAAGGGAAAGTAGCATATCGCTGAACGTTAATACTATCATTGGTAGTTTACCTACAGACACCATCACTGAAAAGAATAATATTAATGATAAAAAACTGAAAATGAAATACTTTCAAGAAAATATTTGCGCATGAAAGAGTTAGCATTGAATGCTAACAGCATTGAATGCTGATTGCTGACAGCATTGAATGCTGACAAAGACAAATATTTGAACTGCGAAACTAGCACTAATGGTACGCCATTGGAAATGTATTTGAGCATTGTCATGATAGTGGAAATT
>CM051275.1:36960093-36967593 GCA_027921565.1 Artemia sinica | reverse complement strand
TTTTACTAGTTAAAGTCATATGTTGCTTAAAAGATAGAGTTTCATCTGTTACAATCCCAAGGTTTTTAAAAGACGCAGTCCGTTTTATAGCGCCATTGGGCATATCTAATTCCTTGATCCATGGGTAAAAGTTTGGTGATCGCGAGAAAAAAAATAAGTTAGACTTAGCCATGTTAATCCTTAATTTATTTACCATCAGCCATGCTATAATTCTATTAACTGATTCCTTCATGGAAATCTGTAGCAGCTCCGTTGTCTTAGCTGTGCTAATGGCTGTTGTGTCATCAGCAAAAAGTGAAACTGTCTCATTAGTCGGGTTTACCGTTAGTTCATTTATTCTATAGCAAAATTATTTCAACAATTTGGTAAATCATTAATAAATATCAAGAATAATATAGGACCGAGAACTGATCCTTGGGGAACACCTATTTCAATACGCTTTTTTCTGAAGAAGAATCATTTAGTTGGACATACTGATAACGATTACTTAAAAAACTTCTTAAAAAATTTAATGATTCATATGATTCATACATAATTCACCTTTTTTTACAATTTTATTCCCTCAGCTCTTCCCAGGATGCGGGCTTCCAAATAAATTCCTCTGTACCTGGGGTTTGATACAACTAATGGCAGATCTTTTATAACCTAAGTAGAGTGGTTTTAGACCCATCCCCCTTTGAACCTAAAAATTGTCTTTGATACTTTGCCTTTGAACCACAGTTTCTTTGATACTTCCCATAATTCGCCTTTATTTGTTTGTTTTTACAACTTCATCCTCTCAGCTCTTCCCCACGATGCGCGGTTTCCAAGTATTTTCCTCTCTTTTCTGGGTCTGATCATGGGTGTCGTTTGGGGGGAAGGGGGGGGGGGGTACTTGCCCCTCAATAATTTGGAGGAAAAAATATGATATAGCCCCTGACCCTTGACTCTCCAGATGTACGCCCCTCTTGCCCCCTCCCCATTAAAATGCTGGAGCTACGCTCTTGGGTCTGATACAACTAGTGGCAGATCTTTTGTAACCTAGGTAGAGTGGTTTTAGGCCCGTTCCCCTTTGAATCTCAAAATTTTAAATGATTATTTCCGTAGTGTTTTTGAGATTTCCTATAATTCCCTTTTTTGTTTTGTTTTTTGACAACCTCATCCCCCCTCCTCTTCTCCAACGTATGGGTCTCCAAATAAATTCCTCTGCACCTGGTGTGTTTAAAACCAAGTGGTAGGAGGTCTTCTATGATAGGTTTCCATTAATGATATTCCTGTTATACGCCCGTCGCCGATCGTATCGTTTGGGATCTGATGACATGTTTGGCTCCAGAAGAATTGTCTAAGGTTGATCAACAATCAATCTCGAGCCCAGTATCTTGTATAGCTCCTGAACCCGCCAAGCGGCTTCTAGCGGGACTTGTCTGTATGTAAGATTTTTCGGTACTCTTGCATTATGCGGGCCTTTCGGGTTAACCGCGATAGAGTAGGCAATGATAAAACCCGTTTATGACGTGTTAACCGCTATAGAGTAGGCAATGATATCGTGGTTTTCATTGCGTATACGATATTAAACTGTGTTTTTTTAGGTTTAGGGGGGGGGGGAGGTACCTAGGTTAGGTTAGGTCACGTATTTAATATATTCTATGCTTTACCTCCCCCCACCCCCCACCCCTAATGTGCAAATATATAGCCCAAATTTGTTTCTAAACTATTGTATATTCATCCTATTTTATTTTATTTCATTAGCATTAACCAAACTTGACTTTTTAGAAAGGCCCGCATAATGCAAGAGTACCGATTTTTCTATATCTGCCAGCTCGGTTCATCCATGACGTCAACGGGAAACACTTGAAGCATTGCTTCAGTATTGCATCGTTAGAGTGTAATAAGTGGGACCGAACCGACGGAGTCAGTGTGGCTGAAATTAGGGCCGTTTTTTAGCACTAAGATCTTACATCAAAGATCTTACAGTTCCCTGATGTTAGCAAAAAATGTGAAGAACGCCACTGTTCTGCCATATAGAACAATAGGCCCGTTATTTTGCACTAAGATCTTACATCTAAGATCTCACGTCTTTCTGCAAAGATTTCCGTTCTTTTAACTCATCTATGTTCTAAGATCTTACAGCTCGCTGATGTTAGCAAAAAGTGTGAAAGACGCCATCTTTCTGCCATATAGAACAATGATGAGAGAACTTTGATGCTATTCTCATCATTGTTCTTAGACCGCTGATCAGAGCAGAATGATGAAAGACGTTTGCAAAAGAACGCCATAAGATGTAAGATTTTAGTGCTAAGATTTCACTTTTAAGCGTTCTTTGTCAAAAGATGTAAGATCTTAGCCCATAAATAAGTAAAAGAGAACGGCCCTAATGATGAGAGAACTTTGATGATATACTCATCATTGTTCTCAGACCGCTGATCAGAGCAGAATGATGAAAGAAATTTGCATAAAAATGACAAAAGATGTATGATCTTAGTTCAAAGATTTCACTTTTAAGCGTTTTCTGACAAAAGATGTAAGATCTTATTACATTGATGAGTGAAAAAACGGCCCTAATATTGGATAAGTAGCTCTCTGAGATTTGGATTGTGTTGTTAAACCAGATTAGTTTTTATTCTTTACGCAGCATAAAACGACAAAACAAATTAATTCATCATTTTCTCCCAATCAGCAGGTAGCATAAAAAGTACAATGAAAAACTCTTTAACGATAATTATTGTAACCAATTACAAACAGAGTTGCTAAAGAAAGAAATAAATAAATACAACTTCTGTATTATAAAGAAGAATAAAAGAACGAAAAAAAATTATCAAAGCCTAGAGAATTTTCCAGTATGTTATTAAAAGCCTTAGATGTGGTACCTATGAGCTGACCCCGGAAGTCCAGATAATGGGACACGAAATCAAGGGACTTAAAGATCTTAACGAAGGAGTAAAAGGAATTTGAATCTCGTACTAATTTTAGGGACAAGAAGAAGAATTATCCGAAACAAAAAAACACCTAACGCCGACGAGTATGACTAAACATCGTCTTCAGTGTATTTTCTTTAGAAAAATTTTGTTATCTTTTTCAATTTAAATGCGGTAGAAATTCGATGTGTATGAAAGCTAAATAATTTAGCTGTATGTGACAACAACTTCAGTAATGTCGATACTTTTTTTTATCTCTAATTTTAATCGGATTTTCTTTTTCAAGGCTTCATTTTGCAACGTTTGTGAAAATTTAGTTCTTAATGGTGGGTTGCTCTGCGAATGTTGTGGCTTGGTCTCTGATGATAAGTGTCTTGATGTCGCAATCCGAAAGTTTAAGTGCAAGTCAAGAATTGGAAGCAAGCTCGGGCTGCTCCACCACTGGATCAAGGGTAAATATAGGTCTGATGCAGCCTGCTTTGTCTTTCCTCTCGATGCTTTCCATTTTTAATGCTGAAAATGTGCAGTTGTTTAAAGGACCAAGGACAGTGAAAGCAAAAGCTGATTATCTCCATTTTTGTGGACGAAAAGGTTGTTAAATTTAACCAATTTTTTTTTTATCATTGATTTGAATGGTTCAACCTTGGCAATACTGGTGAAAATCTGCTAGCACCCTGAAATTTTCATAACTAAAAAAAAAATCTTATAAAATCTTAGTTTACAGATGTGAATAGATGTAGGATGAAAAAAGGTTTTATTTTGATATCCTTGAAACTTTAAAAATATCTACAGTTAGAAATTGATGAGCTAGACTTTTGAGATTTTAAAATATAAATGAACAAAACAAGAAAGTACTTAAAAGGGGTCCGTCCAGTGTTAACATTATTTCATTTGAAATCAGCGTAAATACTGCACGTAATTTCTTATCGGATTAATTGAAACGGGCTCTTAATCGTCAAAGTTCTCTGTTCATCTTAATATTACCATGCGAATCCTAGCCAGCATTTGACAATTTTATTAAAGATGATAAATAGAGAAGGATGAGTTCTAAATCTGGTCCAATAGCCGAATCTCTGACGAAGACTGAAGAAGATAATATACGACAGAAAAAGCGAGTGAAAAGTATGACTATGACTTGAGAAATTCGAGTCGCAGTCGAAGTCACAAGTAGTCACACTTGCAAATAGTCGCCGTCGCAAGTAACCATAGATCGCAAGTGGTCACTGTAGAACTCAAATGTGGTTACAGTTACAGTCACAGTAGTAGTTACAGTAGCAGTGGTCTTGAAAGTTTCAAGCTAATACCCTTACCCGTTCCTGAAGATATTGCAGATACGCCTTTTTGATAACCAGGAAGCACATAGTGTCTTTCGATTTAGCTCAATATTCCCCGAAATCTCACCTCAATACCCTTAGCCTTTTTAGACACACCCAGGCTCAAGCATTGTTTACATCCATACAATATAAGTAGCTCTTCTTTATCGAAGCCCTCTGCATTGGACCCTCTTTATGTCAACGGTAGTTGGTATTATTATTAATGTTAATTGGACATGCCAAACAAAGAAGAATGAGCCACAAAACTGATATTGTATCCGAATGTCCAGGGAGGCTGAAGGCGAAGATTTGCGATAGAAGAAGCAGAAGCATATTCCCAGTTAAAAGCGTGGCAGTGATGGGGTGAATATATCCCTACATTCCATGGAAGCAGAATAGCCCTCTGTGGGCTAGAAGCTGAAGGTCTGTAATAACCAAAGAAGGAAAATCATCTCAAGTGCCCGTAAGTTGGCTATTATTTGCTTACTTTGGTTTAGAATAGGCCAAATTTTTACTTAAGAAAATCTCTTGAAAGCTAAGAGTTCAGAGTCTTGATTCAACAATAAATTACAATAAAAATACTCCAACATAGTCTCCCCCATAAGGCTCCATAGCCAGGAAGCAACATGGGAGAAACAAAAAATAAATCTAATAATTTTACCACAAAAAGTTTCTGATATAGTTCTGTTCCACCTCCCCTTCATTGATCCCTCTCCGGTAGGGGATTAAAAAAAAATATACTTGTCATCTTAAGTGGCATAGACTGTATGTAATAAAATATGCATATTCCTGCTCAGTGTTGAAAAGAGAAAATACCCATAACGACCCAGTGTTGGCCTATAGAAATAAGTTTGTTGGCACATAAGTATTTCTGGCTTTTAAGATTTTCTATCACACAAGTTCAAGTACAAGCTTGATATATTTATGAAATAAATTTCTGAAATGAATTGGAGAATTCTAAAGCTTGATTTATTTATTTAAGTAATTTTTATGTATTGGTTCAATTGTCTTCAACACGCTAAGCGCGGTATCTAAATCGGGAAGTTACAAAGTGACTTTCTTTCAAAACTCTTTTTTATGTATTAAGAGTCATTTCTAATTTTTTTTCACATTTTTTTAGTGCCGGTTTCTGAGTTACAAGGTATTCCCAAAAGAGAAACATCCCAAAAAACCAATAGATAAATTTACCCTTTTTGAAAATAAAGATAAGTTTAAATATATTGATTAGTTTATTAATTAGATAATTAGATAGATTAGTTTAATTAGATAATTTAATTAGATAGATAAGTTTAATATATTGATTATCACCGCTATTTGAAAATAAAGTGAGCAATGTGAAGAGCGGTGAATATGAAGAGAGCATATGAAGAGCATATGAAGAGCATAAGCATATGAAGAGCATATGAAGAGAGCAATATGAAGAGAGGTGGGAGCTGTAGTCCAATATCTCACTCTTGAGTTCTTCTTACAGATAACTCGAGTGTCTAACAGTGGGTGAAGGAGGGTGGATAATGTGCCCCGGACAGCTTTTCCCGAGAGGGGTCACGATTCCCTGAGTGAAATATAGCTGGAAAGTCCTGTACCCAGAGCTACAACCATGAGCTAAAGCGCAACTCTTAGGTAACCGATGAGGTTGATGAAAAGTGACCATTACCATCTCCTGGCTGTAATTACTGGATGATCGTTGTCAGAAACCTTTCTAACATGTCAATATCAACCTTGTGCTTGTTGTAGTTGGTGGATCATTGTTGGTTTCTGCAGTTCAGTTCGTTTCTTTTCACCTTATCCATGTCTCATTTTCTTGTGAGTTGGCTTGACTTCATCCAAGTTTGTAGCCATAGTAACGTTCTGGTTGTCCTTCCAATTGACTTCCAACGCCTCACCATAGGATCGATAATCAATATATGTCCTGATATTTTTCTTGAAGGTGTGACCTGAATATATGATTCGAGGCGTTTACCCCTCCCCCCGGCGTTTACCTCCTAGAAAATATCCCCCCCCTGGAAAATACACACCCTTGAAAATATTTCCCGTGGAAATACACCTCCCTCCCCACGGAAAATACCCCGTGGAAAATAAGGCTTTCCAAATTTGAGAATTTTATTTGAGTTTCGTGTTTTAATTTTCCGTAGGGGGGAGGAATTTTGGTGCTTGTGTATTTTGCGCCGCTCTCTCAAGTTTACGCTATATAAAACTCGAGAACAAAATTCTCAAATTTGGAAAGCCTTATTTTCGACGGGGGGGGGAGTAATTTCCGCAGGGGGGGGGGGGGGAACTTTGGCCACCGAATGGATATCTGATGAGACGTTTTGTTCCTGGCAGTGCCACTAGCTCCTGTAGCCTCTGTTTTTAAGCTCACCAAGAGTATATACGACTTAAAAAATTGTCAAAATGTGTGACAGGAAGGATCCTCTTAAACTAATACCATCTTATTAACAAATCGAGCCCCAAGACAGTTCCCTTCAACCTGGATACTACTCATCCCATTGTATACCTCGAAATTGAAAAGGTATCCCTGTGAACATATCATGCGTCACACTTGTGTCTAAACCTAATTGATTTATGACGATGCATATTGGAGGTGGTTGGATATTATGCATATTGGATTTATGCATATATGCATATTGGATTTATGCATTTATGCATATTGGAGGTGGTTGGATGCAGAAATTGGCTTTAACATCCGACATCTTATTAACAAAATGAAAATTAATTGAGCGAGAGAAATGGCGAGGAAGAGAAAAATTGAAGAGAAAGACAAAGAAGAAACAACTAGCTAATTAGAAGCTGAAGAAGATACAATGGCTAACTAAGCGGAAGTAACCAACTCGTGTTACACACACAAAAAAAAAAAAAAAAAAACTCCCGTAGCACTTCAAGAAATGCATAAAAAAAGGAACTAGATTAAAACTGGTCTTGACAGAATTTTTAGTTAAAATAGAAAAAGCAACATAGAAATTAAAGGTGGTCATCCCCCTTCCAAGGTTGCAGCAAAAACATTGTTCGTAAAACATGCACAAAATTATGGCTGATCGAAAATCCCACCAAATGTTAAATTTTTTCAAGTTTTAAATTGCAGTCCAGCAATGTAGGTCTTAAACAGAAAAGTTTACAAAAAAAAAAAACTTAAAAAATGTTTCTAGAATTAATGCGGAATAAAATTATTTCCATTAAAAAATAGAAATGAAATTCGTTTTAACTGTAAAGTTTATAAATTTGTTGGTTGATAAGTGCAGGTGGTACAACCAATGAGGTTTAAGATGCTATCAATTGATAAAATTAGTCAGTATGTA
>CM051275.1:36830093-36957593 GCA_027921565.1 Artemia sinica | reverse complement strand
AGATAAACAAGAGGGGGTTCGAAACGACAGGATGGCTGGTCCACAATCCCCCCATTGCACTTATTGATTGAAGGGCCATGACTTGAAGATCTGCACCGGTGGTTTGGACTATCGAGTCTGGTGCCACATCTTTTACCTTTACCTCTCCTTTCTTTTGGGCTTCGGTGTGCACTCTGTGCATATTAAGGTAGCAATAAGGATAATGCGCGGGGCTCCCACAGCGTCAATAAGGTAATAAACTTTTTCATGAAAGTGCGAACCATAAAGTTTATCCCACTCACACAAGGATTTCAACTTTTTGACTTTACAGCATTTTTTCATAGAAAGTAACTGAAATAGTTAGACATGGAGCTGAGAAAACCATCTTTTTAAGCATTTTTTTTTCCTTTTTTTAATATTAAATAATATTTTTTTGTTTCTTTTACCAAGCAAAAATATTTTAAACAAGTATGCATTATTATACTTGTAGACAGTAATTTGTATGTTGTTTTTTTGAAATTTTCCACACGTCTTCTGCTGTTCGTTGAACTTTGTGGACTTTCTTAAAAAAGTTAAATAAAGTTCAACTTTCTTCCGACAGCAATTAAGTCAAAAAGTCATGCGAGGAAAACGGTTTATTAACTATATGAACAGATTTATTAACTTTATTGACGCCGTGGGAGCCCCGCATAATAGTTAATTGTTCTTTTTTTATCTTGGTCTTTTTTTTTTTAGGTAATTTTGAACGACCAACCCTATGTGATGTTTGCAACGAAGATTGTGGTAATGACCCAAGCCTGTCAGACTATCAATGTGTATGGTGTCAAAGGTCCGTTCACAAAAAGTGTTTTTCTTCCATGACAATGCAGTGTGATCTGGGAAGCTTGAAGAAGTGCATAGTGCCACCGAATTGTTTCACAGTAAAAAGGAAATACGAAAAAAGTTGCTGTGAAGATTGACAAGCCTGATTGGGAGATTGACTGGTTACCTATACTTGTATTTGGTAAGATTATCTCGTGTTAGGTTACGGATAATTATAAATTTCGGTATATTTGTTTGCCATTTTTCTTAACATGGTTGAAAATATGGTTGATAAACTTAACTCTTAATGGTTTGCTTTTGGCGTTGCTACCCTTTTACAGTTGACATAGGTTTAACCAATTCTGCTTCTTTGCGGGAAGAAGCAAGGATTTTATAAGTTTTGGTCATCGGCATATCTACGAGAAAAGGAAGTGGGACCTCTATCAACTACGGTTGGAAGCACAAGCTAGTAATTTTGTATATTTTGTAATTTTGTATGCCTTGTTAATTTTGTATGTCTTTTTGTGAGATTCGGATATTCATTCGTGCCCGTGTATGTTTATAGGATTATGCAAAAGAAAAGCGGGAAGATTGGAACTGTGGTTTTGTTATTAGTACGAGCTATCCAACAAAAGCAACAAAGAGTTAATATTGTTAAAGTTAATTCTTGTTAATTAATTTTTGAAAATTAATTAATTAAAAATAATTAAAATTAAAATTAATTAAAATGACAATTTTTTAATGAAAATTAAAAAATTAATTAATTATAAGTTAATTAATTTTTTGACGTTATAAAATTGTTGAAGTTAATTATTTTACGAATATAGTTGGGTCGGTTTTTAAAACCGAAACTATTTAGGATTAGACGGTGAAAATATTGGTAGGATTTAGCATTAAACTCTATTTTTTTATCGACATTCCAGTTTTTTCAGGGTATGAAAAATCAGGGATGCCGATCTACAATTGCGGTGTAGAGGAACATCGTAAATAACATTGTTATTTGCTATGGTTGCAGAGCTATGGCGGATTGCGAGTTAGATTGCGAGTATTTTTTAGCTGAGGTTGGCCAAAAAAGAGCAGATTTTGCTGGAAATTCCACCAAGAGTTTTAAAGATTACTTTAGTCTAGCTTACTCTAAGTCAATAGCACTCACACCTGTGTCTCCATCTAAAATTCTGCTGATCGTACGAAATCCAAGAGTTAATTCGGCTACTAATTTCGACTGAATACACACTAAAATTTTAATAGTAGTTGCCTCGTCAGTCATAGAACCTCTTACTTGATAAATTTGTCTCGTAAAGGACACGTTCCCGGAACTGCTGAAGAAAGAAAGCTAGAACGATTCCACCGAGCAAAGGATGTTTTCAATTTGATGCAGCTAATTACAGACTCATTTCCATTCTTTCAGCTTTCTAAAAAATTTTTGGAAGCCTATGCAGCAGCAGCTCCTCTAATTTTCGGAGTGGAAAAGTTTCCTTAGCAATCGCCAGTTTGGGTTCAAACTAGGGCAATCCACCCAAGGTGTACTAACGACTTAGAATTTATGGGTAAACAAAGCACTGGATTCCGGGCTACTACTGGCAGCAGTTCTATTTGATATCAAAGCATTTGACTGTATATACCATTCAATTCCGATCCGAAAACTGGAACATGCACGGATAAGATGCGATGCTCTGTATCGGTTCTGGTCACACTTGAAAGACCGTAAAAATTATGTTGGAGAAGATCCATGAAACGATGTATTTGTCGACAGTAGTGTTCCCCAGGGCTCAATGCAGTGGGCGGATCCTGTGGCGCGAGGGGGCGCGCACCGTCTAACGTAGTCTAAAGTAGTGTAATTTACTTAATTAACGTAATTTTATTGGATCAACCTATTTTGCGGCCCCCCCTAAAAAAAAATCTTGGATCCGCCCCTGGCTCAATGTTAGGAGCATTGCTGTTTCTCATCCACGTTAATGATCTGTGTCGAGTGCTGAACCTAGCACGCGCAAATCTTCGCTGCTATAATATATGCTACGATGAAGATTCTCTCCAGCCCGAAGCTTGTAGTTTTCGGTAATGATACTACGCTTTGATGCGTTGAAAAAGACAAGACAACGCTCATATCTAAACCGAGGAATATCCTGGATTATATCATGTCTCTGGACAGGGGCTAACCAACTTGTTATTAATGTTTAAAAATCTTTCGTTTTACTGCTTTCCAAGGTTGGAGTGTCCATCCAGAGATACATGGTATCCCAACATCTAGGGTTCTGATTAGTTGACTAGAAACATGTTTCACAAAATACCAAGCTCTCCTCTTTGATGAGAATATGTCATCCCTGGATCACATCTAAGCACTAGAACTGAAGCTATCCCTAAACCTTGGAATAACAGACGAACGCTGTTGTGGCGACAGTAGTGGCGACAGAGAAGGAGGAGAATATAAAAAGGAAACCCATCACAGCCCCCCCCCCCCCCAGGGAAACTAAGAAAACACTGGTCCTCCTGCACAACGTCCTAATAAAGCCCCATTTATAGTATTTTGCATTGGTCTGGTAATCGACCTTCAACTCTCACGTGCAAAAACTGAATTCAATTCACATAACATGTCATATATTAATCGAAAAAGTGAAGCGTATTTTTGCTGAAGTTGCCCCATCAACAGTCATACCCTACTTTGGTGTTTTAAGTTTTTTAGCGGGCGAGTTGCCAGCTTCATTTAATAAATTATTTTGACATACCTTGGACCAGCAAAATTTGCATACCCGATCCTCATCAAACCTGCATACACCCAGTACTCCGAAAGTACGTTCTGATTTTGCTCCAAACGTGTGCAAAGCTGATCCCAAAGAGCTGAGAGGCAGGAGCTCTTTTGCGGCATTTAAAAGAAAGAGTAACAATCATTTATTAGAATTTCAAAAGAATATGTTATTGTGAACCGAAGACTGACAGGATCAATACAAGATACTAGGGTATATAGAATCGCCGTTATTGATGCTAAAAGTAAAAATCACCATCTAGTAGTGCCAAGGGTTAATTTAAAGCTGAAATATCGGAAGGGTAACTACCTCCCGGGAAGATATGATGTTGGTAGAGTCCAGAATAAGAATTTGAGAGATACTTTCCAGGAACAGTTGAATACTAAACTTCAGAGTTTAAAAATTGATAATGTGGAAGATGGTTGGAATAATTTTAGAAAAATAATTTGTGAAGTTGCTGAAGGTTGTCTTAGGGAAGAAAGCTAGAACTGCAGGTAAGAATATTAGTGAAAAAGCTTTATGTTTGATAAAAAGGAGAAAGGACTTGTACAAGAATTACCTTAGTGATAGATCATATGAAAACAAAAGGAATGTAAAGAAAGTGGAGAAAGTATATGAAGTAAGAAGGTGTGTAGTGGAGGCCATGGATAAAATTGCCGAGGATCTGGAAGATGCAGCTAGACGGCATAATAGTAAAATATTGTACTGGCATGTTAAAAAATTGAGAGGGAATAGTCAATGCGGACTTGGCCCAGTTAAAGATAGGAATGGGGCCGCAATTAGCGATAAGGAAAAAACTAAAGAGAGAGGGCCGAACATTTTGAGAATTTGCTTAACCGAGATAGATTTGAAGGAAGAGATATAGAGGAAAATGAAAAAGTTTGTGATGCATTGGATGTGAAGGAAGATCTGTTATGTGAGGAGGAATTAAGAAAATCTAACCGTAAAATCTAACAGAGACCACACGAAGTAACGGAAACATTGTTTCACACTTATTTGCAAATGAAATAGTTTAACAAATCAAAACTTATTAATAACTCAACTATTAAAAACCAATTACAAAAAAATAACTTTCGTCCAACCAGAGAAGTCGGCCCCAACCTGAAATCTGCCATCACGTTAGGGGGGGGGGGGGCACGCTCCCACCTGAATCCGCCACTGATTGGTATATTTTTTTTATGGGCTTGTTTACCCTGGGGCAAGGAGTGTGAAGGTATTTGGTTAGTCTTTTCGAAATTGAGAGGTAAGGTTAAGAGTAAGGTTAAGAGGTAAGTTGTCAGAGATTAAGAGTAGTGACGACTCTTCGTATTTTTTTTTTTTTTTTTAATGTAAATAGTGGCGTTCTCGGCGTCCAGGAATGGACCGAGTAGTTTGATTGTGCGAGATTTATGTTTTTATTTATTAATAGACCCATTGAACTTGAAAATAAATTTGGAAAATAGCATAGATGTACCAGTAACAGAAAACTGCGGACAAATCTCCAGCAACATACTACCCATTCCTTCCCCTCCCTCAAGAACAAAACATAAAGTCATGAGAGTTAAATATCTACTTTACATAGGAATTATCCATGGCTGCTCCACGCAATGTAAATGGAGATTGTACTATTGCGTTCTCCTATATTTATTAGTTTTCATAGGGTATCAGAATTATTAAGTTGTATCGTGACTTTAAATATTTTTGCTTTCAGTGGCGTCATTTCATGGAAATTAGAGGGGAGGGGCAAAAGTCATTTTCAAGATCAAGGGGGGATTTTTTGTTGACTTGCCGATTTTTCCAATGCAAATACCGAAAAAGAGGCATTTTTCATATTAAAATACCAAATAAGGTATTTTCAGAGCTAGAAGGGGCAGAAAAACCTTGGGAGGGCATATACTGTGTCCCTGTTGTGTTTGATGTTGTCAGAGGCCAGCTTCTTTGTTTCTACTTATGACCCTTATGAAAACTGTTGTGTTTATTTTTCATAGAATTGTTTCAGTTATATTTTTTCACAGCGAATTCAGAATCAGGCAGTGCCGAAGCTGTCTCCATTTTGGGAAAAGCGCGTCGACTCCTCAATCCGCTTCAATGTATCGACATGAAGCAGTCCTCCCCAAGACAAGTCATCGATTCTTGGTGTCATCTTTTGTATCCTGTTGTGCCAAGAATATTAGTTGCTGGTGGTGATGGGAGTGTTTCGTGGATACTTGGTGAAATCGCTAGTTTGAAATTACAGGTGATTTTTTTTAACACTTATATTTTACTTCGTCTATATAGGCTAAAGAAGATGAAATCTGTAAAGATCAAATCTTCGAAGAAGATTAAATATACCTATTTATTGATAACGCTACAGTTATGCATAGTTTTGAAGGGGAGGTAGACCTGGTCTCAGAATGAAATGGTGCAGATACCATTTGTATGAATTGTTATTATGAAGAATGAAGGGCTAAAATTGTTTTCAAGATGTATCAAAGTTGAATAGATAATGTCAAACTTAGGGACGTATATAGGGATGGATGCCTCGGGGCCCGCTCCGCTGAAATCCTTTTTTTTAGAATTTCCCGGCACTTCTTATTGAAATTGTGCAAAAAATTCTTATTGAAAGTCTTTTTTTAATTACTCCCCACCCCTCCGAAAAAGATCCAGAGCATGTACTTTGTTTGTTGAATGATGATTTTTGAATGATTAATATCTTGAATCGCTGGATAGCACGAAGGATGTTGGACTGGAGGATTTGTCACAGAGTTTAAGCCAACAGGCGTGCTACTCACTCAGAGAGGAGGATTACAAACTTATCTCATGAATTGCACAAGAGGAGATTGGTAAAGCTCTGAAGTCTAGGAAAAGGGGATATGCACCGGAGACAGATGGGATTCCCATTAAAATTTTAAAAGTGGGGAAAACTTATTTTGCTTCAATTTTGATTAATTTATTTTCAGCTTTGATAGGTTCGTGTAAGAGGCCTGAAACGTGGAATTTGTCAGTAATGAAGCCATTATTTAAGAATAGAGATAGATCTTGTCATAATAATTATCGAGGAATTCATTTAGGGAACAGTTTACCGAAGTTATTTTGTAAGGTGTTAGACTTTGAACTAAGGAGGTGAATAGAAAAAAGATATTTTGGATAAGGTTCAGGCGGGTCTTAGAGAAGGTCATGGGACGACAGATCATATGTTTAGTCTACAAGCTTTAGTTAATAAATATATCAGTGCTAGAAAAGTTGGATTATACACGGTATTTATAGATATTAAGGAGCTTTTGATAATGTTTGTATGTTTCTATCAATGGAAAGTTTGTTAGAGCTAGGTCTTCCGATCCCGTTTATGTTAGTTCTCGTTCAAATCTATAAGTTTACTAAAGTAGATATGAGAGTTGGTAGGCAGGTTTCAAGGATAGTCAGAGGATATAAAGGTGTTAAACAGGATTGCATATTATCTCCTAAATTATTCGCCCTGTTTACAAATTCTGTAGTATCGTGTAAGGAGAATAAGGAGGCGCTAATGGTGAGTTTAGATATAGTATCCCTTTGCATGATGTTGTTCGCAGATGATATTGTTTTGGTCGAAGATTCACAAGGAATGTTCAGAAGTTCCTTGATATTTTTAGGAGATTATTTAGATGGAAAAAAGTTAGAACTTAATGTAGATAAAACCGTAGTGTTAGTATTCTGTCAATGTGGTAAGCTTGAGGAGGATGTTTAACTTAGTTTTAAGGGTAGAAGGGTTAGGTTAGTGGAGCAATGGTCATATTTAGGAGTTAAGTTTAAGGTGAAATGAAATTTATTTAGTAGCCATATAGAAAGTAGGATTGAAAAAGGTAAGGTATGTTGTAATATGGTATTAAGAAGCCAGTTTATAGATACTGAAAAGATCCAAGTCGTTAAAGAGGTTTTCAGAGCTAAATTTTAGATATTATGCACTATGGATCTGAGCTTTGGGAGTATGCGAAGGGAGGCTAGAAACAGTGCAATTGGGATATTATAAGAGGTGGCTAGGGATAAGTAAGAATACAAATAGTTTAGTAGTTAGAGGTGATTTGGTTTTTTTTTTAAGAAGTCGTAGGCTATTTAACATGGTTAGGCTTTGGGAAAAAATTTTAGTGATGCCTAGGTTGCGGGTTATGAAGGCAGCTTAGAAGAGTGGTTCAGGTAGGGGTGGCCTTACCAAGCTAAGAGTATATTAGATCAGTGTGGATTAAGTCATTTGTGGGGGATGGTTTAGGGTTCGAGGATATGAGGGACCAAGTAAGTGGATTAGTTGAAAGGATTTTACAGTATCAGGAAATACACGCATAACAGGCCCAGCACTCACTTTCAAATTTACTGGGTCTTTAATGTTGGTCGAAAAAGATTTGGGGGTGAAGCTTTATTTTTTTATGGTGGGTTTGAATACAAAAGAATTAAAGTTATTAATTAGAATGAGTGCTGATAGTTTGGTCCTGGGCCAAAGAAGAAAGTTTGTTGGGAGGGAAAGGTTAAAGGCTTGTCCCTATTTTTGTCCTATGTGGAGGTTTAATTGAGAGTGTATATCACTTCATGTGTGAATATGAGGATCTGAGTGATTGGAGATTTGAAGTGTTTGGTAGGGGGGATTTTCATTTTGAGTGGTTGGTGAGAGTGTTTGCGGATGAGTGTTTTATGGGGGTCAGAAGTTTGGCAAGATTTCTTTGTCTTGCTATGAATAATAGAGCTAGGTTTTTGTAGGATTATGTTAGGATTTATGCAATTTCTGAGTACCATTGTTCTTTGTTTTATATTTTTTTTTTTTTTTCCATGGCCTATGGCAAATTTTATTTTGTTCTATAGCTATATATTTTGCAGATGGCGTTCGTGTGGGTCAATTGCTCTGAGATCGATAAAGATCAATTCCCAATATATAAGGCTCGGTTTTATTTTGTAGTAATTCTATACTGATTACTCTGGTTATACCTCGCGGGCCAGCCCGCAACGGCATGATACCTCGGGACCCGATCCACGAAATATTTTTTTCCACAAATTTCTTAGCACTTCTTATTGAGTCTATAAATATTTTTTTTTTTATTGTTTTTCCATCCATTCCGGAAAAAAAATTCAGCGCACGTGCCTTATTTGCATAAACGATATTTTAATGATTTATAGCTAGACTTTCGAGCACTGGTTTAAGGTCTACTACAAGATTTTACAGTTGAATAAAATAAAAGAAAAATCTCATGGCTTATGTCTCCAAATGCACTAAAAAAATTTACTGCCGGGAAATAGAATATTTCAAACGAAACTGAAAGTATTGGGCAGTTATGGCATTTCGTATAATGTTATATTCTTAAATGATTTCAGTTTTTCCAGGTAGCAGGAAAAATAAGCTATTTTATCCTTTTTAGTGTTTTTTTTTAGGGTAAAATCAGTAAAAAACAGCTTTAATATTTTTTTCTTCCTTATGTCCAGCGTTGCCATTTTACTCTATGTTTTGAAATCATGTTATTCCAGAACTCTAGAACGCTTCAGCAATGGTCCTTCCGGTCCTAAATTCTGATCTTCTAGTATCTTTTTATACATCATTTTTAGATAAATTGCCCCATTGAGAATAGGATAGCAACACTGATACTGAATGGAGGCCTCATAGAGTTTGTATCGATTCATGACGGGGGACACCTAGAAGGATGAGTTGTATGACCTTCTGAGTAGACATTGAGCAAGGTGCTCGGGACAGACTATGGCCTACTTTCTGGAAAATTCAATGCAGGCGTAGGCCTTCGATTAAACAATCTAAAGCACATTTGCTATTGGTCACTACAAGTTTGAAAACTGATGTTCTTATTTTGGCTCCCTTATTTTCTTCATACAGAACAAGCAATCGACTCCAAATGCTCTTTCTATACCCAATAGATCACTTTTTCTATACTTTTAAGGTCAAGGGGTGACTAAAAGAGCATAAGAAACTCGCATTTATGTGAACTTGCTCTAGTGTTGAAAAGAAAAATCATCGACGCCATCTATTGTTTGATGACTTTGTTTGGCCCAAAACTGCTGTATACATCTCTTTTCAGGTACTTTAAATGCGGGGAGGGTAAAAAAATCAATTCTTTCCCTATTTGGTCTACCAGATTAAAGGGAATTAGCCTTCTCAACATGTCAATATTTTCTAAGCTAACCTAGACCTGCTTTTATGAAAACTGGAGTTTGAAAAAAGAAACTATTCTTGAAAATAAAATGCTGATTAGTTGTTACTTACAGAAAAAATTCAGTTTTAATCCTATTCCATGGTAGATTAATCATTTCAGATATCTGATTTTTGTTTAAATTTCTCTACATTTTTTAAATGAATTCACCATACTCTATACTCTGTGTAGCTCTAGTAGTTTTAAATTCCTTTAATTTCACGTTAAATCGCCAAAGGTATAGCTTTAAATTTTCCTATTCTCTTTGGGATTGGCAAAAGAGTAACCATCACGACAGCATTCTCTTGCGACATAGACCGTGCTAATCGATATTCAGCTCGGAAGCTAAATCAGGTGCTGATCCGACTTTATATTCTTTATACATATATCCTTTTATATATGTTTAGGCTATATTGTTTTATATTCGTTTATTTTTCAAAACGGGATTTGTTTCATTTTTTACTCAGTAAAAGACATTTCATTTATATTTTTTGCAAAGAAAAACTTCACGGATAGCAGGAACAGATTGAATAGGTGCGGGGCCTGATTAGATCTTTTTTTGCGGAGCCTTCACTATATATTAAATATTTAATTAAAATTTAGCTGCATAGTAGTTTACGTACGTAAAGTAGTTCAAGTATCTCTCTAATACAGGACTATCTTGATTAAACTTAATAAATTTGAATGAACTTTTACGGGTATCAGTATTTCTATATTATGAAGTATATATTACTACTACTACTACTACTAACAACTCACCGCAGAAACCAAGCCGCCTGAGGCCAACACAGCTACGCACGCTCCTCTCCACCCCAATCTGTTCAAAGCCTCCCTTTTTACACCCGCCCACGAAGTTCCCATTTCCCTTTAAATCTTTCTTTATGACGTCCTCCCACCCCAGACGGGACGACCTGCTTTTCCGTTTAGCCCTAGATGGTTGGCCGAAAAGGACAATCTTCGGCAATCTGTCATCCTTCATCCGCACAACGTGCCCTAGCCACCTCAACCTTTCTTTCATTATAGCCCTAGAAAGCGGTAGTAAACCACATTTTTTCGTATAGCCTATTGTTTGAAATACGGTCAGTCAGCCTGGTACCCAGAACAATCCTTAAGCAATTTCTCTGGAAAACATCTAGCAAATCTTCATCCGCTTTTCGGAGCGTCCATGCTTCAGAGCCATATTTGACCACTGTCATCACTGTAGCTTCTAATATTCTAATCTTGGTTTGCAGACTTATCTTCCTATTCTTCCAGACTTTTTTTAACTGTGAAAAAAATACCCTGAGCCTTGGCTATTCTATATTTAACATCTTCACTGCTCCCACCATCTTTACTAATAATACTACCAAGGTAAGTGAAGCTGCCCACCTGATCAATCTTTTCATTACCCAACGTCACCTTTTCATATTCACTTATTCCTAGACTTAGTGACTTAGTCTTCCTAACATTAATTTTCAAACCAATTCTAGCACCCTGAACTCGCAAAACCTCTAAAACTTCATTCATTTTGCTCACACTTTCATCTAGGATGCTTAAATTATCAGCATAATCCAAGTCCAGGAGACTTTTTCCTCCCCATTTGATTCCGTGGTCTCCATTGCCTTTCCTGTGCTCCTTAAAACAAAGTCCATCAAAATAATCCATACAAAGGGAGATAGAACACAACCCTGCTTAACTCCTGATTTAATACAAAACCAGCTGCTAACCTCATTGCCTACCTTAACCGCAGCAGTGTTATTCTCGTACATAGCACTAATCACTTTAATGTATTTGTCCTGGTATACCATACAAGGATAAAACCTTTACTAAAGCTCTTCTATCAACAGAATCGAACTCTTGCTCATAATCTATAAAACTGAGGACCAAAGGTGTTTGAAAAAAACTCAGGCACTTCTCAATTATTAGCCTAAGAGTGAAAAATTTGGTCGACACATCCTCTACCTTTTCTAAAACCGCACTGCTCTTCTCTTAAAACTTTGTCTACAGCATCTCTCAGTCTAAAAAGTATCATATTACTAAGTAATTTACTACCTACAGAGACCAGACTAATGCCTCGATAATTACCACACTCACTTTTATCACCTTTCTTATAAAGTGGCTTAATTAAGGTTTTCCTAAAATCGTTAGGTACTTCCCCTTTTTCGAAAATCATATTCATAATCTTCAGTAACTTATTTCTAACCTCAGAGCCACCATATTTAAGAAACTCATTTACCACCCTATCAGCACCTGGAGCCTTATTATTCTTCAATCCTTTTAGCACTGTTGCTAATTCCTCCTCACAAAACAAATCTTCCTTCACATCCAAGGTATCACAAACTTTTTCATTTCCTCTATATTTTTTTCCTGCAACTCTATCTCGGTTTAGCAAATTCTCAAAAATATTCGGCCCATCTCTCTTTAGTTTTTCCTTATCGCTAATTGTGACCCATTCTATCTTTAACTGGGCCAAGTCCGGATTGACTACTACCTCTCAATTTGTTAACGTGCCAGTACAATATTTTACTATTATGCCGTCTAGCTGCATCTTCCAGATCCTCGGCAATTTTATCCATGGCCTCCACTTCACACCTTCTTAGTTTCATATTTTAATGCTTTCTCCACTTTCTTTACATTTCTTTTGTTTTCATACGATCTATCACTCAGATAATTCTTGTACAAGTCCTTTCTCCTTTCTATTAAACATAAAGCTTTTTCACTGATATTCTTAGCTGCAGTTCTAGCTTTCTTCCCTAATACGCCTTCAGCAACTTCACAAATTATTTTTCTAAAATCATTCCAACCATCTTCCACATTATCAAATTTTAAACTCTCAAGTTTAGTATTCAACTGTTCCTGGAAAGTTTCTCTCAAATTCTCATCCTGGAGTCTACCAACATCAGAAACTTCCCAGGGAGGTGTTACCCTTCCGATATTTCAGCTTTAGATTAACCCTTGACACTACTAGATGGTGATCTTTACTTTTAACATCAATAACAGCACTCCTATATACCCTAGTATCTTGTATTGATCCTGCCAGTCTTCGGTTTACTATAACATAATCAATAAGGTTTGCTGTCTTACCGTCACGTGAATACCATGTTAACTTATGAGCCATTTTATGACCAAACACCGTATTGGTTATAACTAGATTGTTATACCTACAAAATTGCAAAAGTCTGTATCCATTACTGTTTTCTTTTCCTACACCAAATTTACCTAGGCTGGGATACCATCTATCCCTATTTCTACCAACATGGGCGTTAAAATCTCCCAGTAATAACATCATATTTCTACCTGGGACCCTGTCTATTTGCTCCTGTAACTGTAAGTAAAATTCATCTGAGTCACTAGTATCTCCGTCAGTCGGTTCTACAGGGGCGTATACTACTCTAACTGATACCCTGAACTTTCTAGTCATAAATGAGCAATAGTATTCTATTATTAATACCTTCCCAGCCTAAAAAAGACTTAGCAGCTTCCTTATTCATCATGAGCCCTACTCCCTGTCTATGTACCCCATCCTTTCCTGCCTGAGTAAACAAATTCTATATCACCTAATTTCATGCTTCCTACCCCTGGGATATGAGTTTCTGAAAATTCCTAATAAATCCAGTTCGAATCGTCTGAATTCGTCAGTCAAATGTCGATACGATGGTCATTTTTTTAACGTCGTAACATTCCAAGTTCCAATTTTCATGTTCTTTAAATCATTGAAATTATTTTCGCCTCAGGAAAAGCAATGATCCCGGATACCAGTGCAGGACGGGATCACATATCTTCTCAAGTCTACACCGAAGTGCTTAAGCCGGCTTAGAACGGACAGCAAGAAGTCCCTGGGACCTCCAGTATGAATGAAAGCTTTGTGCAATCCTGGGCCCATCTTGGTCACAACATGGTTTTCAGCACTTTGCGATGCTCTTCTATCAACAAGAGTCGAAATCCTGCACAGACAGTCTCGAGCTATTACCTCCGACTCATTATATATTCATGCCTACAAATATTATGCTACTACGGGGAGGCAACCCATAATAGATAAATTAGCTAGGAAGAGGTTTTTCAGCCCAAAGACGCCCATCAATGTATAATAATAAATGCATTAATAAATCTCAACCCCTTATCGTCAGAAAAATAATTTGCTTTTAATTTCAATTTTTTTTTTGTCCATCTTGATGTTATCGCGGGGCCCTTCCAAATGCGGGTTTTGATTGGGCCCAGTCGCCCTATTTATCTGGCCCTGACGGATAGTTTGACCTTACTTAAGGAAACTTTGTACTTAAAATTTTCGTTGAGCATTGACTGCATTGTTTAAATAGCGGACAACTTTATAAACGATGATTTTACCTGAAAATTTTTTCTGATATCAAGTTTTTTATATCAAGCTTTTATATTGATGAGTGAAAGAAGAGAGGTCTTTTTAAAGCTGTAATCCCTGACAACGAGGATCTGGCTCTTAAATCTTAAATATGGCTCTAAAATTGTGAGATAGTTTCATTTTGCAACAAGGTTCAAATTTAAGGAGTGTCGAAGGTTACTTATAGTTCATGTAAGCTTTTGGGGAATATCTTACAAGAAAATTACAAACAGTGCTAAAAAAAAACCTGGATGCCCGGAGAATAGGACCTGCCAATGGTTTTTTGTTAACTGCGCAAAAATTACCCCCCCCCCCAAAACCCCCACAAAAAAACCACCACAAAAAAACCCCCCAAGAAAAAAAAGAAGTTTCATATTTATAAAGTCATATAATGTAATATTATTCCATTTATAACATTTGTCACATTATTGCCATATTTGTATATTCATATTTAAAAGTGCCTTGTTTGTTTGTCTGCTTGTGTGTTTTTTTTTGCCACACAATCATAAATGAAAGGGCCGATTGAGCTGAAGCTTGGTCGTGTGACCGTCTCTGGTAAGGAAGATCAAGAGGCTGGGGGTATGTATTTTAAATGAGGTGAAGGGGGGAGGCAGAGATTCGTATTTGTATTATATGTGTTTTTATCTCAATGTTTTGAAATATATATAAGCCTTTCTAAACCCTGATACCTGGAGGACAGGGCACGTCACCGTTTTTTTTTTTTTTTTTTTCTATACAATAATTCTTAGTCTATACGATAAAAGGTATCGATTGCATGTCTGATTGTACGTTAGTTTGCTATGCACTTCTAAATGGATCGACTAATACGAATGAAAATTTTAACATGTAATCCTAGGAGAAGGTAGGAGAAGATCAAGAGGAGGGCAAGAGGAGTCTTTTTGGACTTGATGAAGGGGGACCTCAGATATATATATTTGTATTATATACGTTTTTTGACCTGATTGTATCATTCTCAAAAACTCAAGATTGTAAAATACATGCAGGAAAAGATTCTCAAGCAGGAAAGGGTTGCTAAAGAGGAGATAGATTTGAGCACTCTCGCACATGAATTGTAATTTATATAAGCTGTATTTGAATAGTACTATATGTTTAAATGGGGTCGGTCGAAAACAGGATCAGCCGCTTTGTGGCATGTTTGAAACAGGTTTTTTGTGTGGCATGGCCGCATAGAAACAAAAATGAATTCTTGTCGAAAAGGGGCATGTTTAAGAGCTGACGTCACAAGACTTGTTTTGTTTCTTAAGCTAATACGAAGGTGATGACATGCCAATTCTAAACCCAAAACGACTCTATCGAAATGTGGCACGTATAGGCATCATGTCAAAAAACTGGTTTTGTGTTCTATAAGCTAATATGAAACCAATGGCAAAAGTTCATTTGCATTGAATAATTAAGGGTTTGCTGGAATTCAGTGGTAGAGTAAGTACTTTGAAATAAAGATGGCAGTGAGAGATAAACCCCTTTTTAAAAAATGGATGTCTTTTCAACTTAGGATTTATAAATACCTACTTCTAAGGTGTAGAATGTACAAAAATAAAAGTAGACATTTTATTTGTAAATATATTTGTTTCCTTTATGTATAAATTATATTTTTTGGAAGGAGATTGTATAAAAACATTTAGTTAAAAATTTTTGATGGTTTTCGTTCAAATAAGAAATTTTGTTTATCACTGGTTTCATATCAAGTGGGACTCTTGTTAAAACGGATTTAAATGGCCATGTTCACTGGAAAAGGGTGATTCTAACCCTCTAAATAGCTCCCTCTGGAGCTATTGTTTTATCCTTATATCCTTTCACTCTATACCTTCAACTCTGTTTCTTCTTAGCCTTTTGTGTCATTCCTATCTAGTATTCATTCATATAGAAAAAAAAATTACAAGAAACGTTGAATCGATAAAGTACTTTATTTTAAATAAGAGATTATTTTATAAAATACATGGTTGTGTCTTCTTCCACTGTCAAATCCATAGACACTTTGAGTGTCTGTTTTGTCGTTGTCGGGTAAACTTCGAAAGGTTAAATTTTCGTTGTTTTTTTCTTCTTTCTTTTTTGTTTAGCACTGAGGACAGCTTGAGGGAGGTCCTTGTAGAAATATTTGCTTGTTTCTTCGTCATCATGGTTTGCCACTGGCTGACAAAATCCTTGTTTTTCTCACCTGTTTTGATTTTATTTTTCATTTTATTATTTTCTGATTAGAGAGCCTAAGTGTAGAAGTTTTAAACTCCTATTTTCTATCTAAAATCTTGAATTTTGTACTTTTTCCTTGAAAAGAAACGGTTTTATATGTTTCGTTCCCCATGCCCAATTGTAGCAAACTAAACCTAGAAGATTAGAAGAGGGCTTATTTGATCGTGAATCACAAATATTACTGACCTTTGAGAATAACCAAGATTGGAGGGTAGCTAGCAATTGTTCCACGCCTCTTTTACCATATAATGACATATCAAAATTTGGCATTATTAATTTGATTTAAACAGTAGAAAGGTCCAATAATTTATCTTTGGGGAGGAAATGATCCCTTATAGTCCAAGAAGAAGGAACTACAAGTTACGCAGTTTGCCCACCGTTCACATATAGTATTTCTCATTGCAGAATAGGAAAAAAATTATAATGGGAAGTGGTATTTTTTGGTGGGAAGGGGGTCCTTGAGTGGTATAAAGCCCTTTCGGGGGAATAATTTTTCATGGTAAGATTCAGGGAAATTTCTGAGCCAAATTTTACACAGAAAGCAGGAAAGGATTTCTTGTCAAAATTTGAAAAACAATCAGAAATTCCATTTATAAAACCAAGTTTTAAGCTTAAGAGAAACAAGAGCCATTTTAAATATGAGTGGGAGCGGCTCCTTTCTCAACCCTTGCTCTTTAAGCTAGTCAGTTTTTGTTATCGTTCTATGACTCGTTCCTTTAGGATTGAGTCATAGAACACAAGGGCTGTTGAATTTGAAGTATTTTTAAATAACTTGCTTTTCAAACAGTTCGTGGTAACGAACTGTAAGTAAGGAGCAACCCGGCTCAATGGTAACCGAAACTCTAAAAAAACAAAATTTGGTACCAATAGATACATCAAAAGAATTAGATTTTAATTCTGATTTCAAATATATAAGTTTCATCAAGTTTAATATTACTCATCAAAAGTTACGCGCCTGAGAAAATTTGGCTGGTTTTCGAAAAAAGGGGGAAAGACCCCCTAAAAGTAATTGAACCTTAATGAATTCACACCATCATATTTAGCGTATCAGAAAACCCTACTGTAGAGGTTTCAAGCTCCTATCTACAAAAATGTGGAATTTTGCATTTTTTGCCAGAAGAAAGATCACGGGTGCGTGTTTATTTGTTTTTTTTTTCCCAGGGGTAATCGTATTGACCCAGTGGTCCTAGAATATCGTAAGAGGGCTCATTGGAATGGAAATTAAAAGTTCTAGTCCCCTTTTTAAGTGACCAAAAAATGGGAGGGCAGCTAGGCCCCCTCCCACGCTCATTTTTTTCTCAAAGTCACCCAATTAAATTTTGAGATAGCCATTTTGTCCACAGCATAGTCGAAAATTTAATAAATATGTCTTTTACGATGACTTAATCCCCCACAGTTCCAGGGGAAAGGGCTTGCAAGTTATGAACTTTGCTCATTGCTTACATATTGTATTGGTTATTGGGAAGTATACAGACATTTTCAGGAAGAATTTTTTTCTGGTGGGGGGGGGGGGCTGGAGGAGGGGCTATCTATTCTAATTAAACGGCCTTTGTGATTCAGGGGTTTGTGAATTAAAAAATTTTTAAACTTTTAACGTAAAGAGCGTGGTATTGACTAAGGGGAGAACCCCATCATATACGTAATAAAAAAAAAAACAATAAAAAAAAACAAGCGATACGGCTCAATAGTAATCGAAAACTTTTAAAAACGGAACTTTGATGTCAATAAATGTATCAAAAGAATGGGCTTATAATGCTGATTCTAAATATATGAATTTTATTAAGTTTAGTATTACTCATCAAAGGCTAAAAGCCTGAGAAAATTTACCTGATTTTTAAAGAGGGGGGAAACATCCCCTAAAAGTGAAAAAAATTTAGTGAAAATCACACCGTCAGATTTCAGCGTATCAGAAAACCCTATAACATAGGTTTCAAGCTCATATCTGCAAAAATCTGCAACTGTATTTTTTGCCAGAAGAAAAATATACGAATATAGAAGTTCGTTACGCAAATTAATTTGTAAATTACGTCAGAACCAAATTTAGAGAGCCATTAGCAAAAGAAAAGTAATTTTTTATGCAAATTTTGCTTACTTATTCAATGCCGGCGAGCCAAAATAAAAGCTGCATTAACTAAAAAACGATCAGAAATTTAAATCAAAAAAAAACAAGTTTTTAAACTGAAAGTAAGGAGCGACATTAAAACTTAAAAACGAGACAGAAATTATTCCGTATATGAAAAGGGCTGTGCCTCCTCAACGCCTCGCTCTTTACGCTAAAGTTTTTATTGTCTAAGTTTTTAAAAAAAAAGAGTTGTGAGAAAGTCAAACTTTAGCGTGAAAGAGCGAGGCGTTGAGGGAGGGCACAGCCCCTTTCATATACAGAATAATTTCTGTTCGTTTTAAGTTTTAATGTCGCTCCTTACTTTCAGTTAAAAAAACTTGTTTTTTTTTATTTAATTAGAGTAAAGAGCGAGGATTGAGAATGCGACTGTAACGGAAAAACTTCTGATCATTTTAAGTTTAAACCTTGCTCTTTACTTTCAGTTGAAAAAAGTTGTCTTTTCATTTGTTGAAAAGACATTTGTTTCATTTGTTGACGAACAGAAATTATTCCGTATATGAAAGGGGCTGTGCCCCGATTTTCGACTATGTTGAACAAAATGGCTATCTCAGAATTTTAATTGGGTGACTTCGGAAAAAAAAAAAAAATGAGCGTGGGAGGGGGCCAAGTTGCCCTCCAATTTTTTTGTTTTATTTCATTAGAATTAATGACGCTCCACTTCTCGCGTGTGTACCTAGATTATAAACAAGTACCGTGTTTCTTATGAAAAAGAAAGCACGAACTTGACAGCTGACAGTTAAAATTTGGGATTTGCAGGTTGCACAAATATCTTCAAAGTTTTCCAATAGCAAATCCTATCTGTAAGCAGTGGACAAATTATTAACTTAAAAAGGCCCTTCAACTTCTACAATAGAATCCTGTGAGTATTCTGCAGTTTGGAGGGAGGGGGATATCTCAAATGGTGTATTTTAATGCCAAAAAATCACAGTTCTAATTGAACCATCAGACAAATACAGAATTAGTTCTAAGTGAGAGACAAGGGCATTGCGGGAGTAAAAAACGATGTATAATCACCAGGGCCATAACCAGAATTTTTATTTTTTGGGGGATATGTTTTGTTTGAGGAGGGGACAAAAGAAACTTTAAAAAAAGAATTTAAAATTTGATTCTTTTGATGTATCTATTGGTATCAAAATCCGTTTTTTTAGAGTTTCGGTTACCATTGAGCCGGGTCGCTCCTTACTTACTGTTCGTTACCACGAACTGTTTGATATATTTTTTGGGTTATTCAACTATGCTGGACAGAATGGCTATCTCAAAATTTTGATCAGACGAAATTGGGAAAAAAAAGGGCGTGGGAGGGGCCAAGTTGCCCTCCAGCATTTTTGGTCACTGAAAAGGGCACTTTAACTTTTAATTTCCGTTCGAATGAGCTCTCTCTTGATGTTCTAGGGCCAATGGGTCGGTACGATTACCCCTGAAAAAAAAATAAACACGCCTCCGTGATCTTTCTTCTGGCAAAAAATACAAAGTTGCAGATTTTTGCAGATATGAGCTTGAAACATATGTAATAGGGCTTTCTGATACGCTGAATCTGACGGTGTGATTTTCATTAAAATTATTTCACTTGTAGGGGATGTTTCCCCTCTCTTTCAAAATTCAGGCAAATTTTCTCAGGCTCGTAGCCTTTTATGAGTAATACTAAACTTAATAAAATTTATATATTTAGAATTAGCATTAAAAAAAATTTTTAAAAGTTTTGATTACTATTGAGCCGTATCGCTTGTTTTTTTTTATTGTTTTTTTTTTATTACGTATATGTTATTACGTATATGAGGGGTTCTCCCCTTAGTCAATACTACGTTCTTTACGCTAAAGTTAAAAATTTGTTTAAATCACAAATCCCTGAATCACAAAGGCTGTTTAATTAGAATAAATAGCTCTTTTGAAAGCACTAAAAAAAACTATAGCGTAAAGAGCGAGGTATTGACTTGGGGGTGATCCCACTCATATACGTAATAATTTCTGTTCGTTTTAAGTTCTTATGTTGCTTCTTACTTTCAGTTGAAAAAAACTTGTTTTTTTTTTAATTTAATTTCTGATCGTTTTTAAATAATGCTGGGAAATCTGGCGCCCCTTCATAGAAATGTCCCTTACCCCAAGGAAAACATCCTCCACGGAAAGATTTTCCCGAGTAACCCCTCCTCCTGCCCCCCCCCACCAGAAAAAAATCCTTCATGAAAATGTCTGTAAACTTCATAATAACCAATACAATATGTAAACAATGGGCAAAGTTCATAAATTGCAGCCCTTCCCCTGGGGACTGTGGGGGGATTAAGTCATCCTAAAAGACATATTTATTAGATTTTCGACTATGTTGAACAAAATGGCTATCTCAGAATTTTAATTGGGTGACTTCGGAAAAAAAATGAGCGTGGGAGGGGGCCAAGTTGCCCTCCAATTTTTTGTTTTATTTCATTAGAATTAATGACACTCCACTTCTCGCGTGTGTACCTAGATTCTAAACAAGTACCGTTGTTTCTTATGAAAAAGAAAGCACGAACTTGACAGCTGACAGTTAAAATTTGGGATTTGCAGGTTGCACAAAATATCTTCAAAGTTTTCCAATAACAAATCCTATCTGTAAGCAGTGGACAAATTATAAACTTAAAAAGGCCCTTCAACTTCTACAATAGAATCCTGTGAGTATTCTGCAGTTTGGGAGGGAGGGGGATATCTCAAATGGTGTATTTTAATGCCAAAACATCACAGTTCTAATGGAACCATCAGATAAATACAGAATTAGTTCTAAGTGAGAGACAAGGGCATTGCGGGAGTAAAAAACGATGTATAATCACAGGGCCATAACCAGAATTTTTATTTTTTGGGGGGATATGTATTGTTTTGAGGAGGGGACAAAAGAAACTTTAAAAAATGTATCTGGATTACTTTTTGGTCTGCATTCTGGGAATATTTCTGGTCTACGCTGTTATCATGAAATGAAATTAGAGTATCATTAAATCCCAAAATAAGCAGGGATCTATTACATATGGAAGGGGGACTGCCCTTCGTCATCTGCAACTCCACCTTGTGATCACTGATACTCTGGAGGATGCTGATTAGATCAGCAATTGAGAGCTCTAGTCCAGGGGCGGATCGATAGCAAAATATTGGTGGGAGGGGTGGGGCAATGTGACAAAAGCGCCAATGAGCAAAATCTTTGGGGGGGGGGGCAATTTGACAAAGGGGCCAATAATTGACCAAATATACAAGTTTATTCTAAAGGAAGAGTGAAAAAAACAGGGAAAGAGGACGCCAGAAATCGTGGGGGGGGGATGGTTGACTTCAACAAAAATTTTACACGGGGGGAAGTTTGCCTGAATTCATAAGCAAAATTTACTCATTTACCTCATGAGAAGTAATCCATGAAGAACTATCATCAGTAATAATTCTCTGCTGTAAAATTTTCCACACAAGAAACTTCCTGTTGGAGGGGAAGGACCTTTGAAAAATTTTCAACATAGAGGTGATTTTTGGTATGAATTAAAAAAAAGATCATAAATAAAGTTAAAAACAAGTATTTTTTCGAGTTAGATTATGTTCAGAAGAATTTTCGTCCAGAATAGTGAACAAGATTTTTTTTTTGGGGGGGGGGGATGGGCATTTGCAGTAAGCATGAACTTTTACGAGGTAAAATTCATGGGGGTACTATCTTGCGCGTGGGAACTCTCCTTGGGGAGTTTTCCTTTGGAAATTGCCATGAATGGGGAGGTGTGTGTCTCGTTATTATTCGAAAAAAGATCAGAAATTAAATTTTAAGAAAAACTATTTTTCAACTGAAAGCACGGAGCAGCACTAAAACTTAAGAAAAAAAACAGAAATTAATATATTTGTGCGGTGCCCTTCTCCTCAATACCCTGCTCTTTACGGTAAAGTTAAAACTTTTTTCCTAAGTCTTAAAAAGGGCCTCCTGAATCAAATTTCCCAGTTAATAGTGTTTGACATGTGAAAGTTTGCTAAGCATTAGAGATTTTCAGGGCAAGTTTATTCAAATTTTATTAAGAACTACTTTTTAACCAACCTTTAGATTAATAAAAATACCGTTTGCAAGAATTCTTATTGAAACAACCTGTTTTGGTATTTTATTGGAACAACACAAACAGTGGAAAATATCCCCGCCAAACTATTTTCATAAATTAGTGCTACCGGTCACTGATTTTTCACTGCGAAGGACACATTAAAAACTGTATATGGGATGGATAATCTGCAGTACCTGCAAATATTTATCTAGATCTGTGAACGTTTGACACATTCAAATTTAGACTTCAAAAATAGCACTTAAAAATAAGAGATTCGCGTCTCATATGCCATCTTCTATTCAAAGTACAAACTCCATAACTCGTAAATTAGCAGACCCATATATACGATGGATATGTCTTTGTATCCTTGGCAAAAGCCAAAACAAGAGACATTCAAATTTTGTGACAGAAACCAGTTTTTTACGTAATGCCTAAACGTGCCGCATTTCCATAGAGTCATTTTTGGTTTAGAATTGGCATGTCATCACCTTCGTATTAGCTTAAGAAACAAAACAAGTCTTGTGACGTCAGCTCTTAAACATGCCCCTTTTCGACAAGAATTCATTTTTGTTTCTATGCGGCCATGCCACACAAAAACCTGTTTTCAAAATGCCACAAAGCGGCTGATCCTGTTTTCGACCGACCCGTTTAAATGATACAGAAGCGAAGTGTTGTCGCTATCATGTCTATTTTACATGGAGCAGGTCCTCTGTTCGATTCCAAGTGGAGCAGTTTTTATGATTTCGCAAAATTAGTTTTATGGCAGAAAATAGTTGTAAGTTTTCGGAGAAGGTCAAAAGGGGACGATGAGTGGGGTGAGGTTGGTGGGGGCTGAGGTATTCGGTGGTAGAGTAATATCGGGGAGCAGTAAAAGCTAGAGATGTGATACTAAAAGCATAGAATAAAACTGTCATAAGGATTCCCCAGCAACGCCGGGCGGTTTTGACTTGTAAGTAATAAAACTTTGGATAAATATAAAAAAAAACACACATTATTTTTTCCTTTCATAAATATCCGTGTGAGAAAAAAGTCTGCCAAACATTTCTCCAATTTTAGTATGCAGCGATAATACAGAACTATCATCACATAGTTGTATCAAAACTGGGAGGGCTCCTTCTCCCCTATCTACGGACACGTAAATATGTATGAAATGCGGCCTAAACCAATGACAGTTGTAGATCATATTTATGAAATACGGCCAGAATTCCTGCCAAATCTCGCCAAAAGATTCAGACTTATAATTCGTCTGCTAATCGTACGATTGGGATGATATATCCTTGAACGTATTGTGGTTTAAACTGAAATTTATGGTCAATCTGATTTCAGAGTCCCCCAGCTGTTGCTGTTCTTCCCCTTGGCACAGGTAATGATCTAAGTCGAGTCTTAACTGGGGAAGTGTCCCTGAAGAAGAAGACCTTAAAGGAGTAATGCTCAGAGTTGCCACTGCTCAAGAAGATCTAATTGATAGGTAAGTTAGCTGAGAAAATTGTTGATAAGATAGCTGATAATAGAAAAGATATTGATAAGAAAAGCTGATAATAAGTAGCTGATAATAGCTGATGGACAGAATAGAAAGCTGATAAGATAGATTAAGGCAACCTGCTAAGAAATCTAAGATTACTAAGAAAACTATTGACAATCAATAATTAGCAAAACTGGGGAAATTCAACTATTATTTTTTTTTTTTTTTGAACAATGATCCGGTAGTATTAACGTCCCACCTTACTTAATGGTCATCACTTTAAATGAGGGGTGATAATTCATAGTGAATTCAAAATTAATTCATTTCATATTGGTCCATGGAATGAAAAAGCATAAGCTGTAATAATTGCGGCCCAAAATAGATTTAGCTGGGCCCTGTGTATTCTTCTAAAGCCTTCATGTTTCTGACAAAGTCCACTCTCAAATTTGCCAAAAGTTTCTACTTTCAATAGTATCACGCGAAGTAGAAGAACTTAATAACCCTAAAACAGGCACGGAACACTTCATCAACTAATATGAATAAAAGTATATATATATATATATATATATATATATATATATATATAATATATATATATATATATATGTATATATATATATATATATATATATATATATATATATATATATATATATATATATATATATATATATATATATTTGTGCCCAATTATTATAAAAACGAGAAAAAAGCGATGTACCAAATGAAAAATGAAAAAAAAAAAACATATTTAATTCACATAATCGCGTAAACACGATCATATGAATAGTTGAGTCAGTGGTGAATCGTATAGCTTGCTGAGAGATTGCACGAAAGCTTAACGTTCTATGTCGATCACTTTAGCTGATGGATTGAATATTCCATGTATCTATGAGATCTCCGTGTTAGAGCACCTGAGGGGAAGTCCCAGCAAAAATTGTCCGTATCGTTAATAAGTGCTCTGTTTTTTTTCAACGCTCGGTGAGACCTATACCAGAATATGGGAGCGACAACTTCATTGAAGAGTTTTGAAATAATAAATCGATTGAATGACCTCTTACATTTGACAGTTTTCGTATAAGCTGATGGTTTTAAAATCTATAGATTGATTCGTGATACCAAAGATACCAAAGTATTTCAGAGACTGGGCTGATGGATTCTAGTACTATCGAGGACGAGATTAGCATCTGCCGGATTAACGCTGTTAAAAAGAATAAATTCCGTGTTATTAATGTTGACCTGTAGTCCAATCCTTCTGTATAGGGTCAATAGGAGGGAAATTCTCTTGTAAACCCCTTAGCGTACTCCTTAGGAGTAACAAATCGTCTGCATATGAAATAAAACTGAGATTCAAACCCTCAATAAAAACTGTTTTTCGAATGAGTCTAGTTACAGAATAAATTGCAGAATTGAACATGACGGGACATAGAGCAGCCCCTTGTCGAAATCCCTTAGAAAGCTCAATGGGCTCAGAAAGCTTTTGCCTAGTGATTTTTTTTCCATCCCAAAACAAGACGGGTTCGCGTGTGGGAGTACTATTCGTGGAGAGCTTGGACAATGTTGGGATCTACACCTGAATCTAAGAGGCAGAACATTGATTGCGAGTAAACGATTGAGTTGAAGGCATCAACAATGTAAACGCTGATGACAAAACGGTGGCTTTTTGGCCAGAGATGTATTTGTTATTAGTCTCTTTACTAGTTGATGGGTGTGTCCACAGCCCAGTTCATTCCTGAATATAAACTGTTTGTGTTCCATTGGAGCATGTAAAATAATGAGGCTGCAGTACTTTCTTAAATACCTTGCTGATAACCGACGAAACCGTGATTGACTTATAGATTTTTTCAAAGTAGTGGATCTTTATTCTTTTTCAGAATATTGGATGTGCGGCCACCGTGAAAGTTAGCAGGTGTGAGTCCGTGCTCGAGGCACATTTGAAACAGTAGGGCTAAATACTTATAGAGAAGTTATGTACGATGTTGTAAGTGTCTCGAAGTAATCCATTGAGCCATGGAGAGTTGTTCTTTTTCAGTGTTTTAACAAATGTTTCAACATGTGACTTCGAAATAATGACAGCTGTGTGGCAGAGTTTTGAGCTACCTGTCTGTCTTTCTAGCTTAGATCTGAAAGTGGAGTCCAGCTCATTGGGTGGTGGCGCGAACACATGCTTTTAATGGTTTACCCAACTTTCATCAGAATTGGGACTTTGCACATCAGCGTCAGGTCTGTTTGATAGGAATCGCTTCCACAGGATGTTTTGGGGCATTTTTACAATCATTTGACAATGTCTCTACTTGTTCTTGTATATTCTCGACAGTACGGTCGAATTATTTTTTTGGCATACCGAAACCACTGACAAACCACTCCAGAGCGAGTCTTGTCGCAATCCTTCCACAATTGGTACCAGAATTTGGATCTCTTCTTAATGAACTTGACAAATGGGCTGTCCCATCCTTTTTTACGAGTGTTGGGGTACACTTTTGCCACTGACACAGAGGCTGATTCTGCCAACCTCATCGAGAGTACGATTTCGGAGGAAAATATATTCAGAGCTATTCTGTCTTCTCTTTGACCATGAGCAAGCAGGTGGAACGGTACTTTATTTTTAGCAAGAGTCGAGTCAAGAATATTTTTGTACAAAGATTATTCTACTTTGTGCCAATCACTCTATGTGCCGTGATCTAACGGGGCACCACTTTCGGATTGAAAATTGTACTAATAAACTAATTCTAAGATGATAGCTTCAGTTGTGCTCAGAGTGCTCATCTGCTTTCATCCCCGTCGGTAGTTGGAAATTCACAAAAAAAAAGTGATCGATGTTTGATGTGGCCAGGGTGTTGCTATGAACAAAATTAAAAGACTGGAATTTTACGACTGGAGTCATACTGTCTTGCAGACACCCCCTAAGAAAAGTGAAGAAACGGTCATACATATAAGAGCTGGCAATTAAAGTCCCCACAGATAATAATCTTTCCTGACTTGTGTTGTTCAACCAGCTCCCGAGTCTCAAACAAGCCTTCGTATATCACCTTTCTAAAAGGAAATCGCGATAATTTATGTAGAAAGGACTGATACGACGATAAAACCGCTGGGGCCAGGGACTCTGATCGCTGCGAAAGAATTGCATGACTTAGTTATATGTGCAATGCAAAGCAGTCTCTGCAATGATCAAATCCCCCCCCCCCCCCCCGCTTCGGACGAAAAAACTCCTTCCATGCGGCGGTGACAGAAATACTGGGGTACAAAAAACACCCTAAAGACCACTGGCTCTCTGACTAAACTGGGAATCTCATAAGGGAGAGGTAGCTCATAAGACAAACCCTTCTTCAAAGCCAAACATTAGGTCGTTAATCTTGAAAAACGGACGCTACCATGAAGCAGACAAAGCCGTAAAGAAGAGCGGAAGGAATGACCACCGAACCCTAATTGAGAATAAAGCCAAACTTGCTGAGGAAGCAGCCATGAGAGGTGATTTTGGAGGCTATATCAGACCACAAGTGACTTTGTGGAAAGAAGCGTATCGTCAACGGCCCAGTTCGACACCCATCTGGTGTCTCTTTACTGAACCAGCAGCAGTGAATGAGTTATGGGCATCCCACTTCGAAAGATTCCTCAATAGGCCACCACCCGATGAGCCACCTGACATTCCTGCAACGCCATCCTTCTCCCTAAACATTAGTGTGGAGCCGCCAAATGCTGTAGAGATTCAAGCAGCTGCCAAGAGATTGAAGAGTGGTAAATCCCCAGGAGGAGACTGGGTACTTGTGTAGAATCCGGTAAGCATGCGAGAAGTGAAGTTACGTTAATGTTAAGGAAATAACACAAAATAGGATTAAAATATAATAATTCAGAAACAAGTTTGGGCTACATATTTGCACATTAGAAGGGTGGGGGTAAAGCACAGCATATATTAAATACGTAACTTAACCTAACCCAACCTAGGTACCTTTTATTCCCCCTAAACCCCAAAAAACTAAAGTTTAGATATAGTTCCCGGAGTGTGAAACCCTTTGTTTATACATTGTCTCATATGAAATACCAGGTATCTTCGCAATATAATTTTCGTGTGCTTACCGGATTCTACACAAGTACTAAAGACCATATATCAGCAGAGATGATAAAGGTCTCAGTTGCAGCACTAATAGCATTTTTTACCGCCTTCTTTACTACAATATTGGAAAAGTAAAAGGTACCAGTTGAAGCACAACAGACTAATACGCCTGTTTAAAGCGGGTGATGCCACTGTCTCAAGAAAATGGCGAGGAATAAGCTTGCTTTTGGTCCCGGTAAACTACTGTGTCATGTCATTCTGAAGAGGATCCAAAATGAGCTCAAAAAGCACCTCAGGGACGAACAATATGGGTTCCAACTGTACCGAGCTTGCACAGACCTTATATACTTAGCGAGTCCTCACTTGGCGAAGTCTCATGGATACCCTGGGTGCCTCTGGCGGTACAAGCGGATCTAAGGTCTAAGGTAAGGTTTCCAGTAAAACGAGTTTATGTATGACTGCTGGTCGCCACCTTATTATTGTAAAGTTCTTTCGAAAGTAGGTTCTTTGTGCATTCAGATTCAAAACATACCAGGTGGCTATTTGAAGCCCCCTTCGGTCCGGGAGATTGAATCTGTCAGTTTTTCCAATATCTTCAGCAGAATGTTCCATAACGTACGACGGTCGGGATATTAAAAGAAAGTCTGGGTCCGAGGCTATTTGTCACTATTAGTAGTGCTTATTTTCAGGTGGAGGGCGGCTAGCCCAAACAACCCTAGGCCTGGAATCTCATTAGAGCTAGATTAACCTTGATACTGATATTCTTGGGGTGGGCTCAACTCACCGCAAAAAGTTGCATCCACCCTGATTGGGCTGTTTATTTAGGGGGGGGGGGAACCCATATCCAGAGGCACATGGTCAGCAGACAAAGTCTGCATTTATCCCTTACGAACTCCATTCACCTCCACAACTCGAAAAAAGATGCCAAGTTAATGGCCTTTTAAACTTCATTCATGTGGATACGCGTAGAATGTCGGGTAGCAAAATTTAGATATCCCAAGTGGGGCCATCAGAATCTTAGAAATGCCTAAGTAGGGCATGACTTAAAATTGGTTTTGAACCACTGGTCTAGATTGTTCTTTTTCATCCGTGAATTTACATTTTTTAGGTTATTCTCTTGGATCTAGTACCATTTGGTGTTCTAGTTTGTTGATTTTGAGCAATTATTATTTAGCGCTTTGGTCCTCTAGGTATTATGAAACTGCTCAAAACGCCATCTTTGTTATTGAATTTAATTTTTGATTCTTTCTTATCCTTGTTGTCGCCTGTCATGTAACGACATGTTTCTTGTTCTTTACTTTCGTTTTTGACTCGTTACAATTGTAGCTTTCGCAAGTATTCTAACCACAAATCATTGGTTCAGATATTTTTTCAATTTCCTTTTCTGTAGCTTCTTGGATTATTCTTGTCACATCTGATGGTCCTGTTTGTTAATTTTAAGCAAGTTAATTTAAATTTTATCCTTCAGGTATTATGAAACTGTTGGATTCGACTTTGTAAATTGACTTACTACACTTGGTATTTATACTTAGCTATGTTTGTGTGTAATTCTGTATGCACCACGGACAGTAAAAACGCTACAACAATTTCTGAGGCAAAATGACGTATATGTGCTCTTGAAACATCCTCATAAATATGATGTCACCCAGGCGAATCGTTTTTTTTTTTTTTTTTTAAAATCCTTAACGAAATTTCTCAAACTCTTGACCTATCTAGATGGTTTTTTTTTTCAAGCCAGAAAATGCTAGGATACTGATTTTCCAAAAAAAATGGAAGTGTTTTTCGAGATGAAGCAAATTGAATTTTTTATATATTGTGTATTGAAATAAACATAAATTGTATGTGCCTACGATCATCCAGGCAAAAGACAGACACCAAGGTACACAGCTCTAAAAAAAAGCTTCAATAGTCATTTAAAACTCATCATCAATAGTCATTTTTAAACTCAGTCGTTCTCGATATACTGCTGAGGTGTCCTATTGGCAACCATACTCACAATGCCTTTTTATATAGTTTTAAAGCAACATTTAGTTTTAAAGCATAATGGGTCAATTGCATAATTGTTGAGGGGGGGGGAGGGTTGACGTACCCAATAGCCTTAAAGACATAGTTGCATGACTGTTCTACTATGCTGAACAAAGTGACTGTCTCAAAGCTTTGACTGGATGCGTTTTGAAAATGAATGGGCCTGGGAAAAGGGCTGCTTGTCCTCCAATCTCTTTTTACTCTTAAAAACACAATAGAACTTTTAATTTTGAATCGAATTAGCTCCTTTAAAAGTTTCAATGATATGTCTAGCTATTATAAATTGGTGCTGCCTATGATAACGCTTATATGCCCTTTTGAACAACTGCATGTATACAGTTTTTTCGTTTAATTCGAACTCCCCTTAAACGTTCCCTAAACGTTTCGCTTTAATACCTTTAGCGTCATTAGTTACAGTAACTGTAGTGGTAGTATTAACGGTATACACATAGTGCCATCTGGCTAGTTCAAAATATGCTGAAACTTAACCTTATAGGTCTAACTAATAATATAAGCCATTCTTGAGATATTGGTTTTCACCCATTTGACAGTCCATGTGGTCATAATTTATTTTGATTTAGTTTAACATCCGCCTACATATTCCTTAAAAGCTTCACCTTAATACGCTGAGCTTGTGTAATAGCAACAGCTGTAGTAGCAGCGATAGCAGTATGCGCACAACACCTTTGGTTTCTTCAACATCGACTTCAAACACACGCTGAAAGTTTCAACTTAATGCCATCAACTGTTCCTGAAATGTTTCTGATACGTCCTCTTGACGACCTGTGTAGGCATTTTTCAATACAGTTTCAATGTATCCCAAATTTCTGCCTTAATACCCTTAGTTTTAATAGCAGCGGAGGTAGTTGTAGCAGTAGAATTAATAGTAGTAGCCTTATTTTTAGTGCCAGTAGCAGTAGTAGAAGTAGTAATAATGGCAACAGTAGTAGTAGTATGAGTAGTAGTTGCAGTACCAGTAGGATGCAAAAATATTGGTTAGTTGAAAATCCCTCACAACAAGCTCTGTAAGTTTCAACTTCAGACACTAAACTATTCCTTAGATATTGCTGCTACGCTCTTTTGACAACCTTCATACAGACGGCGTGTTGTGATTCAGATCACCTTCTCCCTCAAAATCCTTTTAAAATGTCACGTTCATACCCTTAGGCATAGTCGTGATAGTAGTCACAGAAGTAGTATAGATATTAATAGTAATAGTATTATTAGTAATGGCGGTAGTACTGGTAGCAGCTGTAGTATTAACATGTTGGGCTTTTTGTCAGTAGAACATCCCTCTCATAAAAAAACTCCTTGAAGTTTTAACCTAATACAATTGGCCATTGCTATGGCATTGCTGATGCGTCCTTTTGATAACCTTTATGTTCATATACTTCTTGAAAGCCTCATCTCAATGCTCTTAGTCTCACAAGTAGTTTCAATAGAATTAGTAGTCGAAATAGTAGTAGTAGTAGTAGTAGTAGTAGTAGTAGCAGTAGCAGTAGTAGTAGTAGTAGTAGTAAATTTGGCAGTTATAGTATTATTAGCAGTAGTTTGCACATATTGCCTTTTGGTTAGACGATCTTCACATCTAAGCATTCTCTGTATGTTCCTGAGTATAAAAACTAATACCGAAGTCAATTTTTGAGCTACGCTCTTTTGACAATGACCATGCAAATAGCGTCTTTTGATTTAGTTCAAATTTCCAGTCAATACTGTAAATGCAGTAGTGTGGTCGTAGAAGTGGCGGTAGTTGAAGTAGTATTGGTAGCATGCAAATATTTCCTTTTTAATCATCTCCTTATCATTTCTTGAAAGTTACAAACTAATATACTGAGTTAGACCCCGGCGCCGCGCCGGCGGATAGACCGAACGCCGCCGACAAGAGGCCCGGTAGAACTGGTTCGATAATTTTCGTCTCTTTGTTACTTTGCATAAAAATCAGACAGATGCAATATGCAATTGTATTGCAAATATACACAGTTCTGTCATATGTTGACAAAAAGAGTATCGTCTTTATGAAATGAGTTTTTATTGTTTTTTTTTTTTAAAAGCAGGGATGCCAAAAAGATATTTATTTTTTCATTTAAAGCGGAGATGGAAAAAAATACTATCAAATTCCCTGGGAAACCATTGAAATATTTTGATACACCAGGGCCCCCCATTGGGACTTGTTCATTGTCTTGGGTATTTTTCGATTTCTCATAGGCTACTGGCCTAATTTGGCTTTTGTGCGTGCTCCCTTTTAATTATTATATTCTTTGGATCTTATTGAATGCCCACGGCGAATCTATGACTTAGTTTTCCAATAGTTTGAAGTATATCTGAATAATTTGCCTTTTTTTTTTGTTGTCTTCGTACCCCTTTACTCATACCCTCAATTTTTTTTTTCAAGGAACACTAAGCTGTTTAACGTTATTTCGCGTGTTTGTTTGAACCATATAGGGACCTAGTTAATCATTAAATAAATTATTTTTTTAATGTAAAGTTGAGACGGTATCCTAGCAAGGTGGTATCCAGAGGGGTGGGGGGGGGGGGGGGGAAGGGGGGGGGGGGGGGGGGGGTGGTGGGGTGGGGAGGTATTAAATTTAACTGATAGTATCTCGAAATTTATTTTAATGAAAGCAAGGATGCAAAAAAGTTAATTTTTTTTTTAATTTAAAGCAGAGACGGCATCCTATCAAGGTGGTATCCAGAGGGGGGGGGGTTGGGAGCTATCATATTTAAATGATAATTCCTCGATTTTTTTTTTTTTGAAAGCAGGGATGCCGATAAGTTTATTTTTTTTTTTTATTTAAAGTAGAGACGGTATCCTATCAAGATGATGGTATCCATAGGGGGGGGGGGGCATAGGGAGTTATTATATTTAAGTGATGGTACCTGATATTTTTTATAATTAAAGTGGGAAGGTATTCTATCAAGGTGTTATCCAGAGGGGGAGGAGCGATAGGGAGATATTATATTTAAATGATAGTATGTCAAATTTATTTTATTTTTAAAGCAGGGATGCCAAAAGTTAATTATTTTTTTAATTTAAAGCAGAGAAGGTACCCTATCAAGGTGCATGATATTCGGGGGGGGGGGGTTAGGAAAGTATTATATATAAATGATAATATCGTGCATTTTTTATTGAAAGCAGGGATGCCAAAAAGTTTTTTTTTTTTTTATTTAAAGCAGAGACGGTATCCTATCAAGATGGTATCCAGAGGGGGGCATAGGGAGTTATTATATTTAAGTGATAGTACTTTGATTTTTTTTTTATTGAAAGCAGGGATGCCAAAAAGTTATTTTTTTTAATTTAAAGCAGAGACGGTATCCTATCAAGGTGGTGTCCAGAGGGGGGGGGGGTAGGGAATTATTATATTCAAATAATAATATCTTGAATTTTCTTATTGAAAGCAGCCTCAGTCCACACAAAGTGGATAAGTTGATTTTTATTCATGACAATTATAGCCACATCCCGCAGTCAGAATAGACTTCCAAGTTTGACTGAAGGAATTTTTTTCGACCAGTTGACCGCTAGATTTTTTGTCCCTCCACACTATTTTGAAAAATACCTTTTTTTACACATACTAATATTTGGACTTCCATTAGTATACCAGCTTACCCGTGACGCGTTGCCACGATCTTAAAAGAAAGGAAATTCAATGAGAATACCCCTAAGGAAAATTTCTAAACGTTCACTGTCTTAGTTAAAAGTTTCTAACGTCATAATGTTTTCATTTTAGTTTAATTATAAATGAGAAACATATTCGAATCATACAAGATTACGTTGAATTGCTATGCATGCTCTTCGAAAAGCTTTTCAATTTTCTGATATCGTCCATTATATAAATTCATTTAAGTTCGACCAAGCTAATTGGTTGAGACTGACACATTGATTGGAAATTAACTTCCATTTTCCTTCCAGTACGGAGGTGGGTCATCCACATTTCGTCATAGGGTAATGTTGGATAATGTTTTGAAATATGAATCAACACATGTAAATTAAAGAAGGAAGAAGCCAAGCAAAAACACTCCGTACAACATCTTTGTCCAATCCCTATGATAATTTAAAAATTAACAAGATTTTCGTGAGTTATACTTGATGTATTTTTTTTTTTTTGATTGTTTATTAAAACCTGTTTTTAATACAAGAAGGGCTTTTTAGGAATCTTAAAGAGCAAAAAAAACGATCAATATCAAAGTCGCCCATTTCAACTGTTATAAAGGTGACAAAGCAGATATTGGCAAAGGGCATTATGAAAAAGTTAAGCTTCTAAGTTCAAACTTGTATTCAAAGTTTTTACCCAGATAACTGACGAATTTTGTGATACGGTATTTGAAGTTTTGTATGCAGTACTGGTCGATGAAAAAAACTACTAATTTTGATAATTATTTATGTTAAGAATACATAGCTAATAGATACTTCAACTATTATGCAAGGGTTCTGAAACGCTACTGCCATTTCGTTTCTACCAGATTTCTACTTCTCTTAATGAATAACAAAGAAGACCAGTTTCTAGCCAGTGACTTGTAAAGTTTTGAACTCATGAATAGGCTCGAATCTGTTGTAAATTTAAGCTGTGATTTGAGAAAGATTGATGAAAACATTAATGTTTGCGGTCAACATTGATCGCGCCGGCGGCGCGTCGCCGACGTCTTACCGGCGGCACGGGCGCGCTGTTTTTGGCCCGCCACCGCTGGTCTTCCCTCATCGGCGCAGCGCCGGGGTCTATACTGAGTCATTCCTGAGTTACGCCTTTTTGACAATTCGTATACGCATATCGTGTTTTGATTTAGTTCAAAACTCCCTTTAATATATTCTAAAAGGCTCACCTTAGAAAGTAAAGTTGAAACGTGCATACTTTTCAATAGCATATACTATTTGTAAACAATGAACGAATTGTCTAAATCACAGTCCTTGCCCTGGGGACTGTGGGGAGGTTGAAATCCCCAAAAACATTATTAATGGAACTTTCAACAAGGCTGAACAAAATAGTTTTCTTAAAATTTTTATCGGGGGGGTTTTGGGGAATGATAGGCTATGGGGGGGGGACTGATTCCCCTCAATTCCCGTGTGACTCTTCAAAAGGGCACTAAAACTTCCAATTTCCCATCAAATGAGCCCCATACAATCCCAAGTTTATATGACCACCCTTTACATAAGAACCTTATGCCCTGAGGCATAACTTAAAACCCTTGCTCCTTGGCTCTGCGAAAATGTGTCCACCCTGAAGACAGTGTTATATGTTCTTTGGACTATTGGTAAAAAATGAATATCTCACAATTTCGATCAAATACGTTTGTGGAAAATAGGATGTCAGGGAAAGAAGAGGGGGGGCTAGTTCCCCCCCATCAAGTTTGACTCTCAAAAGGGAACTACAAACTATATATTTCCAACCATATGAACCTCCTCTAAAGTTCGCATGACCACCTCTTCATAAAAACCTTATATGAACCGGGGCATAACTCATAGCCCTTATCCCCAGACTATGGGGGATTGTGTCATCCCAACTGGTATTGTTATGTGATGTTACAATTTCTAACATATCTATTTGGGGATAATACGACATGGAGGGGGTAGCTGTCCTCCGATCACTTTGAAGCTTAAAAAGGGCACCAGAACCTCTGATTTTTAATCCACTGAGACCCCTCCGAAGTCTATACAACCAGACTTTGCATAAAAACCTTATATGCCTTCGGGGCATAGCTTATAACCCTTGCCCTGAGGGCTGTGAGGGGTTGTCATCCGCAAAGACATAATATCCGGGCCTTTCAACTTTCCTTAACAAAATGGCTATCTAAAAATGTTGATTGGATGTGTTTGGGAAAATGGTGGGCATGGACGGGGGGGATCGTTGCTCTCTTTTACTTTCAACCAGTAAAAAGCGCGCTAGCCCTTTCAATTTCCAATCGAATGAGCCCTTTTCAAAGTTTTTACGACAACAAATGGCCATCTCGAAATTTCTATCAAATATATTTCGGGAAAATATGGTATGTGCGTGTGTGTGGGGGGGAGTGTGTTATCTACCCTCCGATCACTTTGACTCTTAAAAAGGGCACTAGAAATTCTAATTACGAATCCAAGCAGCCCCTTCCGAAGTTTTTTTACGAACACGCTTTCTATAAAGACCTATGTCTCCAAGGAATAACTTACAACTCGTGCCCTGTGGGCTCTTGGGAAGGGGTTGTCATCCTCAAAGATATAATTTACAGACCTTTCACCTACGCTGAATAAAATTTTATTGTATTAAATTTTATAATATTACCTGAAAATTTTATTGGATGTTTTTGGGGAAATGATGGGCGTGGGGGGGGGGGGGGGTCATGCAGTGGCAAATCTGCTGTTTCAATCGAATTGGGGAATTCTGGAGTAAATTCAATTCCAACTTTTCTTTATCTTATACTGAATCGTAACTTTTATACAATTTGTATTCTCCTGGGAAGCAATCGACAATTTTCGCATTTATCAAACAGTTCGTGGTAACGAACTGTAAATATGGAGCGACCCGGCTCAATAGTAACCGAAACTCTAAAAAACGGAATTTTGATACCAATAGATACATCAAAAAATCGGATTTTTATGCTGATTTCAAATATACAAGTTTCATCAAGTTTAGTTTAACCCATCAAAAATTTCGCGCCTGAGAAAATTTGCCCTATTTTCGAAAAAAGGGGAAACACCCCCTAAAAGTCATAAAGCTTATGAAAATCACACCGTCAGATTCAGCATATCAGAGAACCCTACTATAGAAGTTTCAAGCTCCTATCTGCGAAAATGGGGAATTTTGTATTTTTTGCTAGAAGAAATATCACGGATGCGTGTTTATTTGTTTTTTTCCCAGGAGTGATCGTATCGAACCAGTTGTCCTAGAATATCGCGGGAGGGCTCATTCGAACGAAAATTAAAAGTTCTAGTGCCCATTTTCAGTGACAAAAAAATGGAGGGCAACTAGGCCCCTTCTACGCTCATTTTTTTCCCAAAGTCATCCGATCAAAATTTTGAGATAGCCATTTTGTTCAGCATGGTCGAAAAATACAATAGCTATGTCTTTGAGGATGACTTGATCCCTCCACATTCCTGGGGGGAAGGTCTGCAAGTTATGAACTTTGCCCAATGTTTACATATAGTATGGGTTATTGGGAAGTATACAGAAGTTTTCAGGGGGGATTTTTGGGTAGTTGGGGGGGGGGGGGGTCGGGAGTTACGTGGGAGGATCTTTCCATGTAGGAAGTTGTCATGGGGGAAGGGACATAGCTATGAAGGGGGTGCCAAATTTCCCAGTATTATTTAAAAAAAGAAGATCATAAATTAAATAATAAAAAAAGCAACTTCTTCAACTGAAAGTAAGGAACAATATCAAAATTTAAAACAAACAGAAATTAATACGTATATGATTGGGTTCGCCCCCTACTCATTGCCTCGCTCTTTACGCTAAAGTTTTTTTTGTACTTTCATCAGAGCTATTTATTCTAATTAAAGGCCTTTGTGATTAAGGGGTTATTCTTAAAGATTTGGAACAACATTTGAATTTAGCGTAAAGAGCGAGGTATTGACTAGGGGGCGACCCCCTAGTACACGTAATAAAAATATATGAATATAGAAGTTCGTTACGTAAGTTAATTTGTAAGTTACGTCAGAAAAAAATTTCGAGAAAGCCATTTAGCCAAAAAAAGTAAAATTAATATGCAAATTTCGTTTGGATTATTCATGTACGGTGAGCTAAAATAAAAGCTGCAATAACTCAAAAACTTTCAGAAATTAAATAAAAAAAACAAGTTTTTTTAACTGAAAGTAAGGGGCGACATTAAAACATAAAACGAACAAAAAATATTCCATATATGAAAGGGGCTGCCCCTCCTCAACCCTCGCTCTTTACGCTAAAGTTTGACTCTGTCTCACAACTTTTTTTTTAAATAAAAACTTTAGCGTAACGAGCGAGGGGCTGAGGAGGGGACAGCCCCTTTCATATTTGGAATAATTTCCTAACATGCTTATTGCTGCAAACTATGTCACCCACAAACGACGCCGGGGTCTATAGTAGAAGCCGAGGACGAACTAACGGCATTTGCGGAAGATTTACTTATGGCAAGCTCAGAATGGAACATCAAGCCTCTCAAAACGAAGCTTCAAGACATTCTTGAAGAAAACGTATCTGTGGATGGACGCAAATCGTCTAATCATCAACATTGATAAATTGATTGTTTTATTTTTTTTTCACGTATAGATTCGCTGGCTCCTAATGTGATTGACATTGAAACCTCTCGTGGACTTATCAAGAGACCAGAAAAAGGACAAATGAATGAAGTTTTAGAGGTTTTAGAGTGCTAGAATTGTTTGAAAATTAATGTTAGGAAGACTAAGTCACTAAGGCTAGGAATAAGTGAAGATGAAAAGGTGACGTTGGGTAATGAAAAGATTGATCAGGTGGGCAGCTTCACTTACCTTGGTAGTATTATTAGTAAAGATGGTGGGAGCAGTGAAGATGTAAAAATAGAATAGCCAAGGCTCAGGGTGTTTTTTCACAGTCAAAAAAAAAAGTCTGGAAGAATAGGAAGATAAATCTGCTAACCAAGATTAGAATATTAGAAGCTACAGTGATGACAGTGGTCAAATATGGCTCTGAAGCATGGACGCTCCGAAAAGTGGATGAAGATTTGCTACATGTTTTCCAGAGAAATTGCTTAAGGATTGTTCTGGGTACCCGGCTGACGACCGTATTTCAAACAATAGGCTATACGAAAAGTGTGGTTCAATACCGCTCTCTAGGGCTATAATGAAAGAAAGGTTGAGGTGGTTAGGGCACGTTGTGCGGATGAAGGATGACAGATTGCCGAAGATTGTTCTTTTCGGCCAACCATCTACGGCTAAACGGAAAGCAGGTCTTCCCCGCCTGGGGTGGGAGGACCTCATAAAGAAAGATTTAAAGGAAATGGGAACTTCGTGGGCGGGTGTAAAAAGGGAGACTTTGAATAGATTGGGGTGGAGGAGGATCGTGCGTAGCTGTGTTGGCCTCAGGCGGCTTGGGTGCTGCGGTGAGTTGTTAGTAGTAGTAGTAGAAAAAGGACACGTTCGATACCTAGGGGTTTTAATCAACGAAAACTTCTCGTTCAGACAAGTGTCGAGACGAAGCTTTCAAGGAACCTTGGAATCTTGAGAAAACTCAGTCACCATTTCCCTAAAAAAAATACTGATCCTGATTTACAATCCAGTTATCAAGCCTCACATTCAATATTGTTCTACAGTTTGGCAATCTAAATTTAAGACATATTTACAGAGACTAAACTCACTTCACAACAAAGAACTTCAAATTTTAGGCCCAGCACCGAACAGACTATCAATGGCATCCCTTTACAGACTATCTTGCACCGTTTTTTTGTTTTAAATATGTTTCAGGAACACTCCCATCACCATTTAAAGGCTTATTCACACTAGTATCACAAATCCATAGTTTAAATACACGATCTTCATCAGACATTTATATACCCCCGACACCGACAGCTAGGTCGGAATTTTCTCCTAGACTTGCGTGTGCTAGAGAGTGGAATGCACTTCCGCAAGAGCTGAAGTCATATAGGTCTCTCGGCTCCTTTAAAAAGAATGTAAAAAAAAATCTAAAAGATTAAAAAAATTTTATTTATTAGATTTATTTTATTATTATTATGTTTAAAATTTGTTGATATTATTATTATTTATTATATTTTAGTTTGATACTTCAAGGGGTGTGAGAGGAGGAGAAGTTGTGTTAAATTTATTGTTATTTGATGGCGGTTATTTGATAATATATATATATATATATATATATATATATATATATATATATATATATATATATATATATATATATAGATATATATATATATATATATATATATATATATATATATATATATATATATATATATATCTATATATATATATATATAATATATATATATATATATATATATATATATATATATATATATATATATATATATATATATATATATATATATATATTATATATATATATATATATATATATACTTGATGCTAATGATACTACAGAGCGGGATGTGAGGAGACCAGTTTAGTAAATTGTTTATGGGATGTTCACAAGAAATTTTGAATTTTTTGCCGAACTACAAACGAAAAACAAACCGAAAGACATTCCTTGTTATTAGTTAAAAAAAACTTTTTCAACAAAACAAGTTTTTCAAAGAAATTTAAAGAGCTCGATTAAGGCTGGAATGAGCAGAAATAAAGTGAAATAATGTTCCAAGCGTAAAACTACCACAAATATCAATCAATAAATTAAAGAAACTCAAAACAAAACAGAAATTGTAATAAATAGCCGGGTCAAACTCAAAAAGAGCAAAATCAACATGGTTAGGGCTGATAACCCCCATGCCTTGTCGAGTCTTGAGTATAATTTGGGCTTTACTGAAAAAAAACAAACAACAACAACGAAAATCAAATGACCGTGGATTGTCAGTTTAATTGACGTATACTGATATTTATTTCTTAAAGTTTTGATAATTTTTTATTTATGAAAGTAAGAGAAGTGAAAACATTCAAAAAGTACTTTGTTTTCAGTAAAACACAAATTGGGTTCTTCGCTTGAGCAGGCACGGGGGTTATTAAATCTACTCATGTTAATTTTCGCTCTTTTTGTGTTTGACTCCATTTATTCCAACGTCTGTTCGTTTTGAGTTTCATTTATTTATTGATAGCGATTTTTGCTAATTTTACGCTTGGAAGATTATTTGACTTTATTTCTGCTTATTCTTTGCTTAATCGAGCTCTTTACTTTTAGTTTGAAAAACTTGTTTTGTTGAAAAAGTTGTTTTTTTTAATTTATGTTCATTTTTAATTGACATAGTCTTTTTCGTAGAAAAAATAATATTTTACATTTTTTTTTTTTTTTTTAGTTTTTTTTCTATAAGAATCCATAGTATGGTCGTATGTTGGAGAAACTTTTTCAACAGTTTCTAATCCTGACACAAACAGTATAATTTTTAATTTAATTTTATAGCTTCTGAAGTTAACCTGAAAAATAAAACTTAATACCATTCCCAAAAGATTTTGCCTACGCTCTTTGACAACCGGGATACGCTTACACCCTTTTTATTTATTAAAATTGTAAGAGCAAAAGTAATAATAGTAGTATCCCCAAAAGTTTCAACTTAATGCCCCCAGTCGTTCTCGATATATTCTTGAGTTGTCTTATTTGCAACCATAAACATAATGCCTTTTCATTTGTTTCAAAGCAACATTTAGTTTTAAAGCATAATGGGCCAATTGCATAATTGTGGGGTATTGATATGCCTAAATCTCTAAAGACATAGTTACTGGCCCGTTCTACTATGCTGAGCAAAACGGCTGTCTCAAAATTTTGACTGGATGCGTTTGGGAAATTAATAGGTTTGAGAGAGGGCTGTTTGCCCTCCAGTCTCTTTTTACTCTTAAAAGGGCACCAGAACTTTTAATTTTGAATCGATTTAGCTCCTTTAGAAGTTTCAGTGATATTTCAAGCTGTTATAGGGTGGTGCTGCCGATGATTTTGCCTATATGCCTTTTTCTACAGCAACAAATGGTCATCTCAAAATTTCTATCTGATTCATTTCGGGGGAGAATACGAGGTGTAGGGGGGGGGGGGTATCCATCCTCCGATCACTCTGAATCTTAAAAAGGGCACTAGGACTTCTGATTACAGATCCAATGAGCCCCCACTGAATTTTTACGGTCACCCTTTCTTATATACCTTATATGCCCCAGGGCATAACTTTTAACCCTTACCCTGAGTGATCTTGGGGGGGGGGGGGGTATTTCATCCTCAAAGACACAATTTCCGGACCTTTGAACTACGTTGAACAAAGTGGCTATCTCAAAATTATGTATTGGATGTGTTTGGGGAAATGGTGGGCGTGGGAGGGAGGGGGGGGATTATTGCCCTCCAATCTCTTTCGACTATTAAAAAGGGCACTAGCCCTTTCAATGAGGTGTGTGGGGGGGGGGGGGTGGAGGGGGATATCCACCCTTTCATCACGCTGAATCTCGAATAGGCACCAAAACTTCTGATTAGCAATTCAATGAGTCCCCTACGAAGTATTTACGATCACCCTTTCTATATAAATCTTATATGCCCCCAAGGCATAACTTACAACCCTTGCCCTGAGGGCTCTGGGGGGGATATCATCCTTAAAGACATAATTTCCCGACCATTCAAGTACGTTGAACAAAACGGCTATCTCAAAATTTTGATTGGATGTGTTGGGGAAATGGTGTACGTAGGAGGGGTGTTGTTACTTGCCCTCCAATCATTTTCGACTATTAAAAAGGGTACAAGCCCTTCCAATTTCCAATCAAATGAGCCCTTTTTGAATTTTCTACAATTCCTTCGATACGAAGTGCCCTGGTCTAAAAATATAAATGTTTTCACTTTTATAACTTTAATAAATCAAATAATATTAACATTTTGATTACTAAATATCAGTATATGTATTTTAAACTGACAATGCACATTCATTTGTATTATTTTCAGGTAAGTGCAAATTATGTTCTCGCCTTGGGAAGGCATAGGGGTTTTGGGCCCAACTTATGTTAATTTCTGCTCGTTTTGAGTTTGACTCGGTTATTTATGTAATTTCTGTTCGTTTTGGGTTTCATTTATTTATCTTTCTGGTAGTTTCACGCTTGGTAGATTATTTGATTTTATTTTTGCTCATTTTTTGTTTAATTGAGTTCTTTACTTTTCCTTGAAAAACTTATTTTGTGGAAAAAGTTTTTTTAATTAATTTCTGTTCGTTTTATATTGACATAGTCTTTTCAGGGAAAAAGAAAATAATACTTTAAATCTTTTTTTTTAAGAATTTATAGTTTGGCCTGCTATTTGTATGCTGGAGAAAAATTTTCAGCAATTTTTAACAACATACACCCTTTTAAAAATCTGGACACAAATAGTAGTGTTTAATTTAGTTTCATACCTCCTCTAGTTGACCTGAAATGAAAACTTGATACCATTCGCAAAAAAATCTGTTTACTTACTTTGATAGCTTGGATACACTTACGCTATTTTGATTTGGTTAAATTTTAAGAGCAGAAGTAGCCCCGAAAGTTTGAACATAATACCCTCAGTCGTTCTGGGATACTGCTGAGATGCCTTATTGGGAATTAGCATTAACACAGTGCATTTTGATTTAATCTTATGGCAATATTTAGTTTTTAAACACAAAGGCAAATGGGAGGGTGTGGGCGTGGGAGGGGGATTAGTTTCCCTCCAATCACTTTCGACTATTAAAACGGCCATCAGCCCTTTCTATTTTCAGTCGAATGAGCCCTTCGAAGTTCCTACGACAACTCATTCGATACAAATTGCCCTGGTCTAAACAACAACAACAACAACAAAATAATACATTATACCCACATAGATCTTTACTATAAAAATGTCAAGCCTTCCAATCACTTTCGACTATTAAAAAGGGCACTAGGCCTTTTGATTTCCAGTCGAATGAACCCTTTTTGAGTTTCTATGGCAACACTTTCTATACACACCTTATATGCCCCCAGGGCATAGATTACAACCCTTACCCTAAGGGCTGTGAGGGTGGTTGTCATCCTCTAAGACCTAATTTCCAGAACTTTCAACTACGTTAAACAAAATGATTATCTCAAAATTTAGATTGGATGTGTTTGAGAAAATGGTGGGCGTGAGAGGGGCGTTAGTCGCTATCCAATCACTTTCAACTATTAAAAAAGGCACTAGCCCTTTCAATTTCCAATCAAATAAGCCCTTTTGAAATTTCTACGATAACGCTTTGAATAAAAACCTTATCTGCCCCAGTGCATAACTTACAACCCATGCCCTGAGGGCTGGGGGGGGGGGGGTGTCATCCACAAAGACCTAATTTCCAGAACTTTCTGCAAAGCTGAACAAAATGGCTATCTGAAAATTTAGATTGGATGTGTTTGGGGGAATGTTGGGAGTGAGAGGGGGGTTTTGTTACCGTCCAATCACTTTCAACTATTAAAAAGGACACTAGCCCTCTCAATTTCCAATTGAATGAGCCCCTTTTGAAGTTTTTACGACAACTCTATCCTTTAAAACCCTTGCCCTGAAGACTGTGGGGAGAGTGTTCTAATCAAAGGTATAATTTCCTAAACTTTAAACTGCGTGGAAACAAAATGGTTATCTCAAAATTTTGATTGGATGTTTTTTGGGGAAATGGTGGGCGTGGAAGGGGTGTTAGTTGCCTTCCAATCACTTTCAACTGTTAAAAAGGGCACTAGCCATTTCAATTTCAATCGAATGAGCCATTTTTGAAGTTTCTATGAAAACGCGTTCTATAAAAACCTTATATGCCCCAAGGGCATAACTACAACCCTTGCCCTGAGGGCTGTGGGGGGGGGGGGTTGTCATCCTCAAAGACCTAATTTCCAGAACTTTCAACTACGTTGAAAAAATGGCTATCTTAAAATTTTGATTGGATGTGTTTTGGGAAAAGGTGGGCTTGAGAGGGGGATTAGTGCCCTCCAATCACTTTCGACTATTAAAAAGAACACTAGCCCTTTGAATCTCCAATCGAATGAGCTTTTTTTTGAAGTTTCTACGACAACGCTTTCTATAAAAACCTTATATGCCCCCAGGGCAAAACTTACAACCCTTGCCCTGGGGGGTTGTGGGGGAGTGTCCTCCTCAAAAAACGTAATTTCTGTCTGGAAATCAACTACGCTGAACAAAATTTACTATCTAAAAATTTTGATTGGTTGTGTTTGGGGAAAAGGTGGGCGTGAGAGGGGGGCTAGTTGCCCTCAAATCACTTTCGACTATTTAAAAGGGCACTAGACCTTTGAATTTCCAATCGAATGAGCCCTTTGTCAAGTTTTTACGACAAAGATTCCAATAAAAACTTATATACCCCCAGGGCATAACTTATAACCCTTGCCCTGTAGACTGTGGGGGGGAGTGCCCTGCTCAAAGGTATAATTTTCTGGAATAAACAGGCTGTCTCAATTTCCAATCGAATGAGCCCCTTTTGAAGTTTCTACGACAAACGCGTTCTATGAAAACCTTATATGCCCCCAGGGCATAACTTACAAACCTTGCTCTGAGGGCTGTGGCGGGTTGTCATCCTCAAAGACCTAATTTCCAGAATTTTCAACTATGTTGAACAAAATGGCTATCTTAAAATTTTGATTGCATGTGTTTGGGGAAAAAGTGGGCCTGCGAGGGGGGTTAGTTGCCCTCCAATCACTTTCGACTATTAAAAAGGGCACTAGCCCTTTGAATTTCCAATCGAATGAGCCTTTTTTGAAGTTTCTACGACAACGCTTTCTATAGAAACCTTATATAACCCCAGGGCATAACTTACAACCCTTGTCCTGAGGGCTGTGGGGAGTTTCCTCCTCAAAAACATAATTTCTATCTGGAAATCAACTACGCTGAACAAAATGGTTATCTCAGAATTTTGATTGGATGTGTTTCGGGAAATGGTTGGCGTGGAAGGGGTGTTAGTTGCCTTCCAATCACTTTCGACTATTAAAAAGGACACAAGCCACTCCAATTTCCAATTGAATGAGCCCTTTTCGTAGTTTCTACGACAACTTCTTCGATACGAAGTGCCCTGGTCTAAAGGAAAAAAAAAATAATAAATAATACATTGTGCCAACATCGTTCTTATATGCCCCCATGGCGTAACATAAAACCCTTGCCCTGAGGGTTGTGGGGGAGTGACCTCCTCAAAAACATATTTTTCTATCTGGAAATCAATTACGCTGAACAAAATGGCTATCGCAAAATTTTGATTGGATGTGTTTGGGGGAATGATGGGTGTGGGGGGGGGGGCTAGTTGCCCTCCAATCACTTTCGACTATTAAAAAGGGCACTAGCCACTCCAATGAGCCCTTCAATGAGCCCTTCAAATCGAATGAGCCCTTTTCGAAGTTTCTACGACAACTCCTTCAATACGAAGTGCCCTGGTCTAAGACCAAGAAAAAAAAAATAATAATACATTGTGCCAACATCGTTCTTTACTTAGGCAGCGCTATTGCGCTGCCTATGATGTTTGTACAAAGAACATGTTCGTTAAAACTGAGTACTGTCTCGCTCTCTGAAGCCTTTAGGTAGCAGTTAAACACATTTGGGAATAATAAACAAAAAAAAATGAACTTTTCAAAATCGGGCCCCATTTTTCTTTCCATTTTCTCTAGAGTTTTTTTTTTTGTAAAAAAGAAACATTTTGGTCAAATTGGGTCGTTTCTTGCTCTCCAAAGCTGTTAATGACTAATGGAAAAACTCACTCAGCTATAATAAGAGAACAAGATTTGGCTCCATTTTCCTTCCCATTTTTTTTTATTTTTGTAGAAAAAAAATTGTGCCAACATCGTTCTTTACTTGCCTATGATGTTTGTACAAAGAACATGTTCGTCAAAACTGGGTAGTGTCTCGCTCTCTGAAGCCTTTAGTAGCAGTTAAACACATTTGGGAATAATAAAAAAAAAAAAATGGAACTTTTCAAAATTCGGGCCCATTTTTCTTACCATTTTTTCTAGAGCTTTTTGTAAAAAAGAAACATTTTGGTCAAATTGGGTGGTTTCTTGCTGTCCAAAGCTGTTAGTGACTAATGGAAAAATTCTCTCAGCTATAATAAGAGAACAAGATTTGGCTCCATTTTCCTTCCCATTTTTTTTATTTTTGTAGAAAAAAAATTGCTGGTCAAAATTGCACGGTGTCTTGCTCTCTGAAGCCTCTGAACAGTCAAACATACTTAGGCATAATAAGAGAAAAAATTGAACCGTTCAAAATTCGGGCCCATTTTTTTTTTTCCATTTCCTTTGGAATTTTTGTTTAAAAAAATTCTGTTCAAAATTGGGTTGTGTCTTGCTCTGTAAAGCTCTTGTTCTTTGTAATTTTTAGTAGCTAACGACCGAGTGAACTCACCAATAATAATAATATAATAATATTAATAATATAATAATAATATTAAAAAGACCAAACGCACTAATGGCCAAACGCACTCAGTTATAATAAAATAAATTGAACCCGTCAAAACTTGGGGCGTTATTCCTTTCAAGTTTCTTTAAAAAATTTGTAAGTTTTTATTTGTAAAAATTGGGTGGTGTTTTGCTCTCAGAATCATTTAGTGGCTACTAGCCAAACGCACTCAGTCATAATAAAAAAAAACATTGGAATCGCCAAAAAATTTGGGCGCATTTTTCTTTCTATTTTTTTTTTTTTTTTTACCATGGTGGTCAAAATTGCGTAGTATCTTGCTCCCAGAAGCTTTTAGTGGCTAATGGCCAAATGCATTCAGCTATTATAAAATAGGAAAAAATTTGACCTCTCGAAAATTTGGGCTAATTTTTTTTTGTTTTTTTTTTTTATTTGAAGTAAAATGGGAATTCAGTCTATGAAGCTAGTGATAGCCGTGTAGTCCCCTACCATTATTGTACCATTGACCGGTGTGAGTCATAATTAAATTATTCTTTAACTTTATTATTATTCATTTATATAAAGCTTAAAGAAAAATTTTATCTGAGTCATAATTCAAAATGTTCATTCAGTCCCACCATGAAATCTAATACGTTTAAGATTTATTCTGTAATTTCTTTTCTGTTTTTATTTACCCTCCCTCCCCGCTGGAATAAAATATTGCAAGTTTACCTGAGTTAATACAAAGAAAGTTCAATTAGTATTAAAATTAATATTTGCTACTGTTAATAAAGTCGGAGAAAAGTTTTTTTTTTGCAATTTACTATTTTTTACGGAAAATGTTTACAAAAATAGAAACATCATCGACATCAGTTCTATGAAAATCAATGTCATTGTGTGCTATTGCCGAAGAAGGAGAAGTTTGTATACTGTAATCAGAATCAGAAGATTTTCTAATAAGGTTCATACTAGGGTTCTCCTTCTCTTTGGCCTTCATGCCGTTGCCACATTATAGTTACTCTTGTCTATAAAATCAGAATTACGCACTACAGCGCTAATTATGTTTGCAGTTCCTAATTTCTCGAGTTCTCGAATTTGTGATTGACCTATCAGGGTTAAGAGTTAAGGCATCAATTTTTGAAACTAGAAAAGATGGAAGCTTAGATTAGCAGATTTTCAATCTGTGACAGGAATCCTCCATAAGTTTTGAAGACAGAAAATTAGTTGAGAATAATGGGAACAAGTTATTGTTAACATATGCTTTTCAAACTAATTTCTTGCCATTTTAGCTTTTCGCACCTGCCATACAAAGCTGTTATATCAATAAAAATCTGATTTCATTCATATTACATGACTTTTCAGTTGACAGATGGGGTCAGCGTCGGGCAGTGATCTAATATGTAATGAATCCTGTTTGATCAGCGTCGCCACGAATATAACGTAACTGCTTATGAAAAAAATCATGTTTGCAGCCACAACAACAACCTTGTTAATAACGAACCACGTTTCATAGTAACCAAAAACTTAAAAACACGTTAAGAAAAACTGTTGCCATTTGTCGCTGATTCATTATTTCGATTAGTCTTAATAGTAAAACTTGGTTGCATAAACAAATTTATGGGAATTAAAAAAATAAATTTAAACCCCTCATAAATGGTTTATCGAAGCAAAAAGCTCACCAGTTAATACCCCATTTCTGCTGAAAACCCTATGCTGGAGACTTCCAGTTCCCTGGCTTAAACAATAAGCCAGACAGGAAAACTACTTTTTTGTGTGGGCAGCACTGATGTTTCCATCTGGTTTTCCTTCTTTTTTTTCTTCTCTGCTAGTCGGTTCTAAAATATCGAGAGCCGGTTAAGGGTTCGTCTCAAAGGAAATTGCTACTTATGTGTACTTTTGTCAGTACCCAGACGTAATTTGTAAAATAAATCTATTTTTGACAAGAAACTTTATCATGATATAAAAGATGAGTGGATGACGTCATTCCTAAGTTACAACCAAAAATGACGTTATAGTAAAATTGTATGATGACGTCTGTTGTAATGACGTTAGTTCCATCATAAAGGCTTACTGTTGACGTCAACTTAACAGTTTAAGTTAGATATTCGTGAAAACATATTGATTTAAGAGATAAATACTTAAGAATGGATTCAAACAATGCTTTACATATTTCTATATCCAAGAGACGGTACAATGTAGTTAAACATCTTCTAGAAAATGGAGCAGACCCAAATGTTAAAAATGGACGAGTACAAGAAACACCTTTATATGTTGCCGCTGGAACAGGCAGCCTAGAAATTTGTCAGTTGCTTCTCTCTTTTCATGCGGATATAAACGCTCCGATTTTAGAAAATTATACACCCTTGTTTCATGCTGTGATTAACAATCATCCACTTTTAGTGAAATACCTTCTAAAAAATGGTGCCAATCCCAACGTTAGTGCCGGTAGTGACATGGGTTGGACTCCCTTACATTTTGCAGCCTGGATGGGAAGCCTTGAAATGTGTCAGCCTCTTATTGCTTGTGGTGCTAATGTAAATTTTCCAAGTCCAACAAATCGGACACCCTTCTGTGTAGCTGTGATGCAGGATCTGGTGCTTTGCCGTAATTGTGATCCTACCCTAGTAAAATTTTTTCTTGAGAACGGGGCAGACCCAGACATTGCAGATGATGCGCAGTGTGGACAGCTTTACATTTTGCTGCTTCAATGGGCAGTCTTGAAATGTGTCAGCTAATTGTGTCATTTGGTGCTGATATATACGCTTTAAATGAATCAAAAAGGACACCCTTACAGGAAGCTTATCTCAAGAACCACACAAACGTGGTGAAGTATCTTTCAGATGTTGTAGAAAGAAATTCTTTAAAGTTATTCAAATTGGTATCTCTAATGTTCATAATTATTTCATGTATTCACTATCTACTACATTAAATATTTGAAGACAGTTGTTTGCTCAGGTGTTATATATGTAAAGTCAGAAGATAAAATTTCATCAAAATAATTGAGAAACTTGCGGCATAGCCTGAGGAGGAACCTTAATGAACAAACTTCTCTTATTAAAGGGACTTGTCTAAATTAAAAATGGTGATTATCTTGAAAATGGGAAAACGTGTTTACCATTTTATGTGCAAATGCGAATCCTCAAAGTAAGCAGTTTTTCGTTTTGTCATGGAATCCCGGCCAACTTAATGTTATGTTGATACAATTAGTTATTCAGAACTAATTTATCCTTACTAGACTTTTAATTGCTCAACCTGACCATTTTCTGTCATTTAACTTTTCCTTAGCATGACATAAATTCACATGACATAAAATTCTACGTAAAGCTCGAGTCCACTTGATAATGACAAAAATTGTCAAAAATTGTCATTGTAATGACGTAATAGACAAAAATTAATCCTTAAAATTATATAACGGTGTATAAAGTTTTATGTTATGGAGGCATGAAAAGTTATATGGTGTAGCGTTTAAAGCACCATTATCCTTCCTAGTTGTTAGTTTTTAAATTAACTTCCGAGAACCCTAAAAGGTAGTCTTGACTTTTAACCTAGCAATAGAAACATAGCTCTAACTGTTTTTTTTAAGTCGACTCTCTTTTTATTCCCTGACGTCTTTGTGGCATTTAGTGCTTTCTTGTGCGCTTTAAATGAGTCAAATAGGACAGCCTTAGAAGAAGCTTATACAACTCTTAATAATGGTGTTGGATCGAAATTAAAACTGCTCTATTGGAATCACCATGATCGAAAATCCCATGTAGGAAATTACAGTTCTCCGATCTTGAACAACAAGGAAAATCATTTTTACATGGGGAGCGCTGATGTCTCTTTTTTTCTGTGTTTTTTTGTTTCCGCATGTGGTTACACACTAAACCAGTTGTCATTGACTCTTAGGATAGGGCTTATTTGAAAGTAAATTGTCGCATCTACTGCGCTTTTTAACTTACAAAAAAGATCACGCCTAAAGCAGTGGCGTAATTTCGTCTAAATCCTGGGGGGGGGGGGGGCAAATTTGGAGCAAATTTTTCCAAATCAAGTGAAAATGACAGTGAATACTGAAAAATGAGTCATGTATTACCATAAAGGCCAAGATAAAATCAAGAAAACTGACCTGTTTCTCTGGATACTAGAATTATGCAGGCTTACCTTAATTTTTAGAACATTTTTTGCAGAAACTAAATTCCGGCTGGTGGGGTCAAACTGAGGTTTGGGAGGGGGGAAACTTGAGTTTGGAGGGTGCAGTTACCCCCTTATGTTCCATAGCAAATTACGCCCTTGGCCTCAAGAAAGATGTCAATTTTTGTCCAGAGTATGAAAATAACAGAGAATGGAATTGCTATGATAGTCAATCGATTTTTTCATGTTCTAAAAGCCTGAACAAGAGGTTTTAATTCCCCAACTCGACAAACAGATGGTTTTCAGTTGACAAAACTGCATTTTTATATGCAAGATGATGCTTCTCTCGGATATGGTGCCATATTTGAGTGACTTCTTCTCCTCATTTTCTGAAATATCGTTATATTCTTTAAAATGTCGTTATATCCTTGAAATCCCATCAAAACTGTTTTCCTTAATATTTCTTGCATTATAAATTACAAAAAAATAATGGTTGATTTTATTATTAATTTTGTTTTTCTGCTTATTTCTTCTGAACTCCTTACAAGCTTATGGTATTCTTTTAACCTTTGGGTAGTGATATTAATGTCTGAATGGGTTCAACAGTTTCTATTTACGAGGAACCCTGCAATAAAATGTTGCTTTGGTAAGCAATTTCTCACAACCATATTTCTTACCATACATCACTTTTCTAGAATTAACGTATTTCGGGGATTCAAAAGCCTATGAAAGGTAGTTGCTGATCTTGACTAGTAATATATCACTTTATGTACTTGACTTACTTGACTTATGTCTCCTGCCGGGCGCTGCTCGGCGTAGAGAGTGACGTCTGCCTCCTCCATCCACTTCGGTCCATGGCAAGCGTTTGCACATCGCTCAACCTGATATTTGCCATCGTCAGGAACTCGGACAGATTGTCAGACCATCGCTTTTTCGGTCGGCCGCGAGGTCGCTTCCAACCGGCTTTGACAGGGTCGAAGTCATGGATCGTTTTGGCAGGTATGTGTGGAGGCATTCGAAGTAGGTGTCCGAACCATCGTAATGTTCTACACTTTATGTAGAACCGATTAAAATAACTAGTGAAAGACAATTCCGTGAGACAAAAGTTGTGAATAGAAACAGATGTCAAAAACCCACCGATCTCTTTATTTTCTATTTCACTTAGGAAGAAAGAAAAACACATATTCAAGCATTGCATATTAGATTATGGAGGGAAGGTATAACTGAAGCTTTCAAAAAGTACTATAGTAAATACTCACAGAATAAGCCAAGTCAAAGTATTTACTAGTTGTCAGTTTGAGGGCTTTTTTCTTGCTAATGATGTTTGATTTCCAGTCTTAATGTCTAATTTCCAGTCCGATTCCTACATTTCTTTTTATAATGAAACAGTTACTACCATGGCTGTTGCAATAGCTGGGACCTTCAAGGCTCAAAGTGACTGAAATAAAAAAAAAACTTTTCAAAGAAACTATCTTGTAGAAGATATAACAACTGTAGTTGAAATACAACCGAACATTAAATTGTAGTTTAAAAAAATGGGTCCTGGGAATTTCAGAGAAGAGCTTTAGACACGTCTAAAACGGCAATAAACTGAAAGAAAAAGTTGTTGCTTGACTTTTCAACTACAGACTTACAGTTTCCCACCTCGAACATGAGGAAAATAGTATTTTTGCACTGGTGAAGTGATGGTCTCTTTTTAATTAAATACTCAATTTTCTTAAAGAGACCTGGAGTCTACTAGCAAGGGTTATATCTACGCCTGGTGAGGGTTGAAGTGGTTGCGGCGGATAAATAATTCCTGGAGAGATTCGCGAATTAATTTTTAGTTTTTAACCAATATGGCGTATGCATTAAGTCTAATTTTAGTAAACTTCATTCTAGACTATTGTAAGAGATTCTTGATGTCTTACAAAAAGATCTAAGGAATTCATTAAGGATTTAAAGGCGGGTGCATTTAGTGAAGAGCCCACTCTGAATTAATGTATGCAATTACACAAAACGACCGTTTTTTATGATGTATAATAATTTTTAAATAGATAAATCCAAAGAATAGACACTACCAAAATGAACCGAAAATCCTCTCCCCCCCCCCTAGCATGATCTGTTTTGACTTCTACAACGTTGAACTAATACACGCCTCTTGTCGCTGATATCTTCGTAAACTCGAAAGAAAACGTCAATCAGGTTTGGCGATTTTGCACTCTACCTTCTTATTTGCGTTGAAATAAAATGGGGGGGGGGGCAAAAGTATCATTTTCTACTGGTGGTCAGAGCCAGTGGCGTAGCTAAGCAGTGACGGTTCTGGTCTCTCTTGTCCCCGGGGTAAAATCTTGACTAGCCCCCTCTTTTCCCACACAAAATTTTTCACGCCAAATTTTCACAAATATATATATATATATATATATATATATATATATATATATATATATATATATATATATATATATATATATATATATATATATATATATATATATTATATATACATATATATATATATATATATATATATATATATATATATATATATATATATATATATATATATATATATATATATATATATATATTATATATATATATATATATATATATATATATATATATATATATATATATATATATATATATATATATATATATATATATATATATATATATATATATATATATATATACATATATATATATATATATATATATATAGATATATATACCTATATATATATATAATATATATATATATATATATATATATATATATATATATATATATATATATATATATATATATATATATATATATATTATATATATATATATATATATATATATATATATATATATATATATATATATATATATATATATATATATATATATATATATATATATATATATATATAGTTTGTAGCCATAATGCCAAATTTAAGCGTGGCATTAATAATTCTATAAATTCCATAGTTTGTTTTATTAAATTTTGTATTCACAAAAAATTTAGCCTCCAACAAACAAAATGTCGTTTTCCTTTTTTTTTTTTTGTTATTGGTTTAGACCTTAAGAGTAATCTTTAGATTGTTTATTTAACCGAAAAATTCGTAACTTTCGTTTTTTTTTTTGGGGGGGGGGATAGAGCCAAAGAGTAAACCTGATTGATTTTGAGTGATCCAGTGAAGTTGACCTACTTACAAAAAGCACTTTGGAAAACGCCCAAGTGCTTTATTTGTAGCAATGATTGTTTTTTCTATATTAAATCAAAGAGGTTGAATTTATTTCAGGTGGCAGATTGTTGTTTTCACCCGTTCGTCATTTGGGAATTCGGCCACCAATGAAAAAATTGGAGTTTACAAATTATTTCAGTATTGGAGTTGATGCTCTGATTACGTTAAATTTTCATAGAGCTCGTCAGTCTTCTATGTACCCTTTCAAGAGTAGGATATTGAACAAGGTAAGGCTTTTGATAAAATTACGATACAGACAGCCAATTTTCTTGAAATAAAATTACAAACAATTCTACATTAAAAATGGACTGAGAGAGACATGGCCACCACTTTTTGAAGTTTGTCCATGTTTGAGGACAAACTTGATCTTGGAATTTCAGTCCTGAGACCGTGATAAGTTTAGATATGATGATCGTTGTTTGAGTTATATGCTATATGTTATTGAGTTATATGTTATAACATATAACATATAGTATAACATATAGTAAAAACATATAGTTATATGTTATTGAGTCTTAGTTGGTCTGATTGTGCATGCTATTAGATTTAGCTGTTATGCTGAATTGAGTTCTAAGGCGCCAGCAGAAAATTTTCCAGGAGGGGGGGGGGGGGCAGACGCCTGAATAGCAGTGGGGGTTAAGTGACAGGGAATATATTTCAGGATAATTTTTCGTAGGAATAAGTTTGTTTTTAAATACATTTAGGAAGAAACTCTCAAATAAAAATTGGAATTAAATTGCATGCAAAATAAAACAAAATACAGTAAATTTTAAACAACAAGGATTCCTGACAGAGGGATCAATTCATTTAATCAATAATATATTTAATTATTATGCCTTTAATCTTAAAAGAAAATCAAACTCAAACCAAAGTTACAAAAAGGTTTATTGCTTCCGTAGATTATAACAGATGTAGACTTGTCTTTATGCAATTTCCTACGCCTTAGAATACTTTACAAAAGGAGTAGAGATGCTCAAAAATCCTCCGTCCTGCGTAGATAACACGTTTTGATTTTATAACGGCCATGTAAAATATACCTCTTTCATAACAGGACAATTCTTGAACTTAAATCGCTTATATTTTCAGACATTTAAAAAAAAATATAGAATAGCTAAAGACAAAAATTTCAACTTACTATCCAACTGTTAAATTGACCCTCTTTCTTTTTATTGTCCTATTCAACTGAATAAAATGAACTGTTCAAAACAAAATTCAGTCACAAGAGAATCTTACCAAATAGTTTGTGATCAGAAACTGGAAGTAAAAGGTGACTTGGGCCAATATTCACTAAAATTAAATGGAATTTTTATGACAATTGCTACACCAGCAGTATTGTCTTTTTATGCTGATTCTAAAAATATAAAATTCTTTCAGTTTTATGTTACCCACCCAAAATAAAAATCTGAAAAAATTCGCCTGATTTTGAAAAAAGAGGAAACAACCCCCAAAAAACCAGCAATCTTAGTGAAAATCCCTTTATTAGATACATCATACCAGAGAATCCTACCATAGAGGTTGTAGACTCCAATCTTCAAAATGTGGAGTTTCGCATTGTTTTTCTGAAGAAACATCGTCGATGCATATTCATTTGTTCTTCGGTATCAAACCGAAGGTCCTAGATAATTGGGAGGGAGCTCATTCAAATGTAAATTTAAAGCTCATTTTTAAGTGACGAATTTGCAATCAGTTTAAAATTCTGAGAAGCTAATTGATTTTAAAAGTATGAATAACTATATTTTAGGCTGTCCAGTTGTAAAAGGAGCAATACTACACGGTAGCAGTACAGGATTCAACCAAATTAATTCGCTTTATTTTATATGAAACTAGACTACGTTTGGTGGTCTGTAATTGCGTATCAGCATAGTGAGGGGGGGGGGGGTGAGTCATTGCTTAGGTGGGGTTTGTTTTTAAATACAAGAAAAACAATTTAGTTATTTAGTTATAAAACAATTTAGTTATTAAAAACAATTTAGCCTAAAATATAGTTGTTCATACTTTTAAATCAATTAGCTTCTCAGAATTTTAAACTGATTGCAAATTCGTCACTTAAAAATGAGCTTTAAATTTAAATTTGAATGAGCTCCCTCCCAATTATCTAGGACCTTCGGTTTGATACCGAAGAACAAATGAATATGCATCGACGATGTTTCTTCAGAAAAAACAATGCGAAACTCCACATTTTGAAGATTGGAGTCTACAACCTCTATGGTAGGATTCTCTGGTATGATGTATCTAATAAAGGGATTTTCACTAAGATTGCTGGCTTTTTGGGGGGTTTGTTTCCTCTTTTTTCAAAATCAGGCGAAATTTTTTCAGATTTTTATTTTGGGTGGGTAACATATAACATTCCCATATCTACCAGCACAGAGGTGGAAAAGGCAAGACAGGTCATCATCAGCCCCGCCAGGAAGTTCCTTTGGGGTGGCAAATACTGCTAGGAACTTAGTTTTCAACAATTTTAAATGGTAATATTTTTTCTTTTTCTATTTATATGAAGTACTTAAATTTATTTAAACATATGTATGTAATGTATTTATGGATAAGAGAATCCTATTGTAGAGGTTGTGATGGCTTTTCTTCATGATTACTTTCTAGTCCAAAATTTCCAGGGGGGCTATGCCCCCCTGTTCCACCTGCCGGCACCTATGATGGAGTTGGTTGTGTCAGTGCAATTTTATCCTTTGTAAGTGAAGTTTTTGGTTTCTTAAGATTTTCTGGTTGATTTTTGTTGTTCGTTTTTTATCGTTATTTTCTTTTTTTTTCTTTTTTCTTTTGGTTGAAAAAAAAAATTGGTCTGAATTTGGTATCCTGTATTTACTTTGTACCGTTTATTCGATGTGTTAATTGCCTATTCAAAATTTTTTCATGTTAATTGGCATATAAAAAACAAAAATAAATTAAGGAAAATAATTGTTAGCGAAAAGAAATCTAAAGGAGAAAGTTTGTTTTTCAGAAAAGAAATTTTGGGAGGAAATTTAAACAAAAAGAGGCGAGGGAAAATTTATATTTTCCGTTTTCTTTCTTTTTTTTAAGAAGCTGTTTTTAGGAATTCAAAAAGAGTGCTCCACTAAATTTTAAAATCTCGAAATAGCTGATTTGTTGTATTTAAGTTTTTCTGGAGTCATAGAAAAAAATCGAGACCATGGAAGACGATATTGATATTTATTTAAATATTTTAATTATGAAATATTTTTTTATTATTTGTGAATTAATGTTTGTTTTACTGCCAAAACAAAAAAAGATTTTGTTTTGAAGGTGCTCATCCCTACTCTTCAAAAGAGCGTATTAATTAACTTTTTGCGATCTAGGAATGGTTTAATTTATCCTATAGAATCTATAAAAGAAACTCCCAATTCGTAAAAAATAATTATATACGTTCTTACACGTTAATTATACCTTCTTTGCGCATGCCTTTATAAGTCAAAATATGGCAATTAAAAATCCATAGCATAGATCTTCTAGTTTTTCTCATTAAATGATCTTATACTTTAATAATACAGATTTTCCTGTTTATTTTCCTTTATATTCCTTTTTCTTTTTCCTTTTCTTTTTCTTATTTTCCTTTTTCTTTTTATAATTTCTTTTTATATTATAATATATATTTTCTACACCCAAAGAGACAAAATTACGACCGACTATGAAAATTTAAAATTTAAAATTTATTCCATGTTCTAATTTTTTATATAATTTTATATTTTACTTTGTTGTATTTTTTTTATGTTTTATTCTCCTAACTGTGCTTTGATGCATGTGGTTAATCAGTAAATATTATTATTGTGTATTATATTAATTCCAGATACTGTACCTGACGTATGGGACCAAAGACGTTATAGAGCATAGCTGTGAAGGACTAGAGAAAAAAGTTGCTTTATATCTTGATGATGTACAGATACTGTTGCCAGAGTTAGAATCTATTGTTTTACTTAATATTGAATGCTGGGGTGGAGGGGCGAAGCCCTGGAAACTTGGACGTAAGTCTAAAGCCCAATTAGTTGTATTAATCAGCTGCTTATACCATATATCCTCCTCTGTCTCCAGAGTAACTTGATGAAGAGTCACTAGTCATCTTTCATCACTGTGGTCTCCCAGGCATCTACCCATTCGGGTTGGAGCGAGACATTGAGATTCGTATGGTCAGTTTGATAGCTGTGTAGGGTGCTTTTGTGACGGCCTCTTCTTTTGGCATATAACTGCCACTTCAGGATGACTTTTGTTGCGAAATTTCAGGCGTGCGAATAACGTGCCCGAATTCTAAGTTGCTGCCAATAGCATGATAGTTAGTGGTGGATATTAGATAAGGAGTCATCCTTGAAAAGAAAAAGCTAGACCGCAGTAAAGAAGCTAAAATCTTCAATTGAATTTGTGGCTATCTTAATAGATATTCTAACTTTTATATCAATTAGTTACTACTGATAGTATAATAATATAATATATTTTGTATAAGCGTGGGGTCAGTACTTGTATTATACGTACTTTGTATGCTATGTATACTAATTTAATTGTCATGGTTAATCTTCCTGACAGAATGATTACAGAGATAGCCATCCCTGTTCGCCGTAGAGTAAGGTGGCCTTATACGTATTATCAATCGCGTTTAGTAACTGTATTCTGGACGCACAGCCTCAAGCGGTTCCCTGTTGTATCTTGAAGGGATAGATGTATCTCTTATTGCTTATGCAGACGATATGTTCAATCCCAGCCGAACGGTACTGGCGTTTTGGAATTTTTTTTTTTCGATTATGAGTCGAGAATATTCAAAGATAAATCTTAAGTGCCGAAAAGTTAATCGCCGAAAAATCTTAAGCGCCGTTTAGCGCCGAAAAGTCAGAAGTGGTGCTATTCAACTGGGGCCCAGTTCCCGAAGGATTTAAGGTTGATCTAAATGAAGCATCGGTTGCTCCTAAATTGGAAATGAAATATCTTGGCCTCCCAATCGGTGACTTTTGAAACAGCTAGAAAGCTCCTCATCCATTATTTTCCAGTGCCGGAAGTTCAGTGCCTACGGTAGCATAGTATGTAATAACTTCGTTTTATTCGCCGGCTGCTAGCTAAATTATATAACTCATATGCGCTTCCAAATTTTTCGGACATTGCACCTTTTTGGCGCACCTTTGGAGTTACGGTATTATATACCCTAATGCTGCCATCAGCAGATACATTGAATCTTTTTTTTTTCTTTTTTTTATTGTGCTTGTTATGTCTACTTTGTAATTATTTGGTTAATTATTATGCTTGTATGCTTATTTCAGGAATTCTAATTTTGTTTTACCTGTCATTTTCCGTCTTTCTTGTTCTTTTTTCTTCTTCTCTTATACTCTGTTATTGCGTTTACAACGGGCCATAAATAAATTCAATTCAATAATTACTGAGGGTACTTGCTTCAGTTCACGAAGATATAAGAAGAGCTGGGCGAAATCTATTTTCAGCTTCTAGGGGTGGGGACATATGTGTTATTGTTCAATGATGGTACCCCAAAAATTTTTTTTTTCAATTAAAACACCCGAAAAGGTTTTTCGGGGAGGGGGGTCTAGGAGGGGTAACACAGGCCCCCTACTCTCCTACTTCCTAATTGGCGCCACTTAATTGGGGACTCCGGGAGTTTTTCGTTGAAAAAAAGTAAGACCGTTGGGCACTTTATCTGAATAATTACATAAGGCTGATGAGTGAACAAAAAACAATAAAAATAATTTTTTTAAAGGAAAAACCGTTATCTAACCGTTAGACCGTTATTTGAATAATTACATTAACGGTCTGAATAAGACCGTTATCTGAATAATTACATTAGCTAAATTGTAGCTATAAGAGTGAACAAAACACAATAAAAAATTTTTTTTTAAACTAAATGCTGTTCGAGGGAGACAGTCCCACTTCAACCAATTTCGCACAATTTAAAAAAAAAATTCCACCCCCAAATTAGCATTCAGACAGAGATTGTAGTAGAAATACAATAAAGCCAGGAAAGTATACGGAATCTACTAAAAAAAAACTCTTAAAACATCGCTGATCTATTTTTGTGTCACTTGGAATAGCAAATGAGCAAATGCACATTTTGGGTGTTTTCTCAGTTGTATTAAAACTTTGGAATATTTCATATATATTTCATATATTTCAACAGTTCAAACAGAATATTTCATATATTTCAACAGTTCAAAGTAATAATCGATCTATAAATTATAAACTTACATCTGGTGTTAATCAAGCATAATCCCACTAGACCTCACCTCTGAGGTCAAAACTCCTAAGTTTGAGAAGCTGTTTATGAGTAGATCCTACTTTGTGCAAATTATTTAAAAATTTATGGTATTGTGGTGGAATTAAACAGTTCCCTTGAAAAGCTTGATAAGCTTGTTGAAGGAAGCTCACTACTGAGCTGAAAACCTTGAAAATGGAAGCATTTATACAGTTGTTTGTAGATTGATCCTGCTAGTATCTTGGCCTTAATTTTTTTTTTTGGGGGGGGGGGAGAGAGAGGAAGGGGATATTAAATAAAAAAAAAATTTAAGCTAATTTTTTTTCAAGTTAATTTTTTGATAAAAATCAGCTTTTCAAGGGAAAATTTGGAAAAAAAATCCCTCCTAAAGCTTAATAGGCTCTTTAATAGAACCTCACCTTTGAGGGGGGGGGGGGAGGATATTAGTATATCTGTTTGTAGATACATCCTTTTTGACAAGTCATTTGAAAATTAAATGACGGGGTTTTCAAAGAGTGGTAGGATTTGTCTTAAAAAAAAAAAAAAATAATAAAAATAAGTTGCCCTCTTGAAAAGTTCGACAAGATTGTTGAAAAAAACTTTATCACTGATATGAAAACCTCAAATGTGCATGTACATTTTGTATATATAGTCGTATTTCGGATAAACTTTTAGAAATAAGTTGCAGGGTGTTAAACGAGTGGTAAGGTTTATAATAGAGAAAAAAAATGAGCTGCCCCTCTGAAATAGATCAATAAGCTTGTTGAATAAACCTCACTTCTGACGTGGAAGCCTCAAAACTGAATGCCTTAACGCAGCTGTCAGTGGCAGCACAATACCGCTGCCTAAGTAAAGAGCAATGTGGGCACAATAAATTATTGCTACTGCTACTAAAGCTATTGCTACTACTATTACAACTGCTACTACTACTGCTACGACTACTATAACTACGACGAATACTAATAATACTAATTAAGCTAATGGTATTACGGTGAAACTTTCAGGGAATTTAGAAAAAGATAGTGAACTCAACTGAAACATGCTATGTGGATACAGGTTTTAAAAGGACGTAAGAGCTATATCCCAGGAACACCTTAGAATGTTAAGTTGAAACTTGCCGCACATGTTGAGGGGAATGTTGATCCAACCCAAAGGTACTATATGTATGCTACTCCTACTACTACTTCTAAGACTAAACTGTATTAAAAAAAAAAACAAAAAAAACAGGGAATGTTGAGGGGTATGTTGAATTAAATTGAAACCTACTGTATGTATGCAGGCTTTCAAAAGGCCGTATGAGCAATAAATCAAGAACGGCTTAAGAGTATGAGGCTTAAACGTTCAGGACATGTTGAGGGGTACGTTAAACTAATAAAAATGCACTTTGTACATACTGCTGTTATTATATTAGTAGCAGTACTACCACTGCTCTTAGTACTAATATTACTAAGGTATTAATGTGGATCTTTCAGACACTGTTGAGAAACATGTTGAGCTAAATCAAAACATATTATGTGTATTCAGGCAATCAACAAGACTTATCACCAATATCTGAAAAGCGGCTTAAAGCATAAGATTGAAACTATTAGGGCATTAGAGGGGATGTTGAACTAGACCAAAAAGTATGCTGTATACTATTATTGCTTACTACTAATAATACTACTACTATTACTAGTACTACTTCTAATGCTGTTACTATTGCTTCTGCTGCTATGCTTACTACTATTGCTAATACTGAGGGTCTTTATTAAATTTTTAGACAACGGTGAGGGCGGTATTCAACTGAATTAAAGCACATATGTAAATGTGGGGTATTAAAGGTGTGTATTAGTAGCATCCCAGCAACGGCTTTGGGTATCAAGCTGAAACTTCCAGGGCTACCAATATTACTCCTGCTTTTGGTGATACTGTTACTGCTGTTATTGAACTAAATTAAAATAGCTTTAGTGAAGCCAGGTTGTCAAGATATCCAGGTGAGTTATCTTAGGACTAGAATAGGACATAAAGTAGAAACTTTCATGGGAAGTTTATATTGCTTCGAAACTAAATCAAAAAGCACTGTGTATATGTTGGTTGTAAATAAGACATATCAGCAATATCTCAAGAATGACTGAGGGTATCAAGCTGAAATTTCTAGGGCTATTACTATTACTACTTCTCTACTTTACAATTGAACAAAATCAAAAGAGTGTAGGTGCATCCAGGTTTTCAAAATAGCATAGATACACTGTTTTATGAAGTTTTATTTTTCTGGGAAACTTGATGTGTAAAAGTAAATCAAAGGATAATCCAGATTATCCAGATTTTCAAAAGGGGTATATTATTGGGGTATATATAAAAGGGGTATATATAAAAGGGGTATATATAAAAGGGGTATATAAAGGGGTATATTCAAAAGGGGTAGATTTTCAAAAGGGGTATATTATTATTTTCAAAAGGGGTGTCCAGATTTTCAAAAGGGATATATTATTGAAAATGGTTTGAAAAATTTTGTCCAGCATATAAATAGTAAGCCAAAATACTGATTCATATCAAAAAAAAAAAAACGAAACGGTTTGTAATATTCTTTTCTTTACCAATGAAAAAGACTATGTTAATCAACAACGAATATAAACTAATCTGGAACAAGTTTTCCGAGCTGACTCCCCCAATGGCCTCTATATTTTGTTTCCTATGTTATGTTTTTATCTCCCTCTCTCCCTGTCTTGATTGTTTCTGTCTCCTTGAATACCTCAATAAGTTGGGTAGAGCTGACTCCCCCAATGGTCTCTATGTTTTGTCTCCTATGTTATATTTTTTTCTCGCTCTCTCCCTTTCTTGATGTCTTGGTTGTTTCTGTCTCCTTGAATACCTCAATAAGTTGGATAGAGCTGACTCCCCAATGGCCTCTATGTTTTGTCTCCTATGTTATATTTTTGTCTCCCTCTCTCCCTTTCTTGATGTCTTGATTGTCGAGCGAAGGGACCAAACAATAATAAAACTCATAAATAAATAATAATTTTAAATTGGTATTATAAAAATTTCTAAGTACTTAAACATATTTTCTGAAAATTAGAGATTACCCAAATTTTGCAAAAAATGATCGAAAAAAATATGACGGTATTGTTGTGGCTAATGAATAAGTTTCCAACAACACTTTCAAAAAGCATCAATAAAGCTATATATTTGGATCGCAAACGTATGTAGCTAATAGTTAGCAAATTAGTTAGCCAATGGTTGGCCATTGAACAGCTAAATAGGTAATCGCTTTTTTTTTTGGTCTTATGCATAAAAACAACAATTATTTTTTTAGTTAAGGACAAATCTACCACGCAGAATAAAGATAATATACAAAATGGTACAGATATATTTTCCGAACTCAGCCCATGAAATTTCAACGAGTGTTTTTACTTTTATTTTCTCAAAAATATTGTAAAGAGCCAATGTAGAACCTATATACCTGTTGTAGTTTAAATTCCCATAGAACCAATTCAGTAGTAATGAATAAGAAATATTGAAGTTTAAAATACTCCAGAAGGGCGTCTCCATCTGTAAGTAGGTAAGGGGTTTCCATCCAAAACAATATCTTTGAGATATCCTCCTCAAAAGATGTAGCTGTTTGTTGGCAAGTCCAACTAATACTGTTCTATTTTTTTTTTTTTTAATTAGATTAACTAAATGAATTGTTAATATTTTTTATATGTCTGCCTTTTTTTTTTTTAGCCCAGGTTTTGAAAACTTTTTTCTTTGTCAATATTTCGACGATCGAAGGATAGATTTCTTAAAGAATTTGAACTTATTTTGTTTGATATTCCTCCAGTCCGAAATTTTAATGGAAATACTAAAGAACTGTTGACCTGTTTTTCTTTTGTTTTTTTTTTAACTATTATTATTTCTATTATTATTATTGCTGCATTAACATCAGAAACTGCAATGAGTTTTTTTTCAAATTTTTTTTTGTGTTGGTCTTATGGATTTGTTCAAACTGGTATCTATTGTGTTTATTTAATTTTCAGTCAAATAGGAATTAAATAATTAATTTGCAATTAAATTTCAAATTAAATAAAATTAAATAGGTATCGATTGATTTTAGGCATTTGCTTATTTCCTGAAAATTTCAGGATATATCCAAACCAACTGAGATCTTTAATTCGATCTTAACCCATCCTAATTGAATCCTAGCAAAATCCAATTTAAATGAAATCCAAATCAAACCCTAGATTAGAATTGAGCCTGCTTTAAATCTTTTAGTTCTATCACTTAAAGTACTAAGGTCATCAAAATAAAAACGTTTTTTTTGCCCTTTTGCTCCATCTTTGAGCTTTTCGTACCTGCAAGCCGGGATTTTCTATGATTTTTTTTTTAAATTATGGAATCTATAAAATTATAGAGATTCTGAGCCCTATGTAAATTTTTACCTTTTGCCCATGCTGAAACATAAAAAAATTAAATTTTTTTTTGGTAAATCTAATAATGTTTTTTCATAAAAATTCAAACTTGGACAAGCCAATCGGTTTATTCACCTTATTTCCGGTTTACATAATATACGAATCTAATGGAACGTAATGTATTGATCCAATTTTCTTGATTAAACAAAAATTAACTTTTGTTAACTGAAATAAGGGAGCAACATTTAAACTTAAAATGGACAGAAATAATTCTGTATATGAGGAGGGACTGCCCCCCTCCTCACTCCTTTTCTCTTCACTCTAAACTTCTTTAGTACTTTGAAAAAAGTTCTTCTTCTAATTAAATGACCCTTGTGCTTCTGGAGTCGTTCTTAAAGATTTGGGACAAAAATTCAAACTTTAGCGCAACGAGCAAGGCATTGAGTAGGGGACACACCATCTCATATACGAAATGATTTTGTTCGTTTTAAATTTTAATGTTGCTCCTTACTTTCAGTTGAAAACTTGTTTTTTTTATTTAATTTCGTTTTTCAAATAATGCCGTGAAATACGCCCCCCCCCCTCGCTGAAAATTTCCCTGGAAATTGTCTGCGGATATTTCCGCCTGAAAAATTATCCTTAGCGTACTTTCGTTTGAAAAAAAAATTGTTTTTATTTAATTCTTTTCCGAAAATACCATGGAAATCAATACCCAATGGAATACCCAATAGAAACTTCTCCCGCTGAAAATATCCCCCCGTAATGAATTTCTTCCGCAGAAAATTCCCCCCATGGAGAATTTCTCCCGCGAAAAATCCTCAAATCCCCCACAAAAAAAAACTCGCAGACAAGTCTGACTCCACTTTAAAGTTCCCCAAACATTTCCCCCGAAACATCTCTCCAAGTAAAATTGGGTGGCAGCATTATGTTTTTTACTACAGCAATCAGAAAAGTTGCACTTCCTAGAGTTTCAGGAGGATACGTTTTTTGCTCATTTTCTGCTGATTTTTCGCACACGTTTCTTTTTTCAAACTTGGCGTAAACTGTAGCACGAAGCCACCTGAGGCCAACACAGCTGGGTGTTCTTTGCTTTATTTCGTTCAAAGCTTCAGTCTTTACCCCATCTCATAAAATTCCAATTTCCATCGGATCCCTTCTTACAACCTCTTCGCCCATTTGGGCAAAACCTGCATTTCGTTTGACCCGATATGGACTGACAAAACTATGATTTTTTTTCTGTTATCCTTTATCTGTAAAAAGGCCTGGCAACCTTGACCTTTTATTGAAAATATTACTAGAAAGTGTGTTCAAACAAAATTATTATGCTAAACAAATAGCTAGAACCAATCGTACCAAAAATTATAGATGAAATAAAAAAAAAACGCTGGATTTAAAAATCGTGCGGCTTCATAGCACCTTATAAAAAAGATAGATAAATACACCAAGAATTTTCTATCTAGGAATAGCAGCTTATTAAGCTATGGCGCACAATAAGTAAATAGCTGATTGAATAAGTTTCTAATAAGTGCTTTGAATTCAATTCAGTAATTGCAATTGTCTATTGAACGTCATAAGAAAGCAAAAATTAATTGCAATAAGCTTGATAAAAACAACTTGTGTAGCTAAACTTTTTTTTTGTAGATTTCGAAGAAGCAAGCTATAATGATGGTAAAATTGAAGTTTTTGGTATCACTTCTTCATTTCATATTGCGCAGATGCAAGTTGGACTTTCATCCCCCATTCGTTTGGGACAGGCGAATACAGTCAAGGTAAGCTTTAAGAAGAATTAGGGTTGTACTCCCTGCATTACTAGACTCCAAATCGGTGCTACCAACTTTGGCTTGTTTCTAGGCTTTTGAAAGTTTAATCCAGTAAGTTAAATGAAAGCTGTTTCCTCAATTTGAAAAATTGGTACAATGGTACCTAATTGTACATTGGTACCCAAATGTGCTACTTTGCCTGATGAGTTTCGCAATTCGGGATAAAATTCGGGATCACTATTCGGGTAATTTTGAAGAAAAGTGGCAGCCGCTTCCAATTATAATATTTCAAGCACGATCTTCTGAACTCGTTTTAAAATAAACTCATTCTAAAGAAACATGGTCCGCAAAAAGGAACGGCTTATATTATGGACATCTTACTTTTTAATATTGATTTCTATAAGTATAAGTATAAGTAAGGTATAAGGTATAAGTAATTTCAAAAGCTTTAACATTCTCGGAGCAATGTACACTCACATTTATTTCATAGGTGCTTATGTTTGTGCTTATTGTACTGGGTTTAGACTGTTAGTAATACACTTCTTGAATTGATTTTATTTTCTTATTATGTAAATGCCAAGTTCGTTGAGGTTAAAATCTAGATTCTTTCACCTGAATTTTTTCGCTAAATTAAAAAAAAAATCAATCAAAACAGTCATCGACATCATTTGTCTGCTTTCATAATCATATTCACCACTTGTCATTTCTTTCATTTTTCACCTCGTTTGTCACCACTCCTATTTTCAGCAGTCATTCTCTTATATTCCATGTCCTCATTGTCATTGTCATTGGCATGTTCTCATTGTCTCCTCGTCATTGTCGTTATCCTATTATGTAACCATGCCTGTTTCACAGATATTCACCCTTAGCTCCTTTTTATTTAAGGTAAAAGATGACCGGTCGGTCATTGTCTCCTCGTCATGACCGGTCATTCTCATTGTCTCCTCGTCATTGTCGTTATCCTATTATGTAACCATGCCTGTTTCACAGATATTCACCCTTAGCTCCTTTTTATTTAAGGTAAAAGATGACCGGTCGGAACTACCTCCGTACTTTCGTTCGGAGACCCGGCATAAATGGAACATTCAGCACCTAAAATCAAGCACAGAGATATCACGGTTCTTGCCATTATTTCCAATCACGGGTTCATGGTGTCTACATCTACCATTTATTGATTGCAGCAAATCTCTTCCAAATATAAAAAAGCAACTTCATTCTATCCTTATAAATGATTTTAAGAATTAATAATATATTAAAAAACTGGGTACATTTGATAATATTGTTTTGTTGGGTGTTTTGCCCTGTGAGCTGCCGGTCATCGGTTACCCTTGCTCGCCCGTTGGTTTTTTTTTTTTCTTTTTTTATTGGTGTGTTTTCGGTGGATCTTTGCCCGGTGTCGGTGGGTTTGTGGGGTCTATTAATGAGTCATGGAATAACTCTTATTTATTTGTTTGTTGTCAAATAGGTTTATTCCGATTAATGTACCGGGTTTTTGTCATTCGACCTTGTGTCTCTGGCGTTTACCCTCTATTTATGTCTATTTTGTACAAATATTTTAAAATTAAACCTTGAAACTATCACTTGTCATCCTCGTATTACCAGTAATTGCATAGTAAATAATGACTTCTAATCCGTAGTAACCAAAATCCAAAAAAATTTTCTAAAAAAAAACTGTCATGTGAAAAAGAATCGGCATTTGAAGCATATTTAAAAATTCGCTGTGGAAATGCGAAAGGCGTTAAGCGATATTTTTCAAAGTGTGGAGAAGTAAAAAATTGTTTTGGAAAAAATTTTCTATATCCCTCTCAAAATCCAATTGTACCTTTCTGGCCATCTTGCAGTGAGCCTTAGGTGACAATCTTCGTGGCTGTGGAAGAGTCGTGATTTTAAAGATTTTGGTCTTTGGTCAAAATGTGGTCATAACGTGTTCGAGTCAATTATAAAATTAAGAATATCTCGATAATGAAAGGGGATGCATTCATTCTCATTAAACCAATCAATCAGGCGTGCCTAGTTTTCGTAAAACCAATATATAACTCATTTTTGACTGATATGTCGCATAACGCCTTTTGTGTTTTCACAGCCGAAAAAGAAACTATGATTTTGATTAATCTTAGTGGTAAAAGTTTATCGCGAAAACAAATCTGCGGGATTTTCAAAATATAGCCTACTACAACCCCACGAAAATGGTGTTCGATCGAGATGAAAACCGAAGAATTCGAACCTCCATAGCCAAAACCTCAATCTAGGAGAATTACAGTCCTCTTTTTTGAGTTACAAGTAAAACTGTTTTTTTCGCTTGGGAAAATGTGTCTCCTTTTTTTTTATTATCCCCCTGCTTCTTCCTTGTTTTTTTTTTTTTTTTTTTTTTACCGTTCGTGGGGCGCTGCAACATTAACGACATGTTTAAGGGTCCTTTTGGAAGGAAAACTACTGTATTTGATTGTTCTTGTAATTAACGAAACCTAGTATAAAAAATAAAATGAAAATTTTGACAAAAAGTGCATCTTCTTACGCATGATGAATAGCACATGAATTACGTTATATATATGTCAATCGTAGTTGGAACGGCAGCTGTAACCTAGCAAAGAACGAAACTCGGCCCATAGTAACCAAAAATTAAGGATGGTGCTTAAAAAGTACAACAACTGACAAGTGAGAAAAAATCGCCACTTGTAGGTGATTTAGGAATGGCAACTATTATCTCGATGAGTAAAATGTTACTATTAACAGTAAAATGTTATTTTGAAATATAATTTATGGGAATTTTGAAAAATAACCTGAAACCGCAAAATTGTCGTTGGTTCAAAACAAAAAGTACAATTTTGAAATTGCCATGGCTGAAAATCCCATACTGGAAGCATAGAGCCTGGCTTGAGCAACAAGGAAAATGACTTTTTTACATGGGTAGCAATGATAATTTTTTTTCTTCACTGCTTGTAGGGCACTGGAATATCATAGACCTTAGAGCTTTGACCTTAGTTCCTCCAACACCGTCCAGGGCTCATAGGGCATTAGTGAGACTCCGCCATTCTTCTCAGAACTAGGTAGCGGCTAGTACATCGCCCCAGTCTGGCACAATAGCAGTGTTTATTGTTGCTCCGTCTTTTTCTTGCGTCCGGCGTCGAGTTTTCGTCAGCTTGCCTTTGCGTCTTGAGCCCCCTGGATTCCATTGGAGTTTCATGTTCGGTAGTCTACTGTCCGGCATCCGTAATACGTGACCAAAAAAGTGCCAGCGTCTATACTTGATTACTTCTGTGATAGCTGATTGCATGGTGCGGGTTCATAATTGTTCGTTGATAACTCAGTGGTGCCACCGGACGTGCAACAATCGTCGGTTAAAGTAATTCTCACAGGCTAGCATACGTTTCTCTAGAGTTGGTCGATTTTCCAGGTTTTACACGAGTAAAGCAGTGTGCTCATCACGTTGCTGTTGAAAAGTCTCATTTTGAGCCTTAGCAATTATTAAAATCAGGAGTCAGATGACGTAGCTCTCAAACTCATTCAATGCTATTTCGTTTTTTTGTTTGAGTGAATGAATGTTTTTCTTTTAGTTCTCAGTTATTCACTAGTATTTGTTGATGGCGGTTCAATTTTGAATTTCTTTGCAAATCACGGATACTGGTGAATGACTTGCTTTTATTATTGTTAGGTATTTGGTTTTAGTTCTTACAATTTTTGGCTTTTATTGGTTTTTATTCATCTTTTAATTTTTTTTTTTTTCATTGGTTTTTTTCACATTCACATTGACTTTCTTGTTTTATTTGTTGGTTTGTCTTCGGCACTCGCATTGATTATATTCGTTTTGCGCTGAAAAAGAGAGGCGTTTGTCCCCTCGAAGTATTCGCTAAGTTGCGTTTTTTTTCAGTATTTTCAGTTGGCTTTTAAAAACCCATTTTTGCTCGTTTTTCTGTCTTTATGGAATGGAAACAATATCTAAACTCACCATCGGCGCCTCCGTCTTTTCCATAAACACCACAACAGAATTTATAAACAGGGTGAATAATTTAGGAGACAATATGCGATCCCAATATGTGCATGCAGGTCGTCAAAAAGGTATATCTTATGGAGGAGGAAAAAGGCCCCTTTGATGCACACTAAGCAAAGCCCACCGGCGTGTAGACACGCCCTGTTAGTTGCAAACTTTCTTCCAGCAATGGGTTAAATTGTATGGTACTTCAGGATACCATCTTGGGTGGATCATCTCCAAGAGGACAAGTGCGAAAGGGTGGAAGATCCAGATTTGGACAGCCAGCCTCTGCTAGTTTGGGTATGTGGTGGTATGCTCCGGGCCACCACTCAGAGTTTGGCGTGCCTGCCAGCAGAGCTTGAGAGTGGTAGGTACTGCAAGGTGCCGACTCCTGCTCCTATTGGGGTCACTCCCACCCTTGCTGAGGTTAAGTAAGAGGTCTTATAACCGCTCCTCATCTGATATAGCAAAGTCTGTCTTAGGAGTTCTTTTGTCCACTGTTTGGACTAACTACCCATTGAGCCAGTTGGAGGTGGTGTTTGCTATATACCTTAAAGCTAACATCCCATTTTCGTCACTTTCGATTCCTAGCGATAAGGAGGTCCTTTGGGTGAAAGTAAACCTACCAAAAATATTTTTTGTTATTAGTACAGTCTATAGCCCACCAAAGATGAAAATCATCGGACATCTGGAAGATTGCTTGGAATTTGTGAAGCAAAAGTTCCCTAAATCAGGTATAATAATCCAAGGAGGATTTAACATTCATCATGGCCACTAGCTGAAATGTTGTACGACTGATGTGGAAGGCTTAGCTCTGCTAGACCTGATTCTTTCTTATTGCCTAGAACAGCTTTTGAAGCTGTTGAAATCGACACTTATATTGGCCCTCGTGGATCTTCCCGGCTTGATATCTTCTTAACTGATCATTCGGATTCCTTTAGTGTCGAAATCTATTCTTTTGTCAGCGACCTTGTGACAATTATAGCTTGTGGAAATCTCAAAATACCTCCACCTGAAAAGCACGATGGGATCATCAGGCAGTATCACCGCACAGATTAGAATGGTCTGCAAAACTTCTTATAGGCAAAGTCGTGGTGTAAATTTTCAAAAGAAGCCCCAAATAAAGCAGATTTACTTTGCGAAATAGTGATTACAGAGGCCATTCTCAATTCATCCAATCAAAAATAGTAAAAGTCTTAACTCGAGATAAACCTTGGTTCAATGCTGGTTGTATAAATGCGACCAGGGCCAGAAAGAACGTTCATATGAAATGGTGTTTTTACTGAATCAGACGAGGACCGGGCTGCTTTTATTGCTCGCAAAGAGTCTGTTAAAGCCGTACGTCAAGCTAGAGCCAATTACAAGCACAAGCTTGTAGACGAACCGAAAAGTGCCCCTGCAAAGCGGTCGTGGAGGGTCGTCATAGAAGCTCTACCGTCATATAAACCAACATCAGTTCCTTCGCTTGATGTTGAAGGGACGATGATCCAGTTAGGCCAGGAAAAGGCATATATTCTTGCACAGGCCTTTTCAAAAGTCTCCCAACTTGATGACGCCGGAGTCTCCCCTCTCCCCTTTCCGCCATGAACAGATGTGAAAATCACCAGCGGTAACATAACTACTAGTAAGGTGCTCAGAATGCAAAGCCAGCTGGATGTCACCTCTCGCCTCTCTGTAGAGAAAATGCTTTGCTGCTGGGATCATTTTCGAAATCCTGGAAAATTGCTCATGTGGTCCCTGTCCCAAAGGGAGAATACGACCTTACTAATGTTGGATCGTATCTTGCAATAAGTCTGCTGTCCTGCGTTGGTAAAGTTTATGAAAGCGCCATTAATAAGACACTTTAGCAATACCTCGAGTCACATCTATTGTTGGCCGACACGCAATCCGGTTTTGCAGAAAACAATCGACATTAGACTGTCTGATTGCGCAGTATCAAGAGTGGGGTGGGTTTCTTTCTCAGGGGCACGATATGTGCCTTCTCTCCTTTGACATCGCAAAAGCCTTTGATGGTGTATGGCACAACGAACTTCTTTGTAAACTGAAAGCCTGTGGAGTTGATGGTCGACTATTTGAGGTGCTTGCTGACTTTCTTTTTCAACGTTCATTGCAGGTTGTCCTCGATGACTTCATATAAAATAAAACACCCAATCTAATCAGGAGTAACCCAAGGAAATATTCTTAGGCCAACTCTTTTTTGGTGTTTATAAACGACCTAGGGGATAACCTTGTGATGAAACTTCATCACTTTGCTGATGACACGACAACAAAAACATCAATTGCTAAGGACAAAGATCCCAGCGAACCCCACAAGGAGCTTCAGGCTGACTTCGAAAGAATTCAGAAGTGGGCAGGTGCGTGGCTTGTCAGTTTTAACGCATCGAAAATGAAAGAGCTCCTAATTTCTAAGGTGCGTAATATGAGGACTCATCCTGATTTCGTCTTCAAAGGAAAGGCAATAACCCGAGGTGATACACTACGCCTACTTGAAGTTAATTTCTCTTCGAATCTCTCATGGACTGAGCATCTCAGTAAAATTAGATTCTCTTGCTACATTACGCTAAGAGTTATCCTAAGATGCAAAAATCACATCCCTGAATTTGTTGCTCCTTCTCTTAAATTTTGAAAGTTACCTTGTTTTGTGATACTCACTTTCTTGATTTTGAAAAATTTTTTTTTTTTTTATATAAATTTGGAGAAAAATTGTTTCAAACAGTTCGTGGTAACGAAGTGTAAGTAAGGAGCGACTCGGCTCAATGGTAACCGAAACTCTAAAAAACGAAATTTTGATACCAATAGCTACATCAAAGGAATCAGATTTTAATGCTGATTTCAAATATATAAGTGTCATCAAGTTTAGTCTTACCATCAAAAGCTACGCGCCTGAGAATATTTGGCTGATTTTAGAAAAAAGGGGGAAAGACCCCTAAAAGTTATAGAACCTTAATGAAAATTCCACCATCATTTTCAGCGTATCAGAGAATCCTACTGTAGAGGTTTCAAGCACCTATCTACAAAAATGTGGAATTCTGCATTTTTTGCCAGAATAAAGATCACGGATGTGTGTGTTTTTTTTTCCCCAGGGGTTATCGTATTGACCCAATGGTCCTAGAGGGCTCATTGGAGCGGAAATTAAAATTTCTAGTGCCCTTTTTAAGTGACAAAAAAATGGAGGGCAACTAGGCCCCCTCCCGCGCTCATTTTTTTCCCAAAGTCACCCGATCAAAATTTTGAGATAGCCATTTTGTTCAACATGGGTCAAAAATATAATAACAATGTCTTTTAGAATGACTTTATCCCCCGAAGTCCCCCGGGGGGAGGGCTGAAAGTGATGAACTTTACCCAATGTTAAAATATAGTATTGGTTAGTTATTGGGAAGTATACAGACGTTTTCAGGGGGGATTTTTTCTGGTAGGTGGGGGGGGGGGGGTAGGGGGTTATATGGGAGGATCTTTCCATGAAGGAAGTTTTCATGGGGGAAGGGGACATTTCTATGAAGGGAGCGCCGGATATCCCAGCATTATTAAAGAAAAAGATCAGAAATTAAATAAAAAAACAACAACAAGTTTTTCAACTGATTTCAACTGATCAACTGATTGTGATTAAGGGGTCATTTTAAAGAATTGGAAAAAACTTCGAACTTTAGCTGAAAGAGCAAGATATTGACTAGGGGGCGAACCCCCTAATATACGTATTAAAAATCTATGAATATAGAAGTTCGTTACGTAAGTTAATTCGTAAGTTACGTATATTTATTACTAATAAAAACGTTCGTAAATAGAATTAAAAAAAGTTTCGAGATAGCTATTTAACCCAATAAAAGTGAAATTAATATACAAATTTTGTTTTAATTATTCATGTACGGTGAGCCAAAATCAAAACCTTTTATTAATTCAAAAAACGTTCAAAAAATTAAATAAAAAAAACAAGTTTTTTTTTAACTGAAAGTAAGGAACGACGTTAAAACTTAAAACGAACAGATATTATTCCGTTTATGAAGGGGGCTGTCCCCTCCTCAACGCCTCGCTCTTTACGCTAAAGTTTGAATTTCTCACAACTCTATTTTTTTTAACAATAAAAAACTTTAGCGTAAAGAGCGAGGCGTTGAGGAGGGGACAGTCCCCTTCATAAACGGAATAATTTCTGTTCGTTTTAAGTTTTAACATCGTTCCCTACTTTGAGTTAAAAAAAAGTCTTGTTTTTTTTTATTTAATACTTACATAGGAGCAAAGTGGACCCTACTCAATGCCCTTTTTAGGCTCTTCCCAGATATAATAATCGACTCAACCGCAAATATACCCAAACATTTGGCGGTCACCTTGAGACTGGTAGTCCCTCTATGAATTTCTTTTGTCATTTACGCTTGTCCTCCCTCATTGTAAAATTCTGGAGCATTATATTTTAAGGTTATTTATTATTTAAAATTTTGAATCTCAAAGTATTTTTGAAGTATTTTTGAACCCCTCCAAATTAATGACCGAAAAAGAAAAATTAAGAATTTATTAAAGATCTTAAAGATCAAACTCATATAAGTAACGGGTAATAACTATCTGATTTTCCCAATACAATTCTCGCGTACTTACCGGATACTAAATAAGTACCCCCGGCCCCCCCAAGATTTTTTTTATGTTCTCTTATCCTATTTTTTTTTTTTACTATTTTTTTAAAATAAAGTTTGTCAATTGGGTCGATTATTGGCACCTTTGTTAAATTGCCCCCTCTCCAAGATTTTGCTCATTGACGCCCTTATCCCATAGGGCCCTCCCCCAAGATTTTGCTCTAGATTCGCCCCTGGTGGTATCCCTGGCTCAAATGTGTCATAATCTTTGCCATCTTCTCTTTAATGTTTTACCACTCTAGATATCTTTATAAGATTTCAAATGGGTTATTTTTCTGCTATAGCGACCCCACTCACGAAGTGAACTTAGGTTAATCCTAATGAAATATACCAAAACTGATGAAAATTAAATAATTTACAAACAAATTTGGGCTATATATTTGCACAGGGGTAGGGGGTTTGGGTAAAGTATAGCGAGTCTGAATGCAAAATGTGTTAGCTACAGTTATTCTGCATATTACGAAGTAAGACTTTTTTCTAACTTCATGCTGTCCAAATACTTTACTATTAAATACTTTACTTTACTATTTTGCCACTATTCATTCGTACTTCAGACCCGTCATGGAATTTGCGTGTTCTCTCTTCGCTGGTGCACCAAGAAGCCGCATCGCTACACTCCAACGGATTCAAAATCGAGCCTTTCGTGCAGCAACCTTTGGCAACACGACAGCTTAAACCCCACAGTTGATCCAGGAATGCTACGACCTGGCGTCCATGTCGGTTTTCACAGCCCTTGACAGAGCAAAGCCCTTGCGATCAACTTGCCGAAGTGCACCTCGTCAGTTCTACCTTGAGCATGATACTCCCCGCCAAGAATATCTTAAAACGAGTTTTGTCAACGATCGGTCGCCACACGGAATAGCTTGCCGGCAGAGGAATCCCAGAAAATCTTTCCCTTGACGCGTTCAAGAGAAGGTACAACAAATACCTCAGTGTTGGAATTTGAAGGAATTGCCAGGACTAGCGGTATACCATCACCTTTGATGGAGCCGCGAAGCCTGTGATAAAAAATTAAATAAATAAAAATCTGCAATATCCTAGTAACGCCTTTCGGTATTAAGATAAAACTTTCAGGCCTACTATTTCTACTGCTTCTACTACCATTGAGCGAAATTTATATAGTATGATTACATCCAGGTTGCCAAAACTGCATAGCCGGTATATCTCAGAAATAAAATTGCATATTACGTTGAAACTATCAGGGGTACTACTACTGTTACTACCACTATTGAACTAGATAAAAAAAAAAATCTCATTTAGGTCTATGTCTGTAGAGAAATGCACTTAGATCTACACCAGCTTTTGATGACATATGTTACTCCCTACTAGTTTGTGTACTTAATAATGTCCACGCATTTCAACGGAGGCGGTTGGCGTCATGACATTGGCATGAATGAATAAACCCTATACATGCGGGATATGCAATATAATTTTACTGCTTATTCTCATTAATTCTCTCATAGTTCAAGAATGTTAAGAAATTTCACATTTTCACACCTCTAAACCTTATACCTACAAAATTTGTGTTAAATTATTTTCTCAACTTTCTATTCATGCAGCTATTTGAGACTTTATGCTGGACAAAAGCCTCACCTACATCAGCACATCAATTGTACTAATTCATTTTCTTTGGAAGTTATATTATGCAAGCATATGAAGAGTTATGCAGAATTCATATGCAAAAGGAGCAAGTATAGAGCTCCAGAAAAATTATTTTTCAACTTGATTCTGCAAAAGTAAACAAACATTATCTTTCTTTTACTATAAACCTATATTGTATTTTTTTTCTTATTATTATTTTAGATATTTGATTTAACTAGGTTAAGTGTTTATTTAAAGTGTGAGAAAGCTTTCCAAGGAAACATTTTATCGCAAAATTAAACAGAAACTTTGAAAAAAAGTCAGTAACACAGCAAGTGAATTTTTAAAAACAGTACGTTTTAAAAAAAAAAAACAAAATTCATTGAGCATAATTTTCGTTTCACAGAATACTCAAAAATTAAGAAACACATGAAGGGAATTTTCAAAAAGTCAAATATATGTGAAAAAAAATGAAATTCTTGTGCAAGAAGGACGACAGAGGATTATCCAGTAACTAAGGAAAGCTGTTTAACATTCCACCCGATCAGAAATTCCGGAAAAAGGGGTGTTAGCAAGCAAAAAAAAAGAAGTGGTCAGCAGCTTGACGTGACGCCCTGGTGTCTAGGCTACATCTTGGGGTTATGACGGCGTTGTGAAGTGGCTAGGCAACCTGCAAGGAGCTGTTATGAAGTCACTTTGCCGCGCCGAGTGCCCATGGAAAGTTATTTTGCTTGCGTAAGATCGTATATCACGTTTCTTGACTTCTTGAACTAGTGAATGTTTTTGGGCATTTTGTTATACTGGGAATCATGGAAGTGTCCCTTCAACTGCGTGTTTTGAAGGATCAGTAAAGGAATTAGTCTTTTCCTTCTTTAGATCCGTTCCCTGCTATTAAAATTGTCTGACTTGTTTTATGCTATTTTCTTTTTTTCTATATTTCCACTTGTCTCAACGGCTACCTTTTAACTTATCTCATAATATAATTCATTTATGCTCGTTTATGTTGTGCTTGTGTCTTTAGACTACATTTCTCATTTGATATTTCTGTATACTGCCCATTTTTAAAATTTGATTCTTTTTAGATTATTCTTCAAGGATTAGTTCCTGCTCAAGCAGATGGTGAGCCATGGGAACAACAACCTGCCGATATTACTGTCACAAATATTTCAAAGTCAAAAATCTTACACCAAAATTGAAACAGCTAATAATAGTGATATACAAATGTAAAGTGTCTGCAAATGTTAGGCTAATTTCCAGTGTAATACACCCAAAAGCTATTATCATCTCGTGTGTCTGGCTCAGTGCATCTGGCCTTAATATAAGTGTTTGAGCCTTACTTTCGGAAGGGCCCTTATAGGGTTCTTATCTAAGAAATTATAGTTCTTTTCTAACCCTCAAAAGATTAAGTGTCCAACTACGAAAAAAGAATTTCTACCAACATTATATAAAATTATAACGAATAAAAAAAAAATATATACTGAAAAATTATACCGAATACATAAAAAATTACTCGTTGTCAAGAAATTTATCTCGAATTCATTATTGCAAATATATTTCCGAATATGTTTACACCAGATACACTAACTAAACCAGATACACTAAAATTTACGTTGTAATCAGTTGTGGTACTTACCTCGTGGTTTGCTTAGTCGAGGACCATGGGCGGATAGGGTAAGGGGGTAGCGCTCCCTATGGAATCCATTACCCCCACCCCTCGAAAAGAATCCTCCAAAGTAATTGATGGAAACAAGTTTTTTCTCCTTATCACCTAATATGACAATTCTTATGCTACGCTCATGCCGAGGGTTGACTAAAAAATGATTTCTAGCGGATCTTTCCTATGGGAATACCTTCCAAAACTAGACACTTAACAGATTTGTAAACATTTTTATCCTTGACAAATAGTATTGATTTATAATATTGAGGGAAATATAAAACTGAACAGTTGGAAATGAGGTGAACTAAATAACCAGTAAGAAAATACTAAGATCAGAAGTAAATCTGATTCAAGTCTATAAAAGAAAATGCGAAAAAAACATAAAAACAGGATGTGTTTTCAGGATTTGGTTTTATTGTTTATTTATTATTTATTTTGGTTTTTCTTCGGTTTATTTTATTAAGCATATTTATTATTTATTAATCTGCTTAAAAATTGCACGGTATTCTCGTATTTGCTTGGAGCATGGATAGTGATGTTTCCTTTGTAATCCATCCTAATCCCTAAATTCCTAAATGCATTTTAGTATGGACTTGATCGTATTGGCTTCTAAAAAAGGATTGTTTTTTTTTTTTTTTTTTGTTCGATGGAAAAATAATTTTTTGTCATTTTTCATTTTATTGAAATTGCTTCTGAGTATGAAGAGTAAATCAAGTGTAAAAATGAAGTTAGTGTAAGAATGAAGAGTAAATCAAGTAATTTCGTAAAGAACCTAAAAATAGGGTAGAATGGCCTTCCTCAGATCAGCTTCTAAGACAGCCATATGGCAACAACGGAAAGTATAGAATTCTGAAATGAGTTATCACAATCCCCATTTCAGCATGTGTGATAACTTAAGTATTGGTCACAGTTGTATAGCCAGCTAAGGCGTCCAGGGGATCGGAACTACTCACAAGACTAAGAATTTAGGAAAGCTTAATTTTGTGTTTTGTTTTAAACTGTTCTGTTCAGTTCTCAGAACTCAAAGCCTCCCTCCCTAAATTAATTTTGTTATGCTCTTTCATTCCAATATGTAAAAATATATATAAAGCAATGAGGTTAGGCACTCGTAGATTAGTTTGTTTTTTTTACTAAATATGGTTCTACATTAGACAATTTTTTTTAGACATTCTTTTACCTGTTTAATACTTTTTTAATTTCTCTGTCTCCCCCTCCCCTAAGACAATCCAATCACTTCCCTTTTATTATTCTGGATGTATCTGAATGTGTCAGATGTATTCTGAAAATTATTATGCGTTGCTGTCGAAAACACTCATTCGGACGCACGAAAATGCCACTTTGTTTACTCTAATTAATTGTACAGCATATTACGTCCTTGTTGGCCTTGAGACGCTAGATGGCAGCATACTTTCTTGGCATAAAACCTATTTAAAATCATGTTTCTTGTTGTTTGTCTTTCGCGTATGGTTTCAAATCTTCACAATTTTAGAGGTTTTTGATAGCAGTGATATTAAACAAATGTATAATTCGTAAAATTCAGTCAAAAACGTTTGCAAAGGTCTTTGGATGATAAACAGAGGCAACGCTATAGCTTTGCCTAAAGTACAGCCATAAGGCTTCAATATATTATTATTTTTATTTTTTTCCAGTGGCATTTCATATGGAATGGGCTAAAGTTAGAAAACTTTAGAAGTGTCTTTAATTAATAATAAAAAGAAAGGATAGTAAAATATGGAACATACCTGTTTACCTTTTATTATTATTATTTTTCCTTTCCTTTCCTTATAAATTCTTCTTTTACTTTTTTCATATTCCGTTTGCTGGCGTAACTATTTAACTTATATTTTGGTTTAGTATGGGAAAATAGATCCAGATGGCAAATATATATTGCGTTTTGTCATCATTACCATCCTAACATGGGCGTAGGCAGCATATTTTCTAGGGGGGGGGGGGGGCAGATATTGTCTAGGGGGGGGGGGGGGCAGTCGATAGTGTGATAGAGTTTTTATCAAATGCTTTTTCCAAACCATCTGCTTTTTCAGCCATATCTAATGTAAATTTGAAGGTCTATGGGAGGGGAGCAGCTGCCCCCCTGCCCCCCCCCCCCTCCCTACGCCCATGCATCCTAATAAACATAATCTTCTGTTTTAATAGATTTAGTATTTATTTAAGAACCCGTCCTAGATACGCTATTAAGGGAAATTTTCCTCCTTGGAGATCTTCTTAAGAATTGTGTTTAAATCTTTCATTGGTATAATATCATAATTTTTTTCGAACAGGAAAACTTTGAACGAACTGACCTCCCTGTTTGTTTATTTACTTATTGTTGGTAAAGAATTTAGGCATTGCCATCATTATTACCTGTCACTACTCTGTAGCTGTCTATGGCATTACCTGTCACTGTCAATGTTAGTATTAGTGTTTCTGTTATTCATATTGTTACGACAGCAATGCTATTTTGAATACGTAGAGCAATTATTATTAGATGCATAATAGGGGCTGTGTAATAACGCAGATCTTAACTTAGATCCTTCAAAGCCAGTAATGGCTTATAGGGCGTATACAAAACATCGCCAGACATCTCTGAGCTGAGCTACGGTTATAACGTCCTCTCACTTTGGTTCTGATTTCTGAGGTCACTATAGCCGTCATGAGGTATGTCTTGGCTGACCTCTTTTACGCCTTCCCTCGTTGCGTCACTCGTACACTGTATTTGGGAGTCAATCCATCGTTTTAGAATGTCAGTTAGTAATAGTCGATTGGTTTCCCGGTGAATTTTGATGTTGGTGACTCTTTCCTGCAACGATATGTTCAGGACTCTTCTAACGCACATGTTTTCAAACGGACACATTTCTCCGGTTGGACCTTTAGCATCCAGTATTAGTTAGCATAGAGGAAGATGGACATTATGCTGTAATAACACAGATCAGATGATATAGAACAACATAATAGTATATCAATGATCAGGCTTGTACTCTTTATCTGAAGTTGGTAACCATTTCCAAAATCTATGATTTTCTTTTTTTACTATGTACTTTTGTATCCACAAAAGTTAGGGAATGAAATATGTGGTCCAGGAAGGGGGTGGGAACTTTAAATTTTGCTGTTTTTTTTTTTTGCTAAAAAAGAATACTTTGCGTCTGTACTCCTCTATGAAAGAGCATAAACAGTATTACAATGAGTAGTAATTTCTCCTTTCTCTTTTTTTTCATTTATTTCAGTATTTATTTCAGCATATATTGTTTATGAATGATAACCAAAACACGTGAATACTCTTTTCTCTCGTGTTTTCATTTATTTTAGTATTTATGAACAAAGTATGTACAGCTTACTAATATTGGCACTCATGGAATTTTAAGGGACCTACAATTAGCATTTTAAATCCTAATTTGAGTTCCCAGGAAATTCAATAAAATGACGTATATGACAAGACAGTACCTTCGTGCTTGCAGGGTACCATTGGGGTTATTACCTATTCTAGAAAAATAGACGGTACTCTCAAATAAACTGCCACTATAAACAAGTTGATGTTACCAATATGGGGGGAAGAAAACCAGTGATAACTGTTGCTTGATGTACTACATTATATACCAGAGATTCTAAAAAGTACCCCTGGTTGCCATAGCTTTTATGCAAGGGCATACTATCTTGCCATCTATTTTTTGTATATATTTATTAGTTCTTCCGGTTACAAGAATTACCAAACTGCTATCCCGACTTAAGATGTCTTTGGGCCCTAAACTAGCATGCTATTACCCTGAACCTAGATTCCTAGAAGCACCGGCAAAGATCCCGAAGGCTCAATTTTTGTGAGAACTGAACGAATTTTTGTAATAGGATTCACAATTCATTTTTCTTTCTTGTAGTAGTAAATACCTGAATATATGTTTGGTTGAAAGTTTCAGAATCTCACGGTTGATTTGAATCTTATTTAAGTACATGTATTGCCCCTTATTTCCAGGTTAACAATTATCTTATTTAAAATCAATTAATTCATTTAATGAATTTAACTTATTAGCTGAAGCTTTAGTGATTTAACTGATTTAATATACACCGTGCTTACCTTCATTTAACGCACTCCATATTAGAAATTAATGATTTCACTTTTGATTGTGTTATAATATTCTTCTTGTTCTATTAAATCTGTCAACTACAAGACTCTTACAAGTAAACACGTTAACATGAGAGTTGGGTTCTCGAACATGCTACGTTAAGTACAATTAAGTACAAGTCGAGTTAAGAATTTTGTTTTAATACTCCTTTTGTTCTACTGCAAACGTGTCAAATACATAACTCTAGCACATAAAAGGGTTCATGAGTTAAAATGACGGTTGGAGTCTCTATTCGGAGCTATTTTTGAAATTCTTATGTTTTAAAATGTGAAAAGTTTTTTAATCTCATATTAAAGTTTAATCTTAAAACTATTAATCTTTTCTTGTTAATTATTAATATTTAATTTATTTATAAAAATAATTAATTAATTTAATGTTAATCATTAATTATTAACATTTAAAAATTAACTTGTTCAAAGTTTAATTTGAAACAGTTTACGGAGTACGGTGTTTGCCAGAAATTAATATTTTGATTTTGTCTGCGAATGATAACCAAACGCGTGAATTTTTTTTATTTCTCTTTCCTTCTCATTTATTTCAGTATTGGTTTCAGTATTCCTTTCAGTATATATTATTTGTCAGTGATAACCAAACGCTTTAAATTGTTTTCTTTTTTTCTCTCATTTATTTCAGTATGTATTTGGGTAGTTATTTCAGTATGTATTATTCGTCAGCGAAAACCAAAGACGTGAATACTTTTTTCTTTTTTCTCTCATTTCTATCAGAGTTTATTTTAATATATGGCATTTGTGAATGAAATTTTTTTCATTTATTTAAGGATGAATTATTTGTGAGTGATAACCAAACACGTGAATACTTTTTTCTTCCCCTTTTTTCTCTCATTTAGATCAGTATGCATTGCTTGTGAATGATAACTAAACATTGAATGCTTTTTATCTCTCTTTTTTTCTGATTCATTTCAGTATTTATTTCGGTATTTATTTCAGTATATATTACTTGTAAATGATAACCAAACACGTGAATACGTTTCTCTTTTTATCTCATTTATTTTAGTATATGTTATTTGTGAATAAATGTCAAATACGTAAATAATAAAGCCAAACACTTGAATAACCGCATAATTTTACAATTTAAATCAATTTCTACCCCTAAGCAAACTAATTTAAGAATTTTCGCTCCGCAGCCAGTTAGTAGGGGGGTGCTTTTGTCCTTTTTCGATGCCAGAATTCTAATTTGCCCAAATTCATCTCTATTGTCATAAAACTATTCCATATACGAATCGATCTGCCCATCCAATATCCCTTGCTCTTTACACTAACATTTTACAGTGCTTTAAAAATACTTTTTATTCCAATTAAGTGATCCTTTTGTTTGAGTAGTTGGTCATGAAAAATAGGCATATATACAGAATATGTATAATAATATATATAATACAGAAGAATATATATAATACATAGAATATATAATACAGAATAACTTTTGTTCTTTTTAAATTTTAATGTTGCTCCTTACTTTTATTTGAAAAAAGAAAATTATTTTATAAGAGCACATAAATATTGGTAATATGGCTTCAAAGTGGAACCAAAATATCAAGAATGTAGAATGCTAATATAGTAGAATGCGAAAATAGAATGCAAGACAGCAAATGTAGAATGCAAATGTTGTAGAAAGTGGAATGCAAAATTACAGAGATTCTTAGGATTGATCCCATAATACCTTACATTAACTCCATCCCCCTTCCTACTTTCCCAAAAGATAAAACTGCGTAACTTATTTTTCAACTTTATGCCTTATTTCTTTTATAGACCTCTTTAATTTGACCTTTGAATGGCTCATTTTTAAGCAAAATGTTGGTACTCATGATAACCAAGTTGGAAATGATCTCACCCATACTGCTTCTCTTTTTTATATTTTGTATATATATAATTTTTAGCTTTTCGGCAGTGTTTTCAAATTCTATCTTTTCATTATCCATGTTTTGGTCAGTATTAATGCTGTGTTCACGTACTTTTGAATGCAAATAAAACTGAGAGCAAGTTTTTTTTTTATTTCTCTAGCATCGAATTTGCGCTCAGGTTATTTAATTGGACTGATGATCACCAGCCTATGAGTTCCCTTAGAGCGGTTTATATGGTTTAAAATACCCCCCCCCCCCACAACCTCTCGCCTGGTACAACGAAAAAAAAAAACAACAAGAACAGCGGTTATTATTATTCGGAAAAAGAAAAATTTATGGAAAATTTAAAGCTTTGACACCCCCTCCCCTCCTCGTGGGAATTAATCTCTGGGGACTTGGTTAAGACTCTTCAATATCTCTTTTTTCCAACTATGCCTCCTGCGGTAATAACTGTCCAAAGTTTGGACCAGCATAATATCAGGAACGGATATTTGATAAAAACTACCATCATACTTTCAAATAATATATTTTATTACCTCGTGCTAGCGTAGTGGAAAAATCTGGACCTTTTACTCAAAGGTTTACAGGTTCAATCCAGTGCAGCGCGAGGAAATTCTGAAATTTAGATGATGTCATATAATTTTTGTAACTTTAAATAAAAGGTGTGGCTATGTTATTTCACTTCCACCCGCTTGTTTTGGCGGGAAATAGCTTGCGTCGGATAAAAAAGGCGAATCAGAAATTCTGCCATGTTATAGAAAAATGGTTACTGATGGCAGAAATGGTATCTGGTCTGATTGTGTATAGAGGCAGTCCTACATTTGTTAGTTAGTATGTGAATCCAAAACGTAAGGAATAGGACGTTATCAGCGCTTATTAGGCACCTCAATGACAAATAAGAGAATCAGAGTTTTAATTAAATACTGGAAATAAAAATTAAACCAATTAAATGATTTCTGGAGCAGATCTCCCTCTACCAAATTCTATGACCAAACTACAACTGATTTGACCTATCTAGTTATAGTAAAATATCATTAAAAAAGCACAAAGTCTTATTCTCTTTTTCAATGATTTCTTTTTCATTCAGGAAATTATATTCACTGTGTATCTACCTCCCCCCCCCCTTTCCACCTCGGCTTAATCTCTTCTTAATTGATCGTTTGGATTCCTTTAGTGTCAAAAACTCTCCTTTTGCCAGCGACCATGTAGCAGTTATTGTTTGTGGAAATATCAAAATAGCTAGACCTGTAAAGCACGAGGGGACCATCAGGCAGTATCACCGCACAGACTAGGATGGTCTGCGAAACTTCTTATTGGCAAAGCCGTGGTGTAAATTTTCAAAAGAAGCACCAAATAAAGCTGCGGTACATTACGAAATAGTGATTACAGAGGCCATTGAGCAACTCGTCCCATCAAAAACAGTAAACGTCTTATCTCGAAATAAGCCTTGTTTCAATGCTGGTTGTAGTAAGGCAACCAGGGCCAGAAAGAAGGCTCACATGAAATGGCGTTTGACTGAATCAGACGAGGACCGGGCTGCTCTTAATAATGCTCGCAACGAGTCTGTCAAAGTGGTACGTCAAGCTAGAGCCGGTTACAAACACAAGTTTATAGACGAACTGAAAGGTACCCCTGCAAACCGGTGGTGGAGGGTCGTCATAGAAGCTCTAACGTCATCTAAACCAACATAAATTCCTTTGCTTGATATTGAACGGACGCTGATCCAGTCAGGCCAAGAAAAGGTAGATTTCTTGCACGGGCCTCTTCAAAGGTCTCCCAACTTGATGACGCCGGAGTCTCCCTCCCCCCTTTCCACCACGAACAGATGCGAAAATCACCAGCGTTAATATAACTACTAGTAAAGTGCTCAGGCCGCAAAGCCAGGAAGATGTCACCGAAGCTTCAGGACCTCACACGATTCCCAATCTCATCCTCAAAAGATGTGCCCCTGAACTTGCTAGGTCCTCTCGCCTCTCTGTATAGAAAATGCTTTGCAGCGGGATCATTCCTGAAAACCTGGAAAATTGCTCATGTGTTCCCTGTCCCAAAGTGAGGGTCCGAACTTACAAATGTAGGATCGTATCGTCCAATAAGTCTGCTGTTCTGTGTAGGTAAAGTTTATTAAATCGTCATTAATAAGACCCTTTACCAATACCTCGAGTCACATCTGTTGTTGGCTGACACGCAATCCGGTTTTTGCAGAAAACAATCTACATTAGACTGTCGGGTTGCACAGTATCAAGAGTAGGTTGAGCTCCTTTTCAGGGGCACGATATTCGCCTTCTCTACTTTGACATTACAAAAGCCTTTGGTCGTGTATGGCACTAGGAACTTCTTTGTAAACTGAAAGCCTATGGAGTTGATGGTCGACTATTTGAGATGCTTGCTGACTTTCTTCGTCAACGTTCATTGCAGGTTGTCCTCGATGACTTCATATCAAAGGAATACCCAGTCTTATCAGGAGTAACCCAAGGAAGTATTCTTGGGCCAATTCTTTTCTTGGTGTTTATAAACGATCTAGGGGACAACCTTGTGAAGAAACTCAACCGCTTTGCTGATGACACGACAACTAAACATCAATTACTAAGGACGAAGATCCCAGTGAACCCCACAAGGAGCTTCAGGCTGACCTGGAAAGAATTGAGAAGGAGACAGATGCGTGGCTTGTCAGTTTTAACGCATCAAAAACGAAAGAGCTACTAATTTCTAAGGTGCGTAATATAAGGGCTCATCCTGATTTCGTCTTCAAAGGAAAGGCAATAACACGAGTTGATACACTACGCCTACTTGGAGTTTATTTCTCTTCGAATCTCTCATGGACTGAGCATCTCAGTAAAATTAGATCCTCTTGCTCCAAGAAACTAAAAGTTATCCTAAGATGCAAAATTCTCCTCCCTGACGAGTCTTTTTTCCAATATTCATTTCGCACTTCAGACCTGTCATGGAATATGCATGTCCTCTCTCGCTGGTGTATCAAAAAGTCGTATCGCTCCACTCCAACGGATTCAAAATCGAGCCTTTCGTGCAGCAACCTCTAGCAACATTATGCTATTTGTCATTTTCTCTATTTTCCACTTATCTCAACAGCTACTTTTTAACTTATTTCATAATTTGATTCATTTATGCTCGTTTTAGAAGTTTTGCTTCTTGTCTTTAGACTACATTTCTCATTTGATATTTCTGTATATTGCCATTTTTTAAATTTGATAATTTTTAGATTGTTCTTCGAGGATTAGTTCCTGCTCAAGCAGACGGTGAGCCATGGCAGCAACAACCTGCCGATATTGCTGTCACAAATATTTCAAAGTCAAAAATCTTACGCCAGAATTGAAACATTATAATCTAGTGTGTCAAATATCGAAAACATTTGTCTGGCTCAGTGCATCTCGCCTTAATATAAGTGTTTGAGCCTTACTTTAGGAAGGGCCCTTACAAGGTTCTTATCTATGAAATTATAGTTAAAAAAATTAAGGGTCCAGCTACGAAAAAAAAATTGTACTGAAATTATATAAAAAATTATACCGAATTAAAAAAAAAAAAATTATACCGAAAAATATAAGCGAATACATAAAAATTATGCGTTGTCAAAAAATTTATCGAAAACTTTTGTCTGGCTCAGTGCATCTCGCCTTAATATAAGTGTTTGAGCCTTACTTTAGGAAGGGCCCTAACAAGGTTCTTATCTATGAAATTAATTAGTTCAAAAAATTAAGGGTCCAGCTACGAAAATAAAAATTGTACCGAAACTATATAAATATTATACCGAATTAAAAAAAAATTATACCAAAATTATATAAAAATTATACCAAATTAAAAGAAACTATACCGAATTAAAAAGAAAATTGTACCGAATTAAAAAAAAAAAAAAATTATACGGAAAAATATAAGTGAAGATATAAAAATTATGCGTTGTCAAAAAATTTATCTCGGATTCATTTTTGCAAATCTTATCCCGAATATGTTTTACATCAGATACACTAAAATTTACGTTGTAATCAGTTGTGGTACTTACCTCATGGTTTGCTTAGTCGAGGACCATGGGCGGATAGGGTAAGGGGTAGCACTCCCTATGGAATCCATTACCCCCACCCCTCGAAAAGAATCCTCAAAAGTAATTGATCAAAACACTTTTTCTCCTTATCCCCTAAGAAGAAAGTTCTTTTGCTGCACTCATACCGAGGGTTGACTAAAAACAATTTCTAGCGGAATTTCTAGCGGAAAGTATTACCTTATGGTAATACCTTCCAGAACAAGACTCTTATTTGAAAAGAGATTTGTAAACCTTGTCATTAGTATCTTTGACAAATAATTTTTATTCATCGGAGTTATTTTTTTCTTAACGCCTACACCAATCTTTTAACTGTCCTGTTTTTAAAAACTAACTTGTAGGCGAAAGTCAAAAGCAAAGAAGTTTTTTTTTTAACTTTGAAGAAAAAATAAAATTGAACAATTGGAAATGAGGTGAACTAAATAATCAGTAAGAAAAATACTTAGCTCAGAAGTAAATTTGATTCAAGTCTATAAAAGACAATGCGAAAAAAAACATAAAAAACAGGATTTGTTTGCAGGATTTGGTTTTATTGTTTATTTATTATTTATATTGGTATTTATTCGGTTTATTTTATTAAGCATATTTATTGAGTCTTAGTTTAGCTTTCAAGGTGTGAAGACCTCTATTACAGAAAGAATCGGAAAAAAGTGGATATATCGCTTAGCTTTTAGTGAACAGTGATAAAAGTTATACTACATTGTAGACAATAAAGTGCATTACAGGATGGCACAAAATCCAACACATTATTCGAATTAATCAGTGTATTAATCACCAGAAAATTATGAAAACAATCCAATGAACATTAGTTTCCCAAACAAGACCATAGTTTCGTTAACCGGGTTTGACTTTCGCTTTCACGAGTGACAGTGACTATGGCTTCGAGCAATGATACCGGCGGCCAAAATGAAAACGAAAGTTTATTCCCCGTCGATCAACAAAAAAGCGTCGTTGCATTATTGAGACTTCTGAAAGAGGTCTTCGGAAACGTTAAAAAAGTCCCTGGTGGGAAAGATAATGTTAGAGAAATATGCGACCGGATCCTGGCTCTACACCAGACTGTAATAGAAGAAAATTCGGAGCTTCTCCGTAACAAGAATAAACACCTGCAAAAAATTGTCGAACTACAGACCGAGTTGCAAGAAATTCGTCAAAGTTCACCCATCATTCAGAATCATGCCCGGTCGTATGCCAGCGTAGCAAAAGGACCCGAGTCGCATTGCCTGGTCCTCGAAACCAATGAACACTACCCTAAAGAACCAAGATGGAAGGAACAGATCTCAGAGAAACCAAAATACTGAACATGTTACCAAAGATATATCCCAAGTGCTAAAAGGGGATAACATAAAGTTCGCAGCAAAGAAAATTGTACCGGGACGAGGAGATAAATATATTCTTGAAATGCAGAGCAAAAATGACTTAGATGAAGCCCTCATGGTTTTAACAGAAAAATCCGAACAGTTGCAGTTCAAACCAAAACCAGTCGAGAAGCGTCTCCCACGAATGGTAGCGAAAGAAATACCAGGTTACGTAACACGCGAAGAATGCATGAGTTGTGTGATGGACTCAAACCCCTCAGTTAAAGACCTCGTAGCGAAAGGAGAAACCTTCAAGGTTATCAGTGTTGTAGAAAGAGGAACGAGAAAAAAAAACGTGATTATTGAAGTCAGCCCAGTATTACGGAAGAAAATCATTTCAAATCGTGGACTTAAGTTCGGGTTTTTTAACGGTTGAATGCGAGGATCACATCAACATCATTCGATGTACGAAGTGCTGTCTCTATGGACATAAACGTTCGGTTTGTAAGGGTGATGTTGCGTGCTCATGGTGCATGGGTAACCATGCTTACGAGGACTGTGAAAAACCTTTTACAAGTCGCCCGGTGTGTCGGTCATGTAATAAAAAAAAATGTCAAATGTGATCCACATGCATCCTATGAATTTAAAAAATGCCCAATTGCTCGCGAAATCACGGATCGTCTCAAGAAGAACATTCAGTATAATTGAATACTCAAAATGACTTACTTAGTGCAAACAAACTGACATTTTTCAGATTAACCTTCAGCACTCTTATAGCGCATTAGTTCAGCTTCAGAAAACACTTTGCGACCTAAAACCAGATGTTGTATTGTTACAAGAACCGTATGTCAACAAGTTTGGAAAAAATAACATGTGTACCAAGTGATTATGCAGTATTCTCAAGGTTTGATTTTGAGAAAAGATTCTTTAGTGCTGCAGTATTAGTTAAAAAAGAATTTAAGTGCGATATTCATTATGATGAGTCTACAAACGAGTGTGTCACCGTATCTATTTACTTGAAGTCAAGAATCATTAGAGTGTCATCAGTATATTGCTCCCCTTCGCTGCAGTCCTTAGATTATCAGCTGAGTATTTTGGATAGAATGTGTAATTCTTTTTACGTGATAGGTGGGGATTTTAACGCTAAAAGTCCAATGTGGCTAAACGGTGGTTCTACTGATCATAAAGGAAAAGAATTAGAGGATTTTGTAACTTGTAAACAACTTGTTGTTATTAATGATCCTGATTCACCCACATATTATCATCATTATTCTAGCCCAGATGTTACGATTGCTAGTATGCAACTTTTGACATATATTGAAAATTGGAGAGTCCTACAAGACCCTCCTTCACTGTCAGACCATTTGTATATAAGTTTTGATCTGAGTTTTAATGATGAGATTAGAGAGAAAAATGTGAACCAGCGATATAATTTTAAGAAGACTAATTGGGACGTATTTAGTGCTGTTTTACTGAACCGTATTGATGAAGTTTTTGCATGTAATTTGGCTTCAGAAGAAGCAATTGATTCAGCCGTTGATCATTTAACTAAATTATTACAGAATGCTATAAAAGAATCGACTCCTATGTGTCATAATAATTTTTAAAAAGATACTGCCGCTGGTGGACACCACAATTAAGTGAACTAAGGAAAGAATATAGACGTAATACGAGAATTTTTACAATATCAAGATCGATAGAAAGCGAAGTAAATATGAAAAAATGCTAAAAGTAAATATAAGATGGAAATTTTGAAGGCTAAAAAAGAAGATTGGAGGCGTTTTTGTGAAGAAAGGGGGACTATGGATCCGTGGAATGCGATTCATAAGATTTGTAGGTTGAAGGGTGGGACTGCAAAGCCTATCCATATTAAAAAGAGTGATGGTACTTTTACAAATTCAATAACTGAAGCTGGGGATGTACTTTTAAATAAGTGGTTCACGAAAGATGAGATATCAGATGACAATAGCTATCATCATACAATTCGACAAGAAGTAAAGCAGATATTAGAAGAAGATGTAGAAAATAGCGAGGATTTTCAGTTTCAAGACCTTTTAGAAACTATTATAAAAAAATTAAAACCAATGAAAGCCCCAGGCCCAGATGGAATTTTAAATTTAATTTTGAAAAAAAATTTGAATGTAATTGCACCAACTCTTTTGAAAAATTTTTAAACGCGTGTTTGAAAGTTTCGTTTTTCCCTAAAGAATGGAAAAGGGCTAATGTGATTGTAATAAATAAAAAGAGTAAAAAAAATGACGGTAACGCCCCGATCATATCGCCCAATAAGTCTGCTTTCTAATTTGGGAAAAATTTTTGAGAAGTTAATAATGGGTAGACTGAATAATTTAAGTAATGATAAAAATTGGATTTCTGATTATCAGTTTGGTTTTTCGAAAAATAAAAAAGCACGGTAGATGCGGCTGATAATTTGGTGACTATGATTGAAAAAAAATCAAAAGAAGAAGTTATTTACATTGTGTATATTTTTTGATATAAAAGGGGCGTTCGATAATGCTTGGCATCCAGGAATTATTAAAAAGTTAAAGGAAAAAGAATGCCCTTCTGGCTTAATAAATTAATTCATAGTTATCTATCAGATCGAACAGTCGCATATGAAAATGGAAACTTACATTTACTAGAAAAGTCATGTCCACAAGGTGGAATTCTATCTCCTTTTCTTTGGCTTATTAATATTAATGATATTCTTGAAATTAATATAAATGAAAATTGTTTTATTCAAGCATACGCTGATGACATATGTGCTATTATTACAGCAAAGAATGTAAGTACACTGGAAAAAAAAGTAGCAAATAAGATTTTCGAGAGTTTTGATAAATGGGCAGTAAATAATAAATTAACATTTGATACATTAAAAACAGAGGCCGTCTTATTCACAAATAGACATAAAACACCCTACGTTAATTTAGTATTTGGAGGCGACATTATTGAAGTTAAGGATAAAGTTCGATATTTGGGTGTAATTTTAGATAGGAAACTTCTTTGGACAGAACATATAACATGCAGAATTAATGAAGCTAAGAAATATTCGAGTCGTATTTTAAGCGCGGCAAGGATGACCTGGGGCTTAAAGCCTTTCGCTCTTAGAAAATTGTATAAGTCAGTAATTGAAAGTACCATTTTGTATGCTGCTCCAGTATGGATTGGGGCCTTAAGAAAAAAAAATATACAGAATATGTTACAGTCAGCACAAAGATGTTCAACCCTTAGTATTTCAAAGTCATTTAGAACTGCTCAAAATCATGTTATTACAGCCCTTTCTGGGTGTCCTTCCAATCGGTCTAAGAGCAATAGAACTGGCAGTGATGAGGTTTGTTAAAAAGGGACGTCCTCCTTTTTGGCCAGATATTGTGCATCCTAGTTTTCCTTTAAATAGATACTCCGTTGATCATAGCGTTTTTACCGATGAAATAGTTGCTGAGTTGCTAGGAGTTGAGTTTCTGATGGAAAATTATTTTTCACCTATCCAACTGAACCGTAGTGTTTTAAAAAATGCTCTATACAATAAAATGGTATGTAATATTTGAAAATTATATGAGTAGTTGACTGTTAGATTTTTCAAATGTAAAGAAGATTTAATTTGTGCGCAAAAAACTTGAACCAAGCTATATCTTAACTCAGTTTATAACAGGCCATTCGAAACTGAATTATTTTTTACATAGAATAGGCATGACGGATAGCCCAACGTGTGAATGTGGATGTATAGAAAACTGTGAGCATGTCCTGTATGATTGTCCTTTTTATGTTCGTCAGAGGTTTAATATGATTTTTGAATTGAGAGAATATAATGTTAGCTTCCCTTTTGATTTAAGTTTGATAATTGGTGATAAAAATGTTAGGAACATTGTGAAGAAATTCCTGTATAACACAAATAGATTTGTTGTTTGAGGTTATTGTGAAAGTTTTCTGAGGAGTGTTTAGTGAATGTGTAGCTTTTATTTCTTTTTTTTTTTTTTTTTTTTTTTTTTTTTTTTTTTTTTTTTTTTTTTTTTTTCTAAGTATTTTAGTGTTTGTGTATAAATGTAGTTATATAGTATTGTAGCGTGAAATACCTGTTTGGTGCAGTCACGTAATAAAATCATCATCCATCATCAAGCATATTTATTATTAATTAATATGCTTAAAAATTTCCTGATTGCACGGTGTTCACGTATTTGCTTGGAGCATGGATAGTAATGTCCCTAGTAATCCATCCCTAATCCCTAAATTCCTATTATTTTTATTTTTTTCCAGAGGCACTTCATATGGAATGGGCTAAAGTTAGAAAACTTTAGAAGTGTCTTTAATTAATAATAAAAAGAAAGGATAGTAAAAGACGGAACATACATGTTTACCTTTTATTATTTTCATTTTTCATTTTCGGTTTGCTGGCGTAACTATTTAACTTATATTTTAGTTTAGTAAGAGAAAATAGATCCAAATGGCAAACACATTTTATGTTTGTCATCATTACCATCTTAATACATATAATCTTCTGTTTTAATAGATTTGGTACTTATTTAAGAACACGTTCTAGATATGCTATTAAGGGAAATTTTCCTCCTTGCTGGTGATTTTCTTAAGAATTTTGTTTAAATATTTTATTGGTGTAATATCATAATCTTTTCGAACAGCAAAACTCTGAACGAATTGACCTCCCTGTTTATTTGTTTACTTATTGTTGGTAAAGAATTTAGGCATTGCCATCATTATTACCTGTCACTACTCTACCGCTGTCTATGACATTACCTGTCACCGTCCATGTTAGTATTAGTGTTTCTGTTATTCATATTGTTACGACAGCACTGCTATTTTGAATGTGTGGAGCCATAGTAATGATTATTATTAGATGCATAATAGGGGTTGTGTAATAACGCAGATCTTAACTTAGATCCCTCAGAGCCTGTAATGGCACATAGGGCGTATACAAAACATCGCCAGACATCTCAGAGCTGAGCTGCGGTTATAACGTCCTCTCAATTTGATTCTGATTTCTGAGGTCCCTACAGCCGTAATGAGATGTGTCTTGGCTGACCTCTTTTACGCCTTCCCTCGTTGCGTCACTCTTACGCTGTATTTGGGAGTCAATCCATCGTTTTAGAATGTCAGTAAGCAATGGCCAATCGGTTTCTCGGTGAATTTCAACGTTAGTGACTCTTTCCTGCCACGATATGTTCAGGACTCTTCTAACGCACATGTTTTCAAAATCTGGGACACGTTTCTCCGGATGGACCTTTAGCTGCCGGTATTAGCTAGCATAGAGGAACATGGACATTACGTTGTAATAACACAGATCAGATGATATAGTAACAACATAATAGTATATTAATGATCATGCTTGCAGGGGCATCCCGAGATTCATTTCGTTGGAGGGGGGGGGGGGGGGGGGGCGATCTTCCTAAATTTTACCGAGTCGCTACCTGATTTATGCCAATTTTTCTGCAGAAATAAAGGATTTTGATAAATTTCGGGCAATTTTGCAAAATTTCTGCCATTTTCGCCTTCGGTGAAAATTTTACCGAAAATGTTAGCTTTAATGATTTAACTGATTTAATATATATCTAGCTTACCTTCATTTAACGCAATCCATATTTCGAAGTTAATTATTTTACTTTTGAATTGTGTTTTAATATTCTTCTTGTTCTATTAAATCTGTCAACTACAAGACTCTTACAAGTAACACGTTAACATGAGAGTTGGGTTCTCGAACATGATACGTTAACAATTAAGTAGTTAACACGTCGAGTTAAGAATTTTCTTTTAATACACCTTTTGTTCTACTGCATACGTGTCAAATACATAACTCTAGCACAAAAAAGGGTTCATGAGTTAAAATGACGGTTGGAGTCTCTATTCGGAGCTATTTTTGAAATTCTTATGTTTTAAAATGTGAAAAGTTTTTTAATCTCATATTAAAGTATAATCTTAAAATTATTAATCTTTTCTTGTTATTTATTAATATTTAATTTATTTATAAATATAATTAATCAATTTAATGTTAATTATTAACATTTGAAAATTAACTCTTTCAAAGTTTAATTTGAAACCGTTTACGGAGTACGGTGTTTGCTAGAAATTAATATTTTGATTTTGTCTGCGAAAAAAAAAAAAGTTTTTTTTAACTGAAAGTAAGGAGCGACATTAAAACTTAAAACGAACAGAAATCATTCCGTATATGAAAGGGGCTTTCCTCTCCTCAATACCTCGCTCTTTACGCTAAACTTTTTGATTGTTTTAAAAAATAAAGTTGTTTGACAGATTCAAACTTTAGCGTAAAGAGCGAGGTATTGAGGAGGGGACAGCCCCTTTCATATACGGAATAATTTCTGTTCGTTTTAAGTTTGAAAAGGCGCTCCTTACTTTCAGTTAAAAAAAACTTGTTTTTATTTAATAATCTATAAAACTGAGGACTAAAGGTGTTTGATGACTCAGGTACTTCTCAATTATTAACCTAAGGGTGAAAATATGGCCGACACATCCTCTACCCCTCCTACAACCGCAATATTCTTCTCTTAAAACTTCACTTAATGTTCTTTTCTTAATATTCGTCAACAGCATCTCAAAGTCTGAAAAGTATCTTTATTCTAAGTAATTTGCTACCGACAGAAACCAGGCTAATGTCTCTGTTATTACCATATTCAGTCTTATCACCTTTGTTATACAAGGGTTTAATTAGGGTTTTTCTAAAGCCCCTGCTTTAAAAATACTATTCATAACCCTTAGTAACTTATTTTGAACCTCATAGGCACCATATTTAAGATACTCGTTTAACACACTATCAGCACCCGGACCTTGTCATCACCAATCCAACCGTCACCAATTATGACCCAATTCCTATCTTTAAGAGAGACAAGTCCAGATTAAGTACTCTCTCTCAATTTATTAACATGCCAGTACAATATTTTACTAGTATGCAGTCAAGGTGCATCTTCCAGATCCTCGGCAATTTTATCTATTACTCAGGTAATTCTTGTAAAAGCCTCTTTTCCTCTCTATTAAACATAAATCATTTTCATTAATATCCCTAGCTTCGTTGCTAATCTTAAAATGTCCATCCAATATGGCAAGGGTTAGGAATGAGGGGGCAGGTAGCTGAAAAGGGCATGGAAAGAAGGTAGGTTACCCTCTATTCAGTTTTGGTGCTTAAAAGACCTCTTGGCTTTTCAAATACAGCCTTCATAGTTTTCAATATCCCCCCATACCACACTAAGGGACCATGAGAGTATTCTGGCCGTCTTCTGATGCTGGCCGTTTTGAGTCCGGTTGCGGAGGAATCAAAATTTTTCCAGAAAACAGTTTTGCTGCCATTTCGGTTCCTTTTTTAGAGAATTGCCAAGCCCAAGACATTTCTCGTACATTAGGGTCCTCTTTGTCCAAGGATTTACGGATGGAATGATCAGGGACAAAAAATTCTTGGTCCGTTTTAGACCCAATAACCTCCCCCTCTCTCTATCATAAAAAAGATGGGGTTATCTGACCTGAGAACAATCCCTGAAACTTTCGAACGGGTATCAAGCAAACCACTTTTCTTTATCAAAAACCATCGAGTAAATAACTGGAAATTTGCCATATTTACGAACCTGGTACCAGGGTAGTGACGGCCATCTTATCCCCAGAGGTATTTTATCGGAACCTTCGACTATTCTAAATGGAAATGCTACATCAAAATTTCCCTTAGACATCAAATGGAGGGGTAGAAAAAAAGGACAGAGAGAGGGGATTTGTTCCCTTCTATTCTTTTTAGACTCTTACAGAGGGTACTAGAACTTACAATTTAAATCAAATGAGTCCGCCTCCCAGTTTCTAAGGTCAACCTTTCCATATGAAATGGTCGGGGAAAAAAACAATACATTGATGGCACATGGCTCTTTTACTGAGAATACCAATCAACTAAAACAAGATTAGAGGTGCAGGATTTTGTAATTTTTGCTATTGAACGGTAACCCGAGATGTTTGTTTGTGCTAATAGACGCCGTGTCCGTTTTCTTTTCGGAGGTGAATAGCTGATTTTTAGGGAAAAAGGGGGTGTGCTGCCAGCTGACGCCGATTTTTGTTATTAGGAAAGAGTTTCAAATCTCTTCAAAACCCCCAAGTGATGTAAGGTTCAAATCCGAATAAACAGATGGTTATGTTGAAATACCTTAGGACTCTGAGGGCAGCTACTACATAATGAAGCATATCAAAACGAAAAAAATGTGACACAAGCAGTCCTTTTAATCTCTTGCTATTCAATAAGCGTTCCCTTCTCTATGATGCTGTGTTTTTCATCATATCTGTAGCTGTACTCAATGAAATCCTGTAATCATAATATCATACATTCTGACCCAGTATGAGTCACAATAGTGAAGTAGCTTTTGTTCTGCGTGCACAGGAGAACACTGAAGAAGCTAAAGATTCTGTTTATTTGGGGTGTCGAATTGAAATTGAAGCAAATTTAAAATTTAAAAATTAAAATTAAAGCAAAATTAAAATTAAATAAAATATAATAAAATTTAATTTTAATGCTTTAATATTAAAATTAAACGATTCCAACACTCAGATTAAATTTTCATTGTCCTTGGTACTTTAAATCATTCGAACATTTTAATTAATATTAAATTTTTCAAAATTAATAATGTATTAATTCAATTATAATTTTAATTAATAATGTATAATTTGTAATTGTTTACAAAAGCACCATTCACAGCCTAAACATTTTTACAATGCAAAATGAAAATTGCTGTATTAATTCAAATATTATTTCAAAAAACATTTCTCTTCAGTGAATTCATGTCAGACAAGAATTATATTTTTCAAAAATAAAAGAAGAAATCCGTTCTAAAAAAAAAGAAGGAAAAAAAAATCTATAATCAGAGCGACTCGAGCCCACCTGCACAATAATAATCGGCTAAAAATTAAAGCAAATTAAAAGAGGATTAAACCCTTATGTAGGAATATAAAAACTGTGGAATGCAAGCACTTTTTTCTCGAGAAGATTGAAAATGAACCTAACAAGGAATTGGTTTGAACGTTTTTTTTTTCTTCTAAAGTGGTCCTTTTCGACACTAAAGTGTTCTGATGTCATCGAAGGGTAAAAAAGTGTAAACAAAAATCAATAAGTGTCCTTTTGACAGCCGCAGTTATCCCCAGAATATGAAAGGTTATTACATTTATCTTATTACGTTAACTTATTACATTTTCGTACAATACCTTATGGAATAAGTGGAATAATTGTGTAAAATTGAACACGGTTTGAACATCAAATTAATTCTTTACAAAGGAAAATCTCGTAAATTCATTAAACGTTTTATTAAGCCACAAAAGTGGCTTAATAAAACGTCATACGTTCTTACCATTTCTACGTTAAGTTGATAATCTTATTTAAAAGAAATGTGGCAAGTGCCAGTTAAGTATGGTGTAATTATTAGTTAAAAATAAAACCCATTTCATCTAAAAAAAAAAACTAAAAGTTTATATTATATAAACTAAAAGTTTATTTAATAACAGTTAAAGACAATATCTTAGACAACTCCAAATGGAGGCAGAATTGCATTTGAAAACCCGAAATGATTCCGATTTCTTGTGAAAAAAAATCAGTATATTTACTATGTGGATATTCTGTTGTACTTCTGTAATTTTGTTCTTGGAAAAATTCGTCTAATTGGATAAAATCCATCGTCTATGTTGATATATAACAACAATAAGGATGCCTAGTCTAAGGATGATGGGCTTTCTCCTGATGAATTAATGAAAAAGCAAAATTCGCTTTATGCATTGTTTTTCTGAGCTTTCTAAGGTGAAGAATCCTTATCCCTTTTGATAAACGAATTATGACGTGGCTTTTCGCCTTCACATAAGGTGTATTCAGTTCATAAAAAAGACGCACAAAGATAACTCAAAGCAGCGCAATTTTGTGCAATTGGTATTCAAAAGCATCAATATTGTTGATAGGGAATCATGTTTCAAGAAATATGATTTTAATATTTTCACTGACGAAAACAAAAAACAGCAAAATTACCCCTTTCCCTGTATTTCCAAAAATACTTTTTTTTAATCTTAATTTACAAAATACCTATATCAACCTTCCCCCTTACTTCTTAGGGCAAGTTTTCTAAGTATTTGGTTTCTAAGTATTTGCTGCAAGCTTTCTAAGTACTTCACATGTATATATTTAGGGAGTCAATTTCTAAAATTGGCAAAAGTTGTAACTCAATCCCCTTAAAACTGTTATTAGTAAATTGTTCGTATAATACCAACTTTCATATATATATATATATATATATATATATATATATATATATATATATATATATATATATATATATATATATATATATATATATATATATATATATATATATATATATATATATATATATATATATATATATATATATATATATATATATATATATATATATATATATATATATATATATATAATATATATATATATATATATTATATATATATATATATATATATATATATATATATATATATATATATATATATATATATATATATATATATATATATATATATATATATATATATATATATATATATATATATATTGGAGGATTATTGTGCGGGGTCACCACTTTTAAAGGCAAAAAAATGGCGCAAAGAGTTGCTATGCCACTTACTGGAGGGGGACGATCCCTCTTGGGCCCCAAATTAGTGGGATTTCCGCGGTTACTCCAACGGTTCTTTTATACTAACGTGATCGGATGGTCTATGGCCACATTTAAAGCCAAAGTTTACCGATAAGATTTTCTAATTAACCCTTTAGTTTCGACCTAAGCTGAAAAGTTAAAAAGAGTACATAGAAAAATTCCTACTGAATTAACACTCACGCTGTATAAAAATGAACTGAACTCAAAAAGGACAAATTCTCCCAGCCCGCTAACCACAGCACGCCGTGGGGTTACTAGGGGTGTTAGACTCTTTCCAGCCAATCCCAGGACTACTAATTTACTGGCCAATCTCCCTAACTGCGCAATTTTTCCCTCGTGGTCTTTTAAGCACCTACGCAGTTAAGAGGACCCAAAATGGCGTCAAAGAAAATAATAGGAAAATTAATATTTATTACTTAAAGAAGGAAAATAATTAAGGGGCCCAAAGAAATGAATCTGGGAGGGACATTTATCTGACAAAACTGGGACCAAGGGTTCCAACACCTCCCTCCTAAGATAAATGGCCCACATCCCCGTTGGATTGGCTGGAAATTCAAACACAATATCAAACTAAAATAAATACTAGATTTCCTTTTTATCTTCTCTGGTCTTCCAGGTTCATTTCTTCCAGAGAGCTCCTGCCGTGCGAGGGTTTCTGCCCAGCAAAGTAGTTTGGGATACTATGAAGTTTTCCTCATCTTTCAGCAGCTTCTCTTCCTCCTCCGTTGGAAACAATTGTAGGATGTCTTCCTCGGGACTCTAGAAATTCATTGTGCACAGCACAATAAAAAACAAAAATTTTCTTGCCTTCACGAATTTACATTTGAGAGGAGCAGAGAATCAATTTCTGGCACATGTGATGATGCCAGCCATCGTGAAAAATTGGCTGCACTAGCCTCTTAATTTCCATCTGTGGAAACAACCCCAAATCCGATAAAAAAGTAAATTGCCCCTTGGCATAATTTCAAATAGTCTAAGGCCGAAAATACACAGGCCTGTGAAAACGATAAGGGTTCAGGAAAATGAAGTAAAAATCTGAGCGAACCATGAATCGCTTTTTTTCTGGTTTCCCTCCCCTGGGATAATTAACTGAAGAATATACGTTGATGCTAATTGAAAATGAAATTTGGATACATCTCCCACTGAATACAATTTGCCGGAAATACTTGTCGACTCTCATGAAGAATAACAGCTATGAATAGGGTTGCTGGACTAAGGTTTGGGTGAAGTATGAAGTGACTGGGAGAGAGTATCCCCCATGGACTCCAGATCAGAAAGGCAAAATCTCGGTAAAGGGATCACAACTTGTCCGCCAGTTGTGCATTGAGGAAAATGGCTATCTTTTGCGACTTCCCGCAGGGGATCTTCCCCAAGGGATTCCTCTCCCTCATAAAGGATCGACATATCTTTTGAATTGATAATACTAATTGCAGATTCATTTTCAAATTTTTCCAATCCGACTCGACATTCAATATCTCTCAACTTTCCCCCAACCCGTTGTAGGTCATTCATCTCTCTTTTGTAATTATCTTCTTTTATTCCCCATGGGTCTTTGACCTCTTTTTCCCCCTTATTGTCTATGTTTTCAAGGCACAGCCCATCCGACATTTTATTTTCCCCCCTATTGTTTATATATCTCTTTATTCCAATCGGGACATGCCGTCAGCGTTCCCGTTCTCTGTCCCTGGTCTTGACTTTATTTCGAAGTCGTATTCTTGTAGGCACAGGGCCCACCGTGCTAATCGTCGGTTATCTGGCTTCATAATATTTAGCCATTTCAATGGGTTGTGGTCTGTCACTATTGTAAATTTTCGTCCATATACATAATAGTCCAGTTTTTTGACCGCATAAATTATCGCGAGGCATTCTTTTTCAATTGTGCTATAATTTAATTCTGCTTTCGATAATTTCCTGGATATAAATGTGATTGGATGTTCCCCATCTTCAAAATTTTGGGATAGAACTGCCCCTAATCCGTAATCTGAACTGTCAGTTTGTAGCACAAATGGTAAGGAAAAATCTGGATTTCTCAGTATTTTTTCGCCCACAAAGAGCATCTTTCAGTGTATCAAATGCTTTCTGTTCAATTTTTGACCACTTAACGGGGTCTACGGCCCCCTTCCTTGTTAACTCCGTCAAAGGTGTAGCAATCGTTGCAAAATTTGGTATGAATTTTTGATAATATCCTGCCAACCCCAAAAATGACCGAACTTTTTTCTTTTTGGTCGGAACTGCTGCGTTTCTAATTTTTTCTGTTTTTTCCCTTAATGGGGCTATTATACCGTTTCCTATCTTGTGTCCCAGGTATTCTGTCTGTGTCTGCACTAATTTACATTTTTCTACATTCAAAGTTAGTCCTGCTCTCCTCAGCCTGGTTAATACTTGTTCCATATGGATTAGATGTTTATTGAACGAGTTCGAAAATACTATAATATCACCCAAGTAGGCTCTTGTATAGGGTAAGGAATTTAAAATATAATCTACTAGTCTTTGGAATGTTGCTGGTGCCCCTTTTAGTCCGAATGGCATGTACCTAAATTTGTACAACCCAAATGGAGTAATAAAGGCAGTTTTGGCTGAATCATCTGGGTCCATTTTTACTTGCCAATATCTCCTTCTCAAGTCTAAAATTGATATAAATTTTGCGGAGCCAACTGACTCTAGAATTTCATCCATTCTTGGTATTGGGTACGCGTCTTATTCGGAAATATTATTCAGTTTTCTGTAGTCTACGCAAAATCTAATGGAGCCATCTTTCTTCGGGACTAATACGACTGGTGCTGCAAATTCTGAATTTGATGGTTCTATTACCCCTAACTCGAGCATTCGGTCAATTCTTTTTTCATTTCTTTTCTTTTTGCTTCCGGTATTCGGTATGGGTATTGTTTTATTGGTTTCTTGTCCTTTAATAGTATCCTATGTACTACATTTTCTGTTTTTCCGATTCGGTCTGTTAATACGTCTGCAAATTCCGTGAATAACTTATTTAATTGGGATTTCTGAGCCTGGCTCAGATATGTTTCTGCTGAAACCCTTTCAATGGCGTTTATATGTGTTTCTGCCGGGTCTATTGTACCTAAAGGGGCACTTTCCTCGTCATGTTCTGAGGTCGAAAACATGAGATAGCGCTTTTGCGGATCCTTGAGGTTTTCTTTTTCATTTTCCTTGTTAAATTTCCTCAGTAAATTCACATGGTAAACTTCTTCCTTTTTCCTTGCTCCATCTAATTCTATCATATAATTTACATCATTCATTTTCTTTTTTACCTTAAACGGTCCCTTCCATCTCACTTCCAATTTATTATTTCCGTCCGGTAATAAAATGAGGACTTCCTCCCCTTCCTTGAATTCGCGCATTCGGGCGGATTTATCGTACCATGGTTTCGTTTTGTCTGCATATTTCCCCTGTGCTTGTTTTGCAATTTCATGGTATTTATGCAGTTTTTCTCGTAGCGATAGCAAGTGGGTTATCACTGTTTCTTCATTTTTCTCCTCATTCTCCCATGATTCTTTTAAAATTCTAACACCCCCCTTGGGTTTGTCCCATATAGTAATTCAAATGGCGAGAACCCTGTAGCTTGGTGTGGAGTTTCTCTGTATGCAAAAAGGACATAAGGAAGCATTTTGTCCCATTGGTTTACATCGTCTCTTACAAAACGTCTCAACATACTAATTAGGGTTCCGTTAAATCTTTCTGCCACTCCATTTGTCTGAGGATGGAATGGAGTAGTTAATACTTGTTTAATACCGAGAATTTCGTATGATTTTCGGATGTATGTCGATATAAAATTGGTTCCATTATCTGTTAAAATTTCCTTCGGGATTCCGTGGCGCGAGACATATTTCGCTAATTCTTCTGCAATTTTTGGTGATTTTACTGTTCGCATTGGGATAGCTTCTGGGTATCTCGTAGCCAGATCATTAATAACTAAAATGAATCTGTTTCCCGCGCTAGACTTCGGAAGTGGACCTACAATGTCCATTGAAATTCTCTCAAATGGTTTGCCGAAAATGGGCATTTTTTTCATTGGAACTTTTTCATTTGGTTTTTTGTATGCAACTAATTGACAATCTTTGCATCTTTTACAAAAGTTGATAATATCTTTTTTTAAACCTTTCCACCAAAAACGCTGCAAGACTCTATCTCTTGTTCTTTGGGATCCCATGTGTCCCCCGTGGGCTTGAGCCAACTTTATTACCGCTTTCCTTAATTCATGTGGTACCAAAAGTTGTAGTTAGTTTTTTTAGCGTTTTCCCCAGTCTCCATTATTTTGTAAAGTCGATTTCCATTATTGGAAAACTGTTTAGATTGTGGGTTTTTTTGATTCGTTAGTGCTAGTTTTATTTTTCTGCATTCTTTATCGTTTGTTTGTAGTTCTGCGAATTTTTCGGAAGTTATTCCGAGTGTTTCAGTTAGTTTCTCTTCGGTCTTTTTCTGGTTCTTTTTCTACGGTCGATAATTTCTCTTGTTTTTGGTTATATTCCTTTTTATTCGCCCTTCTTTTGCTTTTATGTTTTCTCGGTTTTGTATTTTTTATGAATATCTCGTCGTTAAACTGAAATAGGTTTTGTATATCTGATCATCATTTTCATTAGTGGGGGGGCACAGCCTCCCTTTTATTTTTTCTTGACTCCGTGTCACCGCATTTACTCTTTTTATCATGGAGGTTGCTTTTAGTGCAAGGAAGTTTGCGATATTTCCGAAGTCTCGCCCTAATAAAACGTCTACTGCAAGAGTAGGTACAACCCCTACTTTTAATTCTTTTTTAACCGTATTTCCCTCTTTATTGGCTAATTCTATTATGACCTGAGTGTTGGACATTTATGTTCTGCTCCATAGTAGCATAGCGATGCCGCTTTATTTTTGTAATTTATGTCGATTTTCTTTATCAAGTCTTCCCGTACATAGGTTTGGTCGCTGCAGGAATCAATAGCTATTTCTACCGATTTACCATTTAGTTCGCCACATACTTTCTGTGATTCTGCAAATGCGCAAGTTTTCATATTTTCAGGGCTTTTAACCCATGCGGCTCTCTTATACGTTTGAGACTTTTTCCAATTATCTCGGGATCGATCAATTCTCGGATTGTCCTGTCTTCCGTTTGCCCCATCGTCCCTTGTTCTGTAATTATTGTCGTAATTCTTTTTCGCGCTTCGGCAATCTGAGGCAAAATGTCCTCGTTTATTACAGTTATAACAGGTAACGTCATACTGTTCCTGTTTTTGGCCGTATTTTCTACCGTCTTTATTTGGGCAATTGGTGCTATAGTGGCCGCCCAAGTTACAGTGGTAGCATGTTACTTCTCCTTGTGTTTGCCATATTTGGCTAGCATTTTTTTATTTTCTGTGTACGGGTATTCTTTTCTACCATTTCCTCCTAACCTTGGTTTTTGTGGGAATGCCTCCCTTTGAATTTCAGTGTGCCTGTCTGCTAATTCGGCCATTTCTTCAATTTTGTGGGTTTTTCTCTTTTAAGTACATCCTCATATTTAGATAGGTATTTTCTAAGAATTGTTCCATCGCTGTTTTATTAACTATTCCCGTTATCTTATCTTTTATTTCTTCCGGGTCTTCTAATATTGTATAGTTTTCTATCTCTAGCCATTTTAAACACATATCTTTCAATTTGTACCCGTGTTCTTTATAAGTTTCGTGGTCTCGTTTTCTTTCGCTTCTAAACCTTCTTTGAAAGTGCTCGGGGAAGAGTTGAAATTTTTCAAAAATGGCTTGTTTTAGCCGTTTCAAAATCTTTTGAGTATTCCATTGGTAATGCTTTATATGCAAGTTGTGCTTTGTAGTTAAGGAGGGGCTGTATTCTTGTTACCCAATTTTCTCTCGGCAACCCGCTTAATTCCGCCGTTTTTTCAAAGTTGTATATGTATAAATGTACATCTTCATTTTCCTTCATTGGTTGAAGGTTTACTGCCTGCATTATCTCTATTGTAGACGATTTCTGAGGCTCTTGGTAATTTCTCCCAGCAATCATTTCCATTATGTATTTTCTTTCCTCCCTGTCTGCTTCCTCCTTTTTCTCTCTGGCTATCCTATCAGCCTCTTCCTTTTTTTTCTCTAGCTATTCTATCTCTTTCTCTTTGTTCTCTGTCTTCTTCCTCTTTTCGTACTCTGGCTAATCTTTCATTCTCTATGTAATTTAAAAGTCGTTGTGTCATATTTATTTTAGTGCTTTTTCGTGAGCTCCTGCTAGAAATTGAACTTCCACTACTTCTGCTACTTGGCCTACTTTGAATCTCACTGTTATTATATTCTCTTAACTCATTTTCTGAGTCTACTCGTTGTATAATATTCTCTTCTCCCCGCAACTCCCCTACTTTTTGTACCTTCTTTGAAGGGTGAGTTTGTTTTGTTATACCCGTTCTTTCTTGTAATAATTTTTTCTCATGTATTATCGCCACTGTTTCTTTTGTTCGGTCTTCTCTATCTGCGAGTAATTCTTTCTGCATTTGTTTTAGATTTTTCTCTTCTTCTCTGGTTCGTACCAGGGATCGCTCTATTACTGATTTTGATTTAAAAATATCCTCTTCACACGTCCCAGAAATGTCTATTTCACCTGTTGAGTGATATATGGTTCTATTTGATGGTGTTTTTCTTATGGTATTTCCAGCGGGAGTCGCATACAATTGTGTGTCTGAATCCGATTTTTGTTTTACCGCGGTAGATCTTGTCTGAATTCTTCGTTTGTCCGCCATTATTTTAAGGTTTATTTAACGTCTTTCGTTCAAACGAAAATTCTTTTATCAATGTTTCTTTTTATTCTTTTGTGAAAAATTATTTTCTCTTAATTTGTCGATTATCTGTGGGGGGCTCAGCCTCCCTTGTCTCACAAGTTGATTATTCGCGTGATTTATTGATTATTAAATTTTATTTCTATTAATATCTGACTAGGCAGAGCTCAGATAAAAATTTTCTCCTTACGATTTTTATATATAGCCTCTGTAACTACAATAGGCTACTTTTGTAGGATAAATTACCCTGTCTCTTCGAAAGCACGGAATTCTTTTAATTATCAGATTTACTGATAGGACCTTAACTCGCTGCCATCACTTATTGGAGGATTATTGTGCGGGGTCACCACTTTTAAAGGCAAAAATGGCGCAAAGAGTTGCTATGCCACTTACTGGAGGGGGACGATCCCTCTTGGGCCCCAAATTAGTGGGATTTCCGCGGTTACTCCAGCGGTTCTTTTATACTAACGTGATCGGATGGTCTATGGCCACATTTAAAGCCAAAGTTTACCGATAAGATTTTCTAATTAACCCTTTAGTTTCGACCTAAGCTGAAAAGTTAAAAAGAGTACATAGAAAAATTCTTACTCTATTAACACTCACGCTGTATAAACAGGGTTGCCAGAAAGTCAAAACAAAAAACAAGCCCGAGCCTCTGAAAAACAAGCCAAAATACGCCCGAGCCTTTAAAAACCAAGACTGCCATCATGGTCAGTTCCTAAAGTTCTAAAATTGCCCAAATTTGTGTGTTTCACAACAATTTTCGGTCAAAAAAAAAATTTTTCGCGTGTCACGGCTTGCGCCGCGACACGCGCATGGTCCGATAAGTGTAGTTGGATTAGTTCTAGATCAGTTTTTTTGTCCAGTTATTTCAAACTTAGCACCAATCTTTCGAAACAAATACGGCAAAAAAGGTGGTCCTAATTAAATCAAACTTTGCACAAATCTCTCAAAACAAATACGGAAAATGCGGTCCAAACTTTTTGTTAATTCCTTAACTTCTTTCAAAATCCTCATCATTTGGTCAGTGACAAAATTGTACTATGAAAATGCTACAAATTGAAGCATGTGCTACAGTGCTACACATGATGAAATATTGCTAAAATAGTTCTTTTGTGCTAAAGTCAAAAAAAGTTTTGCCCCTAATCTAATTCTACTTTTACCTTGCTTGCTTACCCTTTGTTCATTTTGCTCCACTTTCACGGAAGAACAACGATTTATGTGATCTGCCAAAATTCATCTGTTTTAAGCTGCAGTTTTATGCGTCATAATGGTTAAACAGCTGTGAACTCTTTTTATTAACTTTTAGAATTTAATATGACTTACTCCAATGAATAAGCTAGTAACAAGCACAAGCCGAAGACATACAATACCTTTGGTTTATTATCGCATAAAAAATTTTGGTACACTTTATTTGGTACAGTTGCAACGCAATATTTAAAGATAACTTTATGATTATAGTATGGCCTCAAAAAGAAACGTGAGAACTGGGTTAATACAAAAGCCTTCGTAATCCCAAGATGAAATAATACAGACAACTAAAAAAAACAAAAAAAAAGAAAGGCAATAAGGCACTAAGAGATTTAAGACTCAAAGGAGGCTAGGATATTATCTAGATCGACTAGATCAGTTGTTTGGTCAGTTTCTTCGACTTCACAAGCCTTATAAATATCATTATTGAAAAGCTGCATACGCTTTGTAGGCTCAAACGTCGAGCAAATCGACTTCACAGGCCTTATGAATATCACTATTGAAAAGAAGTTGCAATACAATGTTTAAAGATAACTTTATGATTAAAGTAAGGCCTAAAAAAAACGTAAGAACGGGGTTAATACAAAAGCCTTCGTAATCCCAAAATGAAATAATGAGTACAAATAAAAAACAATAACAAAAAAGAAAGGCACTTAGATCCATAAGGCACTAAGAGATTTAAGACTCAAAGGAGGCTAGGATATTATCTAGATAAACGAGATCGGTGGTTTGGTCAGTTTCTTCGACTTCAAATATCACTATTGAAAAGCAGTTGCAACACAATATTTTAAGATAACTTTATGATTAAAGTAAGACCTAAAAAAAACGTGAGAACGGGGCTAATAAAAAAGCCTTCGTAATCACAAGATGAAATAATATGGACAGATAAAAAAAAAAGAAAAAAGAAAGGCACTTAGTTCCATAAGGCACTAAGAGATTTAAGACTCAAAGGAGGCTAGGATATTATCTAGATCGACAAGACAAACCCTATAAATATCACTATTGAAAAGCAGTTGCAACACAATATTTAAAGATAACTTTACGATTAAAGTAAGGCCTCAAAAAGAAACGTGAGAACTGGGTTAATACAAAAGCCTTCGTAATCCCATTATGAAATAATACACAAGGATAAAAAAAAAAGAAAAAAAAAAGGAAAGGCACTTAGATCAACAAGGCACTAAGAGATTTAAGACTCAAGGAAAGCTAGGATATTATCTAGATCGACTAGATCAGTTGTTTGGTCAGTTTCTTCGACTTCACAAGCCTTATAAATATCACTATTGAAAAGCAGCATACGCTTTGTAGGCTTAAACGTCGAGCAACAAGAGCCACATGCTGACAACCACAGCATGAACACAAGTATTGAGTTCAACATGGGCAAGAGCATACGGTTTTGGAGCTTGCTCTTAATGACATCATCACAAAAAAGGACCGTTCCACTATCGCATTGCTAATTCGCAAACTCAACAGGGTCAATGCCCACTTGGCTAACTCACGAAAAGGAAATGCCCCCAACAGCATCAAGATAATGTAGGACAGCTATCCAAAACTCAGAGGAGTCTTTGGGGATTGTTCCTCCACAAACAAAAGACCAATTAACGTCCAACAGTTTCCTCCACTGATTCTCCAAGGCACTGAGATCAGTAGTAGGAACAATTCTCAATGGCAAGTCTCCAAATCTGGGTCAAAACTGAGACAAGCAAATCACAGGGGATAAAAATTTTAGCTGTAGGAGCGAATCCAGAGCAGGAGGCATTCGTTTAAGCACCGCTTTAGCCGCAGCTTTCAGGAACGCAAAACACCGTATTTTGATTTCGCTCCTCTGTGTGTCTGAAAGTTTAGATTTGGCCAGTTCAATGAGGAACTCGTGTCCGTAATCAACTTGATCTTGTGGCAAATAATTGATTTTGAAGTCCATATTAACCATCAAAGACACTGCAGATGAGCAGAGTATCCTACGCAGGAGACTTAGTATCAAACCCTGGAGTTCTTCAAAAAGACGAAATTGGTCAGCGTGTGTGTGCTGAAACAGCAAGTTGACCCTTTGAAATTCGGACAGCAATGGCTTCAAGAACACAATGAAAATTCTGTTTTGCTCATCTTGATACATAGCGTGTAGCACTCTGGCAGTATAGCAACGTTCTTTCTTAACATTCTTTCTTCAACGTTCTTTCTAAAGCAACCTGTCTTAAGATTCTCAAGTGTATTAGTTACAATATTCAAAGCAAACAAATCTTTCCACTTTTAATTTGGTTAAGGCTTATTGTGTTCAGCCCATTTATAACCCAATTCCTGACTAGAATTAAAATAACTAATTATTTTACAAATGAAGAACAGAAATTAGTAATGGGCAGGGCCATTAGAAGGTTGGGATGCAATTTCTATACTCGGAAATACCACTGAAAAGAATTGAATGGTACGTTTGGTAAATACATATAAGATTCCATATCAGAACTAGGGACAAGGGGAACACTAATAAATACATTTTACTCTATCTAATTGTAATACTTGTTTCCCTCAAAAAAATGTATCCTTCAACTCTCATAGTCCCAATATATAGGCCTAGGAAATATGTTTATACAGGACAACAAAAACACTCAAACCACATAATTATTTCTTTACAACATACAACATGTTTTTATTAATCATATTATCAAGTTCATTTTCATTGTTATCTATATTCGTAAATCTGTTTAAATAATGATTGATATGCACCATATCTGAATGTGTTTCTACAATCAGATATAGATCAAATGGTTTTGGCAGGTCAATAAACTTAGGTAAAAGATGTATACAATTCAATAGTTGATACAGGGATGGGTGAACACACTACCTGATTTGGTATTAGCCTATAGTTGGGGCTACTGAGAAGGAAACATTTTAAGACAACAAATGTTCCTTTACAATATGAAACAAAAAAGTAGTTAAAAATTTTGAAGGTGCTTCCACTATACTTTATCCCACCCCTCTAATGTGCAAATGTGTTGCCAAATTGTATATTTCCCATCTGTTTTTTCTGTTTCTTGACTTCGTCAATATTCATCTAATTTAAAGAATACAAGGGTTTAAACAAGAGTGATGTATGGCAAAATACATAGGAAAATATATGAGTAGGGCTATATACTTGCAGATTAGTGGAAGGGGTAAATTACGCTGGAAGTGCCTTCAAAAATAGCTTAACTACAATTTTTCTCTATACTTTTAACTGAGAATTGTTTTCTTTATATGTTTCTTATTCAGTAGCTCTGATTTAAGACAAATAGACCTTGATTCTGTTTTGGTAGATTTCTAGTTTAGTGGCTTTTTGCTGTCTTGGAAAATATTTGAGTTAGGTGAACAAATCTTTCAAGAATGGATTAAGATAATAATTAATAATCTCTTAGGAACATATTTTGAAATACTTACCTCCACCTCCTTCTCCCTTTAGAAGGCACTGATATTTGATGACCTTAAACAATCCTCGTGAAACCTTGTAAATTAAATAATTATAGTAGATGAAAAACATTTTGATTGTAATTCAACTTTACTCCCTCCCCCCCCCAATGTGCAAAAATATAGGCTAGCCTAGCCCAAATTCTATATTTCCAATAAATTTTCTGTTTCTTGATTATGTACTAATTGATTCAATTTTTGGGCAGATTGTTAAGACAAGAGTGAATGTAAAAATGAGCAGGAAATGTGTAAGGTAAAATTCTAGACAAGCTACTTTTTGATATCTTGGAAGAGTTAGGTTAGGAAAACAAAACTTTCAGTGATGAATCCAGGGCCAGAAACAGGCTCTGGGAAGGTATTGCCATTCTATTATGTTAACCCCCTTCTGATTTCTAAGTCATGGAAATTTGACAAAACAAAGAGTTTTGAAAAAAATTCTTTTTTATGTCAAAACAAAGAATTTTGAAAAAGAGTTTATTTTCTCTGGTTTTAGTTTGAAAATGCAATTCCTGTTATTAGAGTAGAAATTTCAAGCCATATCAAAGGTTTTTTTTCCTAAATTTAGGAAATTTATTTCCAGATCTTTGATACTTCCCAAATTTGGATTGAGTAAAGTTGTAAAGCTGAAGATCTATTCTGCATGGTTTCACTTTTATAAAACAAAGATTTTTAAAGGTCATCAAAGGTCAGTGCCCTCTATTGGGGAAGGAGTAGAGATGGGTTGGCTACTTCAAAATATCTTTCAAGGACATACTTTAGTATGTAAACCCATCCCAGGAAGCTTCATTGCTGTAACCTAACCCCTTCCCAAGATAGCAACAAATAGCTTGTCTAGAATTTTACCATATATAATTCAGACTATATATTTGCATGGGCGCCCATAAGGGGGAACAAGCGGGGGGGCACCTTCACCTTAGTACTCTTAGCATCATTAGTTACAGTAACTATAGTTCTAGTACTAAAAGTATACAAACAAAGGTCTACAAAAGTATACAAAAGTCTAGTACAACAAAATGGCTATCTCAAAATTTTGATTGGATGTGTTTGGGTAAGTGATTGGCGTGTGGGAGGGGGAGGGGAGTTGGTTGCCCTCCATGAGTTCTTTTTGAAGTTCCTATGACATTTCTTTCTCTAAGAAGTACCCTGGTCTAAAAAACAAAACAATATATTGTGCCCACATTGCTCTTTACTTAGGCAGTACTATTGTGCTGCCTACGATATTTTGTCTTGAGATTTTAAATATGTACAGCACTGGAAGTGCCAATTAGACCATGTAAGCCCCTCCTATAATTCAGCCTACGGGCACCCATGTATATTTACACATTATGGGGGGATGGAGTAGAGCAATCCCAATTATCGACTAAGCCTAGGCCACAAAAAAGATTGGGCCAGATCTGTCAAATATATAAAAAAAAAAAGATAGATCTGCATAAAATTCAAGTCTTGCCTTAATCTGAGCAGCAATAAAATTCCTTGTAACTTGTAATACTCCTAACGCAGAGCCATCTCAGCCAGCCATGCAGAAATAAATTCCTAATGGCGAATCGTTTCAGAATAGAAAGCGTTCTATGCCCTAAAGGAGGGCTCTTGTCTTTTTGGTGCATAACCACGGCTGAGCCACCGTGATTTTGGAATTTTTGTCTGGTTCCAAATTTTCCGTCAAAATAAGCCCAAAATAAGCCATTTTTTTTTACAAAAAAAGCCCATTTTCCCCCCCCAAGGCCCTCACGCCCACTCCAAAATTCAGCCCGCCCCTGGCGGCTAAAACAAGCCCACGGGGCGGAAAACAAGCCCATCTGGCAACACTGTTTATAAAAATGAACTGAACTCAAAAAGGACAAATTCTCCCAGCCCGCTAACCGCAGCACGCGGTGGGGTTACTAGGGGTGGTAAAGACTCTTTCCAGCCAATCCCAGGACTACTAATTTACTGGCCAATCTCCCTAACTGCGCAATTTTTCCAGTTGAATATGGTCAAAAAGTTGAATTCGGAACAATATGAAGTGTGTGCAGGGGGGAGAGGGTAGCTGCCCTCTGATCACTTTGACTCTTAAAAAGGGCACTAAAGCGGCTGATTACCAATCCAATGAGTCCCCTTTGAAGTTAATATGACCACACTTTCTATAAAAACCCTATTTGTCGCCAGGGCAAAACTTACAACCCTTGCCCTGCGGGCTGGGGGGATTTGTTATCCTCAAAGACATAATTTCCAGACCTTTCTGATAGGCTTAAAAAAATGGCTATATTGGAATTTGATTGGAAGTGCTTGAGGAAATGATAGGCGTTGAGGGAGGCATTCGCCTGTGATCACTTTCGAGTAATAAAAAAAGACACTAGTCATCTCAATTTCCAATCAAATGAGCCCTTTTTGAAGCTTTTACGACCGAAATTTGAGGGTTGTCACCCTCAAAGACATAATTTTTAGACCTTTCAACTATGTTGAACAGAATGGCTATCTCAAAATATGATTGGATGTGTTTGGGGAAAGGTGAGCATGAGAGGGGGGTTAGTTTCCCTCCAATCACTTTTGACTATTCAAAAGATCACTAGCCCTTTGGATTTCCAATCGAGTGAACCCTTTTTGAGGTATTTACGATAAAGTATTCAATAAAAACCTTATATTCCCCAGGGCATAACTTATAGCCATTTCAATTTCCAATTGAATGAGCGCATTTTGAAGTTTCTACGACAACGTTTTCTATGAAAACGCTTTCTATGAAGCGCTATTGCGCTTCATAGATATAATTTACATCATTCATTTTCTTTTTTACCTTAAACGGTCCCTTCCATCTCACTTCCAATTTATTATTTCCGTCCGGTAATAAAATGAGGACTTCCTCCCCTTCCTTGAATTCGCGCATTCGGGCGGATTTATCGTACCATGGTTTCGTTTTGTCTGCATATTTCCCCTGTGCTTGTTTTGCAATTTCATGGTATTTATGCAGTTTTTCTCGTAGTGATAGCAAGTGGGTTATCACTGTTTCTTCATTTTTCTCCTCATTCTCCCATGATTCTTTTAAAATGTCTAACACCCCCTTGGGTTTGTCCCATATAGTAATTCAAATGGCGAGAACCTGTAGCTTGGTGTGGAGTTTCTCTGTATGCAAAAAGGACATAAGGAAGCATTTTGTCCCATTGGTTTACATCGTCTCTTTACAAAACGTCTCAACATACTAATTAGGGTTCCGTTAAATCTTTCTGCCACTCCATTTGTCTCAGGATGGAATGGAGTAGTTAATACTTGTTTAATACCGAGAATTTCGTATAATTTTCGGATGTATGTCGAAATAAAATTGGTTCCATTATCTGTTAAAATTTCCTTCGGGATTCCGTGGCGCGAGACATATTTCGCTAATTCTTCTGCAATTTTTGGTGATTTTACTGTTCGCATTGGGATAGCTTCTGGGTATCTCGTAGCCAGATCATTAATAACTAAAATGAATCTGTTTCCCGCGCTAGACTTCGGAAGTGGACCTACAATGTCCATTGAAATTCTCTCAAATGGTTTGCCGAAAATGGACATTTTTTTCATTGGAACTTTTTCATTTGGTTTTTTGTATGCAACTAATGACAATCTTTGCATCTTTTACAAAAGTTGATAATATCTTTTTTAAACCTTTCCACCAAAAACGCTGCAAGACTCTATCTCTTGTTCTTTGGGATCCCATGTGTCCCCCCGTTGGGCTTGAGCCAACTTTATTACCGCTTTCCTTAATTCATGTGGTACCAAAAGTTGTAGTTTTTTAGCGTTTTCCCCAGTCTCCATTATTTTGTAAAGTCGATTTCCATTATTGGAAAACTGTTTAGATTGTGGGTTTTTTTGATTCGTTAGTGCTAGTTTTATTTTTCTGCATTCTTTATCGTTTGTTTGTAGTTCTGCGAATTTTTCGGAAGTTATTCCGAGTGTTTCAGTTAGTTTCTCTTCGGTCTTTTCTGGTTCTTTTTCTACGGTCGATAATTTCTCTTGTTTTTGGTTATATTCCTTTTATTCGCCCTTCTTTTGCTTTTATGTTTTCTCGGTTTTGTATTTTTTATGAATATCTCGTCGTTAAACTGAAATAGGTTTTGTATATTCTGATCATCATTTTCATTAGTGGGGGGCACAGCCTCCCTTTTATTTTTTTCTTGACTCCGTGTCACCGCATTTACTCTTTTTATCATGGAGGTTGCTTTTAGTGCAAGGAATTTTGCGATATTTCCGAAGTCTCGCCCTAATAAAACGTCTACTGCAAGAGTAGGTACAACCCCTACTTTTAATTCTTTTTTAACCGTATTTCCCTCTTTATTGGCTAATTCTATTATGACCTGAGTGTTGGACATTTATGTTCTGCTCCATAGTAGCATAGCGATGCCGCTTTATTTTTGTAATTTATGTCGATTTTCTTTATCAAGTCTTCCCGTACATAGGTTTTGGTCGCTGCAGGAATCAATAGCTATTTCTACCGATTTACCATTTAGTTCGCCACATACTTTCTGTGATTCTGCAAATGCGCAAGTTTTCATATTTTCAGTGCTTTTAACCCATGCGGTTCTCTTATACGTTGAGACTTTTTCCAATTATCTCGGGATCGATCAATTCTCGGATTGTCCTGTCTTCCGTTTGCCCCATCGTCCCTTGTTCTGTAATTATTGTCGTAATTCTTTTTCGCGCTTCGGCAATCTGAGGCATAATGTCCTCGTTTATTACAGTTATAACAGGTAACGTCATACTGTTCCTGTTTTTGGCCGTATTTTCTACCGTCTTTATTTGGGCAATTGGTGCTATAGCGGCCGCCCAAGTTACAGTGGTAGCATGTTACTTCTCCTTGTGTTTGCCATATGTGGCTAGCATTCTTTTTATTTTCTGTGTACGGGTATTCTTTTCTACCATTTCCTCCTAACCTTGGTTTTTGTGGGAATGCCTCCCTTTGAATTTCAGTGTGCCTGTCTGCTAATTCGGCCATTTCTTCAATTTTTGTGGGTTTTTCTCTTTTAAGTACATCCTCATATTTGGATAGGTATTTTCTAAGAATTGTTCCATCGCTGTTTTATTAACTATTCCCGTTATCTTATCTTTTTATTTCTTCCGGGTCTTCTAATATTGTATAGTTCTCTATCTCTAGCCATTTTAAACACATATCTTTCAATTTGTACCCGTGTTCTTTATAAGTTTCGTGGTCTCGTTTTCTTTCGCTTCTAAACCTTCTTTGAAAGTGCTCGGGGAAGAGTTGAAATTTTTCAAAAATGGCTTGTTTTAGCCTTTCAAAATCTTTTGAGTATTCCATTGGTAATGCTTTATATGCAAGTTGTGCTTTGTAGTTAAGGAGGGGCTGTATTCTTGTTATCCAATTTTCTCTCGGCAACCCGCTTAATTCCGCCGTTTTTTCAAAGTTGTATATGTATAAATGTACATCTTCATTTTCCTTCATTGGTTGAAGGTTTACTGCCTGCATTATCTCTATTGTAGACGATTTCTGAGGCTCTTGGTAATTTCTCCCTGCAATCATTTCCATTATGTATTTTCTTTCCTCCCTGTCTGCTTCCTCCTTTTTCTCTCTGGCTATCCTATCAGCCTCTTCCTTTTTTTTTCTCTAGCTATTCTATCTCTTTCTCTTTGTTCTCTGTCTTCTTCCTCTTTTCGTACTCTGGCTAATCTTTCATTCTCTATGTAATTTAAAAGTCGTTGTGTCATATTTATTTTAGTGCTTTTTCGTGAGCTCCTGCTAGAAATTGAACTTCCACTACTTCTGCTACTTGGCCTACTTTGAATCTCACTGTACCTTCTTTGAAGGGTGAGTTTGTTTTGTTATACCCGTTCTTTCTTGTAATAATTTTTTCTCATGTATTATCGCCACTGTTTCTTTTGTTCGGTCTTCTCTATCTGCGAGTAATTCTTTCTGCATTTGTTTTAGATTTTTCTCTTCTTCTCTGGTTCGTACCAGGGATCGCTCTATTACTGATTTTGGTTTAAAAATATCCTCTTCACACGTCCCAGAAATGTCTATTTCACCTGTTGAGTGATATATGGTTCTATTTGATGGTGTTTTTTCTTATGGTATTTCCAGCGGGAGTCGCATACAATTGTTGTCTGAATCCGATTTTTGTTTTACCGCGGTAGATCTTGTCTGAATTCTTCGTTTGTCCGCCATTATTTTAAGGTTTATTTAACGTCTTTCGTTCAAATGAAAATTCTTTTATCAATGTTTCTTTTTATTCTTTTGTGAAAAATTATTTTCTCTTAATTTGTCGATTATCTGTGGGGGGCTCAGCCTCCCTTGTCTCACAAGTTAATTATTCGCGTGATTTATTGATTATTAATTTTATTTCTATTAATATCCGACTAGGCAGAGCTCAGATAAAAATTTTCTCCTTACGATTTTTATATATAGCCTCTGTAACTACAATAGGCTACTTTTGTAGGATAAATTACCTTGTCTCTTCGAAAGCACGGAATTCTTTTAATTATCAGATTTACTGATAGGACCTTAACTCGCTGCCATCACTTATTGGAGGATTATTGTGCGGGGTCACCACTTTTAAAGGCAAAAATGGCGCGAAGAGTTGCTATGCCACTTACTGGAGGGGGACGATCCCTATTGGGCCCCAAATTAGTGGGATTTCCGCGGTTACTCCAGCGGTTCTTTTATACTAACGTGATCGGATGGTCTATGGCCACATTTAAAGCCAAAGTTTACCGATAAGATTTTCTAATTAACCCTTTAGTTTCGACCTAAGCTGAAAAGTTAAAAAGAGTACATAGAAAAATTCTTACTCTATTAACACTCACGCTGTATAAACAGGGTTGCCAGAAAGTCAAACAAAAAACAAGCCCGAGCCTCTGAAAAACAAGCCAAAATACGCCCGAGCCTTTAAAAACCAAGACTGCCATCATGGTCAGTTCCTAAAGTTCTAAAATTGCCCAAATTTGTGTGTTTCACAACAATTTTCGGTCAAAAAAAAATTTTTCGCGTGTCGCGGCTTGCGCCGCGACACGCGCATGGTCCGATAAGTGTAGTTGGATTAGTTCTAGGTCAGTTTTTTGTCCAGTTATTTCAAACTTAGCACCAATCTTTCGAAACAAATACGGCAAAAAAGGTGGTCCTAATTAAATCAAACTTTGCACAAATCTCTCAAAAACAAATACGGAAAATGCGGTCCAAACTTTTTGTTAATTCCTTAACTTCTTTCAAAATCCTCATCATTTTGGTCAGTGACAAAATTGTACTATGAAAATGCTACAAATTGAAGCATGTGCTACAGTGCTACACATGATGAAATATTGCTAAAATAGTTCTTTCGTGCTAAAGTCAAAAAAAGTTTTGCCCCTAATCTAATTCTACTTTTACCTTGCTTGCTTACCCTTTGTTCATTTTGCTCCACTTTCACGGAAGAACAACGATTTATGTGATCTGCCAAAATTCATCTGTTTTTAGCTGCAGTTTTATGCGTCATAATGGTTAAACAGCTGTGAACTCTTTTTATTAACTTTTAGAATTTAATATGACTTATTCCAATGAATAAGCTAGTAACAAGCACAAGCCGAAGACATACAATATCTTTGGTTTATATTATCGCATAAAAAATTTTGGTACACTTTATTTGGTACAGTTGCAACGCAATATTTAAAGATAACTTTATGATTATAGTATGGCCTCAAAAAGAAACGTGAGAACTGGGTTAATACAAAAGCCTTCGTAATCCCAAGATGAAATAATACAGACAACTAAAAAAACAAAAAAAAAGAAAGGCAATAAGGCACTAAGAGATTTAAGACTCAAAGGAGGCTAGGATATTATCTAGATCGACTAGATCAGTTGTTTGGTCAGTTTCTTCGACTTCACAAGCCTTATAAATATCATTATTGAAAAGCTGCATACGCTTTGTAGGCTCAAACGTCGAGCAACTCGACTTCACAGGCCTTATGAATATCACTATTGAAAAGAAGTTGCAATACAATATTTAAAGATAACTTTATGATTAAAGTAAGGCCTAAAAAAAACGTAAGAACGGGGTTAATACAAAAGCCTTCGTAATCCCAAAATGAAATAAATAAGTACAAATAAAAAACAATAACAAAAAAGAAAGGCACTTAGATCCATAAGGCACTAAGAGATTTAAGACTCAAAGGAGGCTAGGATATTATCTAGATCGACGAGATCGGTGGTTTGGTCAGTTTCTTCGACTTCAAATATCACTATTGAAAAGCAGTTGCAACACAATATTTTAAGATAACTTTATGATTAAAGTAAGGCCTAAAAAAAACGTGAGAACGGGGCTAATAAAAAAGCCTTCGTAATCACAAGATGAAATAATATGGACAGATAAAAAAAAAAGAAAAAAGAAAGGCACTTAGTTCCATAAGGCACTAAGAGATTTAAGACTCAAAGGAGGCTAGGATGTTATCTAGATCGACAAGACAAACCCTATAAATATCACTATTGAAAAGCAGTTGCAACACATATTTAAAGATAACTTTACGATTAAAGTAAGGCCTCAAAAAGAAACGTGAGAACTGGGTTAATACAAAAGCCTTCGTAATCCCATTATGAAATAATACACAAGGATAAAAAAAAATAAAAAAAGGAAAGGCACTTAGATCAACAAGGCACTAAGAGATTTAAGACTCAAGGAAAGCTAGGATATTATCTAGATCGACTAGATCAGTTGTTTGGTCAGTTTTCTTCGACTTCACAAGCCTTATAAATATCACTATTGAAAAGCAGCATACGCTTTGTAGGCTTAAACGTCGAGCAACAAGAGCCACATGCTGACAACCACAGCATGAACACAAGTATTGAGTTCAACATGGCAGCAAGAGCATACGGTTTTGCAGTGTGGCCAGATTGGCTTATTTTACGCCAAACTGGCTTATTTTGTTGGCGACTGGCGTGAAAATTTTTGGAACTGGCTTGTGGCTTAAAACTTGGCTATTTTTAATTTGAGCTGGCTTATTTCTTGGCGTGATTTACTTTTTCGGAAGAATTTATATTTTTTGGCAATTTATCGGATTTTCGAACGAACGAACGAACGAATGCTCACGAAAGGTCAAAATCACGTTTTAACTCTATGGTCAAAATACGAATCTAACCGCGGCACTGCGGTGAAGTTTTCAAATCCTAAGAGGCACGTGGCTTCGTAACAACAGCATAAAAAGCATTAGCCATTAAGTCATGGGGTTGAACTACAGCTGAAGGTACAGTATATTAGCTGTTACTTATTAGTATAGAATAACGCCAGGAATCAAACTCATAACAGGCATGTCTGTAACATCTACAGATCCTGTTTAACTGTTTAGTTCATGTGAGTCGTCCAGGAGTCGTCATGTACACTCTAGCTATTTTCTGTGGTTTGTATCTCTGTACAAACAGATTGGGTACACAGCCTAGTCGACTGGGTACACACCCCAATGCATTGGGTACTGCCCACAATATATTGGGTACCCCCATACCCGTTTTCACTTTTTGTCTAGGCCTATTCTGAGAAAATACATTTATTTATATTTGAGGTTTTCTTTGCATCACTTCAGTTTAAATATGCTCAAAGGAAGAAGCAAATTGGTCATTGGTTTTCTCAGAATACATGCAAAAGTGAAAATTGTTATGGGGCAGTTGGGGATATTAATTGTTTTATGTACTACCATCAACATAATGTACTACTTCACCACTGCAGTAGTACACCATAGGATCTGTACCTAAGAATTTGAGTGCTACACCCCACAATCAGTACTACATTAAACATGGCATAGGTCCTACTACGCTATATATAGAGTAGGTCCTGCTATGCTATATATGGAGTAGTACACTTGGTTAGATGTAGGTATCAAATTCTGAGGTACAGTTCCTGTGGTATACTACAACAGTGGTGAAGGAGTACATTATATGTTGATGGTTGTACATAAAACAATTAATCCCTAACTGGTATGGGGGGGGGTACCCAATGCATTGAGGTGTGTACCTCAATGCATTGGCTACCAGCAAATTGGGTACATGCCACAGAAAAATAGCTGGTGTACATGACTGGTTTGCACCCCCCCCATTTTTAGCAGTGATGAGCATCAGCTTGTGACATAAGCAAACCTGAAGCAATCAATCTTGTTTCAGACTCACTTTTATTCATTTTTCCAAATGTGTTAGCCTATAGTTAAATACTAGAGAAATTAGTTATATATAATATAGGCTAATAGCTAATATGTAATAAAGTACCATATAATACTAATGAAAATATCAGAAAGAGATATATAAGTACAGGAGCAGGATAAGTAGATGAGTTACCCTTGCTTTGATGTCTGATTTCTTTGTTACTGTTGCTGTAGCCTAGGCCTATAGGGTAAGACTCCTAGTGGTTAGCCAGTGCCTAATCTGAGCTGTATCTCTGATTAGAATGCAGTATGTCCTTTACCTGGCAGCTGAGACTTTAATCTTGACCACTACTAATTTTCAGAATTATCAATCTTGGCCAACAGTCTACAAATCTTGACCACAACATTGATAATTAAACATGAGACATTACCTCTAACAGACAGCAACTATGGAAGTTATCCTATAGTTTTGTTATTTAGAAAAAAACCTTTCAGATTTTGAAATAAACAAGGTTCATTGTTATATTAAATTTAATCAATCAACTGTAGACAATCAATGCAAGTGTCCTTAAAATCAGATCATTGACCCCTCTTCTTTCTGGGCTGGGTTGACAATAGATCCAAATCTTTAATTTGTTCTTCTTTTCTCATGATAAGTTCATACACTTCTTCTTGGGAGAATTCAATTTTTACTGAATGAGATAATCCCTTACTACATAGTTTCTCTTGTTGTAAAAATTATGTTACTGTTATAGTAAACTGCCTTGTTGTAAACACTGCTTATTAATATTCAAAATGTGGATGAATATGGAAAGATTTAAATCAGCTATTAGCTAATAATGTGAGGTAACATCATAGTAGGGTTTATCTAATTCAACATAGTCAGCGTATTTTGACCTACTATATATGGTGTTGTAGATTTAGATCCATTGACAGTTTTCTTTCCAGTATTTTACAATTCAACAGTATATGCTCAGGGGTTTCTTCTGTGTTTTTACAGTACCTGCAAAATGGGCTATTGGCAACTTCTCCATTTGGCTGCTTTATTTTGTATGAAGGGAGAGTGGTGGTTGAAGTTAGCTGTATTTGAACACAGGCAGTTGAACCAGACTGATTGTATACTGGTTGGAAAGGGGGATAAATTTGGTGGCTTTAATTCAAGCCATGTTTTTAGTCATAATCTAGTTGTATCCCTTATAGTTAGAGATTTCACTGGTTCCATTTGGCTTTTTGCTTCTTGCTTTTCTATCTTGTCTGCTTTTTCATTTCCTTCTTTACCTAGATGACTAGGTATATATTGAAATTTAGTAACAAAGCCTAATCTTCCAAGGCTGCTTAGGTTTTCTTTGGTTTGATGTAGGCCTATGCCCAGTGTTTCAAAGTTAGTGTTTCATAGGATATAGAGAGCAGATTTAGAGTCAGAGAATATTACTATATGTTAATTGCTCTGTTTCAGTTTAATTAGGGTCTCTAAGCACAAATTGATTGCAGCTACTTCAGCTGTTAGTGTGCTGGTTCCTGCCTTGTGTTTTTTCACAGTGCATAGGCTGAGCTCTTTTAAAAAGCATCCACTTCCACATCCCTCTTCACTTAAAGATCGATCAACATATACTTGGGCATATCCATTAAATTCCCTTTTTAAGAGCTGTTTGAAATCATGAATTGCAGTTTGGGATTCAATTTGTTCCTATTTTGAGGGGAGGAATTCTAGTTTAACCCTGGGGTGATTGATCCCCAATTAAATTCGAATTCAACTCCTCCATACTCTCCTCCAGACTGCTCATGCTGGGTGGGCTTATAATAAAAATTAACCAGGAAAATATTTGATTTTTAAAAGATTTAATCAGTCGGAATAACATAACTACAAGTGTAACTTGACCCCACAAAACCCCTGGAGAAAGGTATTTAAGTTATGACATTTGTCCATTGTTTATATAAAGTATTTGCTATTGAGAAAGATGTATGAATTTTTTCCATGGGGGATGTATGAATTTTTTCAAAACCTCCTTGGAATTTTTTCCAAGGAGGTTTTGGGCATTAGGCCTAATGGAAGGAATACTCATATAAACTTCAGAGAGGGCTCATTTGATTGGAATATTGAAAGTTCTAGTTCAATTTTCAAGCATCACAAGATATTGGAGGGTAGCCAGCTCCCCCCCCCCCCCCCAAACCTCTTTTTTTCCTTATGCATCCAATAAAAATTTTAAAGGTATCCAATAAAAATGTTCAAAGATCATATAACAAAAATTCTGGTGCCAACACAACCCCCCAGGGCCCAGGGCAGGCATTGTAGGTTGTGCCCTGGGGGCATATATGAGTCTCATGGAAGGGATGCTCATATTCACTTCAAAGAGGGCTCATTTAATTGGAAATTGAAAGTTCTAGTTCAGTTTTAAGAGTCAAAAGGGATTGGAGGGCACCTAGCCCCCCCTCCCCTCCATTCCCTTTTTTCCTCAAACCCATCCGATAAGAACTTGAGATAGCTTTTTTTTAAATAGTTCAAAGATCATATAAAAAAACTCCAGGGTCAACACAGCCCCCCAGGGCCCAGGGGCAGGTGTTGTAAGTTACGCCCTGGGGAATATATGGCTCTTATTGAAGGGATGCTTGTAAAAAATTCAGAGATGGCTCATTTGATTGGAAATTGAAAGTTCTAGTTCAGTTTTTTAGAGTAAAAAGAGATTGGAGGGCAACTAGCCCCCCCCCATTCTCATTTTTCCCCAAATGCATCCAATAAAAATTTTGAGATAGCCATTAAGTTAAAAATTGCTCAAAAGTCAGATAGCAAAAATTCAGGTGTCCTCACTACCCCCCAGGGCCTGGGGCAGGCATTGTAAGTTGTGCCGCATTGGGTCACAGAGTATCATTATAGTAATCGGAGGTCCGACTCAGTGAAATTATGGGATACAGAAATTGCGGCGCACACACGGACAGTGCTCGAACTAACACAGGAGAAATCGAGCCGGTGGGCGTCCTCGTCAATAATTTTCCCCGAACTGTTGGACAGGAAAGTAAGCATGGTCGAGCATTTTCTGAACATAGCGCGCTGGAATTTCTGTAAAGTCTCTAGAGTTTCACATGGGGTAGCGGTTTATCGCAATTCTACTAAATGCAGCCTCAAAATAATCTCTACACTGGAACTGAACTTCCGCAAACCAGGGAACGAATTGAAAGGTGGATAATGCCAGCAGGATCAAAGGACCTGAATAGTGGGTGAATATTTCTATAAAAACGGCCGTCAAACTTGGACACCATTAAAAGTAAAGTTAGATTTTGGGCAAAAAATTGTCTGGCTTATTTTTGGCTTGTTTTTCAAAGGCTGCGGCTTACTTTTTTTGTTCACGATCTGGCCACACTGCGGTTTTGGAGCTTGCTCTTAATGACATTCATCACAAAAAAGGACCGTTCCACTATCGCATTGCTAATTCGCAAACTCAACAGGGTCAATGCCCACTTGGCTAACTCACGAAAAGGAAATGCCCCAACAGCATCAGGATAATGTAGGACAGCTATCCAAAACTCAGAGGAGTCTTTGGGGATTGTTCCTCCACAAACAAAAGACCAATTAACGTCCAACAGTTTCCTCCACTGATTCTCCAAGGCACTGAGATCAGTAGTAGGAACAATTCTCAATGGCAAGTCTCCAAATCGGGGTCAAAACTGAGACAAGCAAATCACAGGGGATAAAAATTTTAGCTGTAGGAGCGAATCCAGAGCAGGAGGCATTCGTTTAAGCACCGCTTTAGCCGCAGCTTTCAGGAACGCAAAACACCGTATTTTGATTTCGCTCTTCTGTGTGTCTGAAAGTTTAGATTTGGCCAGTTCAATGAGGAACTCGTGTCCGTAATCAACTTGATCTTGTGGCAAATAATTGATTTCGAAGTCCATATTAACCATCAAAGACACTGCAGATGAGCAGAGTATCCTACGCAGGAGACTTAGTATCAAACCCTGGAGTTCTTCAAAAAGACGAAATTGGTCAGCGTGTGTGTGCTGAAACAGCAAGTTGACCCTTTGAAATTCGGACAGCAATGGCTTCAAGAACACAATGAAAATTCTGTTTTGCTCATCTTGATACATAGCGTGTAGCACTCTGGCAGTATAGCAACGTTCTTTCTTAACGTTCTTTCTTCAACGTTCTTTCTATAACAACCTGTCTTAAGATTCTCAAGTGCATTAGTTACAATATTCAAAGCAAACAAATCTTTCCACTTTTAATTTGGTTAAGGCTTATTGTGTTCAGCCCATTTATAACCCAATTCCTGACTAGAATTAAAATAACTAATTATTTTACAAATGAAGAACAGAAGTTAGTAATGGGCAGGGCCATTAGAAGGTTGGGATGCAATTTCTATACTCGGAAATACCACTGAAAAGAATTGAATGGTACGTTTGGTAAATACATATAAGATTCCATATCAGAAACTAGGGACAAGGGGAACACTAATAAATACATTTTACTCTATCTAATTGTAATACTTGTTTCCCTCAAAAAATGTATCCTTCAACTCTCATAGTCCCATATATAGGCCTAGGAAATATGTTTATACAGGACAACAAAAAACACTCAAACCACATAATTATTTCTTTACAACATACAACATGTTTTTATTAATCATATTATCAAGTTCATTTTCATTGTTATCTATATTCGTAATCTGTTTAAATAATGATTGATATGCACCATATCTGAATGTTTTCTACAATCAGATATAGATCAAATGGTTTTGGCAGGTCAATAAACTTAGGTAAAAGATGTATACAATTCAATAGTTGATACAGGGATGGGTGAACACACTACCTGATTTGGTATTAGCCTATAGTTGGGGCTACTGAGAAGGAAACATTTTAAGACAACAAATGTTCCTTTACAATATGAAACAAAAAAGTAGTTAAAAATTTTGAAGGTGCTTCCACTATACTTTATCCCACCCCTCTAATGTGCAAATGTGTTGCCAAATTGTATATTTCCCATCTGTTTTTTCTGTTTCTTGACTTCGTCAATATTCATCTAATTTAAAGAATACAAGGGTTTAAACAAGAGTGATGTATGGCAAAATACATAGGAAATATATGAGTAGGGCTATATACTTGCAGATTAGTGGAAGGGGTAAATTACGCTGGAAGTGCCTTCAAAATAGCTTAACTACAATTTTTTCTCTATACTTTTAACTGAGAATTGTTTTCTTTATATGTTTCTTATTCAGTAGCTCTGATTTAAGACTAATAGACCTTGATTTCTGTTTTGGTAGATTTCTAGTTTAGTGGCTTTTTGCTGTCTTGGAAAATATTTGAGTTAGGTGAACAAATCTTTCAAGAATGGATCAAGATAATAATTAATAATCTCTTAGGAACATATTTTGAAATACTTACCTCCACCTCCTTCTCCCTTTAGAAGGCACTGATATTTGATGACCTTAAACAATCCTCGTGAAACCTTGTAAATTAAATAATTATAGATGAAACATTTTGATTGTAATTCAACTTTACTCCCTCCCCCCACCCCAATGTGCAAAAATATAGGCTAGCCTAGCCCAAATTCTATATTTCCAATATATTTTCTGTTTCTTGATTATTTACTAATTGATTCAATTTTTGGGCAGATTGTTAAGACAAGAGTGAATGTAAAAATGAGCAGGAAATGTGTAAGGTAAAATTCTAGACAAGCTACTTTTTGATATCTTGGAAGAGTTAGGTTTGGAAAACAAAACTTTCAGTGATGAATCAAGGGCCAGAAACAGGCTCTGGGAAGGTATTGCCATTCTATTATGTTAACCCCCTTCTGATTTCTAAGTCATGGAAATTTGACAAAACAAAGAGTTTT
>CM051275.1:36807993-36829993 GCA_027921565.1 Artemia sinica | reverse complement strand
CCCCCCAAGCCCATATTCCCCAAACACATCCAATCGAAATTTTGAGATAGCCATTTTGTTCAGCGTAGTTGATTTCCAGATAGAAAATATATTTTTGAGGAGGACACTCCCCCACAACCCTCAGGGCAAGGGTTTTAAGCTATGCCCTGGGGGCATATAAGGTTTTTATAGAAGGCGTTGTCGTAGAAACTTCAAAACAGGCTCATTCGATTGGAAATTAAAGAGCTAGTGCCCTTTTTAATAGTCGAAAGTGATTGGAGGGCAACTAGCCCCCCCCCCCCCCACGCCCATCATTTCCCCAAACACATCCAATCAAAATTTTGAGATAGCCATTTTGTTCAGCGTAGTTGATTTCCAGATAGAAAATATGTTTTGAGGAGGACACTCCCCCACAACCCTCAGGGCAAGGGTTTTAAGATATGACCTGGGGGCATATAAGGTTTTTATAGAAGGCGTTGTCGTAGAAACTTCAAAACAGGCTCATTCGATTGGAAATTCAAAGGGACTAGTGCCCTTTTTAATAGTCGAAAGTGATTGGAGGCAACTAGCCCCCCCCCCCCACGCCCATCATTCTCCCCAAACACATCCAATCGAAATTTTGAGATAGCCATTTTGTTCAGAGTAGTTGATTTCCAGATAGAAAATATATTTTGCAGAGGACACTCCCCCGCAACCCTCAGCGCAAGGGTTTTAAGCCATGAACTGGGAGCATATAAGGTTTTTTATAGAAGGCGTTGTCATAGAAACTTCAACACAGGCTCATTCGATTGGAAATTCAAAAAACTAGTGCCCTTTTTAATAGTCGAAAGTGATTGGAGAGCAACTAGCCCCCCCCCCCCAAGCCCATTATTCCCCCAAACACATCCAATCGAAATTTTGAGATAGTCATTTTGTTCAGAGTAGTTGATTTCCAGATAGAAAATATATTTTGAGGAGGACACTCCCCCACAACCCTCAGGGCAAGGGTTTTAAGCTATGCCCTGGGGGCATATAAGTTTTTTGTAGAAGGCGTTGTCGTAGAAACTTCAACACAGGCTCATTCGATTGGAAATTAAAGGGCTATTACCCTTTTTAATAGTCGAAAGTGATTGGAGTGCAACTAGCCCCCCCCCCCCCCGACGCCCATCATTTCCCCAAACACATCCAATCAAAATTTTGAGATAGCCATTTTGTTCAGCGTAGTTGATTTCTAGATAGAAAATATGTTTTTGAGTAGGACACTCCCCCACAACCTTCAGGGCAAGGGTTTTAAGATATGACCTGGGGGCATATAAGGTTTTTAAAGAAGGCGTTGTCGTAGAAGCTTCAAAACAGGCTCATTCGATTGGAAATTCAAAGGGATAGTGCCCTTTTTAATAGTCGAAAGTGATTGGAGGGCAACTAGCCCCCCCCCACGCACATCATTCTCCCAAACACATCCAATCAAAATTTTGAGATAGCCATTTCGTTCAGCATAGTTGATTTCCAGATAGAAAATATATTTTTGAGGGGGACAATCCCCCACAACCCTCAGGGCAAGGGTTTTAAGTTATGCCCTGGGGGCATATAAGATTTTTATAGAAGGCGGTGTCGTAGAAACTTCAAAAAAGGCTCATTCGATTGGAAATTCAAAGGGCTAGTGCCCTTTTTAATAGTCGAAAGTGATTTGAGGACAACTAACCCCCCTCTCACGCCCACCTTTTCCCCAAACACATCCAATCAAAATTTTGAGACAGCCATTTTATTAAACGTAGTTTTAAGTTCTGGAAATTAGGTCTTTGAGGATGACAACTCCCCCACAGCCCTCAGGGCAAGGGTTGTAATTTAAGGATTCTCTGAATTCCTTCCCATTATTTCTTATGGAAGGGATGTTCGTATAAACTTTAGAGAGGGCTCATTTGACTGAAAATTGAAAGTTCTTGTTCACTTTTTAAGAGTCAAAAGAGATTGGAGGGTAACTAGCCACCCCCCCCCCCCCTCCTCCACGCCCTAAATGCATCAGATAAAAATTTTGAGATAGACATTTTGTTAAACTAGTTCAAAGTTCTGATAACAAAAAACTCCGGTGTCGACACAGCCCACCAGGGCCCGGGGGTAGGCGTTGTAAGTTACGCCCTGGGGCATAACTTATTAAGGGGGGTTTATAACTTATGGGAAGGGGTTTTGTACGGGAAGAACACATAGGAAATCTATTATAATCATCCAATTATAAGGTTAAAATACATACTCTGAGATAGATGTAAAATTGCTTTGGCACACAAAATCCTATTAAGGTCAATTCCAAACAGTCGTGATCCCTTTGTGTCAGCAAGTGAAATGGTCTAAACCCCCTTATTGGAGCGATTTTTTCAATCCATTCATTGTTGTCAATCGCTGTCCATAAGTTATGCAAGCTGTCTATTGTTCATATATAAGGTTTTTATCAAAGAGGTAATCGTATAGACTTTGAAAAAAGCCTCATTCGATTTAAATTGAAAGTTCTAGATCCGTTTTTTAAAGTCAAGAATAATCGGACAGTAAGCAAGCCCCCCCCCCTGCCATAAAAACTTGAAACTTTTTGCAATCAAAAACGAAAAAAAATTAATTAGAAAAAACTTTCCGAAAAATAAGTTTTTCAAAGAAAAGTAAAGGCCATTTTAAACTTAAACTCAGGAGATACAAATACCTGTTAAAATTCAAACTCAAAACGACCAGAAATTGCTATTAAAGAATAAATGAAACCCAAAACGAACAGAAATTAAATAAACAATCATAGCAAAAAACATACAACAAGTAGTAATATAAATAAATAAATAGATCTTAAAGCGAGTAATGCTTAGATTGAATATAAAAATCAAGCTTAAAACGAAAACGAATATTTTACTATTAAAGTATAAATGAAACTTAAAACGAACAGAAACTAAATAAATAATCAATGCGAACAAACATACAATATATATTAATGTAAATGAATAAATAAATCTTAAAACGAGTGAAACTTAAATTGAATATGCAAATCAAGTTTGAATCGAATAAAAATAACTACAAACAAGAGTTTGAGTATCGCCTCACTGCAGAAGCCTAAAACCTACTGCGTCATTGGCGCTTTACTGAAAACAATTCTTTCATTAATTAAGATTTTAGGGAATAAATATCAGCATATGTATAATAAATTGACAATGCACATTTTTGAAATAAAAACTGTCAGAAATTGTTATTTTATAAATGACAGAAATCTTTTTTAAATGAATAACATTATTTGGCACGTAATGTAACTAAGTAGGACTTTTTTAATAGTATTTCTTAACAAAGGCACCACGTTATATAGGTACTGTACCGTGTCCTATCTTTCCCTTGTTATGTTTCCCCTATATTTGGGACAATCCTTTTTTATTTGAATTGTCCCAAATCATTGCTTGTATTCAACAAATTTCGTAGGATAGTGTTAAACCGTGACGAACAGTAAGCGAAAATAATCACCTAAATGTTGCAACTCCTTTGGTACATAAAACTTTAGAATCAATAAGGTTAATGTAGCTTACTAATTACCATATAATGCAAAATTTAATTCAACGCCTCCTAGCGCAGTTGCTTATGCGTACAGGTGAAATCAATGCCGGAGAAATCGTATGGAGGCTTGAATATTTTTTTTTTTTTTTTTTTTTTTTTTTTACAACAAAGATAAAATCCTTGAAAATAAAATTTGTTGCTGATGTTACAAATCGATGCAATCTTATGTTTTTTGAAGATATTTTTTCTACGTCAAGATATTCGTGGCCTTGCCAACATATAACGTTAAACAAAATTTTAATATAAAAATTTAAAATTAAAATTAGAAGTTAATATCGAACATCAGGGTATTTTTTTTTGGGGGGGGGGGATTTTAAACTAAACAAGAGACACTTAATGCTTTCAGTTTTGTACAAAGGGCGATACCTCAAGAACGGCTAAGGGTACTACGTTGAAATTGTCACGACATGTTCAATGGGAAATTCAACTAAATCAAAATACCCTTTTTTCAAATTGTTTAATTTTCTTTTGCGGGGGGGGGTCCTTCAGGATCTGTACACTTCTACCCTGATAGATAAAATGTCTTTTCGTTGTATTTTATTGAAAAAGGAATTGTTTTCTGTAATTTAGAGTTTTCTGATAATTATAAATTTTTGATATACTGAGTCATTAAAACAAAGAATATATTTTTCGTTTCACGTTTTTCGAAAATTTTCCGAAATTCCTCGTAAATAGTCATTTTATTCCTGATTAGTTTCAAAATCCTGTTAAAAAAAAAAAACTAATATGAATTTACTGTGATTTATTTTCAAAAAGCTAAATGTGCTCTCAGGCCGTTAGGACGTTTTTATCAGAAAGAAAGCATGTTTTTACTATCTAAAAAAATAATCTAGAACCTTGATTTGTTAATGTGAAAATGTTTCACGACATTTGAATTTATCAAATCATAATTATTTGGCTTTTGAGCTGCCTTGATCATGAAGGAGGTACTCCAGGGCCACAATTTCATGAACTCTAAACACTGACGTCTTATGCGTTTCCTTATACATTATAGAAACCATACATGTAGTTTCCTAGCCGTTGAATATATTGAAAATATATTTTGTTTTGATCTGAAAAAAACGAAAAACTGTTTATAATTTACAAAATTTAATGGTGAAAAAGCCAATAAACACTCGCCATAATTAAATCAAAATCCCCAACCTGGATTGAAGTCTCCATGCATCTTTTTCGAAAACAGTATGCAATTATTAAATGCTGAAATTTAAATTGAACCAAGATTCAAACAGAATTGCTGAAGTAATTGTTTTTGCCTCAGAGGGCTTGGTTCTGGGGTGAGTTGTTAGTAGTAGTAGTAGTAATGACTAAAGCCCCCTTTGGTTGTTAACAAGAAGAACGGCCACTGGGTTCTCAGAAATAAAAGTTTTGACTTTTTAGTCATATTGATAACAGAGTGAGAAACCCCTGATTTTCTTTTCTCAAATAGGTGAACTTGCATTCAAAGAATTAAGACGTTTGCATATGAAAATGAAATGGGGCATTGCTTTTTTCAAAAATAATAATGTCACAATATAAGTTGTATTATTACCAAGTAGCATGAGTAAATACCAGTAGCTTCAATGGGGGGGGGGGTATTTTTCTGCAAGATTTTATTCTCATTCCGTCTTCCAGATTCAAGAAAGTCTTTTTGTGGATTATTATTGAAAAGGGGCTTGGTTTTTTGGTATTTTGTTAAAGAAATTGGAAAAACAACGAACTTTCCCTCCCTGGATTATAAAGAATACTCTTCCCATCCCTAGGGCCGTGTCCAGAATTTCTCTTTGGAGGAGAGGGGTATAAAATGGTTAAAAAAAAACTCATCGAAAATTTTTTTAAATGCATTGCGTTTCGTTTTAACGTATCAGACAAAAATATTGGGGGGGGACTAGATATTACCTAGCCTCTATAATTTTCGTGAATTGACACCATTGATCGTCACCAGTGGTGTCGCTGGGAAGAGGGGACATTTTTCTTGTAATATTTGCTCGGCTCATTTTGAATCCAGTTTATGTGTTTATGTCTCTGAGCAAATGTAATAACATCACAACATAACTTGCATTATTGTCAAGTAGGATATATCAGCGTAAATGGCTTTTACGTTGGAAATTGAACTAAATCAAAATTCACTATTTGCATCCAAGGTTGTCAAAAGGGTGTATGTGTGATATTTACGGAAAAGTTAAGGAAGTTAAGTTGAAACTTTCAGGGTATGTGGAGGGTAATAGTTGCGTACTATTTGTCTATACTCAAGGTTGTAACATGATAGGGGCTGGAATCTCTTCAACCCTATAGAAACCAAAAGATTATTTGCACATTAGGGGGGGGGGTGGTGGTGGGTAAAGCATAGCATATATTAAATACGTCACCTAACCTAACCTAGGTACCTTCCCCCCCCTCCCATAAACCCCAAAAAAACACAGTCTAATATAGTATACGCAACGAAAACCTCGCTATCATTGCCTAGTCTATGGCGGGTAACATGTCGAAAACGGGTTTTATCATTGCCTACTCTATAGTAGTTAACCCGAGAGGCCTGCATAATGCAAGAGTACCAAAAATTGTTGCAAAATTTGTCAAACATATAAATAGAAAGCCAAAATTTGAATTCTTATAGAGAGAAACGGAAAAGATCTAAAATATTCTTTTCTTAACCAATGAAAAAAAAATGTGAAATAAAAACTGTCAGAAATTCTTATTTTATAAATGACAGAAATCCTTTTTAAATGAATAACATTATTTGGCACGTAATGTAACTAACTAGGACTTTTTTAATAGTATTTCTTAACAAAGGCACCACGTTATATAGGTACTGTACCGTTTCCTATCTTTCCCTTGTTACGTTTCCCCTATATTTGGGACAATCCTTTTTTTATTTGGATTGTCCCAGATCATTGCTTGTATTCAACAAATTTCGTAGGATAGTGTTAAACCGTGACGAACAGTAAGCAAAAATAATCACCTAAATGTTGCAACTCCTTTGGTACATAAAACTTTAAAATCAACAAGGTTAATGTAGCTTACTAATTACCATATAATGCAAAATTTAATTCAACGCCTCCTAGCGCAGTTTCTTATGCGTACAGGTGAAATCAATGCCGGAGAAATCGTATGGAGGCTTGAAATTTTTTTTTTTTTGACAATTTTTATTTCACATATTTTGTTTCATTGGTTAAGAAAAGAATATTTTAGATCTTTTCTGTTTCTCTCTATAAGAATCCAAATTTTGGCTTTCTATTTATATGTTTGACAAATTTTGCAACAATTTTTGGTACTCTTGCATTATGTAGGCCTCTCGGGTTAACTACTAGAGAGTATGCAATGATAAAACCCGTTTTCGACATGTTACCCGCCATAGACCAGGCAATGATAGCGAGGTTTTCGTTGCGTATACTATATTAGACTGTGTTTTTTTGGGGTTTATGGGAGGAGGGGGGAAGGTACCTAGGTTAGGTTAGGTGACGTATTTAATATATGCTATGCTTTACCCACCACCCCCCCCCCCTAATGTGCAAATATATAGCGTAAATATGTTTCTAAACTATTATATATTCATCCTATTTTATTTTATTTCATTAACATTAACCAAACTTGACTTTTCAGAAAGGCCCGCACAATTCAAGAGTACCCAATTTTTTAACAAAAGTTGTACTATAATGCTTTCGATTGACGGGTAGGGGGAGAAATATTCAAATATAAAGAAGTTGAAAATCTGCATAATCTTTTGGTTTCTATAGGGTTGAAGAGATTCCAGCCCCTATCATGTTACAACCTTGAGTATAGACAAATAGTACGCAACTATTACCCTCCACATACCCTGAAATTTTCAACTTAACTTCCTTAACTTTTTCGTAAATATCACACATACACCCTTTTGACAACCTTGGATGCAAATAGTGAATTTTGATTTAGTTCAATTTCCAACGTAAAAGCCATTTACGCTGATATATCCTACTTGACAATAATGCAAGTTATGTTGTGATGTTATTACATTTGCTCAGAGACATAAACACATAAACTGGATTCAAAATGAGCCGAGCAAATATTACAAGAAAAATGTCCCCTCTTCCCCAGCGACACCACTGGTGACGATCAATGGTGTCAATTCACGAAAATTATAGAGGCTAGGTAATATCTAGTCCCCCCCCCAATATTTTTGTCTGATACGTTAAAACGAAACGCAATGCATTTAAAAAAAATTTTCGATGAGTTTTTTTTTAACCATTTTATACCCCCCTCCTCCAAAGAGAAATTCTGGACACGGCCCTAGGGATGGGAAGAGTATTCTTTATAATCCAGGGAGGGAAAGTTCGTTGTTTTTCCAATTTCTTTAACAAAATACCAAAAAAACCAAGCCCCTTTTCAATAATAATCCACAAAAAGACTTTCTTGAATCTGGAAGGGGGAATGAGAATAAAATCTTGCAGAAAAATACCCCCCCCCCCCCATTGAAGCTACTGGTATTTACTCATGCTACTTGGTAATAATACAACTTATATTGTGACATTATTAAATTTGCTCCAAAGATGGACACAAAAGCTGAATTTATAATCACCCGAGCAAATTACACAGAAACAATACAGTAAGACTTCATCAGGTAAATGATTACTTACTTTATTTTTACTAGTATTTATCCTTTTTGTTTTTCATTTACTAGATTAATTTTATAATTCCATCTTGTTACTAACAATGTAGCCAGAACACTGAATTGAAAAATAGATGGCCTTCAAGTATAATTCCAGTTTTATAGTAGAATTTGAGCATAAACTTACTAAAGAACCCTAAGCTTTGAACCGTAGAAAAGCAATAGAAAATGAAACAAAAGTCCTATAAGATGGAATCGAGCTTGAAAGACTTAGTAGAAACAAAGCAGTACGAGGGAGGTTGCATTCCAAGATGGTTGGTAGTATCTTTTGATTTTTCAAGTGCAGAAGATCAATGTCTTATGGAGTAATATTCTGTATGGACTTGCGCTAGTTTTGTTCAGATTTTCTTGAGCCATGCTTTGCCCTTTACTTTTCAGCCTAAATAAATTACGGGGTACTGGTGCATTATGCAGGCATCGCTATATACTATATCAAAGAAACCAGTCACGAAACCCGTCAAACTGCTATTTCATTAGCAGACAACGGGTGATTTGCTAGATAATTGATGCCAAAGCATGATTTCTCAATATTTAAACGATTGTTTTTTTTGGGTTTAGGAGGGAGAAAGGTACCTAGGTTAGGTTACCTATTTAATGTATGCTATGCTTTACCCCCCACCCTCCCTAATGTGCAAATATATAGCCCAAATTTGTTTCTAAACTATTATATATTCATCCAATTTTATTTCATTTCATTTATCCTATTTCATTTTAGAAAAACCTCCTAAACTGGAATGGAAATACTGTTACTAGACAAAGGAGAAATGAGGGTCCTAAGAGAATAGGGACTCAAGAGCGCCTAGGACTTTGTTCGTTATTGCACCGAGCCAAGAGTGCCTTGAAGCATTCCTTACCCGCTTAAAATTAGCTTCCCCGGATGTAATCTGTAAAAGATAACAACAAATACTTAGCCGGTAACTTGTCAACTGAAAAGCTGCATGCAACTAGGCGAATAACAACACTAATCATGTCTACTTCACTATAAACATAGCTTATTCAGAAACCCCTGGAAGGTGTGCCACATTTCACAATTACTGTCCCTTTTTGCTATCTGCCCATAATTTCACAATTTGTTTTTCATGTTTGAAAAGATTGAATTTTTGTTCATGTATGACTTCAATTATCCTCCATTCTCCAGGGTTACTTGTCTGACCACTAATCAAGACCGTTTCCTCAAGTAGTAGTCCTACTGACCTCTCATGTCATTTACGTCTCGTCAAACGCTAAGGGTAAGTAATCGGGCTTGTCAGATAAGTGATCTTGGAATATTAGAACATGCAGCAAGAGTATAGGCTAGTCTGCCTTTCGGCATTCAAAAATTCGTTAAGACTCATCAAGTGCCCCTCCCCACGGTAATCTTTAGTAAAAGGCGAAAGATTAACTCGATATGAGGAGAGGCCAGAGCTATGAAAATAGCTAGAGATGACTTGAGTATATAACAATAAATCCTAGTAAATCCTTATCGTTTTTTTTAACAAGGTTCGAAAGCAATAAGGAATTCAATGTTCAATCAAGTAAATATGGGCAAAAAAAATCATATGATGAGAAAACATATTCAATGAGCAGCAATTCATGGGCAACTTTAATGACATGGTACAAAAACTACATCCACAGAAAATAACATAAATATTCAGTAATCAGGCTCAAAAATAATTGTAATGTAACTGAGTGGTCGATCAATGGCTGTCGCCAAAGGCCCCCCTATTTAAATATTCCAAGAAGCTTGGCGGTAGTGAAGGAATTTTTAGTTTGATATGTTGCCAACGCAATTGACTTGATGAAATGTGGGGGGACCAAGGGCATTTCACTTTTTTAAGACTAGCCTTTGTGACATAATCAAAATTTCAGCAATTTGATTCGATTCCTAGTTCAATTTAAAAATCAGTATTTAATAATTACAGAGCGTATTTCAAAAACAAAATGCATTAGGAATCTAAAAAGTATACGCCCAACTCTCTCATATGCTTGGGATTTTAGGCACAATTCTTCCGTAATATTTCAAACATGCAAGTTTATCAAGAAATTCATTTTTTTCAAAAGGGCCCATGATCAATTTTACATGTCCCATTATTGTCGTACCAATATCAAATTGTGTGCTTTTCCTTACAACTGATAAATACGTGACATACAAAAGAGACCCAAAGGACAGAACTTTCCAGAGTGTGGACAGGGGTCCGCGCGAACGCTGTCCCCCACTACCAAAAATTACGCTGTTGAGTTACCCCCATTTGGGGTAATCACAGGGGTCTGCCAATCCGAAGTGCAATGGAAAGGCCTCACCCTGGGAGCGCCTCCTTAATGATCAAGGCAGCTCCTCAGCCAGGTAAGTATATTTTGTTGAAAATCTAACATTTTACTAATATCTTTCTACATAAATCCCGTTGCTTTGAATGCCACTCAGAAGCTCCAATTTATTAGCCAGATGCAGGTTTACAAAACTTTTTCCCATTCATGAATCAAGTCTCTAAATTATTTTTGAAAATAGCAATGCCCCATTTCATTTTCATATGCAAACGTCTTAATTCTTTGAATGCAAGTTTACCTATTTGAGAAAAGAAAATCAGGGGTTTCTCACTCTGTTATCAATATGACTAAAAAGTCAAAACTTTTATTTCTGAGAACCCAGTGGCCGTTCTTCTTGTTAACAACCAAAGGGGGCTTTAGTCATTACTACTACTACTAACAACTCACCCCAGAACCAAGCCCTCTGAGGCAAAAACAATCACTTCAGCAATTCTGTTTGAATCTTGGTTCAATTTAAATTTCAGCATTTAATAATTGCATACTGTTTTCGAAAAAGATGCATGGAGACTTCAATCCAGGTTGGGGATTTTGATTTAATTATGGCGAGTGTTTATTGGCTTTTTCACCATTAAATTTTGTAAATTATAAACAGTTTTTCGTTTTTTTCAGATCAAAAAAAAAATATATTTTCAATATATTCAACGGCTAGGAAACTACATGTATGGTTTCTATAATGTATAAGGAAACGCATAAGACGTCAGTGTTTAGAGTTCATGAAATTGTGGCCCTGGAGTACCTCCTTCATGATCAAGGCAGCTCAAAAGCCAAATAAGTATGATTTGATAAATTCAAATGTCGTGAAACATTTTCACATTAACAAATTAAGGTTCTAGATTATTTTTTTAGATAGTAAAAACATGCTTTCTTTCTGATAAAAACGTCCTAACGGCCTGAGAGCACATTTAGCTTTTTGAAAATAAATCATAGTAAATTCATATTAGTTTTTTTTTTTAACTGGATTTTGAAACTAATCAGGAATAAAATGACTATTTACGAGGAATTTCGGAAAATTTTCGAAAAACGTGAAACGAAAAATATATTCTTTGTTTTAATGACTCAGTATATCAAAAATTTATAATTATCAGAAAACTCTAAATTACAGAAAACAAGTCCTTTTTCAATAAAATACAACGAAAAGACATTTTATCTATCAGGGTAGAAGTGTACAGATCCCGAAGGACCCCCCCCCCCGCAAAAGAAAATTAAACAATTTGAAAAAAGGGTATTTTGATTTAGTTGAATTTCCCATTGAACATGTCGTGACAATTTCAACGTAGTACCCTTAGCCGTTCTTGAGGTATCGCCCTTTGTACAAAACTGAAAGCATTAAGTGTCTCTTGTTTAGTTTAAAATCCCCCCCCCCAAAAAAAAATACCCTGATGTTCGATATTAACTTCTAATTTTAATTTTAAATTTTTATATTAAAATTTTGTTTAACGTTATATGTTGGCAAGGCCACGAACATCTTGACGTAGAAAAAATATCTTCAAAAAACATAAGATTGCATCGATTTGTAACATCAGCAACAAATTTTATTTTCAAGGATTTTATCTTTGTTGTAAAAAAAAAAAAAAAAAAAAAAAAAAAATTCAAGCCTCCATACGATTTCTCCGGCATTGATTTCACCTGTACGCATAAGCAACTGCGCTAGGAGGCGTTGAATTAAATTTTGCATTATATGGTAATTAGTAAGCTACATTAACCTTATTGATTCTAAAGTTTTATGTACCAAAGGAGTTGCAACATTTAGGTGATTATTTTCGCTTACTGTTCGTCACGGTTTAACACTATCCTACGAAATTTGTTGAATACAAGCAATGATTTGGGACAATTCAAATAAAAAAGGATTGTCCCAAATATAGGGGAAACGTAACAAGGGAAAGATAGGACACGGTACAGTACCTATATAACGTGGTGCCTTTGTTAAGAAATACTATTAAAAAAGTCCTACTTAGTTACATTACGTGCCAAATAATGTTATTCATTTAAAAAAGATTTCTGTCATTTATAAAATAACAATTTCTGACAGTTTTTATTTCAAAAATGTGCATTGTCAATTTATTATACATATGCTGATATTTATTCCCTAAAATCTTAATTAATGAAAGAATTGTTTTCAGTAAAGCGCCAATGACGCAGTAGGTTTTAGGTTTCTGCAGTGAGGCGATACTCAAACTCTTGTTTGTAGTTATTTTTATTCGATTCAAACTTGATTTGCATATTCAATTTAAGTTTCACTCGTTTTAAGATTTATTTATTCATTTACATTAATATATATTGTATGTTTGTTCGCATTGATTGTTTATTTAGTTTCTGTTCGTTTTAAGTTTCATTTATACTTTAATAGTAAAATATTCGTTTTCGTTTTAAGCTTGATTTTTATATTCAATCTAAGCATTACTCGCTTTAAGATCTATTTATTTATTTATATTATTACTTGTTGTATGTTTTTTGCTATGATTGTTTATTTAATTTCTGTTCGTTTTGGGTTTCATTTATTCTTTAATAGTAATTCTGGTCGTTTTGAGTTTGAATTTTAACAGGTATTTGTATCTCCTGAGCTTAAGTTTAAAATGGCCTTTACTTTTCTTTGAAAAACTTATTTTTCGGAAAGTTTTTTCTAACTAATTTTTGTTCGTTTTGATTGCAAAAAGTTTCAAGTTTTTATGGCAGGGGGGGGGGGCTTGCTTACTGTCTGATTATTCTTGACTTTAAAAAACGGATCTAGAACTTTCAATTTAAATCGAATGAGGCTTTTTTCAAAGTCTATACGATTACCTCTTTGATAAAAACCTTATATATGAACAATAGACAGCTTGCATAACTTATGGACAGCGATTGACAACAATGAATGGATTGAAAAAATCGCTCCAATAAGGGGGTTTAGACCATTTCACTTGCTGACACAAAGGGATCACGACTGTTTGGAATTGACCTTAATAGGATTTTGTGTGCCAAAGCAATTTTACATCTATCTCAGAGTATGTATTTTAACCTTATAATTGGATAATTATAATAGATGTCCTATGTTTCTTCCCGTACAAAACCCCTTCCAATAATTTATAAACCCCCCTTAATAAGTTATGCCCCAGGGCATAACTTACAACGCCTACCCCCGGGCCCTGGTGGGCTGTGTCGACACCGGAGTTTTTTGTTATCAGAACTTTGAACTAGTTTAACAAAATGTCTATCTCAAAATTTTTATCTGATGCATTTAGGGCGTGGAGGAGGGGGGGGGGCGGGCTAGTTACCCTCCAATCTCTTTTGACTCTTAAAAGTGAACAAGAACTTTCAATTTTCATTCAAATGAGCCCTCTCTAAAGTTTATACGAGCATCCCTTCCATAAGAAATAATGGGAGGGATTCAGAGAATCCTTAAATTACAACCCTTGCCCTGAGGGCTGTGGGGGAGTTGTCATCCTCAAAGACCTAATTTCCAGAACTTAAAACTACGTTTAATAAAATGGCTGTCTCAAAATTTTGATTGGATGTGTTTGGGGAAAAGGTGGGCGTGAGAGGGGGGTTAGTTGTCCTCAAATCACTTTCGACTATTAAAAAGGGCACTAGCCCTTTGAATTTCCAATCGAATGAGCCTTTTTTGAAGTTTCTACGACACCGCCTTCTATAAAAATCTTATATGCCCCCAGGGCATACTTAAAACCCTTGCCCTGAGGGTTGTGGGGGATTGTCCCCCTCAAAAATATATTTTCTATCTGGAAATCAACTATGCTGAACAAATGGCTATCTCAAAATTTTGATTGGATGTGTTTGGGAGAATGATGGGCGTGGGGGGGGGGGGGCTAGTTGCCCTCCAATCACTTTCGACTATTCAAAAAGGGCACTATCCCTTTGAATTTCCAATCGAATGAGCCTGTTTTGAAGTTTCTACGACAACGCCTTCTATAAAAACCTTATATGCCCCCAGGTATATCTTAAAACCCTTGCCCTGAAGGTTGTGGGGGAGTGTCCTACTCAAAAACATATTTTCTATCTGGAAATCAACTACGCTGAACAAAATGGCTATCTCAAAATTTTGATTGGATGTGTTTGGGGAAATGATGGGCGTCGGGGGGGGGGGGGGCTAGTTGCACTCCAATCACTTTCGACTATTAAAAAGTGTACTAGCCCTTTAATTTCCAATCGAATGAGCCTGTGTTGAAGTTTCTACGACAACGCCTTCTATAAAAACCTTATATACCCCCAGGGCATAGCTTAAAACCCTTGCCCTGAGGGGTGTGGGGGAGTATCCTCCTCAAAATATATTTTCTATCTGGAAATCAACTGCTCTGAACAAAATGGCTATCTCAAAATTTCGATTGGATGTGTTTGGGGGAATAATGGGCGGGGGGGGGCTAGTTGCCCTCCAATCACTTTCGACTATTAAAAAGGGCACTAGTTTTTTGAATTTCCAATCGAATGAGCCTGTGTGTGAAGTTTCTACGACAACGCCTTCTATAAAAAACCTTATATGCCCCCAGTTCATGGCTTAAAACCCTTGCGCTGAGGGTTGCGGGGGAGTGTCCTCCGCAAAATATATTTTCTATCTGGAAATCAACTACTCTGAACAAAATGGCTATCTCAAAATTTCGATTGGATGTGTTTGGGGGAATAATGGGCGTGGGGGGGCTAGTTGCCCTCCAATCACTTTCGACTATTAAAAAGGGCACAAGTTTTTTGAATTTCTAATCGAATGAGCTTTTTTTGAAGTTCTATGACAAAGCCTTCCATAAAATCCTTATATGCCCCCAGGGCATAACTTAAAACCCTTGCCCTGAGGGTTGTGGGAGAGTGTCCTCCTCAAAAATATATTTTCTATCTGGAAATCAACCACGCTGAACAAAATGGCTATCTCAAATTTTGATTGGATGTGTTTGGGGAAATGATGGGCGTGGGGGGGGAGGGGGGCTAGTTACACTCCAATCACTTTCGACTATTAAAAAGGGCACTAGCCCTTTAATTTCCAATCGAATGAGCCTGTTTTGAAGTTTCTACGACAACGCCTTCTATAAAAACCTTATATGCCCCCAGGGCATAACTTAAAACCCTTGCCCTGAGGGCTGTGGGGGAGTGTCCTCCTCAAAAATATATTTTCTATCTGGAAATCAACTACGCTGAAAAAAATGGATATCTCAAAATTTTGATTGGATGTGTTTGGGGGAATGATGGGCGTGGGGGGGCTAGCTGCCCTCCAATCATTTTCGACTATTAAAAAGGGCACTAGAACTCTCGATTCCCAATCCAATAAGCCCCCTTTGAAGTTTCTACGATGATCTCTTCCATATGAAGTGCCTCTGGGAAAAAAAAATAATAATAAATAATAAAACATTGGAGCCGTATGGCCTTTACTATAGGCAACGCTACAGCGTTGCCTCTGATAATGCAAGTTATGTTGTGATGTTATTAAATTTGCTCAGAAACAAAAACACATAAACTGGATTCAAAATGAGCCGAGCAAATATTACAAGAAAAATGTCCTCTCTTCCCCAACGACACCACGGAAAGTTCGTTGTTTTTCCAATTTCTTTAACAAAATACCAAAAAAACCAAGCCCCTTTTCAATAATAATCCACCACTGATCGTCACCAGTGGTGTCGTTGGGGAAGAGAGGACATTTTTCTTGTAATATTTGCTCGGCTCATTTTGAATCCAGTTTATGTGTTTTTGTTTCTGAGCAAATTTAATAACATCACAACATAACTTGCATTATCAGAGGCAACGCTGTAGCGTTGCCTATAGTAAAGGCCATACGGCTCCAATGTTTTATTATTTATTATTATTTTTTTTTCCCAGAGGCACTTCATATGGAAGGGATCGTCGTAGAAACTTCAGGCCATTAGGACGTTTTTATCAGAAAGAAAGCATGTTTTTACTATCTAAAAAAAATAATCTAGAACCTTGATTTGTTAATTTGAAAATGTTTCACGACATTTGAATTTATCAAATCATACTTATTTGGCTTTTGAGCTGCCTTGATCATGAAGGAGGTACTCCAGGGCCACAATTTCATGAACTCTAAACACTGACGTCTTATGCGTTTCCTTATACATTATAGAAACCATACCTGTAGTTTCCTAGCCGTTGAATATATTGAAAATATTTTTTTTTGATCTGAAAAAAACGAAAAAACTGTTTATAATTTACAAAATTTAATGGTGAAAAAGCCAATGACCACTCGCCATAATTAAATCAAAATCCCCAACCTGGATTGAAGTCCCCATGCATCTTTTTCGAAAACAGTATGCAATTATTAAATGCTGAAATTTAAATTGAACCAAGATTCGAACAGAATTGCTGAAGTGATTGTTTTGGCCTCAGAGCGCTTTGTTCTGGGGTGAGTTGTTAGTAGTAGTAGTAATGACTAAAGCCCCCTTTGGTTGTTAACAAGAAGAACGGCCACTGGGTTCTCAGAAATAAAAGTTTCGACTTTTTAGTCATATTGATAACAGAGTGAGAAACCCCTGATTTTATTTTCTCAAATGGGTTTTTTCTCTTTTCCTCTTTTCTTTCGTTTTCATAGTATGCTTGAAAATATCGGAAACCTACAAGTTCAAAAAACCTTTTTTTGGATTATTTGGATGTACTACTGGATAGGCTTCATATTCCAGATGCGGTGTATGCAAGACGTCAAACAATAGTCTGGAATCTTGGATTCCGGAAATTCTGCTGGTGAAACCCGGCTTTAAATTTATCGATGTTCTTCAGGTCATAAAATTCAGATATATTGAAAAAGTAAAAAACAATCAACGAGATAAACGGCTATAACTCATCACGAAGCAACTCAGGCGATGAAGTGCTAAGAATCTGAGGTGTGTTTGAAAGTAACGGCTTTTGAAATTTGTCCCCCAGTTTCCGTTTTCAGGTTTGAAATCTAAACCCTTCAGTTTTACATTTTCAGGAGGAAATTTGCCAGTTTTTAAACACTAATTGGGCTGGTCTTTAAATTCTGGATAAGCTGCTTACAAAGATGTCTGGTAGATTTTAAAGCAATTAATTTATGTTTGTTTTTGAACTAATTTTTTCTGGATTCTTTCTCGTTCGTATTCTAGGGAATCAAAAACCAATTTAATCTATGTCACTTCAAAACGGAAACGACGTAATCGGCTAAAGGTTTAGTTGTAAAATTATGTATGTTAAAAAGTACACGTCAAATTGGACTAGGGCTGCCAAGAAAAAGAAAACTTATATAACATACAATAATTAGTTTAAAGAATACCATTTTGTCAAGTCTTCAGGTCAGGTAAATCATACAAATTTTATAGTAAAAAGAAAAACATGTAGTCATAATTAAAAAAGTCGCACTTAAAAGGCTTTACTCGGCCTCGTCCTCATCCGAATTTAAAGCATCGACTAGTGTCGAAGTCTGACTCAAGGGATCCACCTGTTTCCATTTCTTGGTAGCCCGAGTCAAATCGCTGGGGATCACCCTGTCATGGACTCGACTTGACGACCTGAGGACAAGTTGCTTTGTTTTCATAAGGGCCGAAACAGTCGAGTTATTTAGCTTATTCCGATTTTTGGTTTTTATGACGGACAAAACCGAGAACTGTACAGCACCTGAATGGGGCAAGCTGCAGAGAGTCAGAAAGAACTTTGGCAAGTATGGAAACAGTTCATTTCCAGCAGCGTCTTTAAAAAGAGACAAAGCTTTCCAGAATTTGCACGGATTTTCGAGGTCCAACTGTGAAACGTGACGGAGAATAGTTTTCCTCCGTGATCGTTTTCCTCCGTTTAATTAACGCAAACTCAAGTTTGCGTTAATTGAACTTGCTATAACGCAAGTTTATCGGATCAACCTATTTTTGCCCCCCCCCCTAAAAAAATCCTGGATTCACCCCTGTGCAGACTGAAACCATATGTCATCTCATTCAGAAGAGAAGAAGCACTCAAGTTCACGGCATTCACTTACCACAGTGGTCAGCAGCCATTTTCAAACAGTTCGTGGTAACGAACTGTAAGTAAGGAGCGACCCGGCTCAATGGTAACCGAAACTCTAAAAAACGGAATTTTGGTACTAATAGATACATCAAAAGAATCATATTTTAATTCTGATTTCAAATATATAAGTTTCATAAAGTTTAATATTACCCATCAAAAGTTACGCATCACACCATCATATTCAGCGTATCAGAGAACCCTACTGTAGAGGTTTCAAGCTCCTATCTACAAAAATGTGGAATTTAGCATTTTTTGCCAGAAGAAAGATCACGGTTGCGTGTTATTTGTTTGTTTTTGTTTTCTTTTCTTTTCCCCAGGGGTAATCGTATTGACCCAGTGGTCCTAGAATATCGTAAAAGGGCTCATTGGAACGGAAGTTAAAAGTTCTAGTGCCCTTTTTAAGTGACCAAAAAAATGGAGGGCAACTAGGCCCCCTCCCACGCTCATTTTTTTCTCAAAGTCACCCAATTAAAATTTTGAGATAGCCATTTTGTTCAGCATAGTCGAAAATCTAATAAATATGTCTTTTACGATGACTTAATCCCCCAGAGTTCCCAGGGCAAGGGCTGCAAGTTATGAACTTTGCCCATTGCTTACATATTGTATTGGTTATTGGGAAGTATACAGACATTTTCAGGAAGAATTTTTTTCGGGTGGGGGGGGGGGCTGGAGGAGGGGGTTACTCGGGAGAATCTTTCCGTGGAGGATGTTTCTTTGGGGTAAGGGACATTTCTATGAAGGGGGCGCCGGATTTCCAAGCATTATTTAAAAAACGATCAGAAATTAAATTAAAAAAATTAAATAAAGTGAATCAGGGGTTTGTGAATTAAATTTTTTTTAACTTTTAACGTAAAGAGCGTGGTATTGACTAAGAGGAGAACCCCATCATATACTTAATAAAAAAAAAAATAAAAAAACAAGCGATACGGCTCAATAGTAATCGAAACTTTTAAAAACGGAACTTTGATGTCAATAAATGTATCAAAAGAATGGGCTTATAATGCTGATTCTAAATATATGAATTTTATTAAGTTTAGTATTACTCATCAAAGGCTACGAGCCTGAGAAAATTTACCTGATTTTTTAAAGAGGGGGAAACATCCCCTACAAGTGAAAGAATTTTAATGAAAATCACACCGTCAGATTCAGCGTATCAGAAAACCCTATACCATAGATTTCAAGGTCATATCTGCAAAAATCTGCAACTTTGTATTTTTTGCCAGAAGAAAAATATGCGAATATAGAAGTTCGTTACGTAAGTTAATTTGTAAATTACGTCAGAACCAAATTTAGAGACAGCCATTTAGCAAAAGAAAAGTAACATTTTTATGCAAATTTTGTTTACTTATTCAATGACGGTGAGCCAAAATAGAAGCTCCATTAACTAAAAAACGATCAGAAATTAAATAAAAAAAAAACAAGTTTTTTAAACTGAAATTAAGGAGTGACATTAAAACTTAAAACGAACAGAAATTATTCCGTATATGAAAGAGGCTGTCCCCTCTCAACGCCTCACTCTTTACGCTAAAGTTTGACTCTGTCTCACAACTTCATTTTTTAAAACAATAAAAAACTTTTGCGTAAAGAGCGAGGCGTTGAGGAGGGGACAGCCCCTTTCATATACGGAATAATTTCTGTTCGTTTTAAGTTTTAATGTCGCTCCTTAATTTCAGTTTGAAAAACTTTTTTTTCTAATTTAATTTAGTTAAGAGACTCAAATATAAACAATGGGACAATTATTCAATATCTGACAACAATAAATGTTTATTAATGTATCAAACCTATATCATAGCTTTAGACCTTGACTCAATTACGAGTGCCCCACCCGCAATTGCCCCAACCCACAAATATTGCTATTTACGTTAGTTCTACCCTAGGATGAAAGGATGATAAACTTTCTATCTACAAGTAAAATGAATCATTTTATGCAATTCTGAAAAAAGATAACTTTCACTGCTTCAAAGTTGTAACTACAATAGTTTATAGGTAACTACAAAGTTTGGTATATATAATATATATATATATATATAATATATATATATATATATATATATATATATATACATATATATATATATATATATATATATATATATATATATATATATATATATTATATATATATATATATATATAGATATATATATATATATATATATATATATATATATATATATATATATATATATATATCTATATATATATTATATATATATATATAATGTTACTTTTCTACTTATTTTTAATTTCTCTCAGCATGCTCCTTTTTCCTCAATAAAAATTTTCAGACTGAGGAAATTCATTTAATCACCTTGGGTGGTTTTTGTTTTGGGTGGCTTTTGTTTTGATTCCAATAGATTCTCAATCACCACAAATCCAAGTGTCATTACAGCTTCATTTTTAGTTGGTAAGATTTGATACACAGAAAGATGATTTTGTCGACCTTTAGACGCCGGAAGTGAAGTGTCTGTTTACGGAAAAATTGTAAATTGTCATATATTTATGATAGTTTTTTTCCCAAATTCATGAAATAAAGTTTGTTTACTATAAATCATGACTGAGTGTGAGTGTCTGTTTACGGAAGTGTCTGTTTACGGAAAAATTGTAAATTGTCATATATTTATGATAGTTTTTTTCCCAAATTCATTGAAAATAAAGTTTTGTTTACTATAAATCATGACTTTTTACTAGTTTTTACTAGATTTCGGGAAATTTACTAGATCCTCTAAAGACACTAGATTTTTTTTTTACTAGATCTAGTAAAATCCTACTGACGGTGGCAACCCTGGTTGTAAGGAAAAGCACATAATTTGATATTGTTAAGACAATAATGGGACATGTAAAATTGATCATTGGGCCCTTTTGAAAAAAATGAATTTCTTGATAAACTTGCATGTTTGAAATATTACGGAAGAATTGTGCCTAAAATCCCAAGCATATGAGAGAGTTGGGCGTATACTTTTAAGATTCCTAATGCATTTTGTTTTTGAAAATGCTCTGTAATTATAAAATACTGATTTTTAATTGAACTAGGAATCGAATCAAATTGCTGAAATTTAGATTAAGTCACAAAGGCTAGTCTTAAAAAAGTGAAATGCCCTTGGTCCCCCCACATTTCACCAAGTCAATTGCGTTGGCAACATATCAAACTAAAATTTCTTTCACTACCGTCAAGCTTCTTGGAATATTTAAATAGGGGGGCCTTTGGCGACAGCCATTGATCGACCACTCAGTTGCATTACAATTATTTTGAGCCTGATTACTGAATATTTATGTTATTTTCTGTGGATGTAGTTTTTGTACCATGTCATTAAAGTTGCCCATGAATTGCTGCTCATTGAATATGTTTTCTCATCATATGATTTTTTTGCCCATATTTACTTGATTGAACATTGAATTCCTTATTGCTTTCGAACCTTGTTAAAAAAAACCGATAAGGATTTACTAGGATTTACTTTTATATACTCAAGTCATCTCTAGCTATTTCATAGCTCTGGCCTCTCCTCATATCGAGTTAATCTTTCGCCTTTTACTAAAGATTACCGTGGGGAGGGGCACTTGATGAGTCTTAACGAATTTTTGAATGCCGAAAGGCAGACTAGCCTATACTCT